>OW679194.1:136727567-136883054 GCA_940337035.1 Agriotes lineatus | reverse complement strand
GTCAAATTTGACATTTCTAATATCATATTTGATTAATTTTACAGGAAGTTAAATAAATGTCACAGGAAGAGAAAAAAATTGTCATTAAAACTCCGCTAGCGGAATTGTTGCACAATTTTACGCTGATTGGTGGCAAATGACATAAATACTAAATAATGATTGGTGAATAGTTAACTTGAAGGGGGTGAGTTGAATAGTCAAGGGTAATACCACAAAAGGTGAAAATTCTTTGAGAATTTTTTCGTTCACATTCAAATTATTGCATTTAAATTTCTCGAAACCAAAACTGCATTAAAAATTCGAGTGGAATTTGAGCAGTTTTTGTTGAGAGGAATTTGCAATAAAAAAGTGACATTTCCAGTTCTTCTCTTATTATTGCAGCGCAATAACAATTCAAGGTTCAAGGTTGTTAAAAATTGCAAATAGCGCTCAGCGTTTACATTTCCATCAAAGAAATATGGTCCAAGAACATAATCTCCGACGATACCACCCCACACATTCAATGACCACCTATGTTGATGATCCACTGGTCTAATGAAATGCGGGTTATTGTTGTCATAATAGTGGAAGTTGTGGCGATTGACAAATCCATTTTTGTGGAATGTCGCTTCGTCGGTGAATAAAATCAAATCGAAAAAGTCGTCTGTTCATCCTTTCTTCTCAAAGCCCAATTTGCAAATGCTAGACGATTGTCAAAATCGTCTTGATTAAGCTCTTGTACAGGTTGTATGTGGTATGGATGAAATTTCGCTTTTCTAATTATTCTAGATACAGACGTTTGACTGAACTCTAACTCACGGCTTATTTTCCTAGTGCTAATATGTGGGTTCTCCACAATAGTAGCCAACACCAACAATTCATTCTCCTCGTTGGAAATGTTTCTTCTTCGTTCAGTTTTTTCAAATTCTACGTGCCCAGTTCTCTCGAATCTTTCTCTTAGTTTTTCAAAATCAACTCGCCTCGGATGCCACCTTTCGGGATATCTCTGCGCGTAAATTCTTGCCGCAAGGAGAGCATTTCTCTCGCCTTCCCCCAAACAATAAATCATGTCGATTTGCTCTTGTAATCTTAAATCCATTTAGAGAAATTGCAATTATTGAAACATGCCCTAACAGTGACAATAGTAAAACTAAAAATGACACCTGCTGACATAGCACTGTAAGTAGAATGTCACTTTTTTCCATAGCACTCTGTTTTACATGAAGTTGGCATCTTTTAGCAGTCAGAGCAACGAAAAATGTCCAATATCTCTGAAACTATGCATTTTCAGTATAGGTTATACTTAATAAAAAATGTAGCCAGATCACAGACGGATCCAATTGTGTAAAAAAATACAGGGGGTGCCATTTGAAAAAATGAAGTTATGACCTTCCGAAGTACGCGAAATTTAAAATTAATTTGTGACCCTCCTGTACAGTAAAGCCAAACCTTATTGTACCAGGTGGATAGAACTGGCCTTTCTCCTTATGGATCCAAAATTTTAACGTTATAACTTCAAAAATAAGCTCCTGGGATTTTTTAAAGAAAACACATGTATTTGAAGAAATTTTTAATAAATCATTTTTAAAATGGCAACGTTGCACCAAAACGTCAAACATTTTATACTGCCATAAACCTATTTCAAACTCCAATAAGAATATGTGATAAAATATAGGGTGTTTCATTTGAAAAAAAAAAGTTAACATACGTACCTTAGTTATGGCTCATCCTGTACAACAGAAAATATTTTTGAGTGATGCAGAGCGAAAAACTATGTGGGGAGGCGTTTACATTTTTTTCTTATCTTGAACGGTTGAAAAGCAGAGTTCCGATCTCTCACTATTGACTCACCCTGTATATATATATATATTGATACCTGTTAAGTTGTCACTTCCGGTATGTAGAGGTGGCGACCTAACGTCCGGGTTTTCCACTTACCCTAGATGCACAAAATTTACAATATATCTTGAGGGGAACTTGCACAATATGTCCAGCAAAAGAGGGGAAGACATTTCTAAAGTTCTTTTTCATATATATTTTGTATATCTACAGAATACAAAGTCGCTTCCTTGTATATGTTCCATATATAGACACGATTAAAGCGTAATTGCTTCCAGCAGTGTTGCCATGTGTTTCAGAAGTCACTACGCTTACTTCTTATTGCAGCATCGAGTTTGTTAAAAAATACAGCTTATTCTAAGTTCTCCTTACTTAGCAAGATGTAATTAGTAAAAAATAGAGTTTATGATTGAACTATTTCATTATGGAAGAAATATATAAGTATAACAATGTTTAAAAAATGTTGGAAATATATAAATGTATTTTTACTGTAAGCTTATTTTTATCAAATGATGTATTTTAGATTTTATAACAGGGACTCTTCTGTTTATTTTTGTCTTTTTGATAAATTCTTTTATTTCCTTCCCCGACGCATAGACTTTTTTCCTAATGGAAGACTTAAATCGTTCCTGCACTAATTTAATTTCTTCATCAGACCATCCTTTAAAAATGTGATTACTTACTTTGTTTAGAAATAGAAACATTTGCTTACTTTGTTTTTGTTTATGTACAATGAATTGATTTTACTTTTTTTTTGTGGGAAGTTTGTTCTCATTTTCGTCTGAATTTGCAGTATAATCTCAAATGTTTGAAAAGTTATTATACAATTTAGAATGCTTTATCACCTTCACGGTCATTTTCATTATTAGATATTATCGTGTTTGCAACGTTATCGTCATTCTCGTCGGAATCTGTAAAATAATCACAATTGTTTATTACCTACTTTGAAATGTTTCTTGAAATATTTAGAAATCATATCCGGCTCTAATATACAGTGCTCTCGTAAAGTAGTGGATAAATTCGTTAAACATTCAAAGAATAACCTTTGGAAAAAATGCTGAGACCCGTCGACCTCGTAGGAGGTATGACGTCATCGATGTTTTTTTTAAATGGCAACCCCCTATTTTATTACAGAATTTGAAAGAACACAATTTGAAATTTCTAAAATCTTTTATCAATGGCAATAATCAATAAAAAACATGTCGGTGGTCTTAGTTACTGTCAGGCAGACAACGGTGCACAATTTGTACATTTAATTTAGTTGTTTTTGAAATTATCACATATAATCTCATAAGAGCATTCATTCTTTCCGGAAATTTTTTGAGTGCGTTCCAACAACGTCGTATTAATTTGCCCGAGCAGGATGCGCGGGCAAATTAGGACTTTGTTGGAATGCACGAAAAATAATTTCCGGATATGAATTAATGCTCGAATGCAGATTCGGTAAGAAAATCGTAACGACACAAACCCTAAAAAGAAGTAATGTCTACCTACAAAAAATTTCCAAGAAATTTTGTTGTTGTCTTGATTATGACTCGTGAACTAATTTTTCTATTGGTCATTGATGAGTGTCGTACGATTTTCATTGCAATTACTTAAATTTAGTATTTTGCAATTTTAAATTTTTCGTCTTAATTTTTGATCATCTGACCTATACTCATAAATCAGCTTAACGTAAGTAAAAAGATGCTTTCTTTCAAATCCCGTAATAAAAAAAGAGGTTGCTATTAAAAAAAACATCGATGACATCATATCTCTTACACGGACCTTTTATGTCTAGATTTTATTTGAAAAAATGGGCAAATAAAAATAAAAATCGAGGGGTGCGAGCGTTTTCCAAAAGTTACTCCTTAAGTTTTTAACGAATTTATCCACTACTTTACGAAAGCACTGTATACTTTTTCAAGAGTAAATATACAAGAGGTCGACTTTTTTAACGGATAAACTTCTTTTCATACGGTTGTTTGGTTGTCATGGTAACCATTTCGAGAAGCGAGTGCATGAAAAACGCGCTACAGCTTGCCGAGTAAGGACTACTAAATTGAGAATAAGTTTATTCAGATAAATAAATAAGTTTAATATTTGTTAAAACTTATCACTATTGACAGACGGAAGAAAATTTAAGACTTGTAACTGATTAATAGTTAATTTGAAGATTTGTTTATCTTGAACCATAGAGGAAATAATAGGGTAGCCAGTGTGTAATCTTAAAATATTTAAAAGGCAAGATTTTACCTGTTCTTTAACATTTAATTTGAAAATTACTTCAGTTGGGTCCATCGCACAAGCAATGATTGTTTGGGAATTAGTTATATGGTAGTTTCTCATTCCCTCTGTTCGACGTAGTGCTTGCTTTTGAACGAAACATGATTTTACATGACGTTTTAAGTACTCCTTAAGGAACAGCACTTTGCAATATGTACAAGGGTAATAGGTAACATCATTTTTGTAAGGTTTTTTATTACTTGGCGGTTGGGTCTAGTTATTCCATTTATATAAAGGTCAAAATTGGTGGCGTTTCTGAATAGCGCACACGCCCGTCGTCTCTCTTTACTATTCTTTGGTAATCGGAAAATGTTCTCCACTTCATCTTGGGATTTATGTTTTCCTTCTAAATGTCTCATAAAGTTTTTGGTGGATATGTTATTTTCACAATATTTGCAACGTACTACTTTTTGTTCTCTTCTTCTTTTCTATAACGGACACAAACAATAAATTCATTAAAAAAATTAAATGTATGCTGTGTTATAATGTTGAAAAAGCCGAATAGTCATATAAAATATTTTGTACTCACTATAATTTTTTCCGACAACGGCTCCTCAAGGGTATTATCGATTTCTAAAATTACTGATTCTGGGATATTATCTATTGACCTACAGGACGACGTTTCTGAATTACCACCATCAGGGTCGTCTATAATGCCGTTCACATTGAAATTTGCGTCCCTGCCATCATCGATTGTTTCGTGGTTCGAGTCAATGCTCTCTGAGGCCGATACATGACTGCATGTACAATTACCATTTTGATTACACATTTTTAAATGCCTTTTATAGCTAGATTTCAAATTCATATCATCAGATGTATTACAAAGTACGCTATTTTGGAAGGAAAAAGATTCGTGAATCTTTTATCGCTTGAAGAGGCAACAAATTTCTTTTGTACGGGATCTGCACATCTTTGTGGCTCCACTGGACTATTTTCAAAATTACTATTATCAATCCACTCCTGCAGGTATTAAGTTTTTCAATTTCATTGTCAAAAAGAAAACAGCACTTACTAGTCCAACCCCAATTTTAAACTATTTACTTACACGTGTTTTTCTAAAACGAACTTCTTCATATTTTTCCACTCTGTTTTCAATCTCTTCTGTTGGATATTTATCTTAAAGTTTTAGGGTAACCTTATCTTTTTTATCAAAGTTTTTTGTTTGAATTGTTTCTTTGCAATTCAAGTTTACTTCCCTTCCTTTTTTAAGTTTTTCTCATGTTAAAAATATAATAATGATAATACTACCATGTTTTCAATAAGTGAAATACTCAATTACTACAAGTAAGACGATATTTGAAAAAATATATATTTAAACAACACTACCAACGCGAATTACAAATTATATTGCATTCAACAGATTTTCGTCTACAATATAATTATTATATTATTAGTACATTTTCTTTTAATAGCAGTAAGTAACTGCAAAGCTCGGGGAAAAACAATTTAAAATTTTGTATCGTGCCGAAGCAGAATGTACAGAAAGGTGAATATGTTCCGTTTTAAATATAATGAGTATTAATTATTTTAGTAACTTGTCTTTCTGAAGAATATGCTGCATCTACGAATTCAGAATCACATAATTTGACCTCGTTAAGATTTTTCAGTTTTTTTTTTTAAATTTTATTTTATACGCATAAAGGAAAATCTTTTTGGTCAATATTCTTAAATCAGAATTGTAGGAGTTTATAGCAATATTTTAAATAGCTTTACCAATAACTAATTTATTACAAAAGTAGTAGGAAAACATACACAATACACAATTCTCAAATTCAACAATCAATATTCACAGGAGTCGCCTTACAACACGTAAACGAATGACTGTACGTACCTTAGCAAGCGTGTCAAATTATTATTTGTTAAATACAGATATTGCAGAATTGCGCTTACAAGTATAATTCCGCTTAAAGTATCACACGCAGTTATTTTAGGATTATGCTGAGACTGCATAACCCTAAAATAATCACAGCCTGAATTCTGTAGCATAGCATATATTTAAAATTCGGGAATCGAGATTATAAGAACACTACGGTAATACTTATCTGTGGTAAAATTTCAAACCATTGCAATTATCGCATTAAGAGTTTATGAAATATTGTGAAACTATAAAATAACAGGCTCAATAGCAAAAAGGCAACATCTGGGACCAACTTCAACACCATCAAATTTAAAAGCTTCGCTTATCTGGACCGAATGATCTGATTTCAGGCTCATAAATGACCTGTGACATAAATCGAAAACAAAAATAAAATATAGGCAAGATGAACTAATTTAGAAAACAATGCACATGTGAATAAATGCAGTTTGAAAAAAACAAGTTTCCTTGTTGTACATTTAATTATGCTGAGGTTATTTAATATTTAAAGTTGCCGTTAAGAATAATTATTTACATGTATTTCGGGATCCGTTTGGTGTTTGACTAACTTGAAAATACGGAAAACGATGATTCTGAGAATAACTTGATTAGAATGCAGCTAAATAATTAACATAAACTAGAAGTTACTGCAATATCATGACAAAATTTTCTGATGGTTAGCGAGTGGAAGCCATGTGACTAGGTTTTGTTAATTTAGAAAGTTTTACTTTACGTTTGTTGCGGATATATTTAGTACATACTGTAATACTATTTTTAAACATTGCAATCAATGAAATAAATTAAACCAAATAATATTGCATATGAAACATGTTCCTGATTGAAAATATATTATACGATTTATTTTAGTTACAGGTACAAATAGATCTTTTCTTACCTTTGCTATCTACCAGCGCCACTAATAACTTGAATTGAGAACACACCTTAACTTTTCAAGTTCAATTACACTACGATCACCACGTCGAAACATAAAACTTTATATTGCGATCGCGGCCAGGACCCCGATCGCAATATGCAGCGGGAATAATATGTAAGCAGCCAAATAGATGCGAAAACAGCGTTGCCGATAAACGGAAGCAATAAAATGCCGTCTAGTTAACGGACGTGACTTCGTGTTGGCCGTTTCTCACGTTAACAAAACGATGCCAGCGCCAGCGGTCTACAGTTGAACTAAAAGACAAATCCGCAGATATAGGGGGGTCATAGTCGCTTCAACAACATTTTTCGTATTTAGGCATTACTTGACCTGCAGTTCTGAAATTCGTAAAAAAACAAGCAAATCGTTGTGACTTCCGAAAATGGAAGTCACTTCGTTATATATGAAGCGATAACGTTTAAAGTATATCTACTTTTGAAGTGACTAACTACCTAGTATCAATATATATATATATACAGTGTGGTCCATTAAGTGTGCAACAAATGGGACATTTTTTTATTAGTTGTAAAACCGAAATTTAAATACCGTCAAAAGTTAGTGCAGTGCATGTTTGATAACCCTATCAGATGCCCTTAGAATAGCTTCAAGTCAAACAATATACAGGGCAGGACAAAAAATATGTAATTCGTTCAAGAATAAAGTTACCTTATTTCAAAAAATATAGCAAAATTTTATTGAGAAAAGTTATTTAGAATCAAAAGTTATGCTGAAATACAAAGTCACGGCCTCCTATTCGTATTTTGATTCTTTTTCTTGTAAAATTTTGTATTATCCCCGTACGATACATATTTTTATTATTCTGATTTTATTAAGAGTTTTTCATATGTAAATTATTATTAGTAAAGCATTTGCCTTGTTAAAAAGAATATTTGCGAAATTCTAAAGTTCTGTTAAATATCGTTGCAACAAACATGAAGTGGACGCTTACCTAAAAAAATATAAATCCAAGTAAATTTTACAAATACGCTTCAAGTTGCTAAAAGTTATTTAAAAGGGATGTGGTTGTAGCTACTTTGAATACATATAAAATAAAAATAATAAAAATATGTATCATACGGGGGTAATACAAAATTTTCCAAAAAAGAATCAAAATTCGAATAGGAGGCCGTGACTTTGTATTTGAGCATAACTTTTAATTCTAAACAACTTTTCTTAATAAAATTTTGCTATATTTTTTGAAATAAGGTAACTTTGTTCTTGAACGAATTTTATATTTTTTGTCCTGCCCTGTATATTGTTTAACTTGAAGCCATTCTAAGGGCATCTGATATGGTTATTGAACATGCACTAACTTTTGGCAATATTTAAATTTCGATTGTACAACTAATAAAAAAATTTCCCATTTGTTGCACACTTAATGGACCACACTGTATATATATATATATATTAGTACAAATAACTGTTAACAAAATAACAATATTAAACGATAGTAATTCAATACAGAAAAATACATTAACATTTTATAATAATAATTTTAATTTTACAGAATATTTTCATTTTGAATATGTAACAACAATTGGCTTTTAAAAACTCTACTTGATCTGCTTGCTTTAATATCTTCTGGTAATTTGTTATATACTGTATTCAATAAATTACATATGATTGCCACCTTTTAATGCACTCATGTTCAAAGAAATCTCATTTTTCTACGAATTTGTAATAAAACACGGTCTTAAATCGCTCAAATTGCGTGGAAACACAAATCTACTCGCTGGCAACATGGTTAGGCGCTGATTTTTAGACACCTACCAAACAGAGAATGTCGCTTCTGAGTCCGTTAGATGTTTATTCTGTGGTAAAGCTGTCTGTTTAATTAGGTTATGTTTTTCTAAGTTTAAAGTTATACATAGCGTCAATGTCTACTGCATTGTTGTCAGTTTTACTAGTTTGCAATAGAAAAATCCTCACACATTTTTAGTCGTGTCTAAAGCAGGAATAACCCGAGGAATCACCCAATTTTGATCATTTTTAGCAGACTTGATCAAACAATACCATCTCATTTTCAAGTCATGTATGGTCGTGGAAAATTCAGCAAACACGGTAAATATGTTCGCATGTCAGGCACTTCAGTGACGCACAATTGTGTTACATAGAACAGTGTGTCCAACATTAAAAAAATAAATTATGATCGCCAATTATGCCAAAACAACGTGAACAGTTTATAAGTATTTTTATCTGGTTGTTTGTTTTTCTTTTACTCAAACTTCACTATTACTTCTTCGTGTTCATTTGTAGTAACCATTGATGCGGCTTTGTTTGAGTTTGAGTCCTAGAGTTTTCCAGGGTGTCATCCCATACTTCCAAGTTTTTCTGTGGGCTTAAGTTCTTCCAACTCCTTCGAGGGTAAACTTGAATAGCTGCTTTCGTTCTGGAAATAAGTTAGTCATGAAACAATCAAAGATATCTGTGTTTTCTTAACTTGTGTGAATACGATCGAAGCGAAATTTATTTGCCCAAATCCAAATTTTAATTGAAGCAATTTCTTTTTTTTCCGTTTATGGTTTTGCTTTACTGCTTGCAGGACGTCAACATTGTGTATTGATATATGGAAATATATCTTTACTTTGTTAATCTCTATTACTCATAGTAAAAAATTGTGTACTTGTAATATTTTATAACAAACAAGGAATTGCTCAGAATAGTAGTTGTAATTGCTGTTCCTGATGTATTCAACTGTAAATTTAAGTGGGCAAGATTAGTTACAAATGTAAAAACTACCGGGTGACTATAAATGATTGAGATTTTTTTTCTTAGGTTGGCACTGTTTATGTTGGCGACACTGAGAGTCTATGTCAAATTCGAGGTTAGCAGGTTAGGTTTTGCGTGGGTTTAGCCACAGAATGACGCAAAACCTAACCTGCAAACATTGAATTTGACGTAGACTTACAGTGCCACCAACATAAACAGTGCCAACCTAAGAAAAAAAATCTCAATCATTTATAGTCACCCGGTAGAAGGTACTCCAGAGCAGACAGAGAAATATACTCTCCTTATAATGTTATTTACGTAATATGTATCAATGTATATTATGTTATTTGTATGTTTGAATGTATTTGTTTTTATTAATATATCGAGTCTTGCTGATCACATTCAAAACAAACAAAATTGTATCATCTGTGACCTTGTAGGACCATTAAGGTGTAGATAGAACATGCTAGCTGTATAACTACTTTTTCTTGCATGACCAACGTGTAACATGAAAAGATGTAATATATAAACAATAACTAATGCTTTTTTTTTCTTCTACTTAGATTCAGCAGTCTGAGACCACCACCTGTAGGTATACTGTTACATTTATTTATAGAATATGTTCATGTATTATATAGCTGTATTTATTGTAAATATTTTACGTTCTTTTCATGTGTGATTTAATGTTGCGATATTACATTAAAGTAATGTATTACTTAGGTATCCTGGCAGTCAAAAGATGCTAAATGAATAAAGGCATCCCAACTGCTATTTTCAATAAGGTTCTATATTGTTTTCTTTTTGTATATTCTGACGAAGCAGTTGATGATATGTACTACTGAAACAAAATTTTAAAATTCGTTATTTTTGTGTTTTTGTACAAATGGTTTATTTCAATCTGCTATTTACAACTTGTTTTTCTTTTAATACATTTGATATCTACAATGTTTTATTTTTATTAAATATACCCATATCCTCTAGATTTTATTTTTACAATTTACATTTTGTTATAATACAATAAAAGTCGGAAAATCCTAATGTGTGAGCACTAGATCATCTGGACTAGCTTTACGTACTTTTAAACGTGATTTGAAGCATTACGTGCTCTTTTTTTAAAGTAAAAATGCATAGTTACATAGTCTTTGTTGTCTTTATTTTTCTTTAAAACTGCTGTTTTAATAAACAAAGCATTCTTTATTTACTAATCAATTAACTGAAAAATTGATCATTTCTATAATTCGCTTAAGTTAATATTTTAAAAATGCTGTCTGAGAATGTCGAAAATTCTAAACTATGATGGAACCAGTCCTGAGCCGTTCGGATTTATGGACTTTTACTGTATACCAAAAAATTTGTGTAATGTATTTGTATAGAGTAGAAATGCAAAAGATACAAGAACAAATGATTTACCATTTTTAACTTTCAGAATCTTTGATTTTAAAATGTAAAATTTGTTACAGAGCAAAATAGCTAACATACTCTTTTGTTACTGGTAAATTATTAGCCTTTTCACAATAATAATATATTTATTCCGCGAAAGAGTGTTGGAGTAACAAGTCTTGCATTTTGAAATACTATAGTATCTACTATTATAGAATGGAATAAAGGATTTGGAATATTAAAAAAGAATGAAATTTATTTTTAACCGAATATTTACATATCGAATAGAACATTATACAGTTTTGGATGGCTTTCGTGGCCATTGTCAATGTCAGGAATTCACCATGTTCTTGTTGAGATAAAACTAAACTCTTGCTAGGTAAGGGATAGAAAAACACTAACTCAACGTGTTAGTCATGCCTGTGAAGAGTGAAGAGTTTAGCATCCTAAGTACAACTATAATGCAACTTGAAATTGTAGAATTTTTGTTTCATTGTTATTAGAGAGTGAAAATTTTGTTTTTTATCATTTTGGGTATAATTCAGTTACCAATATGGTGCCAAACGGTAGTTACATATAAGGGAATTTTTTATGTACTTTGTGAACATTGACGTTTTATAAATATGTAAATGTTCAAGATATACACATTAATTAACTGTTTTTAAATGGCCACATCACATTTTTTAGATAGGGAGGTTTTCGCAAATAAGTTGTAAGTGAAAATCTAGAAATATTTAACAAAACGAATTAGAACCAAAAGAGGATCAGTGGAAAAATTGATAATAAACGAATACTACTGAATGAAACAAAAACGGACAGTTGAAGTGTTGGCAGGAATAATGTACAGCTTGGCAAATGTAGCATGGCGCTTAAGGTAGGCTTTAAAAGGTGCCGTAATCATATCTGATTTCATTGATTTGGTAATATGTGTATAGACTAAAATGTCAAACCTACAAAATTTGGTTATGTTTAAATGTCACAAATGAGTAGCGGCAGGTAGGTGGATTTCGTAAAGTGTTCGTTTTTATTAGAGAATTTTTGCAAATCGCTTACTTGAAATTGTCTAATTAATATAGACAAAATTTAAAAACTTGATTTTGGCTTCGTTACTATTACAACGTTGCTAAGCAAGAAAGGGTCTTTAACTTTGACAGTATTAATAATAGTTATTTACGCATCAAGGGAAGTAAGTAGCTTTTACCAGTCGAGCTCGGGCTGGCAAAGTTCGAGACTGGTTGTAAATAGTTACTTCCCGAGCATGCTTATAATATTTTTCTCCGTGCCCAACAAAAATTTGAATAATTTTTTCTTAATAATTCCACGTTAATTGATAGAAAATTAATCTATTACAAACAAAGCAAATAGTCACCTAGTGTTGAGTTCCTTAGTAGCAATTGTTATTCAGTTGTTTCTGTCAATATCAACAATCACTTGTACTTGCGTTTCTTTTCTCTTACTTCCCTTGGGGAACATGACAACCAGTAAACAAACAGTAAAATCAACTTACCTGCAATAGATATGTCAAGGGTATTATCCATTCACAAAACTCATGAACTGTCAATGTAAATTTTTTTAAACATTTGCCGAGTGTACCGGGAAATTACGGTTTTTTTGGGAATGTACTTCGGATCTAGTGATTTCTAGTAATATTTAAAGATAAGGTTATGTTACATGTGTCAAAAAAAAACAATTTTCTTCTAATTTTTTCTTGAAATAATCAACTATAGCCTTTTTTCTCTTTCCAATAATAAAACACTCTTTCGTTTCTGTTCTATTACAATTGAAGGGAATGCACAAAAATTAAGAAATTTGGGAGATTACTTTTTTACAAGAAAGTGTGACATAAGTCAAGTTTTTAAATTTCAAACATTTCAGTGATGCCAAAATCAGCAAGCAGAAGTTCCAAAACAGAATTTAAACAAGGTACCAACTTGACAGAGTTTTGACAGTTCACCAGTTTTGTGAATGGATAGTAAGTGTAACTTACTAGATGGCCATGGAAAAAAATACATTTTGCTAAAGCTCTCTTAATGGAATTTCGTTCAAAAGTTAAAGATAAGGACTCAGGGTGTATACTTTCTGGAAAACAGGGAAAACCTGGAAAAGTCAGGGAATTACATTCTAATTCAGGAATTAGGGAAATGTCAGGGAATTTGCTTAATTTATAAAAACAGTCAGGGAAAATTAATTAAAACAAACTACTTTATCAAAAGTTTATTCGATTCGAGAGCCACCGTGTAACTGGATTATCTTGACCTGTCTTGCTTCCAGAGCATCATGTAAATGTAGTAAGTACGTTGAAATTGCGCATTTGTCAATTAACTGCGAAATACTTTTATGGTCTAGAATGCAAAATTCTTTAGCGTTCTAAAACATAAAAGAAATGTCAAAAAATTTGTCATTTTTTAGGAATTTATTTGTGATTTTATTAATTAAGTAACCTACATTACTTTTTTATTAAGTAATTTAAAATTTCAATAGATACCAATAACTATTATAAACATGATTATCATTTATGTTGTACTACATGAAATTGAAAGTGCCGATATTGCAGTGAGTTAAATTTATACGTCACTTGGACGTTTGTCAAACAATTCAGCAGGCCGTGGTTCAAACATAAATTAATTGTTTATGAAATACTAGTGAGTCACCCGAACTACGTTTCGGTTCGCAAAATTAAGAGAGATTCATCAATATAAATTTAAAAAAAAAGGATGCATCGACGGGATCGAACCCGGGGCCACCCGCGTGATAGGCCAGCACCCTACCGCAGGACCACCTCTCTTGTTTGAATAATGCGCGCACCCGAGCTAATAGTGCACGGCGTAAGGCGCTCCGCCCTGCTGCCTAGAGGTGTTAATTAAATTAAAACTTTTTCGCACTTTTTTTGAAAATAAAAACCGGCCTACGATCTAAATCTAAAAATTAGCAAACTTTTAAGCCATCGTACAACTTAATCGGTCCAGTATCTTCGGAGGAGATAGCGAACAAACATAGACGCAAACATACAAAGAGAGCACCGATTTTATGTTATAGAGATAAAATTGTCAATTAACGTTGACAGTTACTTTTTTTTTTATTCTCATACTAGTTTTATTGCAGTTTTCGAAAAATTATTGTTTGCATCTTGAGTGGGTATTTTGCCTCGCTAAAGCTCGGCAAAATAACTTCAATTCTTAAACGCAAAAGTAGCATTTCGCATTCTAGATACAAAAATAGCCATTTAGAGTATGTATGTATGTAGAAATCTTCTGGAATTTTGATTGAAAAATCCTGGAAAACTTGGAAAAGTTGGGGAATTTCTAAATTGTGAGTTAGTATACACCCTGAAGGTAATAAACGGCCAAAGCCGAGAAATTATAAATAACGTTCTGAACTTCATGAAAGAAGAGTTTAAAATTGGAAGACCTCTTTTAGACTTGAATAATTTAACATCGTGTGGCCAAAGCAACTGGTGTAAGTATACGCACTATACAAAGAATTGCCCAAAAAGCAACAGCAATCAAGAATGGGGAATGCAGTTAATTTTCAACTTCAAATGAAAAAGAACAATATTAAACACTAAAACCCTTTTGGATGATTTTGATAAAGAGGTATTGCGAAGAACAATAAATAATTTTTATATTGACGAGAAGAGGGTACCCATTATTAGGAATATTCATGCAAGATTCGTAGAAAAAACGGGTTATTCTGGATCGAGGGAATCTCTGAGAAAACCAGTACACAAAATAGGTTTTCGTTGGCATAAAATCAAATCCAACAGGAAAATCTAATGGAACGACATGATATTCGACAACTTCGTTTAAATTCTACCAAAAATAAAAATGTGTCGTGAAAAACAAACGTCCCTTAATATATATATGGACGAGACCTACATCCACGCTTCTCATATACATGTAAAAGCCTGGTCGGATGTTTCCAATAAAGGTTTAAGAAAACCCGTGTCCAAAGGACAAAGACATAATTGTCCACGCTGGTGGAGAAAATGGTTTTGGACCTGGACCAGATTTAATTTTTAAATCAAGTTCTTTCACTGGTGATTAGGACAGTGAAATGAATTTTAATAATTACAAAAATGCCTTGTTGAAAAGCTAATCCCTAATTTATACCAGACGAATGGAATTTGCGCTGTGAACACGCAAAAAAAGCTGAAAATGATTTCATGCTAAGAGAACCTGCTTTGGACTTAATCGTCGATCAACTAATCGTCACCGTAGGCAGCGATGAGAATGACTCTGATAAATTTAATTATGGTAATAGTAGCAGTCGTTTTGACGATGACATTTCGGGTGTTTGATATTTAAAAAATTATATTTAATATCCCATCCTCCGTATTTTTGATGCAATTGAGCGTGTAAATGCTAAAACATTCTTACGAATTATACTGCAGCTGCCGCGAAGTTGAACGTTTGTTAGTGTTAAAGACAATTACTGTTAATTATTCGTTGTTTGTTAATGTTAATAAGTTTCGTTAAATAGATAAGACAAATAATCCACAAGTGTGTTGTGTTTTAAAAACGGCTACATTATGAAACTTGATAATAACATGTAAGTTTAATACATTGTAACATGTGAGCAAACGAAAATGAAATCAAGCTTGGCTTTGAAATATTTGTTGTATGAATAATATGTCTGTGGCACTGTAAGTCTGTCAGGTTAGGTTTTCCGTCAGTTTTGACACAGACTGACGCAAAACCTAACCTCGAATTTGACATAGACTTACAGTGCCACCAACATATTATTCATATAACAAATATTTCAAAGCCAAGCTTGATTTCGTTTTCGTTTGCTCACATGGTATTAGGCCTTTACGATTAATCTTTGTCTTTTTAAGATAAAGAAGAATAATAATATGCCGCCACGATCAATATTGTTGTAGTCTTGTGCTTAATAAAGTTATTTCTATTGTTTATGATTAAATACTAGTGAAGCAAGCTTATAGTTAACCCTGTGTAAGACCACAAATTTATGTTCTTTATAACAACCAAATTCTGTTCAGTCTATTACCTCCCGTTTGTTAAATCTGAAGTTCGCCTTTGATTTATTGTGGGCCGGTTGCAGAAAGCAATGTTAAGTCTGGTGTTAGCTAACGTCGCGTTAAAGTGAACAAAATCGCATCAAATTTTGTTTACTAATGTATTAGTTACCATAAGCATTTAAGATTTGATTCGTTTTTGTTCACTTTGACGCGACGTTAGCTAACACCAGACTTAACATTGCTTTCTGCAACCGGCCCTGTGTCATTTAGCTTAAATAAGGTTAACGATTGAATGTCAATACGATAGTTGTTAAAAATGTTACCAACACGAAACTTGAAAATTACTAGATTCTAACAATAGTTTTGAGTTTTGCCAGACGCCAAACTACCTTTGCCAAGCTGTAACTTACAACTGTAGGAAAATTGAATTTTTAGTAATAATAGGACGAGAGGTCAAAATATTGCCAACAAAAATTTTTGCGATTCAGATACGAGTTTCTGTGGCGACGAAAATAACGAGTGCTTGCACGAGTCGTTGTTTTTTAAAACAACAGAAACGAGACAATTTGAAGAGGAAAAATTGTTGGCAATATAGAGTCCTATTTGTCTTGATTGAAAATGCTCCCTACACTAAAATTATAAATTCACAAAACTAGTCTTTAAATTGTATCCAGTTAATATTTTTTTAATTTCCTAATTTCAAATAGTTACAGAAAAAATTGTCGCTGAAATAAAGCTCCTCGAAGCATTGACACTAAAAAAAACGTTCGATTGGTAGTGTATTTTTAAATTGAAGAATGCCATTGGTTGACAATGACACCAGTTAAATTGTCTGTGAATGACGCACAGTGTGTTGAAATCCTCACTGTTTAATTCCTTTTGTTTGCATATGAATATGAGTTTGACAAATAATTTTAAATTGTCGTTGAAACTGCTGTTAAAGCATAAAAATGGTAGTTGTACTGCTGACAGAATTCATAGAAAATATACTACATTATGATAAACAATGCCAGCAAAGGTGACGGACATGTAAATATATGTATTATGCAAATTTATTTATTATGCAAATTTATTTTATATTTTAAAACATTGGATGTCGTTGCGTTGGTACATAAACGGTCTTTTTGAAAAAGGCTGGCATTTTAACTTTTAAACAAAAATAATGTACAGGATTCGATACCGAAAGGTAAACGACTATGAATGAATGAATTAATTAATAAATTCATATTGTATTAATTTCATTGTTGATAATGGAAATACGTTTTTATCCAGAATGTAAGTTTGTCAAAAAAACTATTAAGAGACATTGTAACAGTACAAGAATTGCAATTGCTTATTGGTAAAACCTTGTTGACCCAAAAGGAACTTACTAAGCTAGACTACATAAAATTTCTGATAGTACAAGAAAAGTAAACATGCTCTTCTATTTTTTGCGCTACCAACTTTTTTTTTTTTTTTTTTGGAGGGGAAACCTTATTAAGGTCCTCGCGGGAAGATCTTCTATTCCGTGGGGGACTGTGGGATTTCTACCCAATAAAACCCGTCCATGGATGAGCAAGGGTGACCTTGGGACTGCTGTGCAATTACTTCAAGATCACTCTTTAGTTCCGATTGTTTTCTTTCCGGCAGTTTCCTCAGCTTTTATTACCCTTTCATCTTCTTCTTTCCTCAACATAATTTTTTTAATAAATTTCTGTATGTTCCCACTTCTTAGCATTATATTTGTTAGATTTTCCGTTGTAATATTTTCCCCAATTGCCCTTTCCACCATATTTCTTTCTCTTTCCCATCGGACGCATCTAAACATGGTGTGTTCGGCTGTATCTCTTTCTGCACAATACCAGCATTCTTCGTTCTCTGCTTTCCCAATACGCTTCAGGTATTGGTTGAAACATCCATGTCATGTAAACACTTGAGCCATGTGGTATTCCATTTCCCCGTGTTTCCTCTTGACCCATTTGCTTATATCAGGTACAGTCAGACCTCGCCGTTCACGGGGGTTACGTTTCAGAAGAATGCCACGAAGCGTAAAACCGCGATGCGCATGTAACACATAAATGATAAAAACGGGGTTAGGTTCCATTAACTAGATTTATTTATACTATGCAACTTCAGAAAACTAAAACTTTTCTGTTTTTTTTTGTCTGGCAAATCTGAAGCAGAAACTTTACGCTTTGACGGCATGGTTTTAAAATTAAACTCAATTGAATTTTCGGCAGAAACGCTCGAGAAGACAGTAAATCTTGAACTAAAATTCCATACGTAACATAAGTCTGCCACTTGAATCTAGAGCTCAAATGTCTATTTGTTTATTCAAGTTATAATTTTACAATTTAGTACAGGTCCGATTTGGTAATAAGAGATTCAAAGAAATAGGCTCGATAAGTGTGTTTACAAGTTCGTGATAAATAATGTTATTTAGGTGTTTATGACATAAACCGCATATGTCTGCTTTATTTACTTATGGTCTTATGAAGGTCACTAACCTGACATTAACTTTAAATCGCTGTTAAATTAACCAAAAGCTCATCAAAACGTTGGTGCTTATGACATATTCATTAGTAAACACATTTTTATGCGCTTTTGTTTATTTTAACAGCGAATTAAAGTTAACATCAGATTAGTGATTTTCATAAGACCGGCCGTTAGTGTATGAAAGTTGAAACAGTTAACGTTGGCAATTCCATCCGCGAACTGCAAAGCAAATATCCGTGAACGGCAAAGAAAAAGAAGCACAAAAATGCCCTGCGTAAAATCAAATCAGCGAACCTCAAAGCCGCGAACGACGAGGTCTGACTGTATTAACTTCCTAGTCCACTCTGCCTTTCCTTCAAGTGCACTCCATCTGGTTTGCCACTTACTTATTATCTCCTCCTTGACTTCCGTCTTCCCAATTCCATTCGCCCTTTCGTATATTTTTACTCTTTCTTCCACCTTCAAGTCCAGCGGAGTTGTTCCGGTAATCGCCTGTAATGCTTTTTTGGATGTCGTTCTGTATGATCCTCCAATTGCGATCATCAGCCTACGCTGTATCCTTTCTAACATTTGCCTATACATATTTGTTTACTCTATGGCCTTCCTTCAAATTGGTGTCGCATACAGGACAATGGAGTATACCACGGTCGCAATCACTCTTCGCTCCTCCAATTCTTGGCATTATTCTTGACAGCTGCTGTACCACTGCTTCTGCCCTTTTTGTAGTGTGTATGACATGCTCAGTCATTGTCATGTTTCTATTAAACATTACTCCCAGGTACTGTAGGGCTTCTGTTGATTTAATACTTACATCGTTGATATTAATTTCCATTTCTTTAATTTTCCTTCTTGCCACTAACAGCACCATTTCCGTTTTTTGCGGTGCCATCTTAAGCAGCCTTTCCCTCATCCAATCATCTACCTTTTTTAGTGCTCTCCTGGCTCTACTTTTCATTGTTTCCTCATCTCTTCCTCAAGCAACACTACGTCATCAGTGTATCTTATCGCGGTTACGCCCTCTGGCATCTGCATCTTTAGTATCCCATCATAATAGATATTCCACAAGAGGGGCCCCAGTATCGATTCCTGGGGTACCCCTCTTGTTACCTTCATCTTTGTACCTTCTGTGACTTCCAGCCACCTGTCTTTTAAATAGCATCCTACAATTTCTATTACTTACTGATATTTTTTTCCTTTATTTCCCGCATTATACCATTCCAAGGTGCTGTATTAAAAGCATTTTCCACGTCAATGGCTATCATCACTGGTAGCTCTCTATTCTTGTAGTTTCCCGTGTCTACGTTCGCCGCCATTCTTATTATGGTCTTCATAGCGTCCACGGTGCTTCTACCCTTTCTAAAGCCATATTGTTTGTCTGAAAGGTCTTCTTTGCCTTATAATTCATTCACTATTCTGTTGGCAAGTAATCTCTCGTATAGCTTAGACCAGACTTGCCATTTTAAATAGATCTGGCAAAACTCATGCTTAATAATTTATTGAAGATACGTACACAGTATGCAGGATGTTTTAGGCTATCGCTTTGATTACTTCGGGGGGGATTCCGTCTGGCCCCGGGCCCTCTTAGTTTTGGTTTTTGAAACTGCTAGCAACAGTTCTTCTTCTTTAAACTTCTCAGGTTCATTTCTTTCCATGTCAGATATTATCTCCTCCCAGTCGTATTCCCTATCTTCCGGGAATAATTTTCTGGCCTGTTCCATTCTTTGATCCTCATCCAATCCAATTTTAGGAGCGTACCTGAGCTTTTTGCAACTTGTCTATATCCCTCTCCCCATGGGTTATTGTTGACCTCTTTACATACTTTCCTCCACGTTTCTTCCTGAGCTTTCTTACTGTACTTCCTCAATTTTTTACGCCTTCCTGCATATTCATCATGCAATTGATTTTTTTCCTGTTGAGTAGAGGTTCTTTTGCCGTTGCATCTCACCAAGGCTTTCTTGCTTCGGTTACATGCTCTTCTCAATTAGGCTATATTATTATTAACAATAGTTAAGCAAATAGTTATTAAGGTACAACAATCACGGGCTCTTAGCTCATAATGCCCGTGGTGTCTTCAAGGTTTTATGTCCTACCAATTTTCTTACCTAATTCATATTCATATTCAATTCATATAATTACTATGATATAGTATTTAAGATTGATCTAGTTAGCTGATCTAAGTTAGATTTGTGACATTAGCTGAGCTGTCATTAATTTTCATTGTGACAGTGGTGCATAATCAAATTGTATCCATGGAAACAAATACTGTTAATTTTTCATAATAACCCTAGTGTTCTTATGAAGAAAATAATTGCCCTGGAGCATTATTTTGTATCTAAGATACCTTAAAATAGAGTCATTAATTTCAATTAATGTACTGGTAGGACATAAAAATAATAATAGCTCACCTACATAACCGCAATCTTTAAATCCAAATCTAGCAACGATTTCTAATTTTAATAATCCAAAAGGAAACATGATATACATAGAACAAAAATCTGGTGTGATACACGCACACAACTTCCTTTTACAGTGATCTTATAATTAGCCAAAAATTTGATTTTACATTTTTAAGCATTTGTCAAAAAATTTTAAAAATTACAAATTCTACAAAAACGGTACAAAATAGAGCGTTAGTTGAGACAATTTTTTTCTAGAATTTTAAGCTGAATTCAAAAATGTAATAATATACCGGGTGTTCTATTTAAAATAGGAGTTAATAAAAAAAATAGAAAAAAAAAACAAAAGAAACTCATTTTAGAAGTATTCAACTGGAAAATTACCTTTCTCACATCAATACACATTAAAAATGTAATAAAAATGTGGAGTTTGAAAAGAATCGTTAGAGCCGTTTTTGAAAAAATCGAAAAAACTAAAAAATCATAAGAGTAAACACCTACTTCCGGTTAAGGAATTTTCTTCAAAAGCTTGCTGTCGCTAATACATAGTATACAAAACTTATATATGAAGTTTCAACTCCATACCTTTTTTCGCTTTTGAGATATTCTGTTCACAGATGCACAGACAGACACACACACAGACATAAGACAGACCAATGAAAAAAAATATATTTTTTGGGTTCAGGGGCCTCTAAAACGTGAAGATCTGTTGAAAACTGAATTTAGAATTTTTGGGGTGAATCCAATACTTCCTTTGTAAAAGGAAGTAAAAATGATTCGAACATGTTACAAAACATACATCAGTGTTAATATAAGTAACTAGTTTTCTACGCCGTGTTAATCTAAAATGAACTCGCAATGCAAAAAATAATAACCCCTTTCTTTTTACTTTTACCCCCTTTTTACCTGTTTAGGGGTTAAGTTATTAAATATCCATTAATAAACATTAAAAATAAAATTATTTGAATAATTAGAGAGCGTTCTAAAGTTTTGCGCGTATGGGTAGTCAAGTATGTTTTGTGAACTGTAGCACTGCTTCTCATTGTTCTGCAAGCTGTTATAGCAATAAGAACTAATTTATTGCCAAAAATAGTGCTCGGAGTTAGAATATGTTTGTTTGTAAATGTAAATAAGCCCGCTACTTTACAACGTAGGGGCTATAGCGCAGTTCGCCTTCGTAGCACATTGAAACTGCTGACCTCAATTTTGCTACATCAGCGTTTTTCATATGAGGTAGTGCCCTATTTCTGATCGCCCTCATCAGCTGCCAGTCACTCTGCGCATTGATACAAGCACGTGTTGGCACATAATTTATGTATTGTTGACATACTTCGCATATGTAGTTTTACATGTTCCGAATCTTATTACTTAATTACTTAAACCTTGTCATATTACAATGGTAGGATAGATTATAGTAGCTATTTATGCAACAAGTGCTAAAAGTCGACGTTTATGCACGAGACATGAAAATTATGAAACGAAGCCGAAGACTAGAATAACTTTACAACTTCACTCCCAGGTCGAAATTGTAGTTTTATAACCTCACTTCACTTTTAGCACATGGGCTAAAAGTAAACAGCTGATTTCTTTAACCACAGTAAACTATAAAACGTCACTTTTAGTGAAACAAGCTAGCGCTAAAACGCCTACTTTTAGTAGTGATCGTAGATAAAATATATTTTGAGTTATAGAATAATTACTTTTATCTACGACAGTGTGTAAAATTGAGTTTTAGTTGGCAGTTTTAAGTTTGTAAAACGACTGTTTAATAACATGTTTTCATTAGTTTACGTCGTCAGTAGTAACGTATTTAAAAGATTTCATTAGGCACGTCGTCAGTAGCAACGTGTTTTAAAATTTTTAAAACACCCAAAATTACGATCGGTTGCTGGTAATCCTAATTTATATTTAATTTTTTTTTCATATTTACCGTGTTTTCTAGATTCTATCGTAGATAAAATATTGTACGATACACATGCGTAAAGCATCTTTAGTCACTCGCGGGGCTTAAAACGCTCGCTCACTCGCGTTTTAATTCTACCCCACTCGTGCCTAAAGAGTAGCTTTACGCACTTGTATCGTAAATTACTATTTTCTAATGCTATGTAGGCTGTGGGCCGCTGGGAGGCTAGCGCCCCTAAAGAGCAGCCGCCGCTATGATCAGATCAAGTTGGTTGGTATGACAACAACATTTTTTGAGACCTGTTCTTGTAACATAATATACTATTCCGAAATGAGATATTCTATGTCTAAAAGTTTTAACAAATGTTTTTTATTGGATTATAGAGATAGAAAAAATATGTGAATTATTATCTGAAAAATATCCTTGACATCCAAGTATTTTATAGAATATGTACCAAGACATGTTACCTATTGTCAAACTTAAATTCAGAACAGCTTCAGATATTTCTGCACATTACGATAATCATATAACTAAAGGAGAACGATCCAAACGTATGTGTCCGTCACGACAATTGCAGACGCGATGTCCCCCATTTGCGTTTGCATGCATTTCGCCGTCGCCTCGATTTCGCGACCGGGGCGTAGCCCCGTGAGCCCTCTTGGAGAGAGGCGGAGCACCGAGGGCTTCCTTGGAGAGGGGCAAAACCCCGATGGTCATTTGGAGAGGGGCGGAGCCCCCTTGGAGAAGAGCGAAGCCCCGATAGCCCCCTTGGAGAGGGGTGAAGCCCCGAGGGCTCCTTGGAGAGGGGCGGAGCCCCGAGGGCCCTCTCGAAGAAGAGTAAAGCCCCGAGGGCCTCTTTGGAGAGGCGCGGAAGCCGAGGGCCCCTTTGAAGAGGGGCGTAGCTCCGAAGGCCTCCTTGGAAATGTGAAAGGAAAGGAAAGACTGTGTGGTTATGTTGTGGAAGTGACGTCCATAGTGTTCCAGATCCTTTTGCTGATTTTCCCAGAGTAGTCAGAGCCTTATTTGAGCGGAATTTTGATGTAATCGATGCGATTTTAGAAAAGGACCCTAACCAATTTGCGTTTCTTTTTTAAAATGATGAGTAAAGCTTAAAACTACTTCTCAGTGGCGACACAAAAGGTGCGAAGCAGCGCATACGAAAATACATCAGGATAAACCGCGCAATAGCGCGCACAGCCCCGTTTATAGTATAATAAATTGTACACGGCTGTTACCAAAACAGAGGGGATGGTAATACTATGAAAAACTCGATATTAAATGAATATTCACGGTGTTTCCACTCGGCTTTGAGAAAATCTTGAAATCACAAAACAATGTCGGTATAGGTTTGTTGTTTGTATAAATTTATATTATTCAACTTGGCACTGTCCTTGTGTATTCTATCAAAGACAGTTGTCAAATTATAATAAGTGCATTCACAGTACTCTAACTAATAGTGTTCGTATGATGCTCAGGAATGAAACTAAACCTTTATGCTTCCTAAGCTACTAGGTACATAAAACAAAATTATATAGGACCGGGCAAAATTGATCACTTTATACCTTACTTTTGAGGGTGAAATGTGTCACTTTACAGCTCAAGGGCATTAAGTACTTTACGGTCCGCTAAGCGAAATTAACACATTCGCTACGGGTATGACGTGTCAGCCTCTGTCCTGTGCGGGGGCGTTTTCGTAAAGCCTATTATAAAAAAATTACGAAAAAAACTCAAACGAACACGTGTTTTTACTAGTGCCAACCTTTGACTATGTGCGGATTAAAAATCATACACTGAAGTTACTTGCGCAATTCATACTACAGCTTTGAAACCGGTTAAGTAAGAGACGCTCTGGCTAGGTGTCCGCAAATATTGACAGAAGTTGTTGCCGCACCGGCGCGTTTTCTGCAGCAAACAGGTTAATCCGGGCCGTAATAGTTATTTATGTACCAAGGGTGTCATAAGGTGTATGACTCGTCGTTTGAAAATTAGAGCCCAAAGTATAGCCACGGGCTCTAACACAAGGGCCATAAACACTAGTTATGCATGAGATACATACAACATTTTGTCTTACAGACCAGAATATTTACAATAACCAGATTTACAATTTTTTGAAATGTTGGCAACCTAGATGTCACTGCTTGTCAAACTAACAAACAAGACACTAAGAAGGCCGTCAAGTACTTTTTCTGTGACATATTTGAAAAGTAGGCTTTTTGTGTCGTAATTTGACTACAGCAAGTTGATGTTTCTCGATGAATAATTAGTTACGTCACTTCCACTTACCTCCAATAGCAGTGAGCTGCTCATCTCCAATAGTAACAAGCGGAAAAGAATCATTTTCGCTTGCTTAAACAAAAATGGATAGGGATACAATGCCGCTAGATACAAAAGCTGTAGATGCCAGTGTGTTTAATTATTATGTTGTATATTCAACATTAATTTTATTCTTCCTTGAGCTGTGGAAACAATAGTAACCTAGCAACCTGATGCTGTTTTGTTGAAAAAACAAGGAAAACAATTGAATTAATTTTTATGTGAAGTTTGTTAGATTTGTGCTGCACCTTTAAACACATTTTTATACCATTAAACGAGCATATTACGAGTAAAAAAGAATTGCCTTTTATTGTGCCCATCTTGGAGTACATGTGACAGTGTTTGTGAAGGTTTCCGCAGCACTAAAATATAATATTCTCCAATCGCTTCTCCGAGGACATCAGCTGCCGTTCAGCTGGGGTTTCCGATAACCGTTCCCGGCAAAAGTAAGAATCCAGAGCCAGAGGCATGCACTGCATTACGTCGGGAATGACTGCAAGAACGTCACGGACAGCATCTGCAGCGAGGGGACCGTCTTCAGCAGAATATCCGAGCAGCATTCTCAACGGGCAGCTTAGAAGTCTGCACATGAGATAGGATAAATCCTGTAAATTTAAGGGTCCGCCCAACGTAAGATAGGGACAGGCACGTCATCATTGCCAGGGTGCGCAGTGGTTTGGCGATTATCCCGATGGGCAATGGTTACTTAGCAACGGCACGTTTTTAAATAGGCGTCCTGTTACCAGGGGGTTTAGTAGTTGATAGGCTACGCGATGAGTTCGCTTGTATCCGTGTACGCCACTGCCAATTCTTGAGGCGCGTGACGTAACAAAAATCCGCGCAGCTGAACTGTGACGTGCCTGTCCCTACCTTACGTTGAGAGGACTCTAGTGTCGGAAACGCATTGATATCCGAGGTCAAACCTTTCCGAAGTGGATTAGCATTTTCCCGGGACCCCATTTGCTTCGGTTTTCCAAAAATTGAGTGGCGTCGGTGGATTGTGCGAATTCGGCTGAGAACCCAAGCGAACAAAAACAAATGCACGTTTTGGCGTCCCCCCACAAAACAGTGCTATTTGTTGCAAGCGCTAAAATTTGAAAAATTACCTGACGCGTTTCTCACAGTCATTTCACTTTTAAAACATTCAAATACGCTGTCACCACTAGCGACATTTTGTGTAATTTGTCAAATCAAGGATTTTTTTGATCTACCAAGAACCTCGCATTCGAACTACTGAGTTTACGAATAAAATAAAGACCGTTTATGTTTCCAACCCAATGAGATTTGAGTTTCATGCGCCTTGTAGTTAGCCAAATCGGTGTTGCAGATTGGATAAAATATAAAAGGGGCATACAACCATTTATTTGTGTAATCATTAATTGCATTTCGCTTTTCACCAGCCACAATTTGACTTATTGAATTTTTATTGAAAATTTACAAACGAGCAATCATTACATTTATTGGCCCGCAAAGTGGAGCTTATAGACCCATTTTATCACAATATATGGCTCCATGTTACCTTCTATGTTGTGGAAATTGTGAGATTGCTTATGATACTGTTCGTTATCGAAGATATTAATGAAGTATTTCCTCCATAGCTCAGAAATTTTATCTGGGTTCGTCACTGCATTGCTTTGCGCATCATGAAACGTATGCGTTTGAGGTTTGAACTGACTTTACAGATACTTCACTTCATCATAGTTCTTTAAGTTCTTTGAGACAAGGAATAAAAAAAGGCTATTCGAGATCTTTTTGATATCCTACACCGTTTCCGAAATATATCTCCCTGTATTTAATAAATAAATGACTCGATTGATCTGTAAAAACACTATTTATTAATACTAAAATATGTTTTATACATAGGCAGATGTTAAGAGAGAACCTTGTTGGTGGCAAATGTTCATTTTTTACTTTTTTGTAAAAGTTCATAAGCACACTTGACCAATGCCCGAAATACTTTTTCCTGTCGGGAACACTTGACCATAAATCGCTTGGGAGGCCATTTTGTATTTCCCAGTAATTTAATTATCTACATAAAGCCCATCGCAGAAAACTGCAACGTTTAACATCAAGCATAGCCTTTCGTAAATTTGTACACTCCTAGTATCATCGTTTCTAATTTTTAACCTTTTTGGGCATCCCTTCTAACATTATTTCGTGCACCTGCATACCCCTTCGGACGTGAAAGCGTTGTTTGTTAAGTTATTTAAAATTCAGCCCGTGGGAGCAACAAGGACAGCCTCTGTTAAGCAGCTCCCTCGGCCGCTGTGTCACGCGAAGATTTTCCGCTCTGATTGGCTAACCACTTTTGGCGGTTCGAGCGCGTCTGTCTGGAATGGAGTTCAGCGTCGCTTTTGGGCAGTCAGACCCGTGCCGCAAGAGAGTACAGACGTTTTAAGGCGAGTTTGTAGCCCCCTTGCGCTTTGCGCTTGCGGGGGCGGCCATCCTGTTGGACTTTGTTTGTTGGAGGCGTTCAGGGTCTTTCCACTGTTGCCGCAAGCGTTGACTGTGTTTATTGTTGAGAACGGTTTGTGTTTGTGCGAGAAGTTATGTTGGTTTCGCCCGATGTGGTCCTGCTAATACAGCTAATTTTTGTGACTTTGGATTCTTGCGAGCGTGTTGATACCGGTTGGTCCCGCTTTTTGTTTGCAAAGACTTCCTTACTGGCCGTCGAGGGTGACAGTTGTAGGTGTTATTCGATGCTCCCTGTTGTGGACTGACGCTTTCGAGTATCGTGCGCCGTGCCGTCGAGTTGCCACCGTTATAGGGGGATTACAACGAGAGCGTGCCTTGATCACCGTCTTCATGCAAGTCTTTTTGCCGTCCCTTTGGGCCGCATATTGTGTCCTGGGAGGGGTTCCTTGTTGGTCTTTTTTGCACCTGCAGCCGTTAGCCTTTGCGACTTTCCCTACGCTACTAGGCGAGTTTGTTCCAGTAGCGACATTTAGAGCCAGGCGAAGCTAAAACTTAAGGTCAGATTATTCAGTGTGTATTTTATGTATTAACCGCTTTATCGTCATCATTTAAAAGTTGCCAACTTATTTAGCAATTCCATTGTAGCGCAATATATCAGGCAATGTTAGAGAGTTGAGTAGATTTAATTAGATAATTGTGACAACAATTTCCTAGTAATGTAACAGTAACGTACCGATTAAAATTCTCGTTCATGAAGTTGCTTTGGTAAAGTTGAGAGGCACTAATTCAATCACTAATCCGGATGCTAATTAAGTATTTCATTTAAGAATTGTTGGTAACCTAAAATTACTGCTCGCTGTCGCTTGGTTCACAGTTTTATGCGGGACTGTTAGTTGTGAAAACCTTTGTTTACGTTTTGATTAACAAGATGTTTATGTGTACGCAGACCAATATATCGGTTTGTTTATATTGCCTGGTGTTTTCTTGGCTCCGATTGCATGCTAGTTTTCAGGGTTATGTTATATACTTTGTGAAGATAAATGTGAGGTGGAGCCTGGAAAGCAGTTTAGAGACATCACAGGTAAGTCGGTACACTCGTCGCTGCAGTGTGGGAGTCGTCGGCCTGGTGATAAGCTAGAAGCTAGGCTCATTTGATTTCCCGATTTTCTCTGAGTCTATCCTTATATTTTCGTATGTCCATGAAACCGGGTGGCGCCTATTTAATTTTATTGTTATTTACCGCCCCTCTGGCCGTTGCCCTTAGGTAATCTCGTGAAGAACTCTCCCTCGCTCTACTGATGCTTAGCCGGTATTATTTTGTTGCGGCGTTGGCAGCAGCCTAGGTGAGTCTTCGTCCCGGTTATGTCAAGTTTCGCCCGCGCCGGCCGTTCAGTTTTTGTATGAGCCGGTGCGGTATCGTAAGACTCGTTTTAGACCGTAACATGCTCTATCCATAGTTCATCTTCAATGTCAAATTCTATTAGACATCCAAGTCTTGTCAAAACTTCAACAACTTTTTCTGCAGTCTTGAAAGGTTTCCAGAAATATGGTTTTCCTATATCTTAAAGCACCCAGTAATATAACCCCCTGAGACAGCATGAGGACTTGCTTTCACTTTTGTAGACACTAAACAATAGTACACAAGGTTGGGTTCTATAAAAATTTTTAGTTCCAACTTCTGTGACCATGATATGTTTTTCGGACTTTTTCCACTGTCTAGGGTGTAAATCACACAACGTTTCGGGAGTTTTGATCTACTCCCGTCTTCAGGTGTTCCTGGTTAGTTCTGAGAAAGACTGATATTTTACGTTTTTCTACGTAAATTTGTGCCTCCCCCGGGGTTTGAACCCGGCACCTTTGATCGATAGTCTGCCACTCTAACCACTAGGCCTCCAGGGCCAAAAAATGACATTCAGAGAACAATTCTGTGACCATACTGTCTGATAGGAAAAACTGTGACCACCACATTGAAAGGACAGAAATATCGATGTCTAGTGAATAAATGTGGAGGGCAGTAGCACGACGTGGTATCAAAATACTAAATGAGCTTCTTCGTACTTCAGCAGGTAACGTTCTCGTCGATTGCAAGGTCATAGCATCTCGTGTTAAGGTTTGTGTAGGGTTTACAGTCTTCTTATATTCTTCCATCAAGGACAGCTGTTGAATATATCATGTTATAAGAGTTTGAATGTTGTTGTTCTTCAAGTATTTTCATCAAATTGCTTTTGTTTCAAAGTAAAATTATTGGCGTATTTAAGTTGAAGATTGAAAGAGATACTGTAGAAAATTCGTATTTACGTAGGTATTCTTGTAGATCAATGTCAGTTCGACTTAAAGAAACCAATAAACATGTGAACAATGAACGATCTGCCTTTGACTATATTATGGTGTCCGATACTTTTGTCTTTACAGTTTTACATGCCCTTTTATATAGCTTAAGCTTTTCTTTTGGCGTGTTGCTTTACATACTGTTGATAACGATGTTTGGACCATTTTTAATCTGCAATTTCTATCATATTTGCTTCTGTAGATAACCTTGATAGTTCAAGAGAGGTTAAGAAAACACGTGTTAGTTCTTGTTTCCTTTGAATGTTGAGACCACTCCGCCGAGAACTTTCATTGCTTTGATTTCTTGTTCAAGAACCTTATCTCTACCTAACAAAGAAAAGGGCACTTCTATTTTGCTAACTATCGAATTTCCTCTAGAAAACTCACTCCACAAGTCGAAGTGTTTGATATCAAGTTGCTTCATGTGTGCTAAGTACGATGCTATCGTACCTGGACAGTTAACCAAATCATGTCCGAATAAGTACTTAACCTAACTGCTGGTAATGCAAGGTGTAACTTCCAGTTGATAGTTCGGAGGGATATGATAAATAAAGGCATCATATCCACCATATGAATGTAGTGGAGAGCAATTATCAGACTTTGCTTGTGATTTTCTGGCCTCAAATGATTTTAATTTAGCCATTACATCAAAATATTCCAAAACCTAATGGTAGGTTCTTCCGGGTTATGCCATGGTCGTCGATTTAAACTTGACGTTTCGCTGCTCATGCTATCAGCTTCTTCAGAAAATTTCTAAAGACAGTCTTTAACATTATGGACAACGGCCATGAAAGCCTGCATTCAACTATTCCCAGCATCTTTATGGACTGATGCTATTTCTTGTGAATTTACCCCATATAAAGTTACTAGTGAAACACCCAAGCTATGCTTCGTTTCGCTAATTACACAATTTAATTAAAACTTTACTTTACTTTACTGGTGAGCAGGAATATGCATAACCGTGATAAGCCATGTTAATTACCTCTGTTCAGAGGTATGAAAACCACCCGGTATGTATTAACAAACTGATGCCTCTACACTATTGATCATGATCAGGTTAGACTGGTTTTGTTTTTTGAGAGTTGGGTTTGTTTCCTTTCTTTTATTACTTGGCAAATAATATTGAAATTCCGTGTTTGTACGTCTAAGCTGCTTTTTTAGAACCTCGCAGAATATTTTGAACAGTGGTTCCAGCTGTAGGAACTTGCTAGTTTGCTGGTGTTTACTGATTTTGATGTAGTTTGAAATTTAATTTTAATATTGTTAATGCATTTATTCAATTCCTCTCAATAAACTATAGCGATTTTAAGGATCGCAATATCTATTGTAATGATATACACAGGGGTGTTAAGGGAGTAAAATGGTTGAAAATAAACTAGATCTATTTAAATATAAATTGGGAATGTGAATAATTGTTATGCAATTACAAAGTAGAAGAGAATTTATAATTGAGTGGAAAATGACTATTTGAAAAACAGATGAATTCGAAAATAATAACATATTTTAAAAATTAAGGTTTGAGGGGAATTGTCAAATATTATTATGAGATAGAGTGTAAGAGTAGAAAAATTGAGATCGTTAAGGACTTTGTTTCGATTATTAAGAAAAAACCACTTTTGAAAAATGTAGCAGAAATAATTTGGTGTTAAAATAAACCCTATTTTATTGAGAACATGTTTGGATAATAAAAAGGGTAATAATAAAATTTGCGTGGTGAAGTTCAAAGGAAATATAAACCAAGAAGAATAGTTAAATACATAAAACTAAGGAAGATTACAAGTATGTGGTAAAACTAATGGCAAGTAGAATTAATATACAAATGTGAATAATTGGAGAAGAATAATAAGTCAAGTTTATTGGAAAAGAGCATTTGACATAATACATTAATCGAATTGGATCATGTCAAGCTGTTTGGTGATAAGGGAGAGTTCCAGAGGAGGACATATAGTTGACATAAGTTATTTTGACTTATGGGAATCATATTTGAAAATGTAAAACATCAACTTTCAGAAATAAGCAATCTAGATAAAGGAATCCACCCCTGATTTTTCAGGAGCTAGCACAAATAATAATTATTGATATCCTGAACATAGATAGGGCAATTTTAATTTGACAAAATAAAAATATAAATCGGACATATTAATATCACTATACCTGAAGGTACCATCGGTAGCAGAAAAAAACTGGTACACATTTTGGAACAGCTCGTTTTTAGTTGTGTAATTACAGGTTTGCCTCCAATTATTTTGTAGGTGACATTTCAATTTTTCTGACAGTGTCATTAGAAACTTCAAATGCCTCAGTTAAATAATTATCAAAAAGCTATAATAAGCAATAGATTACAAGAAGGGGTAAGTATAAGAAGAATTGCAAATGAGATTGGCGTAAGCAAAACAACAGTCATGCTAGCGAAGAGAAAGATTAATCAGTATGGTATGATACACCGAAATGCAGGCTCCGGTGCTCCTAGAAGATCAAATGCTGAAGACAACAACCGTCTGATCAATCATCTTCGTGAAAATCCTTTCGACACAGCTATTCAAGCTGTTACTGCTACAAATTTCCCTGCATCCCGTTTTACAGCATATCACAGAATTAAGGAAAGCGAACTATGTAACCGTTCAGCAGCTGAAAAGGTATATCTTACTGAAGCAAACAGAAATAAACGAGTAGAATTTGCTCGTGAATACGTCCATCAAAACGATTTGTGGGGTAAAGTAGTTTTCTCAGATGAGAAAACATTCCAATCACATCACAATGGTCGTCTCAGGGTTTACAGACCTATAGGAACCCGATATAATGAAGAGTATGTGAAGAGCGTCAACGCAGCCGGTCACTTTTCTGTAAACGTTTGGGGATGCATTGGTTTGAGAGGTCCAGGCCCCTGTATAATTATAGAAGAGAGACTAAACGCCCAAGTGTACAGAAGGGTATTGGAGGGTATGCTGCCGTTAGTTCGTCGCGAGTATGGCGAGAACTTTATTTACCAACAGGTAAACTCAGACAAGTTTTCGCATTCTTCAAATAAACATTTATTATTTGTAGGATAATTGCCCCGTCCATCGTGCTCACATCATTAACGAGTGGTTTGAAGAGAATCATATCCGGGTACTAGATTGGCCGTCCAAAAGCCCGGATTTAAATCTAATTGAGAACGTCTGGGGCTTTATGTCCAAGTGTATATACAAAGAAAATTTTCGCCCTAACACAAGAGACGAACTGCAACAAAAGATTATAGAGGCCTGAAATCAAATAACTCCAGTATATACAGGACAGTTAGTTTCTTCAATGCCACAACGAATACAAAAAGTAATCGACTGCAACGGTGCGGCGACAAAATATTAATATAATTTATTCTTTACAATGTTTTTATAGTTTGTTGAGTTAATAAATTTGTTTTAAAAATGTCTAGTATTTGATCATATCAGCTGCTTGTGCATATGAGAAGAAACAAACTTCTTAGAGAAGCCTGATTCATGTAACTAAAATATCTGAAATATGATGGAACATTGATTCAGGTGCGTTAAAAAATGTGTACCAGTTTTTTCTGCTACCGATAGTACATACCATATATAAGGCGCCACAATGTGGACCTTAGCACTATATTACACACAAGTGACGTTTTTATGACCATAGCTCAGCTATTGATTTTTGGTTTAGCTACGCAATAGTGTTTAATGTCACCTGCGTTCTGATATCACCTGGCAACTGAAGGTTAAAACAAACAGGTACTGTTACAATGCTAACATGTTACTTAACAACGGTTTCTGGCTTATATTTATTTTGTAAGTTAATCTGTATCACTAATTAGTTATGCCCTTATGAATGGTAGCTTCTAATTGGGCCTAGGGTTTATTACTTCGACACGAAGTGTACGAAGTATTGAAATTCCCACATATCGAAAACCACTCTGAGTCAAATATCTCTAAAATTCGAGCCAACCGACTAATGAACCCACTATATCAAATCTCCGTCTCGGCGGTGCGGATCTTTTGGTGAAGATCCCAGCCCACTAGATCAATCCCCCGTATTGGGGGGTGCCTAAACGTGCTGTGCGGGGGATGTATGTTCGTATGTGTACACGATTCCGGTCGCCAGGAACCTTCCTGAAGTCTTGGATCGTTTTCATACGATAGGTCCTAGGAAAATGAAGGCAACATCAACTTTTGAGCTATGGTCGTCGGCAAAAAAAATTTTTTTTTTTGTTTTCTATTTTTTTCTTTTGATAAATAACTGGTTCATAGCATTTCATTGTATTAGCGAAACGGAGTGATGCTGAGTATCGAAGTATTCTTGGAAAGCACGGAAGGGCGCTTTTCTTGGGTGGGGGGTACCGTATATTTTATTTTTTTCTGATTCAAAGAACAACGAGTAACGAAAAATAGATTTATTCAACACTATGTATAAAATAAAAAAATAAATCATTTGCAAACTTATGTACAATTAGTATCATCTTGTTTGTTGTCGATTCTGGGGTTGGTCCTGTATAGGTAGGCAACCTAGCTCGCATGGGCGTATCGCCGAGGTATTCGTTCTGTACCGTCTTTGATGTTGTTGAATCAGTGTTGGTGGAACTGGAACACCAAAAGAAATTAGTGGCAGCTTGTGCCGGTGTAAATAAACGGGATGATTTCGGTTTATTTCAATTATAAAGGTAATTGATTGAGGTTATGAGATATCTGTACACGTGAACACGTGATAACCCGGATGAGAACTTGACTTCGAGTGCAGGTCACATTCCAAACAGCTTTAGCGATAACGTACTCAAATTCACGTAAATTTAACTAAACTTTTAGTTCGAGCTTTAATACTTTGCAAGAATTTGACTTATCGCATTTTTATTATTCGAGGCTGTTTGATATTTAATCTGACTTCGCTAACGTGTGCACAATTTCAACCAGCGAACGCCGATCTCCAGCCGAGCGCTAATTGAAAATTATTAATCTCCTGGGACTGTCAGAATCATCAACGATGCCAATTAATTTATTCCGATGATCCAGATATAAATCAATTTGCACGCAAACGACCAGAGCAAACCTTGCGGAATATTAATCAGCACGGTCAGTTTATTCCGATGGTTCCAGATCTGAACTGAACGGGGCTGAGTGTTTCGGTTCGCAAGAGAATATAAGCATTCAAATAAACATAGTCCGAATACCAGAGATATGCTTATTAGAATGCGAACGGATACCTGGGGGAGACTACTTCGAGATGTTGCTCGAACTTTTCGGGTATGTTTTCTGGTCTCAGAGAAGCGGTGCCTTCCGCGGCAAGCGCCGCGAAAATCGGTTGAAGGCCCGGGCTGGTTTCTAGGAATAATCTCCTTGAGGCCGTGGAACGAATTCAGTTTTATATGTTACAGGCGCTCCGCTGGGCGTCTCACGGCGCGGCGGTAGGGAAAATTGCACACTCGACGAATTGTCGTATCATCGGCGCAGACTGATGAACTTGCGGCTACCGGCGCCCTGAGATTCTCATATTGTTGCATACGATTGTTGCAAATGCGAAGATTAAGCGCTTTTAATTTGAAATTAAATTCGGTAGCGCTTAATCAAGAGCGAAACGTTACACTGTGATTCCAAACAAACATTTTGGTTTTGGTGCTTCTTCTGAGTTTATTGAGAGGTGTGGATAAAATGACTGCACGTGCAGTGTTACGAGGTATTATAGTCACTAGAAAATGAGACCACACGGCCTAGGGCCTAGTGGGCCAAACTTTTTCTCTAGCTGGTAATATCCACATAACACTACTTGCATGGTAAATAACTATTATCTTTTCGGTAGTTAATTTCACTCTTCTTGAGCACTTTCACACTGGTGTTGCTGTACTTTTATGTTATCCGTTTTAATTTGAGCTTGTTGAATAATTTTACCTTCTCTATAAATGACGTGCATTTTTGTATTCACCACTTTTGCACTGAATTAGAGTAGAGTGCGTAGGTAAATATTATTTAATTGAAATTTAAAATTAGCGTAATACTTAGTGCTTTTAGTTCTCACTTGAGAATTAACGATTAAGACCAAATTGTTTAAGATTTGAATGCTTGTTAGATTATTTTTTCTGTCCATTTACAGCACATCTTTGTCCGAACGTTTTGGTTTGAGTCAACTCAGCTTTGTACGCTTTCAGGTAAATTCGCAGCTGCCTACCACTGTGAGCATCTAAATTTAGACGCACTGTTTCGCATTGTTTTAGCTGATTGCTCTCGAATTCCTTCACGCTTTAATCACTTCTGGCGGCAAACTGGGGCGCTTCGACAACAAGTCGTAGCCTGTCAAGAAATTTCCTCGCGTATTTCCTTACATTCCAAGCATTACCGCGTATGCATTTTGTGTTCTCGTGCTTAATCGTTGAACAATCTTGCAGCAGTCGTAAAGAATGTGTGTAAGACAGAGCTAGGTAGAGACTCTCAAGAAACTGCCGAGGGGAGAGTCGTGACTTCCTCGCTAAGTTTAACTACGAATTGGATTCATTTGCCGCCAGCTGCTGAAAGTGCTCGAATGTGCTTTTTTTAAGTATGGCCCCTAGGTGTTTAGTGAAGTGCTATTTGGTTGCTACCGAGCCTCAGTTCCATGTGTTAAAGTTGTCACGCACTAGAAGCGTTCTTCGTGGAAACGAATTACCATAGCAACCTAATTCGGCCGTCGCGTACTAGTGATAAAACCAGGAGTGGGTGAAGTGCGAAGTTTTACCAATACTCGTGTGGTCTCGACTTGCTGTTGACCACCCTTTATTCGACCCGCCACAGAGCTGTTTCCTTTGAATTCGGCTTGGACCTCTCTTAAGTCAGAGTTGCGCAACTTTAATTTTTCCCTGCTGCGTCAGCCCTCTCAAGTATTGTAAAACAGTATATTACCAAGCGTGTACACTTCTTTTTGGTTTGTGCAAGGTGTTATTTTAAAGCATTTGTTCACTATACCAAACTGAATGAAGTCAACGGAATTTCATTTATAAACGTTTGTATAAATTAGCAACTCCTTTGCATGTGAGTGTATATCTTAATTTTGTCAATTAATGACAATATCTGTTCCATGCTTGTTTGTAAACAGGGTGCGAAACTTGTACCAGCAAGTCAAATCATTCTAGGATGGTGTGTCTTTGTTTTTTGTATTTTTTTTTTAATTTTCAGGGGGGGGGGGCTTGCATTTGTAGTTCTATGATATTGATTGTGTATTGACTTTGTATACGTTTATTGTGTCTGTTTTATAAACTCCTGTGATCTATATAGTAAAATAAATCACATTTGTTTTCTATTGTTATTCGTTATTTTCGTGTTTCGCTTAGTAAAAGTCAATTTGTAAAAAGTATAAGGAAGTACGCTCCTCAAGCGCACGAATATCAAAGCATTAACTATAAAGAAAGCTATAAAAAAATTGTGAAGGAGGGCTGAACAGCGCTCGCCAAGGCATTAGGTCTTTGACTAATAAAAAAATATGCAAACAAATGGTACCCTCCCATGCAAATAGATATACTAAATCCTCTGCCTCTGGGTGAAGCAGGTCAAATAACTAAGTACTGAATTTATACATAAAGCTGCAAATGAAGCACTGGGACACAAAGAGACAATAAATACAAGAGCAGAACTATGGTGGACAAAAGAACTGGAAACATTGGTAGAAGAAAAGAAAATGGCTTACAGAAAGTGGCTAACAACGGGAGATATGGAAGATAGAAGAACCTACAATAGATATAAATACCGGGTGGCCATAAATATCTGAGATCCCGGTAGCCATGGAATTAGCTACTTAGTATATAGTTAAAAAAGAAATAAAAAAATTTTAAAATATCTATTGGGAAAAACGATGCAGAGAAATTGATGTATCCTTGGGACATTCAAAATCAAGAAATGCCTGGAAAACTTTAAAGGCCCTCAAAAAGAACACTAAAGAAGCTTCTATCATCGATCCTATTGGCATAGACAAATGGAAAGTGTACTACAAAGACCTGCTCACGGAAGACAGACTAAACTTTTGCGAAGTCCAATACACTCTGGAAGAAAGTGATAACCAGCAACGACCTATTACGGTTGACGAAATTTTAGAAGCCTTGAAATTTATGAAAAGTAACAAAGCTCCAGGTCCTGGAGGTTTACCCATTGAGTTGATTAAGTACTCCCCCACTATAGTACTAGAAAAATTAAAATAAATATTTAACAAATGTTTACAAGGGGCTGAGGTCCCAGAAGAATGGAAACTAGCATATGTAACTTCCATACACAAGAAGGGTTCTAAAATGAATTGCGAAAATTATAGAGGAATCAGTGTTACTTCCTCAGTGGGTAGATTGTATGGACGAATTTTGAAAGCGAGAATTGAGCAAGAATTTAAGGAGTCAGAGGAGCAAAGCGGTTGTAGACCTGGCAGATCTTGTATAGATAACATCTTCTGTTTGAAACAGTTAGCAGAAAAAACCATTGCACACAACAAAGAACTACATTTAATATTCATTGATCTAAAGAAAGCCTACGATAGCGTACCAATAAATCAGTTGTGGAAAGCAATGAAGAGCGAAGGCATTACTACTACGTATACAAATGCTGTGAAACAATTATATAAAGAGACAAAGAGCAAGATAAAAGTAGGCCAAAGTATTTCAGAGGAGTTTTACGTTAATAAAGGACTGCGACAGTGATGTTGTATCTCTCCCACGTTGTTTAAGATATATATTGACAAGGCTTTAACAGAATGGAAGAAAAAATGTAGCACAATGGGAGTTCAAATCAATGAGAAAACAATATACAGTTTGCTGTTTGCCGATGATCAAGTAATTCTAGCAGAAGACGAAGACGACGCGAACTATATGTTCCGAAAATTAGTAGAAAGTTTTGAATTGTGGGGGCTAGAAATAAACATGGATAAAACCAAATACATGGTAATTGGAGCAGAGGGACATGATCTAGTAACAGATAGAGGAACTATTCAACATGCAACAGAATATAAGTACCTTGGAGTCACACTAACATCAAATGGACGAGACACGCAAGAGATACAGGACAAAATCAGACGGGGAAAATACGTTATTAAGCAGCTACACCCTGTAATATGGAACGACGCACTAACAACGAAAACGAAGAAACATATATTTAACACGTTTGTAGAAAGTACGGTAACATATGGAGCAGAAATATGGACACTGACAAAAAAGGAAAAGGAAAAGTTAAATGCCACTGAGATGATGTTTTGGAGACGATCATGTAAAACAACAATTATGGACAGAGTATCAAATGAACAGATAAGAGAGAGGATGGAAGTTCAAGAGTCTCTTCTAGAAAAAATAGAAAGAAAACAGCTCCTATGGTACGGCCATATGAAGAGAATGAACATAGATAGACCGCCACAACAAGTATGGGAGTGGAAGCCTCAACGGAGAAGAAAAAGAGGCAGACCAAGAAAGAGTTGGAACACAGAGATCGCGGAAGCAATGAGAAAAAGAGATTTGACAGAGGAAACTGTCGTCGATAGAAAGGCATGGAGATTGAGATGCGGTAAACGGCCACGATAGCTGTAGAAAAACCGCTAATATATATATACTGAATTTATTTAACGGTGGTGCATGGCATTTACTATTTTGACTAACTTGAAACAGAACCGGACTTCACGAGTACCGTGGGCCACACCCTCTCGCTAGCTAGCTGTGGGGGCTTTACTACTGTTGTCTCTCAACGCAAACTGGCCTGGGATAAGTGCGGCTTGGTGTGGTCGTAAAATCCCGTTTATACCATAAAATACTTAGAGGAAGGAATGTAAAATATGTGACATTGCTATTGTAAACACGATCGACAATTCTTTATGCAAATGGCTGCAGTCGGTATCTAAGTTGCCTGGAGGCTATCCATAAGCTACTGTGCTCATTAATTTCACAATACCTAAACCACACTAGATTGAATCAATTCTAGTGATATAGATTACGGATATACATATGAATAAAACGTAAGTATATTGTTATGCATGGAGCAAACAAAAACTTTATCAAATTAATGATGATTACTCTGAGTAATAAATTTTGAAAAGCAAACCTTAAACGTTTATCGATAGCGTTGGAAGAAGCAGCGTTTAAGCGATCTATATAATATCGTCTTAAACTGAATTAACAAAATCATACTTAGTCGGGACTTTTAAATCGAAAGTTAATTCAAGTTTTAAAATGTTGACATTGAAGGAATTTAGAGATTTTAAAAGATGCATGTCAACTAAATGGGAAGTTATTGTATCTTTAATATTGATAGATTTAGTAAATGCATATTGCACTAGACTGGACGTCACTACTCAACTAACAGACTGCATTAAACTCGTATTGCAAACGAACTATTTACCTAATGACACAATATGTTTTGTTTTTAAAGGATATGAAGATATGTCAATCTTAAATGAGGCGCCAAATCCAAGAGTGATGATAAAAATTGATAGCGACTTTAATGGGAAGATAAGTTCATATAAAAATTTCATTATATATGCTGAAAATTATTCTTCTGTGTCTGATAATTTGATAAAATTAACAGAAAGCAGTATATGGAACAAGAGTGAAAGTCCTCGAGGTAAATTCCTTATTATCATCCGTGATTGCTTACATTTAGAGAAAGCGTTTAAAGCATTTTGGAAGTTTTTCATAATCAACGTTATATTGGTTGCAAATTGCGAAAAGGAATTATATTATTTATATGCATCAAATCCTTTTGTCTTAGAAGCCAGCTGTGCTAAACATGCATATGTGTTTGACAGACAAGTCTGTAATAATTCAACAATTAAATTCAACAGTACCATCGCAAATCTCAACAGTTGTCCTATTACAGTGGTAAATCGTTTTCCGTTGCGTAGAGATGAGGGTGCAAGAGTTAGTACCTTAGTTCTTTTGGACATATTTGACGTAATTACCGATAATCTTAAAACTAAATTGTCTTTTATAATTACGGATTCTGAAGAACAAGCCATTTCTGATCATCACCAAGAAGTACGGTTAATCCCAAAAATTATGCGATCTAGTGCGCTACTTGCAGAGTACGACTTGAGTGATACTTTGCTTCAGGATGAAGCTATATGGATCGTCTCAAAACCATTGAGAATTTCTAACGCCAACATAATTCTCTATATATTTAAAAGCAGCCTTATATATGGGATATCAACAATGTCCGTTATTATAATTGTTTTTAGTACAATAATCTCTCACTGCGTTTCGGAACATCTTGCTTTCAGATCAATTTCCAGAAATGCTTTAGCTGTTTGTGCTTATACTTTCGGCTCAGTGACAAATATGGTACCCGTAACAAACGCTGTTCGGTTTATCTGGATACTATATTTATTGCAATGCCTTTTAATGTGTTCTATTTTTCAAGGAAAACTTATTAGCGCATTAAATCGTCCAAAATATGAGAAATCCATTGAAGATGAAAAAAATCTGGCTGAATCAGGAATAGGGTTAATAGTAACTCCTATCATCGGAACACTCGGATTAAACGACAGCGTGTGGTACAAGCTTCGAGAAAAGTTTATCTTTGAAGAAAACTTCAACGTGCTTGATATTTTATGGAAAATTGAACATTACCGTAATTATAGTTGTACTTTGGGAAGGAGGTATGCAACATCATTGCAACGTAAAATGAACAATAAGTTTAAAGTAATAGATTCCAATAGACTCTTAACTTTCGAAGCCTTGGTTGGCATGAAGAAGGGGCACTATTTTATGAAAACTTTAAACACAATAATTAGACGATTAGCTGAAAGTGGTATCCGAGAAAAACTGTTCACGGATGTAATAAGAATAAATTATGTATCTGCATATGAACATTTCGAAATTAAGCTGACTTTGCATCACTTACAGTGGGTATTCCTTTTGTGGTTAATTGGACTTGCAAGTGCTTTTGGAGTATTCTTAATGGAGCTGCTGGAATTCCATTTTCGCTATGTAGACTGTGTTTGCTATCTTATTAAGGGCATTCCAATGCGCATTAATTTCAGAAATAGATTGATTCGCAAAAATTATAAACTGAAATGTTTCAGAAACAACTGAAATCTGAAAATAACTAAACGATTATTTCATAAAAAAAAACTCCTTAAGATAAAACCTACCAAAGGCAAGAGGACTCACATAATAAATGTGAAAACTGCATATTCTACATGGATAAATACCACCGCAGTTTATTTGTGTTAGGTACTTATAAGCACAGGTGTTGCTGTTTTATTTTCACTTCTCTATGTATATATGTTGTAGTGTTGTGTAAAGAAACAGTTTCTATATTGCTATGACTATAAAAGTACACATATAAGCCAGATCGTTTGGTTTGTGCACCAATATGGTACAAGTTAGTTTATTTAATAAATGTCATGCATGTTCTACTGTGTATTATTCCACTTAACAAAAACATTACTATTAACGACGGAAATCCTTCTTCCTTGTTGGAGACGCAGTACAGTAACATAAAATGAATTAAGCGCTGTAGTCTTGCTAGTTCCTTTTTAGGTTAATTCTACCATATACCCACAAGTTTGCCTATCCTTGTGTCCTAAAAGTTATTCCGAATTTGTTCCTTACGTGTTTAAAAGTTACATTTTCGAATGCCTTTTTTTTTTAGTAGAAGGGAGCGTAACAGTCTAAAAGTTTACTGTATTATTTTAATGGTGTACCGCTCCCTTAGACGAAGGGTGGACAGTGGACACGCCTTGGGCTAGCTCATTAACTCTCGGTAGAATAAGCCGTGGTGTAAGGACTAGGCAAGAAAATGCTTCAGGCTTTAAATTGAACAGTAGAATTATGAAAATTTGGTCACCTTGTCGTTACTCACAATATAAAAACAAATCTAGCTAATTAATAACACACCACCTACCTTTAGTGCTTTGCTGCATACCTATATAAATTCTACAGGTACAGGGGTTGCGGAAAGAACACAAATATTATCAGCAATAGGGGCATTTAATCAAACCCAAATAATCGCAGTGACACATAAATTATATACTGCTATGATACATAAAGAGCAGTCTATGTTGAAGAATAATTTAAATATAAAATTTGGTATATCAATATAATCAAATAAGAAAAATTTATAAAAGAATTGCCTGTTTAATTGAAAGTTATTAAAAGAATTTAATTTTGATGCAAACTAAGATGATATGTATAGCACTTGCGTATTCATTAATGGTTTTAAAAGGTATAAGATAAATATATGCGCAGATTACATATGACAAATATAATTTCTATTGAAATAATAAGATGAGTAGGTAGAACTCAAATTATTTTAATTTGTAGAGGGCATAAATAATTGTAACTTAGAAGCTAAGCAGTTTTTGTTACCATTATTAAAAAATCAACAACTAATACAACATAAAAATGTAATTTTGATACAATTTTTCGATTCCAATAAAAATAGAAATTACCCTAATTTTATTATGTGAATTGGTCAAATACATTTTAAAAAGGGTTTTAATAAATTGACGTGGTGCATATAATGAGAAACTTAAACCAGATATAATTTGTGAAGATGCAGTTATAGAAGAGTATTGGAAGGTTATTTAGTTAGATACAAGCAAGTAAAAGAAGCTAGAAGAGGATAGGATTTGGATAGAGTTATTTATTTTCATTAATACAAGTGATACGAAGGTACATTAATAAAAGTTACACATTGCGTGAGATGTTGATGGAGTACTGAGGACGTGAGGATCTGACCACGGAGGACAGCAGAGAGACTTCAGGACTTGGCAGTACTGTTGGTTACTCACGACAGATATTGCTACAGTTGGAGCTATAAAAGAAGAATATTAATCAAGGATCATCTAGAATAGCAAACTTGCCGTGAACCAGTTGTAACTAGGGAACGTCTAGAAGGTGACAAGAGCTTTGCTGATGTGGAACGGGACCTTCTCTGTTAGTAGCCAGGGTTTTGACAGATCGGTGCATATTTGCCATTAAGCAGCACATCAATACAGGACTAGCTAGGAGATCCAGGCTGTGGACGTCAGGAGGAGTGTTGTTTTTGGACGTGGCATTCTAGCAAAAGTGAAAGTTGCTCAGGTGGGTTTTTAAGTTTATCCTATTGAAGCTATATTAAATAAAAGACAATTAAAAGAGTGTAGTTAATATAATCAAGTACTTACCTTAGGGTATTGAGTCAATTACATGTGAGTAGAAAGAATGTTTGTCATTTTTAATTGAGAATATTGTTGGAGCATTGTTTGAAGTGCAAAGTGACAGTTAGTGTCAGCAAACAATCAAGTCTTTATAAAAATAAAATTTTAATTAACAAACTACTAGATTATCGAACCACTCCTAAAAAAGAGTCTCAAGGCGCTATTGATTTTTATAAAAGTTTGAAAATAATTTTAATTATCAAATACATTGCATTGTGTAGGTACCGATATTAAATAAATAGTTAGGCATACACAATCAAGTGAAGCCTCAACAATACTGTTATGGTAGCATCTTAAGACTGCTAGCTTATTTATGAAAGTGAATCCCTAGGTATGAGATTATTTATAGAATGATAAAATTACCTAATTATTAAAAACATACAAAGACGAATTTAAGTATAAAAAGTATAGCATATTAGTTATTCAAAGGTTTATTTAGTAAATTCGCGGATTAGAATTTAAATCCAGTTATACAGTTCAGATTAAAGAACAGAAAGGTTCTAATATATGGATTAAATAATGCTTGAATTAAGGTGGAAGGAAAAAGTCGAATAATTATTTGAAAAAGTCATTCAATATTGCAAAAATGAATAAATTAGTATTTAATCCAAGAGTGTTAATTTAATAAAAACATGGATGAAACATATTACTATGGTGAATTATTATTAAAAATAACAACAAAATTTTGATTCTAAAAATATAAATGTATTTTTGATAAAAGTAAAAATTTTAAAATAAAAACCCTTTTATAAAATGATTTTATTAATCTAATTGGTGTGTAAAAGGGGTTACTTAAGAATAAATTAGCGAGATGGAGAAAAGTGCATTTAAAATAAAAGGTATATTAAATTAATGGAGAAGGAGTTGTATGGTAGGAGTACAATGGGAAGTTGAACTGCTGCAATCTACAAAATAGTCTATTCTGGAATTGGATGCTCTACTAAGTTTATCGTTGGCTGGTTACATCTGAATTGGATAAAAGGCTTTGGATTTACCGGTAGTGGACCTCATCAAGCTTCGTATTTGAAATTATAGACATCTTGTGATTTGGATAAAAGACATTGCAGTCACTGGTAGTGGACCTCATCGAGCTTCTTATTAGAAGCTGTAGACATCTTGTGAATTGGATAAAAGGCACTGCAGTGGGCCTTATTGAGGAAATTGTGGACATCTTGTCATATTTTGGATAAAGGGAATTGCAGATACTGGTAGTTATTTACATTTATACTTGAGTTGGTGAGCAGTTGAAAGTAAGGCAATTACTGCAGACCAGGAGCTTGCAGTGTTGAGTTAAGAGGTTGTATTTGCATGGGTGTCCCAAAACTTCTGTGAGCAGGCGGAGTACGCTTGGTTCAATGAAGAGGGTGATTGGAGTGCTTGGAGAAGTAACAACTACAGGTATTGTTAAAGGATCTAAAAGTAAAAAATTATAATAAAGTGAATAAGATATTTAAAGGAACTACTTACATGTTCCATGTTTTCAAATGATAAGAATTGTAACAAATATGATTTCGACATACTTTCCACTTTCATAATTTTTGACGTTGACAGTTGTAGAACTGTCATATTTTTTTAAAGTAAGTTTATTGTACTAAACAACTATCATGTGTAATAATTTTGATAATGCATGAACCTAACCTGATTTGAGAGTGATTGTTCTGCTGGAGCTGGAAAATTTTATAAACTTAATACATAATCAATAATTTTATATTAACGGGCATATATTTTACATAAATTCATCCTAAACAGAAATTTGTTATAATCTAAAAATTAATACTATACAGGCTTATATAGTCTTTGATCTACCCGAGCTGGTTAAATTAAATAAACTAGATAGCATCAATAAAGGCAAAGTAAGAGATTTAGCAAATTATAATCCCTGAAGGCTAAAATGGCAGCAACTTAGATTTGTAGGAGAATTGCATAACAAATAAATAAATCATAAATAGGAATCAACTTCCAAGTATTTTAGTCACAAAATATGCCAATTAACAGCTCGGGTTACAACTCAGGATTGCAACCTGTGATATCGCATTTGACATGTGGGTATAACGTCCAAGGTACGCGGCGGAAGTGAGTTTTGGGTATCTACGTATTTCAGTAATTTGGAAATGATTAATCACTCTCCCTTTTGCCTTATTAATCGATTGATTAAGAGGAGTAATTAAACACGCTTTAATTTGATTTTCGAAGGCCTTAGCAAGAAATAATTATATTTGCGGCAACTGCCTTTGTCGATAAAATGCTGAGAAATGCATGTACAAACACCTATAATTCGATGTTATGTCCAGCGACCGTGAGGGGAAAGATTCTGGTATGTTGCATTTTGATAAATATGACTTCTAAGCAGGATTTGGCTGCCTACTCCATAGACGCCACTATTAAAGAGAGCAGTTAATTGATGTAAAATTCTGCCTATAGGCACTCTGGAATTTCTAACCAGCTTGCACGTAGAAGGGAAAAATAGGAGGCCCTTTTATTCTTTGAGCAACTGTAGAATAACTTTAAGAACGCCGCATGGGGACCGGCCAAAGTTGTTTACGGCCGTTCGTGAAGAAAACAACGCGTCTGGCGATTTTTGTTTGCTTAAACAAAAACGGTCCTGGCATGTTCCTAGAATTTCAGATCCCGCGAATGCACTTCGAGAAAAATCAATAATCGAGAAACTCGACTATTTGCTAGCGAGCCTATTTAGGAAAAGTCAAGCAAGCCTGCCTTGCTGGTGCCTTATCTCTAACGTCAGACGCTTTATGCGATAAGCCTGAATTCCTTTGCTACATTATTTAAATATAAGGTGGTTCGAAAGAAGATGCTAATTGCTAGAACGCGCTATTGAAACGGGGCGTTACAATGGCTCTAGCAAATTTCCATTTTTAGCAGGTTTCCAAGCTCATTTATTTCAAATATACTGATACTGTTCCTTGAAATTAGATGACTTTAAGCAGGTTGTCCATTATCAGGTTGTCCAATTTTTGGGTATTTTAAAATTTCAAACTGTCACTTCGTTCGTGTTGAGCTCTTGGGGGTTTAACTTTAGAGTACAGCAAGTCTTCCGGTGCTTTTTCTTGAAAATGGTTAGTCGCTTTCTTGTTGCCATTTGATACGGAAAAATGCCTGGAATTTGAAAAAAAACATCACTCCTGTTAAGCCGTTATTACCCTGCGCCGTGGTGAAAAGAGGATCAAGCATTTTTATTTTTCTGGTTGATTATTTTCTCCCTTTGCTATTATGTACTGACTACTAATTTACCAGCAATCTTTGCAGCCGATTGCCACTTAAATGTATGCTATAAAGTAACTATTTCATGTGGTTCAACGTAGAGGAAATTTAATTATAGGCCTTCTCCTCTATGAGATCTTTTTTATAATATAAGTATTATCGTTGGGCGACCCCCGGGAGGTCTTATAGTTGTTCTAAAATATCTATTGTTTATAACTTGTTGCTTGCTTGTTTATTTTAGATTTTCACTAACGTTGTCTGTTCAATTGTTAAATAAACGAGTTCCGTCGCAATTAGCACTTCGGGCGTCCAGCAAAAGCTTTTTATAAGCGCCTACTAAGACTACAAATCAGTGCAATTTTACTGTTCGATTCCAGAGTCTTAAGTAATCGATTATTTAAGTTGACAGCATAATCCCCGCATACTATTTAATATCACGACTTTGTTGTAACGAGGCCTATTTTAATAATTTAATTTTCTTGTTCTTTTCTGATTTTTTTCTGGGTATCCTGTTTATATACATATATTGTTAATAACTTTCTGGATTGTTTTGAACATAATCTGTTTACTATTTAGAATCGAAAATTGTAAGAAACATGAAGCATAAGTGTGCTGCACAGTAATGCATATATATTTTACCAAGAGAAAACAAGATGATATAACACATATACAAACAAACAGTTACATTGTACTTGTTGCTTAGCTACCAAAGTAATTATTGAATTTCCTCTTTCGGTTACTCTTATGGCAAATAGTATTTAAACCTTTTCCAACTCATGGAATTGCCATGTTCCGTATAATTTTAAGCCGACACCTTTAATATTTTTATTCAATTTTGACAGTTTAAAGTGACAATATTAACCCCATAACAACCTTCATAAACAGTATATGATTCACAAGTGCAATAAAAGTGTTTTAATTCACTAGAAAATTAAAAAAAATTCAATGAAGACCAACATATTTTTATTATTTCTACAAATATTTACATTCAATTATTTTTTATCTTTGAAGTGTTTGATATATAATTACTATAATTACTAAAATTTAGATCAAATCCATTGAAACTATACAAAAGATGTAACTTTCATTTTTTTGATAGAATAAACCTTTTTTGAGAAAACCGGAAAAATCTGTAATAGCAATTTCGTTCATTGGACTTTAATGGAATCTAAACGGCTTCGTTTTCAAAATACAGCTTGAAGAAGTTTTAAAAAAATATTATTTAATAACAAACAATCTTACAATAGCTACAAGACTTTTGGCTAAAAAGCAGTGGCGTACCAGATTTTTCTAAAATAAGGTAACTGAGGTGGCCCCGATGCACGCCACTGGTGGAAATAAATTAAATTTATTTTGACCAAACAATGCCACTTTATGAAATACTATCCTAGACCAAGTTTCATTACGTTTTCTAAATTTTTGAAAAATAATTTTTGTTTAAACTTTAACACCCTGTATTTTGAAAAAGAAGCCGTTTAGGCCCCATGTTTGTATGAACTTTTTATCTTAGTATTGATCAAGGAATCACCCCTTGAAGTTTGTCTACGTACTTAATTAACACCCTGTATACACTTTTGTATATTCTTAGTTTAGTTGTGTTATTTACTTTCTTCTTTTCTATGACCGTTTTATTTAGAGTGTAGTATACTTTGCTTGCTTTTGTATTAAGAATTACAAATTAAAATAAAAACAATTATTAAAATTTCTGCCATTACCACTGGATGGCACTCTAGGTAGAAATCCCGATGGTGGACGAAGCAAGTTCGTTATGCAACGTGACTCACACACGCAGTTTCACTCGCTTTTATATATACAGTGCGTTTGACGGCATTCGGAACATAGGGAAACGCCAATGCTAATTTTTGGTAAAGTTTAAGGAGGGCCGTGCACGGTTTCTCAGGCTCAACGGTACATTTGCTGAATGTCGAGTCTTAAATGCATTTTTTGTATTCGCTCCCCAAACTGGTCACTTTGGAAACTGTCTAGGATCCTCAAAATGGCCATTTAGAGGCCTTGTACTTAAAGTCGTCATGGCAACATTTTAGCGGACTCAAACATTAGTTGCCATGACGACTTTAAGTACAAGGCCTCTAAATGGCCATTTTGAGGATCCTAGACAGTTTCCAAAGTAACCAGTTTGGGGAGCGAAAAATACATTTTCGCGCGGCCTCCTAATATAATGCCGCGTTAATGGTAATTAAAACTTCATATTATAATGTTTGGAGAGCTAATACAAAAAAACGTTGTATGCAACACGTCCTCAAATGGCTTTAGAGGACTCATCTTCATATTACGGACTCGGCTGCGCTTCGCTCCGCCTCGTCCGGAAACATTACGACTCGTCCCCTAAAGCCTTGCTTTGAGGACTAGTTACATAAAGTACTATTATTTACATAGTTTACATGCTAAGCTGGTATCTACTTTGTAATTTTTACCAGCGAGAAACCTTCATTATTAGAAATGAATAGCCTTCAACAATACGATTCCTATTGTAGATAAACTCCTGCATTTAGTAAGATCTTTGTAATAATTGTTTATTGAAAATTGTCTGTTGAACTTAATACAAAATTGGTGTTTTGACAACTTCAACATGGGAACTGTTTTTGAGGCAGTTGTGATTATTACAGCAAAATAAGTACAAACTCTGTGATTATCATGCTTGCTTAAAATAGTTACAGTTAACTTTTGCCATATGTAGAAACTAAAACTGCACTGTGAGCGAAAACGAACTATGAATTATTATAGTAATAGAGTGAACCTAGGTTCATAAATAACTTGAACAAAACGTTATAAACGAATGCATTTTATCGTATTTCATATGGCAATGTACTACATTTCTACATTGAAAATCGTAGAGTTAATAGTAATTTACGATACAAGTACTTACTGCTAGTCTATATTCACGAGTGGGGCAGAGCTCCGCCAGTGATTAAAGATGCTTTACGCATGTGTATCGTACTATATTTTATCTACGATAGAATCTAGAAAATACGGTGAATATAAAAATATATTTTAATCAGACCAGCCACTGCCAATAGCCAGTCTCTCATTTCTAGGGTCTCTAATAAAAACTAGATTTCCTATATGTACTAAGAGTTGGGCCATAGGATCCACAAATCAAGGACCATGTGATGTAGCAAAGATTTATTTTATTTGTTTTAGTTGAAAGAAGTACGCATACAGTTTAAAATCGGCAAAAATCAGACACTCCATGGTTTGTGGATCCAAAACAAGTCACCCTAAAGTACGTTTTTTTCCTATAAACATTTTCAAGGTCAAAGAATTTAAGGTTGATGTTGGCATAACTTGGATTCCTTTAAAAAAACATATGTTGGTAAAATTTGTTTTTAGAATTAAAAAATGGTGGAAAATTTAAAATCTGGCATTAAAGTTCTATGTACTATGCAAGACAAAAAAACTGGCACAACCCTTGATAGAGATTTTAGCATAATTTGATTAGCTTAAACAAAGTTTGAAACAAGTACATTTATTATAACAATTTTGATTCATAGCAACAAGTTGATTGTTGAGTTAGAAATACCTAGCAACTGTACATATTAAGGCAGTCACATTCACAACAGACCATACTAACTGTACCAGTTTTTTCTGTCTTGTATACTACTTCAAAAGCGCTTGCTAATCTTTCATAACGGTCTTCTTCTGGTATGGTAGGCTGCAGATCTAACAGTTCCTCTGCACACTTCAGAAATACTTTTTTACAATTAATTTTAAAGGATTCCGTTTTTACGCGTATTCAGTTTCAAAAAAGAAAAGCTGACAATTTAATTTTAAATGTCAAAATGACACAAATTGTTTACAGAAAAAACTGACGAAAATAAATTTTCTAATAATTTAAAAAGAGCAGTTTTGCCAATTTTAGCTTGACCTTAAACATTTTTATAGGAAAAAAAATAATTTACATGTCCTAACTCTTGTATATTGTTGAGGCTCCACTTGATTGTATATGCCTAACTATTTATTTTATATATCAGTGCCTACACAATGCAATGTATTTGATTATTATAATTATCAAAGTTTTATAAATATCAATGGCGCCTTGAGGCTCTTATTAGGGGTGGTTCGATAATCTAGTAGTTTGTTAATTGAAATTTTATTTTTATAATGACTTTTGATTGTGTGCTGACACCAACTGTCACCGTGCACTTCAAACAATGCTCTGATACTAATGTCAATTAAATATGACGAATATTCTTTCTACTCACATGTAATTGAGTCAATGCCCTAAGGTAAGTACTTGATTATTTTAATTACACTCTTTTAACTGTCTTTTATTTAATATAGCTTCAATAGGATAAACTTAAAAACCCATCTGAACAACTTTCACTTCTGCTGCTGGAATGTCACATCCTAAAAACAATACTCCTCCTGACGTCCACAGCCAGGATGCCCTAGCTAGTCTTGTCTTGATGTTCTGTTAAACCTTCGACTGCCAACAGGAAAGGTCCCGCTCCAACTCAGCAAAACCACTGTCACCTTCCAGACGTTCCCTTGTTCCAACGGCCCCATGGCAAGTTTGCTATCCTAGATGATCCTTGATTAATATTCTTCTTTTATAGCTCCGACTTTGGCAATATCTGTGGTAAGTAACCAACAGAATCTCCCGTGTCTTGAAATCCCTCTGCTATCCTCCGTAGTCAGCTCCTCACGTCCTCAGTATTCCATTAATATAACCCGCAATGTCTAACTTTTATTAATGTACCTTCTTATCACTTGTATTAATGAAAATAAACAACTCTATCCAAATCTAATTCTCTTCTTGTCGCTTCTACTTGCTTGTATCTAGTTGAATAATCTTCCAATAATCTTCAATAACTTCATCTTCATAACTAATAATATTCTTTTATGTTTTCATTTATATTTCACACGTAAATTTAGTAATAACCCTTTTTAAATGCATTTTACTACCTTACACATTAAAACTGGGGTAAATTTCTATATTTTTGTTGTACTCGAAAATTCATATCAAAATTACATATTTTGTTTTTTTAGTTGTTGATTTTTCTAATAATGGTAACAAAAACTGCTTAGCTTCTAAGTTACAATTATTTATGGCCCTCTACAAAATTAAATAATTTGAGTTCTACCTACTCATCTTATTATTTCAATAGAAATTATATTTGTCATATGTAATCTGCGCATATATTTATCTTATAGGTACCTTTTAAAACCATTAAAGAATACTCAAGTGCTATACATATCATCTTAGTTTGCATCAAAATTAAATTCTATTAATAACTTTCAATTAAACAGGCAATTCTTTTATAAATTTTTCTTATTTGATTATATTGATATACCAAATTTTATATTCAAATTAATCTTCAACATAGACTGCCCTTTATGTATCATAGCAATATATAGGGACTCTAATGGAAATCTCTACAGAATCCCATCATTCGGAAATGATGCAAAATCGTGGGTCTCATGTTACTACGATATGTATTGTGTAGCATGTAAAAGTAGGACTTTGACCATATGACCAAAGCAGTCGGTGTCTACGGTACCTGGTACTCCGCATGCTTAGACCTTGTGCATAAAAAACCAACAAACAATACCATCTTGTTTTCTCTTAATAAAATATATTTTATTCACAATCACATTGTAATGTGTCAATTTCATGACACACAACAGCTGGGAACTAGATGATTACTTGAAACTAGCCAGGAAATTATTACATACCCGAAAAATATTACATACCTGAAGAGTGGGGTGTTTCCATGGTAACAAAACATTGAGTGGGTTGTTTTCATGGTAACAAAAATATTAGCTACATCAAGATATCTATTATTCAGAATTCAATTGTAGTAATTTTTAAAATTAGATGATTGCAAATAAAATAGTATACATACCACGGTGGAAAGTTTCATCCCTGTCTCGAGATAAAGTTAACCTCGACGCTACGCGTCTCGGTAAACTACCTAATCTCTCGACAGTAATGAAACACGTCCCACCTCGGTATGTAATATACTATTCATTACTGTCTAGCACAATTTTATTATGGTCTATGTTCTCTACAATTTTAAGGAACCGGTGTATTGATTAGAGACGTCAATTAAAAATTGATCAGTGTTATCCAATTTATATTTTAATCAGCTTTCACATAAAATTACTTAATATATTATACATATTTCGTACAATAAACAATATTAATATTTTCCCTGCCTGTTGAACTGTGTTATTGCGAAATATGTTAAAGAGAATCGTGTCACTGCGAATAGTATCAGTTTCACATTATTTCGATAGCTAACTTGTATGTACTCTTTATTTGAACACACTGTATATACCACAGGAAGTGACCGTAGCGCTTGTCAGTGTTAAAAGTATTGACAAAAAACAGTGGCAAGTGTATCAAAATTTAGGTTGCAAATATTAATAATTGTGCTAGCAAAAATAAAATATCCATTTAATCGCGAAATTAATAACTACAATAGTTGTGCAATTGTGCATTGAACAATGAACACACTTGCAAGTTCATACATTTTTGGATTTTAAGTAGGTCCTATTAATATATTAAGTAAGTATATTAAAATAACAAATAATATTGAAGGAATGTTTGATATAAAAAATGATAGTAAATGTTCATGGATATATTGTACTACATTCCTATGCAGGGTGATTCAAATTAAGTGCGCACCATTGCTATCTTTGTTATTATTAATTTTACAAAGTAGGTTAAATTAGCAAACTAGTTAGTGTTTTTGGCGCTGATTAATATGCAATTAATAAAAAACAATCGAATAACGAGTTTGCGACGAAATTAAAAACTTTTAGTTTTTTTAATAGAACACCTTGTATATATTTCAAAAACTTGAAATAAAAATTAATTTGTGATATAAAAGTCTTAATACACTATTGTCTTAAAATGAATATTAAAGAAGTTAGGGGAGATTTTAGTTTACCTATATCAACAATACACCGTGCTTACGGAAAATTCATAGTAGGCTGCTACTAAAAACAAAAACAATAACGTAAACATCAGAACTGTCAAAATCAATTTGTCGTACACCTACGATCATTGAAAATGAACAGGGTTATGCATGTCAAACTGACTTAAACGACGTTTTGCAATTGCTTGCAACGTTATTTTATTATTACGATGAGGAGAGAGTTATGACAACACGATTCTGCTTTAGTGACAAGAGAAATTCAGAAAACGTATATCAACTACTGTAATGTTTGTTGCATAGCCCTGTTCATTTTCAATGATTCTTTGTGTACGTTTGGTTGTCGAAAGTAATTAGTGTTGTTTATTTATTTCACTTAAAAACTGAAAACAAGCATGCAATGAATTTTTACAGTAGAATATTGTATGTATTTATCTATAAACTGAGACTTGCGATAACTTCTTTAGTATTTATTTTAAGACAATAGTGTATTAAGACTTTTATATCACAAATTAATTTTTATTTCAAGTTTTTAAAAAATATACGGGGTGTTTTATTTAAAAAAATATATTTTTTTAAATTTTGTTGCCAACGAGTTATTCGATTGTTTTTTTAAAAATTGCATATTAATCAGCACCGAAAACACTACTAGTTTGCTAATTTAACCTACTTTGTAAAATCAATAATAACAAAGATAGCAATGGTGCGCACTTAATTTGAATCACGCTGTATACCGTTTGCTACATTTTGTTTTATTAGTCTGTATAAACATAATTTTTGTACAGCGCTCTTTGTTTTTATTTTATATTTAGACCACAACTGTTAATGATTTACATTATACCACAGATAATTTAAAAAGCCCATGTAATTGCAAAACAAATCTTTTTGATTGTTGAAAATAATTTTACTAAAACGAATTGTTGCTTTGCCTGAAGATCTGGTGTTAAAATATTTGTCAATAGTCATTAATAAATACATTAAAATAGCAGCAGACTTGACGTTCTAATATTTATAACTAATTAAGATGTTACATTAAAATCTACTTAACGCACGTATAAATTCAATCGCTCTCATATGTCATAGTAGACTGTATTCCGAGCTTGGCCATCATGAAGCGATTTATATTGACTTGTTTAGTAGTGGCAGTAGTTACATATTCTACAAATGGTAAGTGCTATAACTTATTCACATTATATTTTTTTATGAAAGCACACCTGTTGCTATTACTTTTAATGGTATATCACTAAAGTTTATAACATAAGTAACGCATGCTTGTTGCATTTATTATGTCATATATAATTTTAGTACCTAGTGAATAGTACAGTACAGTATTAATTTATATATGCTGTGATCATAAAGAGACAAAGTACACACAGATTAAAAACTCAACTCTCATACATTTTACCTTAAATACAAAACAACCAAATATAATATTTTTTTCTTCATATACAGGAGCTACCCATGCAGTTTATCGCCGATCTGCCCAACTCGGAATCCCATTGCTTGGTCAAACAAAAAGTGGCAGTAGCAGCCAGGCTTCTTCATTTTCCGAATCCAAGAGTCTCGGTACCAACTTAGGCCCCTTGAATTTTGGAATTACCGGATCTCATTCTGGAGCTCAAAGCAGTGCATCTTCTGGATCTACCACGCATTTAGTGCATCGCCGATCTGCCCAACTCGGAATTCCATTCCTTGGACAAACACAAAGTGGTAGTAGCAGCCAGGCTTCTTCATTTTCCGAATCCAAGAGTCTCGGTACCAATTTAGGCCCCTTGAATTTTGGAATTACCGGGTCTCATTCTGGAGCTCAAAGCAGTGCATCTTCTGGATCTACCACGCATTTAGTGCATCGCCGATCTGCCCAACTCGGAATTCCATTCCTTGGACAAACACAAAGTGGTAGTAGCAGCCAGGCTTCTTCATTTTCCGAAGCCAAGAGTCTCGGTACCAATTTAGGCCCCTTGAATTTTGGAATTACCGGGTCTCATTCTGGAGCTCAAAGCAGTGCATCTTCTGGATCTACCACGCATTTAGTGCATCGCCGATCTGCCCAACTCGGAATTCCATTCCTTGGACAAACACAAAGTGGTAGTAGCAGCCAGGCTTCTTCATTTTCCGAAGCCAAGAGTCTCGGTACCAATTTAGGCCCCTTGAATTTTGGAATTACCGGGTCTCATTCTGGAGCTCAAAGCAGTGCATCTTCTGGATCTACCACGCATTTAGTGCATCGCCGATCTGCCCAACTCGGAATTCCAATCCTTGGTCAAACACAAAGTGGCAGTAGCAGCCAGGCTTCTTCATTTTCCGAAGCCAAGAGTCTGGGTACCAATTTAGGCCCCTTGAATTTTTGGAATTACCGGATCTCATTCTGGAGCTCAAAGCAGTGCATCTTCTGGATCTACCACGCATTTAGTGCATCGCCGATCTGCCCAACTCGGAATTCCATTGCTTGGTCAAACACAAAGTGGCAGTAGCAGCCAGGCTTCTTCATTTTCCGAATCCAAGAGTCTCGGTACCAACTTAGGCCCCTTGAATTTTGGAATTACCGGATCTCATTCTGGAGCTCAAAGCAGTGCATCTTCTGGATCTACCACGCATTTAGTGCATCGCCGATCTGCCCAACTCGGAATCCCATTGCTTGGTCAAACAAAAAGTGGCAGTAGCAGCCAGGCTTCTTCATTTTCCGAATCCAAGAGTCTCGGTACCAATTTAGGCCCTTTGAATTTTGGAATTACCGGATCTCATTCTGGAGCTCAAAGCAGTGCATCTTCTGGATCTACCACGCATTTAGTGCATCGCCGATCTGCCCAACTCGGAATTCCATTCCTTGGTCAAACACAAAGTGGCAGTAGCAGCCAGGCTTCTTCATTTTCCGAATCCAAGAGTCTGGGTACCAATTTAGGCCCCTTGAATTTTGGAATTACCGGATCTCATGCTGGAGCTCAAAGCAGTGCATCTTCTGGATCTACCACGCATTTAGTGCATCGCCGATCTGCCCAACTCGGATTTCCATTCCTTGGACAAACACAAAGTGGCAGTAGCAGCCAGGCTTCTTCATTCTCTGAATCAAAGAGTGTGGGTGCCAACTTGGGCCCTCTGAACCTTGGACTTACAGGATCCCACTCAGGAGCACAAAGTAGTGCATCTTCCGGATCTTCTTCCTTGACAGGTGGTTTATTCTAAAGTTTTACATTGATTTTGTTACTGCCTTTATGGAACAAATCGTTTTGTGCAAGTTTTAATAGTTTATTAAATAATTTCGTTTTAGAGTAGTATTTAATTTAAAACTTGTTTTACTATTTGTTGCAATACGTGTTATAAAGAAAAATAAAGTTTTTAAATAATACTTATTACTTATGAAATTTATCGGAATTGGTATTAAGTATTGATAATAAAACTAAAACACAAATGATGAAATTATTTAATATTTGAAGCAGAAAATTATATTTATTGTGAAAATAGATGGAATATGGATTGCCTGATTTCAGGTTATTGGTGCCCTAGGCCATATTTAAAATGTCGCCTCTCTGACCCTTAATCCATCAATAAAGACATCGATTTAAGTATTATAAAAATCTGTAAAAATATCTTAAAGTTCTTAATAATACTAAAACAAAACTCTTGGTAAAGCAAATTACATCAATTTGCAAATAAAAAGACATTCAGCTGATGGGATTCGAACTCAGTGCGATTTCAGCGCCTGGGAGCACACCGGGCCGATCCGACCGTTAGTCTTGTTCGGCCACGACGGCGAACCTTTTATCTTCACTTGCAACTCTTTTATATTGGCATGCTGAACGTTGCACATTTTTGTTCGTTCAACATTTACCCTGTAACTGTTTGGTCCGATTTTCATCAAGGGTAAAATCCTGACATATGCAAAATATCACTTTTGTATATTCCCGAGTTAAAGTAAAAATAGTGTCTGAAGTCGTCTTCATTTCTTACACTTTTTAGAAAGTACCTCAGAAAACGTAACTTGTAAATTGGTGAGACTATGTTGTTATGTTGAAGGTGGTTGGAAGTTGTTGAAAGGATGAAAGGTTAGAGGGTGATTTGTGAACGGAGCAACCAGGCCTAACTACTCCTTGAGATATTTACAGCCTATGTCTATTCACAGATGAACACAACTCAGTGTTTGAGATTGTATCATACACTAGCCATAAATACAAACTATTGGTGCCATGTTTTGCATATTATAGTCGAATTGGCGACCGGGTACATTACTTGGTTTTATTACGAGACCTACGTCTGCAAAAATCTTTATTAGTAAACAATAAGGCTGCAGTTTTACCCAGTAAACTGACAACAATGATGATGCTTACGCAAAAGTGGATTGCAATAACGCATAGAGTGAACTAAATCTGAATTACAATCATTTCCTTAAAACGAACAAAATTGTCCAATTTATGATCGAATGTTGGTTTGAACATTTTGGCCAGGGCCTCGCTGGGAAGCTGATGCCGCGTCTAAAGCAGCATACAAAGGTTCGAGAATGAACTAGTCGTCTGGAGTGCTCGCTTCCTGCTTGTGGTCCTTGACCTTGCACTTATTTCTCCAGAGTAAGTAATACTCTCCGCTGTTTAAGCATATACCTGCTAATGTGGTTAGATTGCTTACAGAGCCCTTTTTAATTGATACGTGTCGCCAGTTAGCGTTGGGTAGGTCGGAAACAGCCGGTTGTTGCTGGGATAGCAAAACGCCCATGTGGTCCGATGTCTTCAAAATCAGTTCCTCTGCTAAGGCCAGATACTTCTCCATCATGCTGTTCCATTGGTTGCGATATTTACTGGGATAACCTTGTTAAATGTTGCAATTACTGGGATTGTACTGAGGGATCTAGCATAGAGTGTGTGCTGCCTAGTTTGGATGTGACACTCATGCGCCATCTGGGTTATTCCTGTGCTGTTGAGTACCACTTCCTCTCGTACATTCACCAGCACTTGGCAAATATTCGTGATAAGGCGCTTGAATCGAGATTTATCCCTGCACTGCATGGTTTTATTGGCTATAAACATTCACGTATTATTTCATCCACTGCCTCTTTCTCTGGAGATAATTAATTGAATTGAACTTGTCTGGCCAATTTTAAATTCAATAATTATGCGACCATTTGGAGTATTTTTGGTACAAAGATGACGAGTCCGCTTGTACATAGGTTCCTTTTCGGTCATATTTTCTCGTATAATACTTCAGCTAAGTGCATCTAAAAATTCTAAAAATTTGACACGCACGCAACTTTTTGTTTTATAGAAGGTTCAGCGAAACCGCTCTGAGCTCTAGCCGTCTTCTTTGCAGCTGCATTTGTTTCGTCACGCTTGAGCGTGCTTGGTTAGTTCAATTTCAAAACGCAGACTATTAGAGCAAGCGAGATATTTTCCTAAATAATTTAATTCCACCGCACTCTTTCGTTTTCAAGCCGCATCGCCCGTTGAGGCATGCGAGGCCACTTGGGGATATCTGCGTTCAATTTATTTTGTCATTGTTTACCATTCCTTAGACCGTTGCCCGTAGATAATCTCGTGTAGGACCCTCCCTCGCTCTACTGATGTCTAGTCGGCATATCTTGTTACGGGCAGGGCATAGGCCTTAGGTGAGCCATTGTCCTGATTTAGAGAATTATCGTCCGCGCTGGCCGTTTAGCTTTCACGTAATTTTTGTATAACCCAGAGCGGTGTCGTAAAAGTCGCCTTATGTGTGTGAATACAATAATTGGTGTCACTCTTGCTTGGGCTTGCTGGTCCAGAAGGTGCTGCGTCGGTATTGCGTTGTGTTTACAAACAGTGATTATACACATTGTCGAATTTTTGGCTTCTGACAGCAGTAGTACGTTGAACTTTGTCCATGGTGTACGGTAGGTTCTGCATTTTTTATTTGTGCAGATTTTGATAAGTCTTGTTTTTTTATTTATGTGTTTCACCTGATTGTGCTTTTGCTTTGGAGAATACTCTGGAGTGCGCACATATAAGCTGTGTCAGTTTTACTTCAAAATAATTTTAATCTTTCCAATTATGAATTTGCTTGCTCCTAATAGATTGTTGCCATTATTTCTGTACGTTGGTACAGATTTTTGTCGTCTTGTAGTGATTTTTCGGATTGCTATTGTCCGAGTCGTAATTTCTGAAATACATTTCCCACCAGTGTCAGTCTCCCTCCAGCGTTTTCATCAGCGCTTCTTGGTAATAGTTCCGGATTCTATTCATCGCTAGGAAATGATTACTTTCCTACGTCTTCAATAGTATTTATGGCCCTCTTCTCTAGAATCCATTCATCGTTAGGAGCGGTTTTTGAATGATTTTCAATTATTTGTTTGTGGATTGCTATTTGCTTTGCTTTATGTCCACTGACTTTGTAACTGGGAACTTCGTATATTTCGTGCACTTGGTAGTCTTTTTGTAAATAGCTGGATGTTGATCTTCCATATTCTTTATGTTGGCAACCACGATCACTTGCTCTTCTGCTGTAGAATCTGCTGTTTTAGGTGTCGATAGTTGCAACCTGCTGGATTGTCTGCTTTTCCTAGTGGATGTGTGTAGTTGAAAATTGCGCCGCAGTGGTTATAGATTCTACTGGTCCCGGTGTTGGTGATTTTTTACTTGTAGGTTGATCAGTGGTTTTGATGCTGCCCATTTTATTAGCTAACTTATTGAATAACTGGTTGTAGCGAGCTTTGTCGATGAAATAACCCCCACAAAAATCTTGCTCATTTCTGATAATGTTTTTCATGTAGACTCCTGATGTCGTTCCATTGGTCAAATATTCTGTTGGTTATAAATTTACAGTACATTGTTGTTTAGAATTCTTCAATTGCTGCCATGACTTCATCAAGGGCTTCGTTAAAAAATTCTTTGATTCTAGGATCAGAAACTTTCCTCGATGGTATTAGTTGTATAGTGTTATTCTCCTTAGCATAGAATTTCGGTTTAGACCGCGTAGTATTTGTATATGAACACCCAGCATTTTCTGGCTTAATGTGCCTTGCACCTTGTGAAGTCGAGCAAAATCCCGCGCGATGGTCATGCTTTTTGGTGGCTCGTGTTGTTTGCGTATCTTGAGAATGAGGATACTTTGGCAAATTTCGCCGTTTTGCTGTTTATGCATCCATATTCACTGTGTGCAAAATCACGCATTTCTCTCCCTCATTGCATAATCTACTATTATCAAAATAACACAGACTTTAATAAACATTGTACAAACAGACTGAAAATATATAACAATTCTTTTGATGAACATGTTTTAGTTACAAAGTTAGTTACAAACTGAAACACGAACTGGATGAACGTTAAGGAAAATAACGCGAACTAAGGATAATTAAAAACGAATGGTTGACTAACAAAGCTGATCAAATCCAGAACTATGCAGATCAGCAGTATTACCGCAACTTCTTTCGAGCGATTAAAGCGGTATACGGACCTAGTCGTAGAAATGTATGTCCTGTGCAGGATAACAACGGACAACTGGCCAGATGGAGAGAGCATTACGAGGCCATTCTAAATTTGTAATCCGCAATATACTATACTGTAATCTAAAGCATACCACAATATGCAGATATCCGAGGTCTAGTTATCATTGTCTTAACAAAATTTCTTTTACAACAATATCTTTCTCAACGACATAAAATCCAAAATTTTTGGATACTTATTTTCGTTTTAAAACACTCCAAAAAATCTGAAAATGGCTTTACCCAGAACCCTCGTCAACATTGTAGCACTAAATAATTTTAAAAATCAAATTAAGTTAGGAGTACACATATCTTCACATTTCTAATAAATGAAATACATTTTCAAATTTAAAAAAATGTATTTCGCTGGGGTTTGAACCAGCCGCATCTGCAGCTCTGCAGAATGCTCGATCCTAACCGAATCTCCGCAGAGGATATAAGAACGGCGAAATTTCATCTGCGCTACCGCGTCTCTTCGGGAAAAGTCCGGCGCGCGCGTCTCTTGAAGAGCACGGTGTAATGGTTGAAACATTTTTACTTTTTTGTGACATTATCCTTTATCGGTTGAGTCTTATTTTCGGCAAATGTAAAGCCTGACCTATGTGAAAGTTATTACTTCCTTTTATTTCAAAATTAACACAAAAATAAACAAAATCTTATTATTTTAAGGTGCTCACCCTGTAAATATTTGTATGAAATTGTACCGGTTTCATGCGAGGTAGATATATAATATGTACGCAAAATATCGTGTTTCTCCAACAAGTAGTTTTTGAGCTATGCTGACAGACAGACAGGCAGACAGACATACTGACGGAATTGAGAAAACCTCTTTTTCGTCATCTAGGGACCTTAAAACGTGAAGATCTGAAAAAATCCCGGAAGGTGATTTTTTCGTGATTACAATACTTTCGTCGTCTTTCAGACGAGGGAAGTAAAAATAACGCTATATAAGTTTTAATAGTAATTTATATACCTTGTAACTGGAACAGTATAGCTACTTACTATTAGACGATTCTTTTATTTTATTTCGTAACTTCTTATTGTTGCTCTCGTTTGTTGAGCATACATATTATATATCAACCTCGCATGAAACCGGTACAATTTCATACAAATATATACAGGGTGAGCACCTTAAAAAATACAATTTTGTTTATTTTTGTGTTAATTTTGAAATAAAGGGAAATAATAACTTTCACATAGGTCAAGCTTTACATTTGCCGAAAATAAGACTTAACCGATAAAGGATAATGTCACAAAAGAGTAAAATGTTTCAACCATTACACCGTGCTCTTCAAGAGAGGCGCGCGCCGGACTTTTCTCGAAAATACTAGGTAGCGCAGATGGAATTTCGCTGTAGTTATATCCGCTGCGGAGATGCGGTTAGGTCGAGCGATCTGCAGAGCTGCAGATGCGGCGGGTTCAAACCCCAGCGAGATTCATTTTTTTTTAAATTTGAAAATGTATATAATTTATTAGAAACGTGAAGATAAGTTTACTTCTAACTTAATTTGATTTTTAAAATTATTTAGTGCCACAATGTTGACGAGGGAAGTTCTGGGTAAAGCCTTTTACAGATTTGTTATACTGTATTTAAACAGACAATTACAAAAATTCTTTGTATGCACCCTGCTAAGAAAATGTTTGTGGCTGTTGTTTGAAGATCTCTTGCACAGCTACATGCACTCTTACGCCTGACTGAAAACAGTGACACTGAATGGTCCAAAAATACAGAAACCTCAGACTGAGAAAACGTGTACTTACACCAACAATTTCTGAAATTTTCTGATGGATATACGATGATTTTCCATAATCAGACCTTTCACATACGTCATTGGGCATTCAGTCGATGCAATATGCGCTGTAACCCTTCTTTAGTTTTTAAACTTTCTGTACCATTTTTGTCCAATTGGAACATATGGTTCCATGAACAGCTTAAATTCGCGTACAAATCTACAATGGCTAAATACATTCAGCACAAAAAAAACGCTGTTCTTGACTAGAAACTACATTTATATTCCAAAAATTTTAAATGCGAAATGCCATTTAAGCATCTACAACTTATAGGTGTGTTGATTACAAACATTACGAATATTTAAAAAATCCAGAACAATTATTTCATTTGTTTCCAAAATTAATTTTATCAGGGATGGATTTTTGTTGAATAAGCCTGGTGTTTATATCTTCGGCGATTTAACACTCTGCTGTAAAACACGTATTTAAACTGAATTATCTTAAGATTGTGGTAATTAAGATGAAATCATTAAAAGCTCGTTAAATCTAGTATAAATACAGCACCATTTCTTACATTTCAGTATTCAACTTACTCCTTGATACACCATGAAGTACTTTGTTGCAGCTGTGGCACTAGTGGCAGTAATTGCTTGCTGCGCTGATGGTGAGTATTAGCAATATATAATTAAAACTTATTCAGAAACTAACATTGTAAATATTTGTAACAAAACAATTCTAGACTCAAACTTAAATATAAAAAATATGATTTGTTTTTAAATAAAATTATAATAATAATGATTACTTCCTCATGATGTGGAATCCCTCAGTGTATGACGGTTTCGGGTAGAGTTTTTATAATTACTTTTACAGTGAAATTTAAAATGAAGGAAGATATTTTATGTACAAAAATACAAAAATTATGGGCTTGGTTATTGTTAAATTTCTACATGTAACGCATTTTTCAATTTCGAAATAATATTTTATCTAGAAAACGACTGAATATAAATCTAGTACACCTTAAAATATAAGTAAAGTTCAGGGCGCTTCATTTCACGGGTAAAAATATGGCCTGAGACTCGGCGGGTCAGGGCTGCCTAAATATCTTTTTCCGAAACCCTGTCATCTGGCACACCGTTAACGGAATACTGGGCGATGTGGTTAGCATCACGCCTATTTTTAAAGAAATCAATATTCGTTCTTTGTTTTTATTTGACACTGATATCATTTTACTATACGCTTGTATTTTTGATTTTCTCATGTTATGTAACTGCCGAACTAATTTTGTACATATATTATATAGCGCAAGAGGAATCTTTTCGGCCTGTTCGCCTACCTCTACTTCGAGTTGTTCGAAGAGCTGATCTTCCTATTGAAAAATTTGACAGTAAGTACTTATTTATTTTTTATTTTGTAAAATTCTAGTATGGTTTGCATACCATTCATAGTAAGATCGGGGAAGCTTTAGTTTACTGACTTTTGTCCGCATCCCTCAGATCATTATCCCTCATAGTACAAGTACCATCGCTATTGGGGAATCGTCCTTTCTAATTTACAATATCTTAAATTTACTTTAACTGCTGAACATCAAAACCAAAATCTTTTTGTAAACATTTACTGCTAGAATATCTTAATAAGGTTACCATAATTTACATTTAAAATAAGAAAATTACTAAACTTGTAGTAGTAGTATACAAATTGTGTATAAAATCCGAAAATAATGGCTACTACTTATTGCAGTGCCTGACACCAAGGAACATGTAATTGCAGTTCGAAGTGCTCAATATGGACATATGGGTGGAGCTTTTAGCGGAAGCCACAGCCAAGCGTCTTCAAGTTCTAACAGTTTTGGCGGTGGTGGCCCATGGGGTGGTAACTCCGGAAGCCAGTCTAGTGCACAGAGTAGTTCTGGCTCTCAATCTGGAGGCTATGGACGTTATTAACTGCTTGCTATGTATTTGGGATTTAAAAATAAGCACCGATATCAATTAGCAATGGGTTAAACTATCTCATGTATTATGTGGAAGTAAATTTAAGAAATTATTACTTATTACACAGCAACTTCTATTTTAAATTTTGAGGAACGTCAATAAAGCTATACAATTATGCATATTTAATGTTTTCTTGATGTAAACACATACTTAATTTTTGGTCACATTTTAAGCATTTACATTATTTTCTTTGTGAACGCTGGTAAAAGCAATCCTTTTAGACTGAGGATCAAACTCACGACCTTTGGGTCAGTAGTCAGGATAAATACATGCTTTTCGCTATACTGAACACACTAGGGATGTTCCGAATATACAAAAATTCGTATTCGCGAATACGAATACCGAATACAAATACTCTTATGAATATTCGCGAATACGAATACATGACCTTGAGTGAATAATATCAACATCAACATCGTTTTTGTACGCGCTGCACATTTTAGAAATAGTATGGAAAATAGTTTTGTTTTTTATTTAATGTTATAGAATGGTTAATATTAAAAAAAATGTTTTATTTAATGTATGAATACCTGTTTTATATTTTTATTAAAATTCGTATCTATATTTCTATAATTTTAATGTCAAATACTCCTATAATATTCGTGTTAATTTTGGCGAATACGATTACGAATACAAATATTGAAAATATAGCGAATACTCGCGAATACGAATACGAGTATTCGGAACATCTCTAGAACACACATATGGAATATTTGGATTTCAATTATTGGCCTGGGCTATCTTTATTTGAAAAAAATTAAAGGCAATTTTTATTATTCAGGAATTCTGCTGATGTTCAGAAATATTTGAAGCCATCTTCAAGTTCACATTTTCCGATGAACGGCAGTTTCGATTTTTATAGCGTATGATTATTGTCTGATTTCAACGATATGCAATGGCTTTGAGTTTTCTGGGTTGCAAAATCTCAAACCCATTGAACGAAACTCGCTATTTCCGTTTCAAAATCCTAACCTAAGTCAGAATAAAAATATTTGTTACGAAACTTTTTCATCAAACACATACTCGTAGTAAAAGGCTCATTTGAAAAACCAAGATACAGCTCGCCAAGAGTAGAAGGTATAGAAAGACCATCCACATCTCGTTTTTTTTTATTTTTAATGTTATATGCCAAATTGGTTGATTTTTAAGCAGCTGTTTATAGGGGAGGTTAGTCGTGTTCTGCTAGATCTCCAATAAAATAAGCTAAGTTCTTGTTAATATTTAATTTATTCAGTTAATGTTGATAACGGAAGTAAAGGGTGTTTTTTTAGAGTGGGAGAACTTTAAATTGAAATAAAACACAGAAAAATGTTTTTAATATCCATGAAATTAGCTTTATTTGAAAGATAATTTTATGGCATTTATGTTTGAATATTATTTCGGGCATGTGACCGTCGCGGCTGGCATGTACATGACGTAATCTGGAGGTCCAATTTTCACACACTTTTCGCAGTAAATCAGGCTGTATTTCGGCAATAACGCGTCGAATGTTGGCTTCCAAGTGCTCAATCGTTTCCGGTTTATCGACTTAGACATGCGACTTTACATATCCTCAAAGAAAATTATCTAACGGCGTCAAATCGCACGAAAGAGGTGGCCAGTTAACAGATCCATTTCGTGGATCCATTTTGTGGATCTGTTAATTGGCCACCTCTTTCGTGCAATTTGACGCCGTTACATTATTTTCTTTGAGGATATATAAAGTCGCATGTCTACGTCGATAAACCGGAAACAATTGAGCACTTGGAAGCCAACATTCGACGCGTTATTGCCGAAATACAGCCTGATTTACTGCGAAGAGTGTGTGAAAATTGAACCTCCAGAGTCTAGATTACGTCATGTACACGCCAGCCGCGACGGTCACATGCCCGAAATCATATTCAAACATAAATTCCATAAAATTATCTTTCAAATAAAGCCAATTTCATGGATATTAAAAACATTTTTCTGCGTTTTATTTAAATTTAAAGTTCTCCCACTCTAAAAAAAAAACACCATTTAGGTTTGTCTGCCGAAACGTTCACATTTTAATATTTTTCATTCTGTAGTGTGGCGATATACCCAAAAGAGTAGCATGACTAGTACATATAACTTTTCAGCAGTAACAACCATTAGCAACAAAAACTAACAACCATTTCCTTAGGTCGAAATCAAACTAGACACTCCCGTTTTGCGGTACGATCATGACCGCCTCGACTTTTCTCGACATCGTGGATTAAACTCATTTTAAAATCAGAAAGAACACTACCAAAGCAGTAGAATCAAGAATTACACGTATATATATAACTCGTACGAGAGTGAACCTTTAAACTAGCCTTATTTATGTAACTCCCTCACTGCCCTCGCTTGACCATAAACTGAGGCTCATTCAAAAAGTCCTGAATTTCGTACTAGTAACATAAATCGCTATTCTGGTCCAAGCACAAATCACCTATAGTTAATGTAACAAAAATACCTGCATGTTGTAATATAACAAACTGTAACCAATTGACTCCATTTGTGATTCTAAGCAGGCTTTATATTCAAGGCCTGCTAAGAATCACAAAACAGAGCGAATGGGATATATTTATATTTTATGTACTTTATGATTTTGATATAATAATTTTGAAAAAAATGCTATCAGCGTATAAAGCTTCTTAATATTAGTCAAAGTTCAAAGCACGAGAATTTATTCAATTATTTACTAAATATAGAAATTTAAAAAACAACTTTAAACGACTTTTAGCTATTGTAATGTTTAACGAGCAGTGTTAGAAACTGTATAATGCAGGGTTATTCAATTTCGATGCTCATCACTGGGATTTCTAAAACGGTAAGAGACATAAGGTCGGTTAAATAGGGAAAAGTTGAAGCTTCTAAGCGAAATAATATTAAAAAAAATAACTTGAACTTAGCAGCCTTAGTTTTTTAAGTTATGTCTAAAAAACAAAAAAAATGGTTTATTGCTTTTTTTTGTTATTCGTTAGTTATTATGCCAGTTTAACAAAACTGACTTGATATTATTAAGACACTTTTTGAAGTAGAGTTCATATCTGCGTTTAGACTATTCATCATAACTTACATAGTTTAAACGCACATCAAGGATGGCTATGGTACCGTTAAGAAAGTTAATATAAGGTTGCTACACTTATTTTCATAAATAACCAAGGTATGTGAACAAGATGTTTTTTTTAAATAATAGGCTGTGAATGTTGAATCGGAAAACAAATGAAATATTTCTCGGTTATTTATGAAATAAATGTAGCAAATCTTATATCAGTGACTTTTTACTGCTCCTCTTAATGGAACCATAAAGACCATGGTCATCCTCAATATGCATTTAAAATAATAAAGTTAGGATCGATATATCGTCAATTATGGAAATAAATGAAAATTTAATATCATATTTCAATTCTTATTTAAAAAGTTTTGTTCTAAGTAATATAATAAGCAACGTATAACGAAAAAAAAAACTAAGATTTTTGTTTTTTGAACATAACTCAAAAATAGGCAGCTAGGCCCAATTTCTTTTTACTTCCTTTTACAATAAAGGAAGTATTGGATTCACCCCAAAAAATCTAAATTGAGTTTTTAATAGATCATCACGTTTCAGAGTTTCCTGAACCCAAAAAACATTTTTTTTTATTGGTCTGTCTGTGTGTGTGTGTGTCTGTATCTGAACAGAATATCTCAAAAACGAAAAGAGGTATGGCGTTGAAACTTTATATATAAGTTTTTTGTACTATGTAGATGCGACAGCGAAGTTATCAGGTTAGATTTGGAGTCAGTTTGTGTCAAAACTTACGCAAAACTTAACCTGCTAACCTCGAATTTGACATAGACTTACAGTGCCACCAACATAAACAGTGCCAAGCGAATTACAGGCTGGCCTAAATTTATTGTCAGCCATTGTAGTAGCAATAATAATATTACTTCCTGTTACGACAAAGAAAATCTTGGATTCGCCCCAAAAATTCGAAATTGAGTTTTCAACAGATCTTCACGGTTTAGAGTCTCCTGAACCCAAAAAACATGTTTTTGGTCATTGGTCTGTCTGTCTGTGTGTCTGTCTATGTGTCTGTATGTCTGTGAACAGAATATCTCAAAAACAAAAAGAGGTATGACGTTGAAACTCATATATAAGTTTTGTGTACTATCTAGATCCGACAGCAGCTTTAGAAGAAAATAGCATAACCGTAAGTAGGTGTTTACTCTTGTGATTTTTCAGTTTTTTTCGATTTTTTCAAAAACGGCTCCAAAGATTTTTTTCAAACTTTAAATTATTATTACATTTTTAATGTGTATTGATTTTCCAGTTGAATACTTCTAAAATGGGTTTCTTTTGTTTTATTTTCTATTTTTTTTATTAACTCCTATTTTAAATAGAACAAGCGGTATATTATTACATTTTCGAATTCAGCTTAAAATCCTAGAGAAAATTTGTCTCTTCACCTAACGCTCTATTTTGCACCGTTTTTGTAGAATTTGTAATTTTTTTAAATTTTTGACAAATGCTTAAAAATTTAAAATAAAATTTTTGGCCAATTATAAGATCGCTGTAAAAGGAAGTTGTGTGAATGTATCACACCAGATTTTTACTTTTACTTCCTTTCTACTTCTTTACGGATGAAGTTTGTAAAAATCGATACTTTCCAAAAATTTTAAAAGGAATGTTATAACGCAACAAATACAGGAGATACGAAGGGTTCTATCATTCTTCCCCGAATCCAGATTAGCACCTTTAGGGGTCGATTAAAGCAAAATCTTGAAGGAAGTTTTTTGGCATTTGTATGGGTAACCTTTGTAAGTACAAACCAAGTCTATATCTCATCTCAAGAGATGTTAAGGAATTCGCGAAAGCTCATGTTACCGCTCTCCGTCCTTTTAGGGGTGAAATCTGGGATAATCTTTTCGCTGCACTTTCCTACGTAACTAAAAAAAATTTTCTGCCAAATTTGAAGTTTCTGGTACCAGGTATTACTGTTCTGCATTGCTGAGTCAGCTCTTTACCTTTTGTATATACAGTGATTATATTTTTGCACATTGTGGTGTTTATTGCCCTTTCAGTGAAGATTTAGTTGTTACCTATTGCTTTGTAAGGATACGCCAAGCCCACACGAAGTGTAAATGCCTTTATTTTAAAATGCAATATATGAACCGTACTTTTATTCACCAATAAGTATCACAGGGAATGTGTTACCGTCAATTTTCGCCTTACTGTATTTTCGAGATTTGGGTTACCAATAATTTCCGATTTATTGTATGTTCGATGCTTTTCGAATTGCGTTTGGGCACTGCACATTCTTGATACGCAGCCTTGGCTCATTGTTGAGCGCTCGCGATGCGAAATTGGGTCATCTTGTTCCGGCATTCGATCGAATAAGGTCGCGGAAGTTTTGGCGCTGGTCGACGTCGCCATTCTGGAGAAGGTGCTTATGGTTGTCTAGGCACTTCTCACCCTTCAGTTAGGGGATTTGTACGCGTCTCGACATTTCTCCGTATGTGAATTTGGAGATTCTGCTAGGTGCAGACCTTTTTTGACGTCAAAATTTTCGAGCGAACCATTTGGGGAAACTTATTGTAAGTAGGACCGGTTTCAGCCCCTTTTCGAGTGCCCGCTAACGTTTATTTCTTAATAATGTAGTCCCCACCTCGTGCTGGGCCCCAAGTACGCTCATACATCTCGGACTTGGCCCCAAATAGGCGAATACCACGACTTGAACATCACGTTCTGGACCTCAGTTATATCTCGATACCTCGTGATGGGTCTCCTTTAAGACTTGGAAATCCCGCCTTGTGGCCGCTGCGTTCTGCTATAACGTATCTCGACGCGCTTACCTGGCGCACTGCTCGTCCCCAGAAGCCCGTTCCTGCAATGCTGTTCGCGCGAAGATAACTTCAAATCAGCCTAAGGTAACCTTACTGCCCTATTAATTTGTGCTTCTGTTGTACGGCTCAATCGACGAAGGACTGCCTAAAGTATTTTGACTTTTAAAGTAAGGTTATCGCGATAAACTGGAGCGAGATATGTAGATAATGGTCTGGACGCATCACTTGATGGCGTATTTTTTTTTAATGTGTAAAGTAAGAGGCTTCCCCTCGCCGCAGTTCTACTTTTGCTGCGGATTGTGATATTTATTTATTTATTATATGTACAACAGTATAGAAATTCCTGAGGCGGACGCCCGCTGTAATTTTACTATTTTACATTAACGTCACTATCCGGGAGCCGCAGGAATTTCCGTTAATTTTATAATCTGGTGTTTTAATTTGGCCACCCTATTTTTGTGAACAAGGATCCTTGGGGCAGTTACAATGCATATGCAGGCCTGAAAATTTTTACCTATGTGTATCTTTTTATGTGTGTGCCCAACCTTATGAGTGAATAAAACGAACTTGTCATATTTAATTACACTTGATTGTTTGACTCCGGTTTTGCGCATTTCTAGTAATTTCTCAGTGTTCCGATTTAGCTGGAGCGAAATCTAACAATCGCTGAATCAAGGGGTTAAGGCTTCGTTTTTGTGTTATCATAAATCGGTGGCGCCAATCTTTCCATCTTTAGAACTCACGCCGTCTTCGACTGCAGTTGATAGGCGACCCCCCTGATTTGCGATTGATAGTGACTCGCCTGGGCAGTGCCCGAGTGAGACAATTTGGTGTTTTGATTGCAACTTGGGATCGTAAGCAATTAAAGTAAGTATCATTTCTCCAGCCCCCTTTGTTTGTGCTCAAAGTTGATAACAAATGTAAGATGTAATAACTCACATACTTGCTGTAAACTGAAGTCTTTATGCCATTTGATTAACAGAATTCCTTTCTCCGTAGAATACATTATTTTTTACCAACTCAGTAACGTTTCTATACGTATTTAAAGTAATAGTTATCCACATATCAAGTTATGAGAGTTATCTTTTACTGAACAAAAGAGCATGTTGTACGAGGCTTTAAGGCCGAGTACTTTTAATTTCCTGATCCCAGCAGAATCACTTTCATGACATATTACCTATGTACAAAATTTTACCTGAGTCGCCAATAAAGTCAAACTAAAGCTTAACACCCATTCATAATCTTGAGATTTTAAAAACGTAATTTTGACAATCGTTTAAAAAACTAGTGATCAGGTCTGTTAAAGTATATTAGGTTTCTAGAAAGTTAACCAGTACACTACTTGTGCAGTAATAGCAGTCAGGTAAAAATATTACTGTACTAGTCGTGTAATGGTTAAGTTTCTAGACTCAAAGCAGCCTTAAAAGTTTGACTCTCTTGACGTTTTCAAGTAAATGCATTTTCACATGATATCGGCGTGGTGTATCTTTAGACGCTAACAGGTAATCTCCATGTATACGGCAAGATCACATTGCGCCTTGAAATACATTCACTGTATAAATTATAGCAAGATGTGCGTTTTGCCTTTTGGGCGTGGAATTTTGAAGGTCCCGGGTGGTGTAGCTTGAACAAGAGTCCACGTACGATCAGTAGAGTTAAGCGACGCTTTCTGGTCAAAACTTGGATGAAAGTTTCATGGCTGCTTCTCTCGGTGCCTCGTGGTACGGATGCCAAATAAATAGTTGGTCCCGGATGTCATAATAACATCATGATAGTCGTTAGTGGGGTTGAAAGTCCCCATAAAATGTACAGCGACGCCTAAGGTTGGCCTAACGGCTGTTGGCTGAGTACGAAATAAAATAAAAATAAAAAAACCCTTCTATCCTACTTTATTATAAAATGTACTCACAGCTAAAAATCGATAGTTTTAACCGCTTATCGCTTTTTATCGTTATACCTTTTTCACTCCTTTAGGGGTGAAATTTAAAAAATCCTTTAAGCCATTTTCTCAATATTTTAAAAATACATTTATATATGCAAAAAAGAATGTTCTAACTCAACAACAACAAGGGGTATGAAGGGCTTTATAATTCACCCCAAATTCAGATCCGCACGTTTAGGGGTTAATGTTTACACAATTTTTGCAAGCAAACACGAAGTTGATATCTCATCGGCCCTAGGAGATATTGCGGAATTCGTGAAAACAGATATTATTCCTTTTCACAACCTTTGGGGTCGAATTGCAAAAATCCCTGTTTAGAACTAGCTTCCATAACAAAATCAACATTCCTCCGAAATTTTAAGTTCCTAGTACCATTGGTTACGGCTCTGCATTGATTAATTAGGGGGTTAGGGCTTTGACTTTTTTTAGATATATACTCTACACAAGTCGCCTAAAATTGTATGGAACATGGTAATTCCTTGAGTTGAAAAAAGTTCAAATATAATTTGCAATAAGAGTAACCGAAATAGAAAATGCAATAATTACTTTGGTAGGTAGATAACAAGCAAGTACAAGAGCTACTTGTTGCTTAGCTACCAAAGTAATTATTACATTTTTTATCTCGGTTACTCGTACGGCAAATACCCATAGTATTTGTCACGTTCTGTACAATTTTAGGCAACCTGTATAGATTATATAGCTTTTTCTATAAGTAAAAGCCTAAGAAATAAAACAATCTCAAAAAACACAAAGGTGAACGTCTATAAATCTATATACGTAATATATAGTAGCGAATTTTGGAAACTACACTACAAAACCAGTGTTGCCAGTTGTACGCAAAACCTCGATGTTGTACCTAATTGTTATTTTGAGCTTAATTAAATATAAATTCATAAGTAAATATTTCGTTTGCCAGTTAATTGTTTTCAATAAATAATGATAATTATAAGTAGCTTAGACATAAAACCTAAAAATGTAAATATTTTATTTGATCATTTAATATAAATATAGAAAATATTTTTAGCGATAAAGAAAATATAAATCGTGGTAATCGGTTAATCGGTTATTTATCCCAACAGAAACATAAAGTAACAAAAGAACCTTAGTTAGTACAGCTTTTTAAAATTTTTCTTTGGAAAATAGGTAAAATCTGGTATATCGCGTGTGGGAAAACACATAAGTTTCTTACTTGTGTGCTTACAATACTGGGTTTTCCTTCATTCTGCAATTCACACGCGTAAGGAAATGATTTTTTTTCGATGACTGACATCGAAAGTAGATTTTTCTCACTGTCATTTGACAACAGAAAGTTGACATTTGCCGCTGAGCGTGCGTTTTCATCACTGTGCCGCTCGCCGAGCGTTTTGGATTTCCGCGTGAACAAAACAGGTAGCCACGTCCGAATGTTTCCTTGACCATGCCCGTCATTGGTTGAAATAATCGCGTCACATGTCTAAGACTGCGCGAGTAAAGTTAACTTGATTGTCAATTAATTTTTGCAATAAAATGAACTACGATATTTTCCATTAATAATATGCTCAATCGTCGAAAAAATAGTATGTATGTGTCGAGCTAAAAGTGCGCTTGCCGCTTTTGCATGTTTCATATTCATGCGCAAGCGGCAAGAATGAACTTTCAGCTCTTAGCATACAATATACTATTTTATTATACCTGCATCAGAATCGCCGTTTAAAGCACGCCTGAGTGTGCGAAAACAGGCGATTAAATCACGCCGAGCTTTAAAGGTTGTCAAGGAAACAAGGTATATAGGTAACATTATAACTTCATCGCTTTCTTTATTTTGCTGACACGACTGAATGCAACAACGAAGCAATATTATTATGCCCTCCCGATTTATCACGACAAAAACTATTGATAAGTTTTTAGTGCGTAATTTATTTCCAGTATTGCAGGTATAATAAAAAATAGCGTAAAGTATTCGTGGATAACTGGTCTTTAAAACACTTGCTCTATTTCGAGCACTCCGGCTATGCCGTCGTGCTCGAAAACTCGAGCGTGTTTTAAAGACCTTGTTATCCACTCATACTTTAATATACTAATTTTTTTCCAATTGTAACATAAATAGCTATAATATTGCTCAGAAAACTAGATTCTGTTATTTTACTTAGAGTAATTCTAATAAGGTATATTTGACAACATAGTATTATCTACCTAACCTATTATCAATATCTGACATAATAACAGGCAGTATAAATTTACTATCAACCTAATAAATTGAAATCATGGCCTGCTCTGGTTTAAAAGCATCGTGAACATAGTATACATACTCGTATATATATTTTTGTACGATAGAAAGATTTTATTTAGTTACCGCGTTTGTTGCCACATCAGTAAGTTATGTTTACCGTTCTAGAACGGTAACTAAAAAATGCAGATTAGCAGGTTAGATTTTGCGTCAGTTTTCACACAGACTGACTCAGAACCTGACCTTCTAACCTCGAAGTTGACATAGACTTACAGTGTCACCAACATATTATTCTGTGGTATAATGTCACATTTTACTGACGCTTGAAGAAACATAAATTTCTATCGTGCAAAAAACGTCATAAGCATCACGAACGTTAGGAATTACCGATCTCAGACAATAATTGGAGTTGTCGTTTCGCTCCTCCTCCATACAATTGTCTTTGATTGGTAAAATGTCCTTACCATTATTAATACTTAATATACTATTTTTGCAATCTTAATAGTATATTACACAAGAAGTTTAGAAAAGTAAAGTTTTACTAAACGAATATAGCTTGATTAAGTACGAGCCATAAAGCGAGCGAGTAACTTAAAAAGCTATATAAGTTTAGTAAAACTACTTTTCTCAGGAAGTGTGTATACTATTTTTCCCATTTTGTATTAGTATTTATAAACAAACATTTATATAAAAGCATTATACCATATGCCCCTTAAAACTGCGGCTGTGGAAATTTAAACGTATGAATAATATTATGGTGGTGGCACTGTAAGTCTATGTCAAATTGGAGGTTAGCAGGTTAGATTTTCCGTCAGTTTTGACACAAATCCTAACCTGCTAACCTCGAAGTTGACACAAACTGACACAAAACCTAACCTGCTAACCACGAATTTGACAGTGACATTACCATACAGTAAAGTGACATTTCTATGCATCAAAGTGATTTTGAATTTAGTAAAGTAGCACATTATTATACAAAATGCGAAAAAAGTCATTACTTTTAATACCGAAATCTGTCATTGAAATTAACGTTTCTCTTACCGACACAAAAAGTGCATGTTGCTATGCAAGACTTTTAGTTTCTAGGATTAAAAGGAATTTTTTCTACTCACTGTATAGAATAGTTTTAGGAAACAAACTTGTCAATTTCCAACCAGCGGGAGTCAATTTTTATTAACTCCCGGCGAGAGCCAATATTTTTTAGCTCTCGCATTTGTGTCACCATGAATATCATACCAAAGCATTACAACGTTATATTGAGTTGGAAATTAGACAAAATGTCACTACAGAAATCTAGAGTCACTATAATGATTTCCTAAAACCAACTTTTTGAAATTTCGCGCTATAGAACATGCGTCTGAAGAAAAAATCATATACTCGTATATATTACTGGAGCAAAGGTTAATTTCCTCCCTAGATATATAAATAGCTATTACTTCCTAAGAACTAAAAGTAAGTTCTAACTGATCGCCTATGGATCCAGTTATCATAATGATTTTTAAAAGAGAAACGTCAAAAGCAATCAATCATCTAAAATTTTGAATATTTTCTAGTTTTCTAGGGGGAGATAGTAAACTCGGCTGCGCAACAGAACATATACTAATCCCACAGGTAAACTCGGCCTGCTAGAAATTTTCTGCCTTAATGTTCAAAGGTAAACTCGGCCGGTAAATACCTGCCTGCTATTTTAACCCTAATTAGAGATTACAATTACTTAACTTATCTACCCAACTTATCTGCGTCATACTAGGTGGCCCATTAAAAATGTCCTAGAAATATCAACAACCCCCTTTCTAAAATGACAACACTTTTATTGGTTATTTTGCATTATGAAGGCGTGGAGTATAACCTTCTTTCTTTGTTCTCTTCAAAAAAAAAAAATCTATACAACTGCAGTTGAAATTTCTTTACGTACGATGTTAAAGAAATAGGTAGTCAACGAGGCAAAGTTATGCTCTTGGTAGATAACTGTAAGTTTTCTTTTAAAGAAGAACTCAAAAGTGGAGGTGTAAGACTGCCAAGTGTCTAGCAAATATTTATACAGTGAGCCCGGAGAACACAATATCGAAATTCGGCGTGTGACATTCGCAACATTCAAAGACAAGTGATTATAAGTGCAGCAAAACGTAAAGCTGTGGAGAATGTTGGCAGTCAACCAAGTAAAACTGTGCGTTCCCTTATTGCCAAAGAAGATTCAACAAGTATTAAAACAACGAATCTGTCCTATATATGGAAGAATATGTATAACGCAAGAAACAATATATAACTAGTAGTACTTCCCAAAACAAAAATAGAAGTTCACAGTTCGCTTAAACCAGAGACGCAGTTTTTGACCAGCCTTAAAGAAGAATTTCTTTTAGTCAACAGCGAAGATTCCAATATATTAGTGTTTAGCTGTTTTACAAATTTATAGCATCTTTGCTTAAGTCAAAAAATTTATGTGGATGGTACTTTCGACTACTGCACAAAATTTTTCTTGCAGTTGTTCAAGATACATGGCTGCATTAATGGTCATTATGTACCATTAGTGTTTTGTGTATTACCAGACAAAGCAACAAAAACATACAAAAAGTGTTTCGAATTTTTGACTACACTATCGGTATAAGTATTAATTATGCTTAGTTTTGTGATATGTACTTTTTTGTGTGTTAGTTATTAGTTCTTATACATATACATGTTTATGGTTCTTTATTAATCCTAGTAGATACATATCATTTTATATCACACTTGCTATTGTGACGGTTTTCTTTCCTGCAAATTGGATTAGTAATGTGTTAAACACATTTTTAAATTTGCACGGGGCTATTCTTGCCACAAGAGCCATCTGGCTTCAACAAACTGTTATATGAAGCCATCTGGTCGCAGCAGGATTTAGCTAATCTCGCTAGGTGATCTACGTGGTGGCCAGCAACGTTTTAGCTCTGGAGAGCTTAAAGCTGTACTAGCCGCCGTTAGCCTCGCTTAATCCTGCTATGCGAGGAGCCACCAGTCGAGAACACGAGGGCACCAGACTTTAGTGTAGCTAGCATCCGGGGTGGCAACGTGATTCTGTCATCTCGCGAAAGTAGCTCACGTAAGATAGGTTCTAACTTCAGCATTTCCCCGAAAGGTAGAATTACCTGCAAACGCTTGGCTCACCAGATTCTTCCTTAACTTCTAAACTAGAGCGCGCCGAAGTTTAACCTGTGACTTATTTAGATACTTTTTAAAAACTCTAGGTTAATAAAATTGCATATTCCTTGTAACTTAGTGCCAAGATCCTGCACCCGATAACCCTAACATGTGAGTTAGAGTTTGCCGCAGTTTAACCTGTAACTCGTTTAGACGCTTCTCTGAAGCCTTAGATTAGTAAAACTGCCTTTTGCTTAATATGCTAGAAAAAAGATTTTCCCTGATAACGCTAACATCTGAACTATAGCGCGCCAAAGTTTAACCCTTTCCTATTAGATCCTTCTCACGATATTTGCCCTCTGAGTTCGCCAACAAATTCAAATCCATCTAGGTCGAAACAGCGCCAGGCAGTCAATGTTAGTAGGTACTGTTATAATCACGTCGCCATTGCGTTATTAACTCGACGTGGTCAAACAAAAAATAACTGAATATATTAGTTTTACCAAGCAAGTCATATTTTAATTTGGTCTCCGATATAATTTGATAAATAAGTGTTAGTGCTACCATTAGTCTGTATCATCACATATGGTGACTCCGACGTGATATTGCTCCCCAAACCATCAACCCATCAATGTTTCCTTCCCAACTGACGATCTTCAAGATCTCAATCCACCCACCCAGTCAAGTATCCTGTTCCAACCTCACAACAGTTCCTGTAAGAACTTCTAGTTGTCAACAACCCAAACGCCATAGCTGTATTCTAAGTACTTAGAGGCCTTTCCCATTAAAATCTTAAACATGGAACAACACAAGTTAAATTTTCCCATATTCAACCCATCAGACGTAGCACTATGTTTGTTCTTTTTCATTGCTATTTTGTTCAACTTGAAATAGTAGATGAAATGCAGAAATTTGACTTGATAATTCTCAACCTACCTGCAGAAATAACAGTCAAAATGCGCGACATGTTTGAAAATCCTCCGAAAAGACAGCCATACAGTAAGTTGAAAAAACGTTTGACAGCTTGTTACGACGAACCAACTCCGTCAAAAATGTCAATACCTACTGTTAAGCAATACGTCGTTTAATTGCAACCCGACGGACCTTTTCTTCGATATCCAGAGACTGTGCTCATTTTGCACTACCTTGCGAACTTGGCACGATATTTATATACCCATAGATTGCCATTAAATCTGCAAATTGGTGTGGTGGGATGAAGAAATTGAGTTATTAGTAAAAGAAAAGAAGCTGGAAAAAATATCTTCAATCCATGGAGGAGAGTGACTATGATATACACAAAACAAATAGAACAAGAAGTTAAGCACGCAATAAAGATAGCCAAACAAAGAACATAAGATGATTTTGGGAAAAAATGAAAGCTCTGGGACAAGGAAATGTTAAATTGTTATATCAATCACCGCTCAAGAGCCTCAAGAGTTTATGAAACGAAAATAACGCAATCCTCAAACGTGTGAAAGATAAAGATGTGATCTTATTAACATCTGAAGAAGACATAAACGATAGATGGTATGAATATTTTAAAGATTTACTGTAAGGTGAAGTTAAGGAATAGAAAGATGGCGACACTGAGAAGATACACGCAGATGCACTCCACGAGAGAGGACCAGGACATTGAGGAAGTTGTAGAGGCTCTAACGCTTTTGAAAAAAGTCTGGAAGAAAAAGAAAGTGCCTAAAGATTGGTTAATAGCTGCTATAGTTCCAATATATAAAAAAGACGATAAAACTGAGTGCACTAACAGTTGTTACTGTTACTATAGTTGAATTTTACTGCTAAGCGTGCTAGAACGAATCTTTAAAGAATTCTGGGGAAAAGATTAGATTGAAAGTTGAGTAATAATCAGGCAGACTTTAAATCTGGAAAGAGCACTTAAGATTGGATTTTCAGTCTGAGACAAATCAATAAAACAGTATTAAGAGTTTAATGGAAACTATACATGTGCGATCGATTTAAAGACAGCGCATGACAAGCTACCTAGGAAATAGATATAAACTAGCTTAGAGAATCATGGAGTAACCAAAGAGCTAATATAGCCCTGAAAAGTACCTATGTACAGTGCAACATTAGAAAAATTGGGGTAGTAATAAAAAACACCACGAGTTTCACCACAAACAAAGGAATAAGACAAGAGAGAATTCTGAGCTTTATTTTTTGTCACAGCAATGGACGAAATAGTGAAGAAAGCCAACAAGTCAAACAAAAGAGTAGCAGTAGAAGTCAGAAACATGCTAAGTAAATGTGAAAGATTTCCTATACGCAAATAACTTTAATACAAATAGCAGCAAGCGTGAAAGAGCTGGAAAATGGAGTAAACACAGCTTAGATGAATATGAAATAGAAATCAGTGCTGTAAAAACTAAAGTAATGATGATAGCAAGGAATTAGCAACTCATAAATGTTAAGATCTAAAACAATACAATGAAGCAGACCTCATTAATGGAATATTTAGGTTCGATCTTTGATGGCCAGGGAGTATAGAATACTACATAAACAACACAATAATCTCCGTCTCCATACTGTTAAGCGCTCTGAAATCACCCTTTCCAAGAAAAAAGAAGTAAATAAACTCAAGACCAAATCTATAAATCAGTATTCGTTCCAATTCTAACTTACGGTAGTAAATCGTGGGTACTTAACAATAATAAGCTGAAAGTCAAAATTCAGACAGCCAAGATGAAGGTTCTCAGGAATATAGAAGGAGCATTATAATTAGAAATACAAAAATCAAAAATAGGGTCAAGGTTTGAAACCATTTTTCGGCTTCGCTCAAATGTTTTCTTTATATACCAATTTCTTCAGGACTAGCCTGTATATTGTTTTTGAATAATAATCAAATTCTATTTCGAATTATTTCAATTTGTTAGTTCGCTCATTTCGTACCGATTCTGGAAATCCCCACCAACATTCGCTGACTTATCTCAAAGGCCCAGCTTGCAGCTGTTCTCATTTCGATTGTCCGAACGCGGAAGCATTATATTTTCGTTCCTGAAACAAGCCACTTGCTTGCGAGGATTTTCTTTGTGCTAATTACGCCACGACGATTCTGTTTGAAAGCTGAACATTGAATTCAGGTACGATGGGTTTTTCTTTCTGTTATCCTCATATTAATTGCATTTCTTTAGCTTTTACCAGGAATTATTTTCGCCTGGAACTCACAAGTTTTCACCAGGAATTAGTTTTTATCCGGAAATCTTTTCCTGGAAATGTTACCTAGAAGTAACCATTTTCGCCTGATAATTTTACACTTGGAGGCCAGCTTCCCGTCACAATTTTAAACGGCCGTCAGCTACCTTTAGCGTAAATGCTGCAATCTGGTCTGCTTTTGGTCAAGCCGCCGCTTCGCGTCAAGAATAATTCTACCAAATAATCTGTGTAGCAGCCCCTGGACTGCACTGTCACTTAAGAAGTATAAGACGCCAGAGGTTAGTGCTTTCGGTTGTTAATACAGCTACGTTAATTGTGAACAGTTGCCGTTCTCTTCAAGCATACCCGGGCTGGTTATACCAGTACTTCAATTTGTTTTCCATTGAGTAGAACATTCACTGTTATTTAATTAAAGATAGCTTTGAATTTTTATGTGCACTTTACGCCTTTTTTGTGAAAGGAGCACCCACGTTTCTTTTTGCTTACAACAGCGTAGACAGAATGATTTTTTTATAAATGACAGCGATATGCATATCACTCGATTTACCTTGCTATTTCAATTAATTTAACGACCCACAAAGGGGTTATTTGTATTAACGCGTATGGCAACCTTTAGTTTGTTTGCTTGTATTATTAAAAATTTTGAATAAACTCCATATTGCGTAACTCACAGTTATTGACTGCAAGATTATTTAATATTTAATAAACTCTGATTACTTGTAGTTCATTTATTTTTAATCGAAACCATCTGGTTTCTGGAGCCCAACAATATATTTTTTAAGACTTTACAGGGTTGCATAGCTGGTGATTTGAACCCACGACCATATCGCCGATTGAGTTAGCTCGGCCATCGCGGTAAGTGTACGAAATTTTTCAGAGCTTCCGTGTTGTAAGCGTAGCAAGAAGGTTGATCTGCGGTTTTGGCTACCATTGTTAATGATTTAATTAATTAACCGCAGGTCAGCTTCTTTGTTGTGTCAGGTTCTACCGACTTAACCCATAATTGAGGAGAGGCAACTAAGCTGGTTTGGTCAGCTAATAAGAATGTGAAATGACAACGTAGTGAAAATAATATGGAACAACGTAATAGCAGAAATCCTTTAAAAACGGGAAAGCATAGGCCTAGAGGCAAGCGCCCATGCCGTGGACAGGAAATCTTGGGCAACAATTTTGCAAGAATTAAGCAACAATCTCAGACATTACGATAAAAGAGGCTACGGACAAGTAAATAAGTAGGTCTTGGCGCTAGTTGTCATACGGCGACAAATAATTTGTGCAAAAAATCTATAGTAGCAATGGTTTGACTGGTGTCAAGACCATTCTACTACGCCATTTTATCATTTTGAAAATTGTAAAAATTTGATGTATAGCTTGACGTTTCTCTATATGTAATTTATTTGTTTAATTCTCCAACCGAAGATCATTCGTACAAAACTCTTGACTAACAAGATTTTTTTTGTATTTGCATTGATTGCTAGAAGGCAATTAATATCCAATTATTAGGAAAAGAACTCTCATCCTACATGCTCGTGTATATTTTCAAGTTGTTCTCTATTAATTGCTAACAAAGCAAAGCTCATAAAATAAAAATCATTCTGACGAGAGTTGAGCACTCGTGATCTTACTGTTGATAATATGATGTAGAAAAGAAGTAGTCAGGCAACAACTATAAGTATATATTTAATGTTCTATTAATCAAATAGGGTTTACAATAATAAGATAAACCAACAAGTATAACAAAATATTTATTTTAATTTCGTCTTTCTAATAATGCAGCATTCAAGATATTTTATTATAAATCATACAAAAAGTATTTTGAGTGAATAATTAAAAAACATACCATTAATACTATATATCTAATACACTTTCCTAATACAAGCAAATTTACTGCTTTAAGTCATTGTTCTACAGTTTAAAATTAAATAATATCACGCAAAGACTAACAAACAAGTTAAAAATACGTACAAATACAGTCTTCATAATACTACTTTAACCAGAACTACTACTATTCTTTTGCTTCAGTTTTTTGAGAAATTCCTTAGCTAATTTGTCACCCTGCCTGTTTTCTAGTGCTTTAACAGCATCGGTTGCTGAAATGTAGACGTTAAAATTACAAATTGTTTAAAAATTTCAAATAACCTGTCTTACTAAGGTCCGTAGGCCTATGAAGTTGAAGTCGGATTTGAGGCAAAGAACTAATTGGAGTTGTAGTGTCTGGAATATCACTGAAATTTACAAATGCTTCACCAATAAACTGGTTACTCATTCCTAGAAAGTCCTTATCTTTTACGCAAAATAATACAAGGCCATTTTGGATCTTCTTTTGTTCAGGAGTTATGTTACTACAAAGAACAAAATTAGCTTTTTTAAAATATAAGTACATCATACTTACAGTATAAATGTTTCATCATATAATGGAAATAAGTTTTTATTGTGAGTTTGAGTTTTTGGTTTTGGAACAGCCGTAAATTTCTCTTCAGGAAGCAAGTTAATTCTCACAAATGAATCACATAATCCTACAATAAATTATGTTAGAAAATATTAAAACTAACAATTATCCATTAGTTACCATTTGAATCCATTGGAATTAAATTCCTAGCATTAATAACTTCAATTTTTAATTCCTGATTTATAAATTGTAATCGGACAGTTAATTCTCCATATGGTGAATTTGTAATGTTAAGCTGCTCTTGCCATCGATCAATATAAACCTAAAATGTAAAATCTGTTGTCACACGCTCACACTTTGCTTATAGTAGGAGAGCTGGTGACATTTTTTGGTGATCATTTAGTTAAGGCCTATTTTTTGAGAGAATGTTGCTGGAGGCATGTATAAGTGTCATCTGTAAGGATTCTCCTAGATAGCGGTATCGGAGGGAGGCAGAACGCCCCCAATTTGCACTGTCAGTATATGTCAAATTCGAGGTGAGCCGATTAGGTTTTGTGTCAGTTTGTGTCAAAACTGAAGGAAAACCTAACCTGCTAAGCTCGAATTTGACATAACTTACACTAAAAAAGTCCATAAGGGGCGGCTGTGGAAATTGAAACGTATGAATAATAGGTTGGTGGCATTGTAAGTCTATGTCAAATTCGAGTTTAGCAGGTTAGGTTTTCCGTCAGTTTTGACACAAAGTGACACAAAACCTAACCGGCTCACCTCGAATTTGACATATACTGACAGTGCAAATTGGCGGTGTTCTGCCTCCCTCCAATACCGCTATCTAGGAGAATCCTTACAGATGACACTTATACATGCCTCCAGCAACATTCTCTCAAAAAATAGGCCTTAACTAAATGATCACCAAAAAATGTCACCAGCTCTTAGACTATTACTGTAGTCTCTATCAAGCAACAGAATCACGAGTCTGAGACACTTTCAGCCACACATAATAGTGTAATGCCAGACAAATGTTATCATTTACCTGATGAATTAGATCGATAGTTTCCATTCCATTAATTTTCAATAAATGTTCTACTCTACGTAAGTTGTCACAGTCTGAGGTTTCATCAGATTGCTTAAAAGATTTAACCATCAATTCCAAAGTTTCACGAAGGTTGGCGAAGAAGCTAGGAGGTCTCCTCCTCTGTAAAATTATTTTAATATATTTATAAATGTTATCTTAAGAAGTATAACCACTATACCTCTATATTTGATTGTATTAATTCATTTAAAATGTTTCCTAAATAGTCCCAAATTATTTCTAAAATTCTATTGAAATTATCTTCGTTCAGTTCCTCGTGCAAAGTAGCCAGATTATTGTCCAAGTATCTCATAACTTTATCAATACTGTTACTATCTTGGTGCAAAAGCTCTGCTCCTTCTATTAATAATTTTTTCATTGCTGGGGTCATCTGTAAATTTGTACACAAAAATGTAAATACATTTCCACTGTTATACATAAATTACACCCACCTTTGTGGCAACAGTTTCCAACAGTTCAATGATCTTATTTTTAACTGTATCTATAGAATTTTCTAAAACATTCTGCAGAGTTTCACGACACCTTTGTGCTTCTAATGGACAACGTACATCAGCTAGTTGCTGCAAAATATTTTCCAACTGTAACTGTTCAGTAAATGGCTTGAGGGACTGACAGACATAATCGATGTTGTTTATTGCTAGACACCATTCGCTTGTTACTTCGAATCTTTTCTCATAGGAATCTTGTACGTCGCCCATTCCCTCCACTTTTTGATCAATTTTATCTGCATAAAATACACAGCAACGACAAATATCCTAAAAGAATTTTAATAATAAAGTTGTACATTTTAAATAAACACGAATTATTTGAAGAAGAAATAAATGAAATCCTAATTCTAAAAGCTATAGCTTCATACCAACTTACATCAATAATTTTGGCAACAAATGTATAAGAACCTTCAACATCAGGCCAATTTAATTGATCCCAGAATATTTTTATCTGTAAAAGTTATAAAAGTTAAATTTTACCTAAGTCTTATTTAGTCCAACTAACCTGATGAAAAATTTGTAAAGTATCTAATGCCGAGGAACTATATTGTACAGTTTCATCCACAGGTTTTAAATTATCCAACTCTACCGCTTTTTCAATACGTTGCAAAGCTTTAAACACTGCAATATCAAGCCACTGGGCTACTCCGCCATGGAACCATTTATGGAAATTTTTAATGTGAAAGTTATCACTCTCGATGGGATTTAAGCCTTTGCCTAAGCTATATTATAGTCATTAAAAATATTAATAAACTAATTTAGTAACATTTACTTACACAACAAATCGTTGCAAAGCAAGGTACAATTCAAATAATTTTGTACCCAATGCAAGAGGCTCGTTAGTATCAGTTTTAGAGATACAGTTCCATTCATATGAAATCTTCTTCAATGATTTACAGATTTGAACAATATTGGGTTCTACAAGTGTGGATATCTGTACTTGATATAAATTGTACAAACTTTTTGCATATTGAAAGTTAACAGTTCTACAAAATTAAACATTATTTAACTTCCATATTATTTTAAAAATTTCAACTTACTCTTGAAACATTTTATCATAGTATTCTATAGCCTTTTGAAGATCAGAACGAACCAAATGAATAATTTTGTTGAGATATAGTAATGTCTCTTCTTCACTATCATCTTGCTTTGCATTATTTTCCATAATATATGTAAACCAATCTTGAGCACCTTTTACAACAGCATCATGTAGTGTCCCTCTAATATCACAATTTGGTCCTTCCTCTTTGTATGTTAGATACCCATATGTACTAACAGGAAATAGATCTGTACCTTCAGGAGCTTCTAAACTTGACAACTTAGAAATAATCCTTAAAACATCCAGTAAGCGTTGTGCTGCATGTTTTTCGTTGGATCGTTTCCTGATTTTTCGAATTGCTGCAAAACAAGAAGGTAGCAACCTCTTGGTAGAATCCCAAAACATTTTAACATCTTCTTCAGATAAAACTGATTGTTGCAAAGGCTTCACTAGCTTATCGAGAAGGTTTGAATACAGAGAAAAGCTAAGTGGATGGTCTCTGTGAATCGATGTGAATACAGTCCATTGTGCAAGTGCTGTTTCTCTTGGTAAGAGTCCTGCTTGAATTTTGTGCTGGGTAATAATTGCCTCTGCTTGGGCACTAAAAATACCATTCCAGCTGTAGGGGGTAACCTAAAATAATATGAAGCCATTAATAAACAACCTTTTAAAAGTACTTATAATATAATCACAGCGTCAACAATGGAATTAACATTTTGTATATGACTATGAAACATTTTACAGTTCGTACCCACCTGAGATGATTCAAGCTCATGAAGAAGAAGAAGGCGTAGGAGATGTTTATGTTCTTGAGCAGCTACTTGGTTATTCTTTTCGGATCCAAACGTTAAACGAACCTTTACTACGCCACGTCGACTGACTTTGTTATTTTTATCTAAGCTATACCACATGGTCATTCCAGCTGATGGTATACTCTGAAAAATAAAGAGAGTTGCAATTCAAACAGCAATAAGGAATTTTACGGACGTACTTTTAGCGGTATTCTGGCCGTTCCGACTAGTTCGTTTTCATGTTGCCCCATGGTTGCTGCAACTGCAATTTCTTTGAGAAGTTTTCTTGCACCTCTGACGCCTTTAACTTGGAATATTTTCCCAAACTTCTCCCGCACCGTTTCTGCAGGGTCAAAATCCCAAACTTCGAGACAAAGAGTATCTTCCTGGCTTTGATCGGTGATTGGCCTGAAAACATATCTTTACTTGAACTACATTGCATTTATTTAATGACACAGACTTACAGAGCGAAATGTTCTTCCCATACGGGGCTTAGTGTTTCTGTTTTGACTGACGTATTATAGCGTCTAGAAGAGTTTGAGGCCAAATAGAGAGTCACAAAAGGGTCGCTCAAGCCATTCGAATCTTTAGCAACTAAATCCTTGGCTTCAATCACTTCCACATTTAACAGAATCTCAGGTGGTTCCTTTTGCTCTGCAGCTGCCAGTAGTTCGTTATGTTTGTCATTATTCATCTTAAAAGCGTCCTGGATGTATGAAAAAAGTGCTGTTTGTCCCACTTCGTAGCTAACATCGCAACCCACATTGTGAAGAATTTCATAGAGTATTTCTGAGTATAATTCATCAATCTGAAAGAAGGAAGGTCAGTTTCATACAAGGTTCCAATAATTTATTAAAATATATAAATACTTTTACAAAACGATATCAAGGGAAAGGTATGGTGAAAAAATGACAATGGGGTCTTTAAAAATTGAAGATAAGAAACTAATTGATTAGTAGAGAAAGATGAAGAGTAGCGGCCTAACATATTAATTTTAAACATATTAAATCTGCTTCGTTTAGTAATGCGTTATTTTTAATTTGTTATCATTTAAATTCGGATAATGTCATTGATAATATTATTTACTCACGGTTTTACTTATTAAATTTAGAATGAACGCATGCATAACTCGAACACTTAGTGGGCGCTTGTTTGTTGTGCTTATTTTGCATACATACTCACAGTCATATAAGCGATGTGAATATTTGTTCGCCTCTTGAGCTCATCCTTTTTCAGCCCTCGCAAATGATTTTTGGATAGCGATCTTCGAAATTTCCTTTTCATCCCCCCACAGTTACTGTTTGAAGTGCCGTGATTATTAGTCGTACGATAATTACTCATTGTAACCAAAGTTTGGATTACACTAAGCTCAAAAAATTCGTTTATGGCGTTTAACGGATTCGTTCGTTTTTTCAGATATAAATACAACTGTATACGAGGACGGGCAGGATAAATTCAAAACTCCATGCACCGCCTCTTAAAACAGGGTAGATACTAAGCGAGTACGATAAGTGGATGTGCCAAAATCTATTCCTGTAAAGTTGCGTGACTAGCGCCAATAATCATCTACCTTTGCCGCTCTCATTCAAGGAAGTGAGAGTTGCGAAAAATAAGTGTCACAAAAATATAGCGATGAATAGTAATAATTTCCGCTTGATAGTGATCGAAGAAACTCCATTTATCATCGTTAATACCAAACGTTTTAGTTGCCCGCAACCCCATCATTAAAGTGTGACCCAAAGAAAGTTCAGTTCTAAATCGAGCAATTGTTTGTTTATTTTCGCATATTCGTGAGTTTAAGGTCAACTGTTATTTACTGTCGTTCAGAACTCACCTTCTAGTTACATCACGATCCTTCATTTTCATGAAACAGAGTCGTATCTGAATTCGTTAATTGTGCTTGTCGGTTGTGGTTGTTCATTGTGTGTTTGTGAGTTTTTCGGAATTTTAAAGTTTTGACTTCAGATTTGGATAGAAGATGAAAAAGTGGAATATGATTGACTAAAGAGCCAACCTCCTATCTCGCAAGCACCACGAACAAAATAGCGGACAAACTTCGTTATGTTGTTAGTCTGTGCGTTTTTTATAAATTTTTAAATTTTGGTGTCATATTCTGGTATAAGATGAAAAAGTAGAATAAGAATAACTCAAGAATCAATCTCCTATCACGTAAAGAACATTAACATAATGGCGGACACAATTTAAAAAATTAAAGGAGTTCGTCTGGCATTTTCAACTGGTTGATCTTTGATCATATAAACAGGAATATACTATAAATGAATGATGCAGTAGGTAAAATACGTAATGTTGTTAAAATTTGCTATAAATAAAGCATTATAATTCAGCTAGTGAGGGCAGGTTCTACAATGGAAGTAGGTATATACCTGGAATAAGTTATCCGAGGTATAATTGTCATAGTTTCCTTTGTTACAGCAATCGTTTCTAGGGTATATATTCCCGGGATAACTTTATCTTTGGTTTGTAGAACCTGCCCTTAGACGTTCAAATTTTGAAATAGTTCCACTTCTTCATCAAACTTTCGAGTCCCGATTAGACCACCAAATATCTCGCTTTTTATAAAGGAGCATGTATTTATCGTTACCAGAGAAACTGAAGAAGCAGCCGCATTTGGAATTTTTACTCTATTGATATAAAGACATTCGATAATCGGTAATTTTGGCCTTTTACTTTACTTTTACAGCTTGCCACGATTTGGAAAAATGGAAGTTTACATTGAGAATTTATATCGGGTTTCTAATTACTGCAAATTATATTCAACTTGGCAGTAAACTTTAGTATAGCTTCCAACAAATCTTCATAAATCTTGTAATGATTTTTTAGCAAGAAAAAAAAGGTTCAATTTCCCCTACTGGGGGCGGGCTGCTATAAGGACTTTGCGTCTTACGACTTACACTTCAGCCAAGAACGGGAATTATAGGATAGGTGAGAGAAAGGAGGGGTGGAAAATGGAAGAAAGGCCAGGAAAGGCATTCGCCTCAGAGAAGGTACTTTGTTGACTCAGGAAAACCAAGTAAAAACCTGAATCAGAGCAGACGGCCACGGGAATCGAACCCCCGACCTCCCGAATGCCAAGCAGAAAACAAGACTAGTAAATACTTTAGCAAGCTTACATAATTTTCAGCAAATTTTCCCTAAATTTTTAAGAAATTTGTTTTGCGGTAAACTGTCGATACGTTTACAGCAATTTTTCGGCAGCATTGCACATTTTCAAAAAGGCTGCAGCAATATTTAATAAATATGTAACTTTGTAGCCAATTTTTTGAAAGATTTTACGAAAGTTTATAATACATTTTTAACAGCGTTTCCGCATTTCTTTCAGCAAGTTTGCAGTAGGTTTTTAATGAGTTTACGACAATTTTAGTAAATTCTCATTACTTTCAAGAACTGTACAGCAAATTGTTTAAAAAATTTCACTCTGGTAAATATTGTTGGTAAATGACTTTCAACAAATTTTTGCAATTTTGCAGAAAGATTGCAATACATTTTCACAAAGTTTACTGCAAATTTTCAACAGGTTTACAGCTAATTTGCAGTAAATTCCAACAAACTTTCAGGAAGATTCTATATTAAAGTAGAGTATAAATGTAATACCTTCTCTGAATTCAAAAACAAATTTGATCTCTTGCAACCAGATCTAAAATAAACATCAAGGTTTCCAAATTGCATTTTCCCAGTTTCTTTAATTTCAATATTTAATACCAAAATCACTTATTGTGCATTTGAGAGCCAATTGGAAATATTTTTCATCTGGCAGAAAGCTATTTTTGTTTATATGCAATATTAATATTTACAACTAATTTAGTGGATAATACGAAAGTAATTTACTATTCAAGACAAAAAAAATGGGACAGTTAATATGTTCTCTTTTGAATTTGGTTGCTAAATATTTCCAACTTAATTGTCAAATTGTTTGGACGCTGCTATGTTGCAAAATTGTAATAGTAAATGTAATTGTTAAAGCCTCGTTTAAACTAATCAAATAATGCTAAAATCTCTATTAAGTCCTAGTTCTAGTTATTTTGTCTTGAATAGTAGGTACATCAAATTCGTTTAGGAGGCCTAAAATGAATATATAGTTTTCAAATTAATCAAGGTTATACTTCAATAAAAAACAGTTGTAAGAAATAATTTTAACAAACTAAAACCGATTTCGTTCACTTTTCCTTTTCGTTGTTTTGCTTGAAAGGTGCATATATTATTAGGAAATCATAATTAATAAATGCAATTTCAAATAATCAAAAGCCGCTGTTGCAGTACATTTGCAATGATGCAGTATAATAATTTAAATATTTACTTTTTCAATTTTAATAAATATTTTCTCATCACATTAGTTGAGTGACAATTATTATTGAACAAGACTCTGTGAAATGAAAAACTGTAATTTGCTAACAATCTTTAAATAAAACCGTGACTACTTAGCCACAGAACCATTTACGTCAATGCAAAAATCGTTTTGATCGCCTGGAATGTAACAAACCGAGTTAGGAGTGCAGAGGCTGTAAAATGTAATCTTTACATTAGGTAATTGAAAAGTTATGTGCATGGGTAATGGATGATTGGCGTCGATAAACATGTTCCAAGTAATTGAGGGCAAATGAAAATTTAATAGTGGCCAGAACATCACTTTATCATGGACATTGGTCAAGATCCAAATTTACAAAAAGCAGAAACAAATATATACATACCTAACATTGAAGCAATACAAATGGTGAATGGTGTCTATATTCTATGTTTCATAAAATATTTTATACAATCAGAGAGTATAAAATTAGATTGGCAGATTAACTCAGGTGTGTCCTAAATTTGGTGCGATACGTTATTCACGCCCTTAATCAGTTTGTAATTTGTCTAAAAATAAATAATTAAAAATTGCGTAATGCTGTGCTTTTCTATAATAGTCAAAATGTTATTCCGGCAAATATACTTTTAAAAGAAAAAGGTATAAAGTAAACTAAAACAATTTAGTTATAAAATTTCCTCTGTTTTTAGTAAATTATCATTTTTATGTTAAATATTTTGTATTGAGATCTGTTTACATGAAAATAAATTTCCTTGACCTTCCCCGTTTTGTTTGGCAAGAATAAAATTTAAAATGGGACACACTATTAATATTAGAAATGTTTTAAAAACTGCAATACTAACCTACTTTCAAAATTGTAGTTGCGGAATACAACTGCAATTCTACATATTATTTTTGACAAAAACTGGAAAGTATTGGAAAATGTATATTCAATCAGCTACTGAATGAGTAAATTAACTGGCGGTCATTTACTGAACGGTTATTTTTAAATTTAGAACAGATAAAAATAACAGGTTTTATCTTTTGTAACATAACGATCTACTTGTGACATAATGATGGTGCATTAATAACAAACATTTAACAAATACAATTTGTATGGAAGCAACTGCATTAAATACATTTTTCAATTAAAATACGATGCAGCTTAATTAGCCTTGGTTATCTGCAGTAACAATAAAAAAACAAAACTTTTGCAAATACAGCAAGAAGAAAAGGATTTTACAAGTGTTGGTTTACAGTTCTACTTTGAAAAATTGCCACACGTTTTAACTTAAGGCACAAGCAATATACAAAGTATTCCAATAAAAAAGAAGCCTTAATAACTGTTTAAGCACAGACAACTGTTCAAACATTTTCAGGCAATCGATCATGAATAATGGATTCGTAGGATATGAATTATTGATCAGCCCAGTTAAATCATCTAGTGCCATTTTCTATTTAGGGATTCTTGAACACACAATGTTTACAAGCAAACATCATCCATTCAAACGTTTATGCCACAAATCTGCTAATGTATCGCCGACTTACTTCGGAAAGGATTAATAATGTTTTAATTTACCGCCAGTAAACACTTTACTATTGTATATAAACCTACAGAGGTGATTCTGAAAGTTTAAATAACAATATGAAGTGCTACAAGCCCGGCACACCAGGGTTGGCATGGAACGGTTTTTGTCATATACACTTTTGGGACGCCCGCTTCTTAAGACACATTCAGTCTTCATAATCTCTTGAACCGGCCCTTTCATTGTGGTATGGCCATTATAATATTATATTATGTATGATCACGCGACGACCTCGGTTAAAGGAAATTCTCCAAGGAAATGAGAACTAATTATTGCAAAGCCTAGGAGGAGGAAATCGGTTTAAAAGCGAGTCGACGACTAACCAACACCGTTAGCGGAGAACGCGTATAGGACAGAAAGCCCTGATAATGTGGCATTTTAGATTTAAAGGTGACAAAGGCCAGAAATTTACATTCGCACTTTTCGATAACTTAAAAAACATATTGTCGAAATCGAGCTTCGAACTCGCGACGTTAGGCTTGACAGTCTGGCGTCGCTTCGCTAGCCTGATGAAGTAGTTAGTCGACCGCTCAACGCCTTCTACTGGTATCCCTAATACAAATAGACAATCCGACAATCCCTATCTTAGAATAGTTTCAAATTTTAGCACTTTCTGCAAAATTCAGCCCATTTCCGGAATGCCTAGCGACATCTTCTGTCCCTCTATCGTAATTTAGAATGGTTTCTGCAACCACGGGCCCCCATTTTACAGTTTCTGTCTCACGCGAGTAGTACTTGGACATCGTTCGGTATCACGTTTAGAAATAATTATTTATGGTGTGACGCCAGTTCTATGACTCCAGACTGTCACCTTTTCAGCGACGAGTTTCAACTGGTCTTCAGGCCTACGTGCCGTTTGAAGCATCGCTTCTTGCGAGCGATTGTGCAATTCGCTACAACGAGTGTAGCGTACGGGCGTAGGAAAAAGATCGCGAGCGGCGCTGAGGATCCGTTATGTTGACAAGCCTAAAGTTGTTGGTGTGCTTGCAGCCCCTGACTATTTACCTATTCTAACTCGATGGAAGCCCACTAAGCTAAGATCTCGTAGTGCGTGGCCTTTTGAAGCAATATTTACATTAGTTTGTGCCGTTGATTTCTGTCTTTTCCCAGTCGCAACATATAGTCATGGCACCGGGGGTGTTTAGTCAGTTGTGGATAAGTTTTGATCGCCGCCAAGAGTCCCTATCGGAGGGATTTGATCGCCAAATCGCTTTTGCGGATTTAATAAACTGTCTCCCAATGTGCCAATGTTTTCGTTGGGGGAGCGCGGTTGTCGAGAAGTATGACTTCCATTGTTTCCTTCTGGAAATTAGTAGCGTCACCCTTGGCAAGAACACCCTTGGTTGATGAAGTCTTTCCTCCCTCAACTAATAAGCATTCCGGCAGCAGTTGGGTGTATACCAGCGCCAGCAACCCGTTGGATGTAATACAGCAACTTCTAAACTCCTACAGCGACTTGCTTTCTCTAATTTTAAGCGTTTATGGTGGACAGTAAAGTGGTCAGCTAATTGACAAGTGCCGCCCTTTAAGAAACCTCTTTGACGCCGCAAAATTAGCCATACATTTTAGCTACGTCAAGTAATTAAGAATCTAAGTATTTATTACAGTCAATAATTAAGCTTAGCAGTTTGTAACCAGTTTATTACAGTACTTCAATAATAGTACTAACACTTTCGTACCGTTCAGTTGGTGTTAAATATATTTATATGCGTATATTCATATTCAATATACTTAAATAAAATTAGCCGTGCTTTTTATTTCATTCAGGATGTTGCGTGCGATTTTGATCAAAAGATCCGTTTGTGTGTAAGGAAGTTTAGGGACTGCAACGAATTCAATTAACGTAAGTTTGCTGACTGTCATACACGAGCACTGCGGATACTCAAGATGATTGTTTCCCATTTCTGACTTTACGGAACAACCTTTCATCACTTTTAAAGTCGGTGGCGCTCAGGTTACAACCCTCCATTCAACTCACATTATTTCATTCAATCTAACAGGACGTTGCACTAATTAACAATTATCGACTAGTTGACAAAACTTTGTGATAGGATATCGTAACGTAGTTGGGGCAAACGATACTTGTATTTTTCCGATTTATCATTTTACAACCATCCCAGTAATGTGGTAACCCGTTTTATGTTGTAATTATAAATTTCTCGTTGTAACAAAATGTCGTAATTAGAATTTCGCCTGTAACACCTATTCCGGCGAGGTTTGTATGCCATATTCCCAAATTCAAAACTACTGTTACCAAGCTATAATTGTATGTGCCATGTTAAAAATGTTGCTTTTCATTTTTCGTCTAGTTAACGAGAGAGGCAGCGGAAATAAATTTAGTATCGTGATAGAGAATATTTCTGAGTAAATAATTCAACGTGCTTGTGGAAGAAATTTACAATATACAAACCAATCTTAAGTCATATTCTCCTAGCATAAATACGAGTACAAAGCTGGGCAGTAATTAATTACTTTGTAATTAAGTTACTAATTAAATGCATAATTGTTGATTTGTCTTCGAATTGAATTACTTTTCAAAATACGGTTATTGTAATTGCTAATTGCCATTTCTGTTAAAAATTACTTAACACTTTCTGAAAGTAATTAATTACTACATTCAATTGTTTAGTTACTTTTTAGTAATTAAACTACTCCAAAGTATAGAAGTTACTTTGTAAGTATTTAAATTACTTGTGGAAATTGAAATTACTAGCTGTAACTGAATTACTGTTTGGTAATGCAATTACTAAATTACTAGCTTCAATAGGGTATTAAATGACCAGAACGCAAAAAAATAGATAAGGCTTTACTAAGTTTCATGTTAAGCAAGAGGTGAAAAATATATCTGCAATAAATACAATTGACAACAAATAACCTCATTATACAATATTTGTTCCTAATAATTATTTATTTATTTCAATTTGCTTGTATAAAGGGATGTACTAGTACATGGCTATCTAAATACAAATTTATGATAACAACTTTTAGTAAAAGTATTAAGAAAGCAATTACAATTACCACGTAATTGATTAGCCTACTATTTCATTTTGGTAATTGAAAATATGGTAATTCAATTACTTCTTGGGCGGTAATTGGTAATTAATTACTTTTTCAAAGTAATTTGCCCAGCTCTGCTTAAATGGAAAACTTGGTGATGACAGGTAGTAATCATTATCATTTCTCCTTAAGTATATATATTTTATTCAGTTACGTTTGTATTATTAGATAAGTAATAATGTAAAGTAATTAGGTATTTAAAAGACATAAGCGTGATAAAAGCAAAGAAAAGATAAGTAAGTTAAAAACACTTTAACAAAGATACCAACAAACAAAAGCGTATAAATAAAATTTATATACTTACATTCATTCCAACAGCAATGTAGTCTGAGTTGTCTCTTTCTTCCTGTTCAGAATCTGAAGTCGTGAGTTCATTATCAACACTAATTGTATCGCTCTGTTCAGCTCCCGCTTCTCCAACATTCGCTTCGGGTTTTGCAACTTCTGTCCCATTTTCCCCTATAGAAAGGCTAGGTATTATGAGAGCAGCAGCTTCAGCTACCCTTAAGTTCTCTTGATGTTCTTCTTCTTTAGCTAATTCTGAATGATCTCGAAGCAGAGACCCAAATCTTTCGAAAAACCCGCCGTCGACTTGTTGAATTCTGAAATAAAATAAACACTCGTTTATTATTTCAATAGCACATTTCTTGGTAGTCTCTTCATGAAATATTTTCCAATTTCTGCAATCGTTACCGCGATATTAAAGAAAACAAAAATTCTAAGATCAATATTATCACTGCCCATATTAAAATTATTACATATGATGTAGAATTACGTAATGATACTAGTCGGATATAATTATTTAAATAACAAAAAAAAAGCTTTAATACATAAAAAGTAAGCAAAATTACTTAGTTATATAACAATCTTATAATAATAGTATTATTGTTAATTGCCAAGTAAAAAGCAACTTACGTACAATCCAAGAGAGGATATATTCAACATAGTTGCTTTGTTTCATATGGATAGGTTACGAGTGATAATATTTATCAGTTGTCTTAATATTTTCGTGTGATTATGAATTTAAAAACATTATGTTAATGATAATTTGAGTATGACTCAGATTTCAAAATAATCTGTATTGGTAAAGTCCATCTACGATGTGTTTTCATTAAAACGTAGGGAATAGCCTCAAAAAACCTCCGGGAAGAATCCGTATTATAAGTAATGTTGTATTTTAAAATATCAAGAAGCAAAAAAGACCAAAATTGTTATCTATGTAATCACAAACTGCTATTGCTGTTTTGTAGTGAACTATCGTAAATTGTAAAACCAACGAATCGTAGAATTACAGACGTTGCTCTGAAATACTTTGGATTGTTTGATTTATTAAATTAGCATTAGTTTGTCTTGAATTAAAAAATATTTTGGACGATAATGATATTTTATACCCAATGCGTTAAAGAAAATTCACTAGTTTGCAAGTTGCAACCAATCAGAAATTTATATTTTCATTATTTAATAGGTTGTAGCCAATCACAAAATTCATTCTTATTATTAAATGACTTTTGCAGTTAACAGCCGTCACAAATGTCATAATTCGGAAATATGAACACAAAACTCCTATTGCATAGGAGTAGATAAAGTATCGTATTACATTCGAGATTAGTATGGCCATTATTCATTCAGATGACAGATGGCTTGTGGCTCAAATGTCATCATCGTGAATAATGGCTGTCATAATCGCTCATATAATAATATACTAATAAATAATCTTTAATTCAGTTACTTGTAATTTAAGTGATATATAAAAATAGCAGCAAAACGATGAAAAATATAAAATGGCGTAGAAGAAGAATACCTGTCTTGAAGTTAAAAATTTTTTAAAACTGTTAAATATTTTTTTAAATGAAAATTCAAAATGTGCGAGATGAGAAAATTTAAATGTCTTGAGTCAATTCTCATTTTCAGGATGCCCAGCTTTTCTTTTGTACTTAGTTCTGGGACACCCTGTATATGTATAATTTTTTAATTCCGATAACCTCCTACCATGAGGATCAAGAAACAAAATAATAGTTTTTTAATGGTATATTACGCAACTAGTTTAGAAAAGTGATGTTTTACTGAACAATTATGGCTAGTTGAAGTACGAGCGTTAGCGAGCACTTAAACAGCCTTATGCACAGAATTATTCTATAGATGGAGCAAACAATGTTTAATATTATTGAATTACCAATCAATAGCTTGAGTGTCAGTTACGGATCGAGGTGTGCGTTGATGGGGAAAAAAGAATGCAGAATTGTATTTTCTCTTTTATAGTGAAAAAAGCTGATATTGTAGTATAGTTTCATTTATAACCGCATAAACTGGTTTACAAACCGGTTTAAAAACCGATTTATAAACCGGTTTAACATCGATTTATTAAACGGTCCGTTCTTAACTTCTTAATACAAAGGCGATGGTATATTTTCTACGTTTTATAAGTGTAACCAATTTAAGGTCCTTAAGTTTGTACATTTGTTCTTAAGTCGATTTAGAACCCGGTTTTAAAACAGTGGAAAAATCGGTTCGTAAGCCGGTTTAAAAACCGATTTCTAAGCCGAACCGCTTAATCGGTTTATTTAATAACCGGTTTTCGGTAAATGCACAAAGTATTGACACTACCGATTTAAAAATATATAAAAAAATATTAAAAAGCTTATAAATAGATTTGTTATTTAAAAAGCTTTTTGCGACATCCTTTGTGCAGGGGCAGCTATTAAAGCATGCATCATTGCTCTTTTTTCAAAACTTTTCCTTCTAGCGGGTACTGTTGTTTTAGATTTGCAAATACACTTCACTTGTTTTTACACTATATTAATTCTTGAACCTTGAACAGATATCAACCGATATTATTTTCAAAATTGAATATAATGGTTCAATTTAGTTTAGTTTAATTAACTTCTAGTAACTCAAAGTCATTGAAACATTTTAGTCCTTCTGTCATCCAGCATTATACTACCGCAACTCTCTTTGGGGCAATGTTGACCTAGTTGCCTATATTTAGAAAAGCACCGATGTATGGCAGAATTTAGTGATGGGCTTATTCGAATGAAAAATAACCGGTTATCCGGTTATTGAAATAACCTATGTAAGTCGGTTTTCGTTCCAAGTATTTGAATGAAAAATAACCTCATGCTGATACATACTACGCTTTGAATATAAAACCTCTATTCGAAGGTACTACGTGCCATATCTCAGCGACCTACGCAGTGCTCAAAATTCTGTAAATATAAATACGTCATAACTCATAAACAAAGCAGGTTGTATCGAAAACACCATTTGGTTATCGCGTAACTACCTCCTATCATAAACATTATCAAATTCTGGGGACCTGAAACCTGAACGCCTGAAAACTGCGAACGCATCAAGCTATAAAACAATTTTTGATTGTTTATTGTTTGTCAATTATGAAATGCCATCTCACATTAATGAAGTAACCGGAGCAAGAATACTCCAAAGACTAGAAGAACATATTACGTGTCCCGATTTCTAAGGCGCCGACCGTACATATTATGTTTTGATTGCTCTGCTATCTGCAAGTTACGATGTCGATGCAGATGACGGTGAACCGATGTCGATGCAGATGACGGTGAACCGATGTCGATGCAGATGACGGTGAACCGGCAAACCGGCTAACTTAATCGAAACGAATCGAGAGCCAAAATGTATTTGAATGATTATTCAAATAATCATTCGGTTATTAATATGATTCGAATGCAAATAATTCGGTTATGAAAATTGTCCGGTTATGCCCATCACTAGCAGAATTACTAAATGCTCGTAAGTATAGTATTTTTTTCTCCGTCCTAGACCTCTACTAAAGTTGGCCTTTTAGCAATAGCTTGTCGAATTAAAAATGACCTACTACCTAGGACCTAGCAGATAGGTATATGGGAGAGGCTAGCTTGCTACCAGGCAGACCTCCTACATTAGAAGATCGGCAAGTGACTTAGCCTTAGAACAAGCCGAGAAAAAGTTAGAAATACGAAACCCGAATGGTCAAATTTTTCTATTTTTGAGTCTTGTTTCATTAATGCGCTTAACGACGGAGTTTCGTATAATATTTTTTGCGCTATCAACTTATAAAAATAAAAATATTGTTAAATACTACATATAGTACATTTTTTTTCTATAATAATTTTCAAGGTCAACTTTCTAGGGGATAAGTTGCATTCCTGCAGGGTTCCTAGTTTTAATAATGTTGGTACATAGATTTTTAGTTCTTTTCTTCCACTAAAAAAAATATTGCCATTTTGACAGATATGTCATAATTTAATATCGCTTGCTTCATTTTTGCATTTAAAATATTTTTTGGTTTTCTTTTTTTATCCGATTTTATTGATGATGATGATTCCATGTTAAAAAAAGAAATTTGTCAAGAGTTTAAATTAAGAAACTTTGACATTCAAAATTGACACATAACCATAATTTTGAAAAAGTTCTACCAACACGAGGTATAAAAATTTTCTAGCGTTTTAATCACATGTCTACCAACATTGTAACACTTTGACAGTTATTATAGAAAAAAAACGTACTTTATATTGTTTGCCTAAATAAAGTGGGTGATTGTTATTTCTATAGCAACCAAATACAAAAAAAATCTGGTAATTCATATTCTTTTTTGGGTATTTCGCCACTCTGCAAATTAAAATGATTAAATAACGTATTAAATAACGAACGTTTCGAGGGACAATCTGCCCTCGTTATCAACGATTAACAATTAAAAAGGAACAAAAAAACTTAGCTTTTTCACGGAGATTGAAAACCACCAACCTCCAATAAATTGCTTGACATTAAAGTTTTTGTCAAAACACATTAAAAATTTTATAAATATATAATAAAAAAAAATCGCTAGAGCCGTTTTTGAAAAAAATCGATAAACTGAAAAATCACAAGAGTAAACACCATACTTCCGGTTATGCGATTTTCTTCAAAAAGCTTGCTGTCGCATCTAGATACTACACAAACCTTATATATGAAGTTTCAACGTCATATCTCTTTTCGTTTTTGAGATATTCTGTTCACACACAGACAGACTGACAGACAGACCAATGAACAAAAACATGATTTTTGGGTTCAGGGGACTCTAAAACGTGAAGATCTGTTGAAAACTCAATTTCTAATTTTTCAGGTGAATCCAATACTTGCTTTATTGTAAAAGGAAGTAAAAATATGTAGCAGTGCTAAGACCGCTATTTGTCTGTTAATTTGTTGTTATCTACCAACCAACAAGGATACGGTAAGTTGGCTTTCGGATCACAGATAACAAACCCGAAAACAAGTAAAAATAAATCGGTAGCACAAATAGCTATTTCTGTATTAAGTACGGAAAATGTAGTTTTAGAGGACAAATCTTAATTAAAGACCAGCTCTCCGGATGTTCACCCATCTAAGTACTGGCCAAGCAGACTGGAGCTTACCTTTTTCAAGTTCTGAGAGAGATGCAACACCACTCTAAGCCTTACTGCCGGCAATTTTTAGATAAATAAATGTAAAACCTTTTGCTTTTAAATATTGTTGCATGAAGTTACGTAAGTTTGATTTGATATGAAAACATAACCGTAGCTTAAATTTTAAGCATACATTTGAGAGAAGGCAAATGCATTTGCATAGTATGGCTCTTCTTTGTGTAGATGCTAACACTTTGACTGGTTTGATAGACAAGAAAAATAATATCTTAGCATTGGCATTTTATTATTACATATACAGGATGTTCATACTAAGTTGTTACACCCGAAAATGGCAGTTAGAACTCGTTAAAACAAAACTTTTCTTAGTTCCAATTTTTGATTTGGTGACCCAGTTCATAGTTATTGGAGTTCTTTTGTTTTTCAAAAAAAATGTCATAACATTTTATCAACTATTGAAACAAACCAACATTTTCAAAATTAGCTTTCGGCTCTCAAACATTTTCACCTACAAATATTTTTTATTTTTTCACTTATAATTACACGAGAGCTTTTTTTTGTCGAAGAAAACTTGACATTTTAATGAGAATTTCTTGCTTGACAATTTAACGAAAAAAAGGACGAGTAATTTTTTCTGGCAGTTTTTTAAGTTGAATTGCCCAAAAGCAAGGAAACTCGAATGACAAATGTTAAGTTTACTTCGATTAAAAAAAAAGCTTGAGTGTAATTCGGTACGACAATTTAATGAATACATATTTAATTTACATATTAGGTAATTTAGAAGTCACTAAATTAACAAACAAGGCAAAAATTATTTTACAATTAGACTGTTTTAAAAGTTAGGTTCCGTTTTGTCGCTGGAAAAGTTAGGGCTAACTTTTGCCGCTGTCATAGTGACAAAAAATCCGCGGGTTATGGGATTTTTAGTGTATGCATTAAATTGTCAAAGACAAAATGGTGATAGATAAAAAATTTCAAAACAAGATTTTTTGATAACCACTCCATCGATTATTGAAAGTAAACATTTCTAAAATCGTTAAACTATCTACCACAACATTTGTCCTAAACAATTTTTTCAATCTATTAAAAAAAGTCTTTGTTCATTTACTTGAATGACAGATAAGTATTAACAAACTTAAAAAAACATTTATCTACTTTGATGTCACACTATGGTTATTATAACACCGAAAACAGTGCTACAATGGAGTCCATTATAACACTGTTTTTGCATTGTTATTTTCATATGAAAAACATTGACACAGCCTACTTGTTTCAAATAACTGACAGATTGTCACATTTCTGAAATGTCAAAATTAAGAGTTTTTGATGATTTTTTATGCAAAGTAGATAAAATAGTATATTATACTCGTTTAATAAGAGGCATTGTAGCACTCGCTCCATTCCAAAATCACTCGTGCTACAATAGGCCCTCTTGTTAAACTAGTATAATAATATACTATTAAAACAATGTAGCTTTCTGCCATTGAATAATGAAACAATTAGATTTGACAAGTACATTACATATTTATAATACATTTTCAAAATGGCTACCATTTGCAGCAATACAAGCTCGACAGAGCGTTTTAATGTTGGTGGAGACCTTCACAAGAACTGCCTGCTTCCCTTTTATATCTTCTGCTGCAGCTACTAGTTATAATTCTCTGTTCGCCGGTATCTCGTATAAAAAGGTCTTCATCTGACGCCTAGTGGAGTTAGGTCGGTGCTCCGGGCTGGCCACGCAACAGGACCTTTCCTTCCGATCCACATATTTGGGTATTGTCAATTTAGCAATGTGGTGACTTCTCGAGTTGTGTGAGCCGGTGCCCCATCATTCTGAAACCAAAGTCTCCGTCTGATGTTTAATGGCAAGCCCTCAGAAAGCTCCGGTAGCACAGTACCTAAGTATATAAAATAATTTTCACCATTCAAGCGGTTTAGGAGAAGGTAAGGCTCGATTACGTGCTCCCCTACAATTCCAGCCCATACATTTACTGCAAAACGTTGATGTGTATGAATAAATGGTGTGTGGGAATTCTCGTTAGCCCACAGGTGATTATTTTTAGTTAAATACCCGGAGCTTCCTCCGTAAACAGAATAAATTTTTCAAAATGCCTTTGAAGATTATAACATTGAAGAAACCAACAACAGTCTTGGCTGGAAGTCATCAGGTCCCAAAGCTTGCACTTTTTGTCTACAGTACAGGTAAAGGCCCTACTTAACCAAACTGTCACATGATTTAAATTTAACCTGTTAGATTTTACTCTACAGCCTCTTTAAATGCAAGGGTTCGATGTAATCTGTTGCTGTTCCTACCAATTGTTTGGTAAAAACAAAACAATCAGTCTCTGACAAACGTCTACAACTTTTTCTGAAAAGTTGGTTACTTGGTTGTTGACGATTTGGGTATCTTCTACGATAGACTTTCAAGCTTTCTGTGCATTACGCCTTGGCTCCCCAAAAACATGTCAAGAAGTTCAACGTTTTGATAATGCATTTTTACATCCAAATTATGCAAAATATGCACACAAATGATCAACTTTACAGTATTTAAAGAAAATATACACGTGCATTAAGTTTGAAGTAGGTATCTTGTTCGGCTTCGTGTACCTACTTATCAAATCTAATCTTTTGTTTCATTGTTCAGTGGCAGGAAGCCACTTCATTTTAAATGGTTTAAGTTTGTTAATACTTATCTGTAATTCAAGTAAATGAATACCTTTTTTGGATAGATTGAAGTTTTTTTAGCACAAATGTTATAGTAGATAGTTTAAGGATGGGGTGATTATCAAAAATCTTGTTTTGAAATTTTTAATCAATCGCCATTTTATTTGAAAAAATAAAAAATAATTGCAAATGCAAATGTTTTAGAGCCGAAAGTTAATTTTGAAAATTTTTGTTTGTTTTTAAATAGTCCTTAAAATAAGAGTTATAACGATTTTTCGAAAAACAAAAGAATTCCAAATAACTTCAAACCAGGGCACCAAATCAAAAATTGGAACTAAGAAAAGTAGTTAGTTTTACCATTTTCGGGTGTAACGACTTCTTAGTAGTATTAACACCCTGTAGGTCTCTATCAGTTTAGTGGCACCATATTGTGCTACATTTTCGAGACAGCCATGTAAATAGGAAGTTGGTTATAAATTTAAATACAAGCCACCCTAAAAAACTTTAATATTTGGAATATGTACAAAACTTCAATTAAAACTTAAAGTGTAAAACTATTATAAACCTCAACTTTTCCCCTTAATATAATAAGACTATTGAAAAATATAATAATCAGTTCTTAAACTAGAGCGCATGAAATAACAAGTAAATGATGGTGAAAGTTAACGTTAAACCATTAATTTCAATTAGCATCAGCCTCAAAAATTATTTTACAAAAGTTGCTAGGTGTTCTGAAGGCTGTTAATTTTTATTTATACGAGTACAGTAAATTATTCTTTTTAAACTAAATACTTTGATTACTAAACCCTTACATTATACAAGTTAACAGTTTTCTTGAATACAAGGTTGGCGATAATATTGATTACAATGCAGATATTATGACAAGCACTTTCGTAATGGAAGACTTTTGGAAGACGTGGTTTAGGAATTTCTTATTGCTTACTCATTAGATTCTAAAATTACTTAAACATTCTTAATATTACATAAATATTATTAAAATTAAAATTAATAATAAACAATGCATGTAATAATACACCATTTAATACTTAATGACCTATATTTGACCTTATGTATGGCAACTTTGCTTGGGAACTGGAACACAAGGAACACAGAATACAGCCAATGAGAATGTAATTTCCTATTATTATTTTTAAACATTTCCAACGCATACATATTTTATATACGTGTAGTCTTCGATCCCATGATGAGAGCCTTCGCGACCGAGACCCGATTCCTTTACTCCTCCAAATGGAGCTTCCGCAGTCGAAATTATACCCTCGTTAATACCAACCATTCCACATTCCAATGCCTGACTTACTCTGAACATTTGTGAAACATCTTCAGTATAAAAATATGCAGCCAGTCCTCTCTCTGTTGAATTTGCTATTTTCAATGCTTCTTCTTCAGTCTTAAAGCGCACAATTGTGGCCACTGGTCCAAACACTTCTTCGTGATAAAGTTTCATATTATCTTTAACGTCGATCAAGAGTGTAGGTTCATAGAACAGTTTTCCTAATGCACTTGCAGGCTTACCACCGACTAATGCCTTTGCCCCTTTATCGATAGCATCTTGTACAATATCTGATACCTTACTAAACTGCGCATCGTTAATTAAGGGGCCAGTGGTAATATTTGGTTGAGTACCTTCTCCCATTTTAATATCTTTAATGTGCCCAACAAATGATTGGACAAAGCTGTCGTAAATTCCATCTTGAACTAAAAACCTGTTCGCTGCCACACATGTTTGACCGCAATTACGGAATTTTGCCGCCAATGCTCCTTTTGTGGCATTGTCGACGTTGGCTTTATCAAAAACAATAAATGGCGCATTTCCTCCTAATTCCAACCCTAACCTTTTAATTCCTGATGCGCACTGTTTATATAACAATTTTCCTACTGCAGTTGAACCAGTGAACGACAATCCCGCAACTAACGGGCTCTCACACAGATACTTCCCAATATTAGCGGAATTTGGACGATCACATGTAATTACATTAAAAACTCCTTTTGGAATACCCGCTTGATGTGCTAATTCAGCCACAGCGAGTGCTGTTAAAGGGGTATCTTCTGCAGGTTTAACAACGCACGTGCAACCAGAAGCGAGAGCTGCGCCTGCCTTGCGAGTAATCATAGCATGAGGAAAATTCCATGGAGTGATTAAAGCTGCTACCCCAATAGGTTGTTTCACTACCATAATTTTTTTAGTAGGTATTGGACTTTGAACTATTTCACCCTGAATTCTTCTAGCTTCTTCTGAAAACCATTCTATAAAGGAATTCCCGTACGTAACTTCGGCTCTCGATTCACATAATGGCTTGCCAGATTCTGCAGTCATTATTTGTGCGATACTTTCATGATTCTCTTGGAGTAAGTTATACCACTGACGAAGAATATGAGCTCGTTCCTTGGCTGTCGTTAGTTGCCACGATTTAAACGCTTCAGCAGCTGCCTTAACTGCAAGTTCAGTATCTTCGACGTTCATGTCGGGAACTGTACCTACTGTGCTTCCATTTGCTGGGTTTTTAACATCAAACGTTTTTCCGCCGGCAGCACTAACCCAATTTCCATTTACAAACGATTTTTCTCTTAGCAGATGCATTGCGGTGTGGACGTCTCGGTACTTACTAATCACCTGAGTACTAAAATAGCGCATTTTTGTTATCATCATGATGACAATTCGATTGAAAGGTGAAACACTCACTTAAAGGTTAAATTAATCAAAATAAAGGGAAAGGTGACATTATGTAAGTGGTTCTGTCAAACCGATTGCTGTCATTGTATAGCGGCCATTTTTCCTACACGCATGCGTCTCAACTACAGGATAGAATTCATACAACACGAAATTTATATTTCATGACCATGACCATCCTCGCTGCGCAACATCTCGAAGTTAGCATGCCCAATAGGGTATTATAATTACTATTTACCGTTTAAATGCAGTTGTTGTTGTTATGGAAATGTAGAATTTAATTTACGTATGTAAGCCGAGTCATAGCCAGATAAAAATACTGGAGTAAAGGTTCAGTTACACGGTCCCAGTACTCGGCCGAGTAGATAAACTAGTACTAATATTTGTCTACAATTCGTACGGGTTTCCACACGAAGGGAGCGAAGTATTTATATAGGGTGATTTAAAAACATGATGACAAACTTAAGAAGGTTATGGAGGACTTTGAAACATACAAATTTTGTATATAAACTTTTTCATTTAAATCCCTCCGTTCAGGGTTTAATGAAGTTTATCGCATTTAATTTGGAAATGCACTACATTTCATCATTCAAAATCGATAAGAAATGTGGTACTTTTATCATTAGCAATACTTTTCTGCCTAGCAACGGCGATTCGTTTTACGTTTGGCAATACCGAAGTGTGTTGTTGGTGACACTGTAAGTCGATGTAAAATTGGAGGTTAGCAGGTTAGGTTTTGCATCAGTTTTGACACAGATTGAGGCAAAACCTAACCTGCTAACCTCCAATTTGACATAGACTTACAGTGTTACCAACAATACACTTCAGTACTGCCAAATGCATAGCATCAACTGAAGCTGCTTATTGCGCTTTAGTACTACATAGAAACGAGTTCTGCTAATCTTGGTTATGTTTTGACAGTTAGTGTCACTTGTATGTAAAAATTTAATATTTTACATTCAACACGTTAGAAAAGTGTTTTTTCTGAACTCGTATAGCCGTACTTGTTCAGAAAAACATCACTTTTCTCAACTTATAGAGTAATATATGTACTATTTTTATATACTCTAGGTAAATGTGCTTATTCCTAAATACAAAATCGTTTAGAATAATGGTACTTTTCTGATCAGCAACACATTTCTGTATACCAACGCATAGTTGAAATTTTGAAATGCACAATATTTCACATGATTTTTGATATGTCTGTATCAACAATTTTAAGCATTTTCCTAAAGTACGTGAAAACATAGCATGTGCAACTCGTGAGAAGTGTTTTTCCGTGCTCAGCATGCTTTTAATCTCGGCTTCGCCTCAATTATAAAACTTCATTCGTCTTGCACGGAAAAACTCTAAACTTGTACAATATACTATTTTGTCATTTTAGCGAAAGCTAGAAAAGGGTAAAACACGAAAATTGGCAGATATGTTTTCCCAATAGCAGACTTATTTAGAAAATGTTTTTAAATTTACTATTAGTATAACTTTTAGGGGTTGAAATTAGCAACCTTTATATATGTTTTAGTAGAACTTTTTAATGGACAAGAATTTCATTATAAAGTATGAACTGAACAGTCGGATTAATTCAAAAACTTTCTAAGGTCTTAGTTTTGGTGTAAAAAAATATAACACATTTGGAGGCTAAGCATTTTGCTGAATAACTGAGTAGTACCTCACAATGTATTTTATTTTTTTACACAAGACACGTGAGTTTGATCAAATAAATCATACATAATTTTGTGTAATCAAAATTTTTGCTGGTTAAAAGGTGCATCCATTCACGATGTTTCCGCCTCCCAGTAGGTTGTTATATGTTTTTATTAGGTTGCATACATGAACTATGATAGAAGTCAAACTGTGACATTAAAAAAACGTATGACATTTTTACAGCCGCGTTGTTGGCATTGTGGCAATTTTAATGTCAAAATGCTGAAAAATTTATGAAAGGAAAAAAAATTAACTGGCAACAGTGTAAGTCTTAAAAAATCATAACCACACATTGAAAACAGCATAACCCAATTATGTCATGTCAAGTTATTACGCATGCGTACCAACAAAACTGTTACCCTAACAGAGCCTGCTAGGAGGAGAAAACATTGTGAATGGATTATAGCCATCCATTTTAGGAGGATAGAATTCGGCGAAGAGGATTTTAAAAATATTTTAAACGCCCCCCCCCCCTTCCCTTCCGCGGTAGTTTTAAGTATATTTTTGGGGCACCTTGTATACAGGGCATTTAAATAAACAAATTATGGTGATTAAACCCACGTTATCTCGTTTTCTCAAGACACGAGCGCTAATAATTCAGGAAGATCAAAAATTGTGTGTGAAAAGCACTTTAAAAGAGCGGATATAAAGAGTAATAAGATAAACAGATTTGTACCGACTGCAGTATCACTAGCTTCCAGGGAAGTTATTTTGAAGAATTTACTGTTTTAGAAAAAGTTAAAATTAGTAGCAATGGAGAATTTGATATCTTACCATTAGGAATTGTGTTTACATCGAATATTACACACTACTATGTAAATAGCAGCGATTGTAAAAATGTTTATCTACTTCTACTGCACAATGGCCATGAATTATGATTCATAATTCACGGTTTGCAGCCAATCATAAAATTCTATTTTCATTATTCAATAGTTTGCAAATTGCAACCAATCAGAAAATTCTATTTTCATTATTCAATAGGTTGTAGCCAATCACAAAATTCATTCTTATTATTAAATGACTTTTGAAGTTAACAGCTGTCACAAATGTCATAATTCTGAAATATGAACACAAGGCTCCTATTGCATAGGAGTAGATAAAATATCGTATTATATTCGCGATTATGGCCATTATTCACTCAGATGACTTGCGCCACGCGCCTTCGGCTTGTGGCGCAAATGTCATCTTCGTGAATAATGGCCGTCATAATCGCTCATATAATAATATACTATTTTCAACTGGCATGTATCACAATGACAGAAGCTGTGCACTGACAGATTGTTCATTTAGTGACTATAACTAGTATTTTTTTGCTAAAGATTAGCGCACTTTTAACATCTTGTTTAACGTATCACATTGTTATTTTAATCTATAAACTTACTTTAAATTACATATTTTTTCATATTTGTGTAGCTTATTAGGCTGTGTTAAAATCGGATATACGTCAAAGGATCGCAGTCAAAAGGCCGCGCGACAAAAGATCGCGGTCAAAATGTCGCGCGACAAATGATCGCATGCGACAAATAATCGCACGCGACAATAGATCGCATACAAAAATTACAACATTACAATTACAGAAAAAAATTCTACAGTGTGGAAATAAAGTATCGGATAAATTAATTGACTTTGTTGATATTCATTTTTATGAAAAAATCTCGAAGAGGTGTAGCGATTTTGACCATAAGGATTTTCAGTTTCTTATGTACTTTGTTTTTCATGATATGAAATCATTTAAAAAAAGTCGATGACGTCATAACTTTTTATAAAGCTGACGTGGTAACGTAAAGGTGGTTGTAGCGTATGTCGTATAATTAAAATCGCTACAACCCTTAGAGATTTTTTCATAAAAATGAATACCAACAAAGTTAATGAATTTATCCGTTACTTTATTTCCACACTGTAGATTTTTTTTCTGTAATTGTAATGTTGTCATTTTCGTATGCAATCTTTTGTCGCATGCGACCAATGATCGCATGCGCTCATTTGTCGCATCAGATCATTTGTCGCATGGAATCATTTGTCGTATGCGATCATTTGTCGTGCGACATTTTAACCGCGATCTTTCGTCGCGCTATCTTTTGACGTGATACCGTTAAAATCACATAAACTAATAATATAGTTCATTGTAGTTCAAATGTAGTTCTTTAAAGTGCAGTGTAGACATGAGCTCCCGCGATCAAGTTTATTTTGGGTCGCTCTGTGCATAATTATATTTAAGAATTCCTTGTTGATATAGCTAATATTGATAAAGTGGAAAAAATCGTTTTTTCTTCTTTGAAATTAAAATAGTTTCGGTAAAAAGTATCTAATAACATAGTATAAAAAATAAAGCATAATGGACTTGTGAATAAACATCAAGCACTTCAATGTAGAAATATGGGTTTCTGGGTCCCATGTAATTGACTACTACAGTCAATTACAGAAATCCATTGCAATTTAAAATAACATATTTACATATAAAGTGGCCGTAAATATGAAAGCAATCACATTTTTTTTTTAAATATGCTACAGAGACCACAAAGTTAATTTATAGAATGTTCTATGCTATACTACGTTTAACGAGCAGACGCAGAAACTGAATTACTGGAAGGGGCCTAGATTGCAGAAACCTGTTTTGCACGTTACAAATTAAAAACAAAATGATTCAAAAACGGTTGAATTTCAAATGAAATTGAGCTGCATACAACCGGTTTACCAATAGCAATATGCTATTCAAATTTAACATTCATTTGTGGGAGGGATTTTGCTAAATTCGTTCGTTAACCGTAGCAAAAAAATACTAAAAACTGTACATAAACATACAAATTATTCTAATATATTCGCACTTTGAAAACCAGCGTGATCACAGCAAACGTTGTAAACTACATTATAAGTTAAGATTTGTGTATCTCTTTTCCATTGACTATTTTGGCATCATCGTTAACTATTTTTCAATTTTATATACAAGCATTATTACAAGATAAATTACAACTGACATTAAATGCGTATAACGTCATTAAACTTAAGATACACCCAGGGCCGGGCTGGGTGTTTTAACCGGCCCAGGAGAATGACACCAAACCGGTCCCTTTTAATAATGGCTCTTTTTGTAAGACAAACAAACCCAGTTATTACACATAAAAAACAATATTTCTTTTCAAAAGAAAATATATACTCCAAAAACATTATTCAGATACTACAAAAAATATTTTAAAAAACATAAAAAGCCTAGTAAAATCGTACTACTGCACATTGGTGTAACTATGCATAAAGTAATAAAGAAACCAATATAGTATGTTTTTACACTTATATGTCAGTTTATAGAAAATATCACCATTTTCAATAGACACTAGAACGTCATTTTCAGAAGACATTAACATGAAAGTCACCAAATGAGTAGCTACGTGCTCTATTTAAATATATGTTACTTTAGAAATGAATCTTTCATATGCAACTTGTGTAATAGAAGTGTTTTAAATATTTTTTGCAATCGTGTACTCTAATGTCAACTTTTTAGTTGTCATTACTAAAGTCAAAATGAAATCTTTTTCACTAATAGCAAATAGCTATTTATCTACCAAGGGCGTAAGAAGAGGTTTATGACCTGCGCCGTGGAAACAAGGGCAATAAACTCTAATTATGCACGAGGTGAATACAGCATTTTATGTACACGCCGGAGTATTCACAGTTTTATTAAAACAAGATTTATAATTTTTATAAATGGTGGTTGGCAACCTACGATGTCATTGCTGGTCAAACTGACAAACAAGACACTAATCGGGTCGTAATAGTATCATACAGTATTTTATCTACTTTGCCACTTTTTTAAACAAATAAATAAAATTTTAAAATCTAGGGAACTTTGCGGCAGTTGGCAACATTTGTGCGGTGCAATAAAGGCGGTTATTGACAGTTCGATATGTACACCGAGCGAATTACCTATGGTTGCCTACGTTAAAAAAATTAATTACTCTGATTTTAGTATTTTTATTATAGCATCGCTTTTTGTCTATTACGATATGTAAGCTGGTATCGTAATAGCATCAGTACGAACGCAAAGTAGATTTATTATTTACATAAGAGTCAGGAAAATGTTGCATTGCTGTCGAGGAGCCATATTAAAATACGAGGCACTTTGTGCCGAGTATTTTTAAGGGTCCGAGGCAAGTGAGACATTTTACTGGCGCGACTTGTGTTAATTTTTTTCTGAAATCCCCAATTATAATAATAATTAATGTTTATTAATTTAATAAATTGAATGGGCAAAAATCTGAAGTTTCTGTTTGTTCAAATGCGATGGTAGTTCACAATGAAAATAATGGTAGTATCCGAAATAAAAGTGCTTTGTTGTCCGGGATTAACATATCCAATGTAGAAAACACAACTATAAATATTAATATTCAATAAAACTTTAGAAAATAATGTGTAAATGTTTTCGTGACTAGTCAGGGAAATGCAATTTTCGCGCCGCATTTTCGGAGCGAAAATAGTACTTTTTTCAATCCTGTACAAATATATCAACTAATTAGTTGTTGTTATTAATACAATTTGTTGAAAACTCCTTACCACACAAACATTTAACAACCGCTAAATACGTATTTCGACAGCTAAGCTGTCATCTTTCGTAGCCTTGCAGAGAGAGACTAACCCGACAAAGTTGGCCGAAGATATGCCCTTCACCAGCTCACCAGTGAAAGTATAGGCTCCAGCAGTGTTTTACTCATTATTAATGTCAAAATTACATACTTTTTGTTAGTGAAAAAAACTAGTTTTTTGAGGTTGCCATTAGATATATTCTTTTTATTAGAGAATTGTAAAACATTTTGTATGCAACGCAATGCAAAATTAGTGTTTTTTCTCTCGTCGTAATTTACAACATTTACAACTCGTAAAAACACCCACATTTTGCAAGTTGTTAAATAAATAGCTATTACGACCCGTTTAGTGTCGTTTAGCAGGCCATAAAGTAGGTACTCTATTTTCCAATGATGTAATATTTGTTAGTTATATCTGTGAGGTATAGAATGCTTTTTAAGCTTGTCAATTTATTTTTAAGTATTCAAAATGGAAAATAAAATGTAATATGCACCACGGGTATTACTCGAGCACAACGATCCTCATAATGCTCTTGGTACATAAATAAATATTATGGCCCTAGGGCCGTAAAGCAACATAGTACGCAGTCAAAGATAGGGTATAACGTGATCAATTACGCAATGTTGTAGTTGTTAATGTCAAAATGACATACATTTTTTCACCTATCTAAACAATATAATATATTTAAAATTTTGTGTTTATTATAAAATTTAAAAAAATTGCAATACATTGCAAAAGTTAATATTTCTTTACGCCTCGTAATTTTTCAATGAGCTAGGCGTCTCGTGAAAAAACCCTCATTTTGCAACTTGTTTCATACATATAAGCCGTTCACGACCTTTTTGGGACAGAGTTGGCTATGATTTTTTCTTTTCATGTTGGACTAACTGATTTGATGATATAGCGGATGCAACATTTTTTTTCTGTCAGTGTCTGTTCGACATTTTCTTGCCACCACATTGCCAGATTTATTATTTTAATATTCGTAAGAAAATAAATGATTTGTCAAATATGTAAAAATAATTTTAATTTTCGTCAAAGGAAAAGTCAAAATGCCCAAAATAATTTTGTTACAACAAAAAAATTCCATTAAACGATGCTACTTCCAATTTAAAAAGGACAGACCAAATTTAAAAGAACGCGAGTCGATGTGGAGACTAGAGAATATCCGGCAACAATGTACCCATTCAGAAAATATAACCGTAAACTGAAAACAACCTAACCTAACACAAAAGGTGTCAATTTCCATGAGGGAGTTTAGTTGCAACAGAGGTTCTGCCAACAAAATTACTAGATGGTCATAGCCTCACTTGACCCAAAAAGATCGTGAACGGATTATAACTAATATGATTTTTCTAGATCAGGGTATGCTTCAGCATATAAATTATATTTCTTCAGAATTAGTAGCAACAAACTATACATTTTTCCAGAAGTTGTGATCAACAGTGCGGTTTTCTGCTTCATAATCGTCCTGTTCAATTTGTTCTTTGGTAAGGCTGATAGCAACTTATTCCACTTGGAACCAAAGTTTAAAAGTTCCATTGGTAGATTATCTCCTACCAATTTAGGATAAAACTGTGAGTTTTTTGTGGAAAACATGTCACCAAGTTTGGAAGGAAAGAGGAACTCGACCGGTGAAAGCATTCAAAGCCCTGGGACAACTTCGTGTGAAATGCAAATTTAGACCCTTAACATACTGACAACTTTGTCCATAGTGACATAAAAAATCTATATTCTAAATTTGTTATTTTATTTATACATAGCTGGATTTTGTGGTCCTTTGTCATCACAACCTTCGTCGTGAAATATTTTTTTCTTTCGTATTCTTTTTTTAACGACAACGTCTGGCGGAATTTCATTTTCAAAGAATTGCTCATTTACTTTATTTATAAACTCTTCAGTCTCTTCCGTAATTTTATGAAATTCTAGTAAAATTTCTTCAGGGATAGTAAAGACAAGAATTTTGAGATATATTTAAATTCTTAGTAAATATTCTTCAACATCTATATTATAATAAAGCAGCCCATAAAAATTAGAGTCCTTCTAATTATTGGAACTACTATCACTATAATTACAATATATTAGTGCAGTCCCATCGATCTTACTACAAGTACCGTATGATCGAAAACTTTCAACGTCTAGAGGGCTGTGAATTTTTTTAAAATTAAATTTATGTTGGTAGTGATGAGTAAAGCTACTTAATAATATAACCTATACAAGTTTGGCAGATAAACTTAACTTTTACAGGATGTTTAACGCCGAGCACTAGGTGGTGCTGTGTATGGAAAATGCAGCATATCATTTTGAATAGCTGTAGTTGTTTTTGTTACTAACATTTTTATGTATTCAACAAGAATGTTTGTATTTTTTGAAATGGCAATCCTGACATAACCTTAAACTGACAGATATAAAATGCCAATGTGACTTTTACTATCACGACTGCCAACAAATTTTTTTGACAAAATAATTCCACAGCCCTCAAAACGTTGAAAGTTTTCGATCATACTGTACCTATGTATTATGAATAAATTTTTTGGGACATTTCAATTTAGTATAACTTTTATTATACCTGCATCAGAATCGCCATTTAAAGCACGCCTGAGCGTGCGAAAACAGGCGATTAAAGCTCGCCGAGCTTTAAAGGTTGTCCAGGAAACGACTGAATGCAACAACGGACGTGGACGCGACAAAAACGTAAACAATTCTCGTAACTATAGTAGCAATATTATTATGCCCTCTCGATTTATCACGACAAAAATTATTTCTAAGTTTTTAGTGCGTAATTTATTTCCAGTATTTCAGGTGTAATAAAAAATAGCATAAAGTATTCGTGGATAACTGGTCTTTAAAACAGTTGCTCTATTTCGAGCACTCCGGCTACGCCGGCGTGCTCGAAAACTCGCGCGTGTTTCAAAGACCTTGTTATCCACTCATACTTTAATATACTATTAAAACGACGAGCCGGCAGTACGGCTGAGTCGCTGAGTGGTGTTGCACATCTCACGGCACTTATAAAAAAGTTAAGCGCCAGTCTGCTTGGTCAGTACTTGGTTGGGTGACCATCTGGAGAGCGGGCGTAGTGTTCTAGCCAGACAGGCTCCACTACCTCAAATACCTCCGCCGAATTTAAAAATGCACACACCCTCAGCGGCTCGGTGCGCCCGTCATCCCGACACTGTGTAAACGATATAAGGGATTACAGATTATGTATGTATATTTTAAAACGACATTGTATTTATAAAACAGATGCTCAAGATTTAATATTAATGCTAGTAATTTATCGTTATGTCAAATAGTAAATCGTAGGTATGTCTGTAAACATCATTATGCTAAATAATATGATTTAATTATCTTTATTAAATAATCACATATTCAACAACAATTAAGGCGATGCTAATTATTTTTGATGATGGATGTTATGCAATCGTATTCAACTGCTGCAATATAAATACAAAAATGTTTAACGTTTTACAATATACATGACTTGAAAAATCGTTAAACAACAGACTTTGTACACTTGACACTATTTACCGTGACCACAATACTTATACAAAGATTAAATAGAAATTAGCAGCTAAGATAGTAGCTAGTGTAGACACTTGAGTGTATTTGTAACTTTACAAGTTGTATTTTAAAGACCTTTTAGGTGATTAAATGATATTTTAGCGCCCTCCGTAATACTAAAATTATTTTAGGTATTGTAACTAATAGCATTGCTTAAATAATTCAATTTTTTAAAACATAAAAAAGTAGTAATGTTTTTTTCTAACTTCAGTCCGCTTGAAGGACACCACTTTTGGATAAGCTAATATTATCTACGTAGTAGATCATTTACGCATAGGTACTTTATGTGCTTATTATGAGAGGTCATGCAATCTTCTTTCGTAATAGTTTTCTTGCTGATTTTTCTAGTTAGCAATTATTGATTCTACAATATTTTTTTTCCAATTTGGAGTACAACGAATTACTAACGAACACGAATTACTAACTTACAAAAAACCCCAATGACGATTACTTATAGATATAATTAATTTTTTTTTGTAAATCTAAATATAAGATTTCAAAGGCAACGAATTTTTAGGTTAGGTATTGCAACTCAGAATATGTAGATTACTTAATTTTCTGTAGAAAAACAAGGATTTTAGTAGGTGCATCTTGCACGTCTAAATTAGTTTGTTCTAGATCTAGATCAATGCGAGAATATTTTAAATTCAAGAATCCAAACAATTTGACCTGACCAAAAGTAAAGGTGAATGACATCATATTCATGTTTTATAGAGCTAGAATGTAAGTGAACAGAAGTGGTACAAGAAGAAGTATGATTGATGCGAGACTGTTTCATATTGAGAACACACCGCTCACATATTTTTCAGGGAATAATGAAATAAGTAAAATCTAGAATTGACTGAGAATTTCATTATATCATATAAATGTTACAGCAGTTTCAAATGATGTTTGGTTGATGCAGAAAAGGGTTTAAACGTATTACTTTACGATTGAGCAAGATGTGCTCGATTACTATATTGCGTTTTTAAATTTATGTAATTACTATATGGTAATTATTATAACGCGTATTGAAATTTAAAAGAAGTAATCAGTGTAATGGCTAAAACAAAAAATTAAGAACTACTTAAAGTTCGAAGTACCAGACCCTCGCTGAATATTTAGTTTTTGGTGGTTTGCACTACTGGAACTATTATGTTGTTTATTACTGTGGAATTAAATTTAGTAAAATACAACCGTTTGTGGAAAACAATAACATTCCTTTTATTACTTTAGAACACACGTACAAAATACAACATATACAAATTCGTTAAAATTAATTTAAAATACAAATACGAATTGTGAGTAGCTTGGTTTTCGATACTGAAATTTATTAATAAAATACATTGGAAACTGACCTTGGTCCTCAACTCAGCAAAATGCGTACAAGTCGAAATATGTAGAAAACGTGATATTAAAGTCAAGTGATAACACGCGAAGTGATCTGATGTTACGTAAAAGTAAAAGTGATCCGAAAACTAAGCTGCTTGAGTTTATATAGGGTGCCCTGAATGGAAGGGACATTCCCTATTCTTTTGAGTACAATAGGATTGTCCAGCTAAGCTCCTTTTGCTCTATTGTAGCACAAGAGGTTGAAATAACTTTCATCGAAGAGGACGAGCGTTTTACGACTGTATTGTCCACCCGGCTTGACTTTCCCTTTGCGCCTAGTCTATTGTTAGTTGGCGCAAAAAGGGTTTGTTGGCCGATATCCCTGAGTTTACGACTTAGCTCCGGCTGTGTTAGAAATTGCATCTCGAAGTTTAGATAAGTTAGTTTTGATTATTCAACTCGACGACACGAATCACACTTGATATTACAGATGTTTCGTATTTCACGCGTACAATTGATACTTTCTCTAAACTGTCACATCGCGAACTCCACTTTTACTAACTGTTTTAGTGTTGCACTTTAAGTCACATTTTAGTTTATGGCATTCTCTTGCACGAAAGACGTTTTCAGGCCATTCATCACCGCTACGCTACAAGTTCTCAGTTTCAGTTAAATAGCCTATAAAACTTAGTATACTTACCACAATCTATTTTTAATAATTATTGTTTGTCATATATACATAATAAAAAAATAAGTAATTTTCTAGTAATAAGTAAGCTTACTAAGACATGTGTGACCATGAACCAAATCAATCTAAGCTATAGGTACTTTCAGCACAAATAACCTTTTTATTATTTCATTATTTCAAATTTGCGAATATCTAAACAAAAGTTTTGCAAAATCATGCGAAGCTTTAACTTTATCAAACTAGAAAGCTGGTCATGTAAAGTGATTTCAAGGATTAATCAAATCACAAATATGAAATATTGGTTTGAAAGCCCTTACAGATTTCATCAAACAATCCCCTGCAATAATGTCTATTTATCACAATGACTTTCTTGTTTTCTATTAATCAAAACAAAATTATTCCGAGTAGGTACTGACATATTCGTATAAGACATTTGTTGCAAATAAGTTTTTATATATAAATTTTGATTAGTTGCATGGAAGAGAACTCAATTTATTACTTTACAGTGGTAATTATTAATTACCGTGTGGTTATTTCTAGAAATCCGCAATTAATTTGTTAATTACACTGTAATAATACATTATAATAGTCTAAAGTCCTGCAAATTAAAACTTGCTTGCCTTTACCTGCGGTTCTGATAAGATCGAAAATAACGAGAAACGACCTCTGAATTTTGTAAACGTAACACGCTTTTTAGACATCATCACGTATTATGAAACTATTAATTGTTTAACTTATTACATTATCCCATATTATATAATAAATTACCTCAGTCTAAGAACGTAGTAAAAGATAAAAATTTCCAATGAGCACTATTGTTTTAGTTGTATTTAATCGTTTATAATTAAGCATAACGTTGTTTACATGATTTTCTGATCGAAATAACAAAACAACTTTATTTACTACATTTACTACTACAAAATTGAATTAATAATGTATAAATATCAACTTCAAAGCTTTAGGAACCTTGGCTTCTATTTTTAAAATCCTATCAGAGACTATAATAACAAAAATCCTTGAAATGAATTTCCCTTTTTGCTTCAAATCAGTGAAGAATTATAATCTCGAAGTTTTACTTAAAAAAATCAGTTTTTAAATGTAAACTTCTATTGAAAATTATTAATGTGTTGTCCCTTCGGTTTTAAATTAGTTTTATCAAAATTTAGCCACAGCATAGAGAATATTTCCATTGTGAGTGCATAGTAAACATTTCGTATTTACTGAAAGAGTATATTTACAGCACAACGTAATTTTCTGGATTATGTTGTTTTAATTTTGCAATTCATGATTGTGCATTGTTCTTCGTAATTTGTATGTTAGCAAACACATTCACGTGCAAAATCTAGTTAGATACGAGGGCTGTTCTGTTAATTGTTAGTAGCGAGGCATGGATACCAATAATAACAAAAACATTGCACAAATATTGAAAGCTCATTCTTTTTACAGTTTCCAGTTGAAACTTTGAGATGTTGGGGTTAAAGCGTATATATGTCCACCCTCCACCAGACATTATGGAAGTGCCGCGAAATGCTTTTCGGGCAATGACTGCGATTGTAAAAGTCGTTTGTCATATGATTAAACTTACCAAATTTTAATGACAATTTTTGGCGATCATAGTTCTTCGTTATCCACAGTTACTTACTGGTTCAGTAAATTTAAACATAAATGGTGTACATTAGAAGATGATCCGAGACATAGAGAACCTCCAGTAGCTGTTTGTGGTGAAAACGTTATTGTTTCCCAAAAGCTGCTTAGGGAAAATCGTAATTTAATTCATAGAAAGATTCAACAAGAACTAGATATTGACTAATCCGCAATAAATAAAATTTCACACCAACAGGTGGGTGTGAAGAAGGTAACAAGTCGGTGGTGGATTTCACATTCTTTAACGGAAGAACAAGAACAAGCAGAACAAGGGTAGTCTGGTACAGATTTAAGTTAAAAAAGTTCGATTCAGGATCTTAAAAGCATGTGTGTAATATTGTTACTGGCGATTAGTCTTGGGTCCATAATTATGATCTCGAGTTTAAACAACAATCAGGTTTATGGGTGATAATCGTTAAACTGTTACTTCTGATTGGTATGCAGAAGTTTGCCTTTCACAGGTCTTTCAAAAATTAGGCAGTGGTCACCAAAATCTGGTTTGCGTGGAATTTTGTTACACCGCAGTTTCCTCACACAAATGCGACGGTTGCTGAATGACAGCGATTGTTTGACATCGTTCTAAAAACATAACTAAGAATTAACAGAACAGCCCCCGTATCATCTCATACTGAACCAAGGGAAAATAATTGGAATTTGTATTATCAAAATTGTGTATAATAAACAAATTTTAAAATTTTGTATTCTTCACTGTTGATTAGTTAATCAATTTTGGAAAACATAATTTAGTTTAATATGTATGTAAAAATCTACAGACCTGTATTTAGCTCGCTCATCATATTTAAAAAAACCTTTTGGTTAAATTTTAAGTTCCGAATTACTCAGTCTTACGACCGACAGATGTTTGCTTAATTTTGGAAAATCATAAATAGTAAGTCACGCAGGACAAGTATGTCGAATAGGACGAATGTGACAGCATTTCTAAATCGAAATTACTCCTTTGCAATCAAAAGTTGATATCGTTTGACACTAGTATGTTGCGGACGATAACTGGTAAATTCCTCTTAGAGAAAATAATAGAACCAAAACGATTATTTTACAAATTATTTAACAAAATTGACGAATTTATCATTTGCCATTTGTTCTTTTAATTTATTTTCTTTTCTCTATACATTTTTATCTTTATTGTTCATGTTTAGTTTGGTTCTATTATTTTTTAATTGCTTCTTTGCTTTGTTTTGTATTTTGATAATGGATTGTCTTTTATAGGCAAAAATACAAGTAAAAAGAGAAGAAAAATACATGCTAAAGGACGAATTCGACTTAAAAATCAGTTATAGCTATCAGTAGCAGATGTCTGCATACATGATTTCACTTTTATCAATGATAACATTTTAAATTAAATGAAAATAGAAATAGAACCACATTAATGTATTACCCTGTAGCACTGTTTAATGATGATTTTAATCACACAAATGACATAAAACAAGTAAATAAAAGTACCATGTATGACTGCAATTATTATAGAAAGTACTTCGAGTTTTAGAGAATAACGAAAACAAGGTTATACGTTTTTGCTGTATCGTTTCAATTATGACAGCCTGAAGCTCAAATATCTAAGAAAAACAATCTTGTGTTTTGTAATGTCATATTACAATATATCAGACGTTTTAAAAACCAGTAATTTTGATGTTGTATTAGATGGCTCAAGATACTGAAAAATGCCACCAGAACGAATCTATAGCATACTTATTGGAATGCAGCAAAAGTAAAATAATAAAAAACCACACAACACGTAAATATTAGACAAACTAAAACAACAAGTCAGTATATATGTGCTTTTTGGTTACAAAAATTGCAGCAGTTATAAAAATTTATAGAAATTATTAAATCGGCACAGTAACCAACAAAGTAAAAGTCTGTATTGAAAAAGCAAAGTTTTCGTCGCCGTTTTGTTGCAAATCGCTAAGATTCTTTTCAAATATATCGATGTTATTTAATTTACTTTTTCTTCTCCTGTTTACTTTAAAATGTCGAAAAACTCTATCGTTTCTTATATTTTTTCTTTCCTGGATGTTACCTTTCCATCGCCTCCTAGGTCTAGCTATGGCCCTTAGTCTTTTTTCATGAAATTAGATATTTCCTTTGGGTATTCCCTGCTATTTATTGGGTTAATGTGTTGCATGATTTTATGTTCTATTTATGCTACTACGTACTACTTATTTTCAAATAATAAGCACTTTCATTATCCGATAATTAAAAAACTATGAGCAAAAAATGATTTCCTATGATTTGGTGACAAAATGACCGTGAAAGGTTTGCTTTAATCAATGAAAACTTTTGCTATGAGTGTCAGAAGATCTAAGTGGTTCAACAACGATATAGCGGTCAAAGATATTTCTAAAACTATTAAAATTACATAAAATGTGCTTATACCGGGTGATCATAAATGGTTGTGATTTTTTTAGGTTAGCCAACGTAAGAAAAAAAAATCACAACCATTTATGGTCACCCGGTACATATAAATGTTGTAGGTACTAAGGGGACTTAAAAATTTTGTCTCGAAATGCTAACTATTTTTATATCAAGTTGTACGAGTCTGAAGTTTTGGAAATACTAACAATTTTATGCAAAAAATTCTGAATTTCAGGAGACTGTTGTAAATAACAGAAAACCATTGAGTAGGGAAAAAGTTACCGACAATTGTGTTTTGTGTGTACTACTTTTCGATGTGAAATGCCGCCTCTGGTATTAATGCTATACAGGGTACTTCAAATTTGCAAAATTACTATATAAATAATCTGCAGGAGTAATCTGAGTCTAGTATCAAATGAAATAAGATGGAAAACAAAAACAAATTCACAAACTCCTGTACCTACTTACATTAAATGTTTCTCCTTCTGTTCCTTGGATTTTTATCAGTATCCGGACACCTTGCCGTATATATTCTGCTAATAAATAACGTGCAGTTTCGATAATCCGAATTGGCGCTAATTTTAATTCGATGCAATGCGAACAGTCGTAGACGTGAGTTTTCTTTATGAATGGCAGTTCAGCATTTCAACTCTCCAGGTGCATTGGTGCATCGTCGAGAATGAATATCGTAGAGGTCTGCATATCCATTCTGAAAGATGCACCAATGCACTTGGAAAGCTAAACTACTCAGCGCTACATAAAGTATCGGTAATATTTTATAATTATGTATTTTCTACGATTGTTGTTATTTCTTACATATTTGTGTTTTAGATAACATATACGTATTGCACTACATAAAAAAATGTGGTGTGATACACGCACACAACTTCCTTTTACAGTGATCTTAATATTAGCAAAAAATTTGATTTACAAATTTTAAACATTTGTCAAAAATTTTCCAAAATTACAAATTCTGCAGAAACCGTACAAAATAGAGAGTTAAGTTAGTTCAAGAGACAAATTTTCTCTAAAATTTTAAGCTAAATTCAAAACTGTAAGAATATACCGGGTGTTCTATTTAAAATAAGAGTTAATAAAAAAATAGAAAAAAACCAAAATAAACCCATTTTAAAGGTATTCAACTGGAAAATCACCTATCTCACATCAATACACATTAAAAATGTAATAAAAATGTAAAGTTTGAAAAAAATCGTTAATGCCGGTTTTGAAAAAAATCGAAAAAAAAACTGAAAAATCACAAGAGGATTATGGGGTTTTCTTTCTGTGTGTGTGAACAGATTATCTCAAAAATGAAAAACTTCATATATAAGTTTTGTGTACTATCTAGATGCAACAAGCTTTTGAAGAAAATCGCATAACTGGAAGTATGGTGTTTACTCTTGTGATTGTTCAGCTTTTTTTCGATTTTTTCAAAACGGCACTAACAATTTTTTTCAAACTTTACATTTTACTACATATTTAATGTGTATTGGCGTGAGATAGATGATTTTCCAGTGGAATACCTCTAAAATTGTTTTTTTTTACTCCTATTTTCAATAGAACACGCCGTATATCAGTACATTTATGAATTCGGCTTAAACTTTTAGAGAAATTTGTCTCTTCTTAACTTTCTATTTTGTACGGTTTCTGCAGAATTTGTAATTTTGAAAAATGCTTTAAAATTAAAAATCAAATTTTTAGCAAATTATAAGATCACTGTAAAAAGAAGCTGTGTGGGTGTATCACACCAAATTTTTTATCTAGAAATGGGCAAATAGTATATAGTATTATGATACATGAGGCAGTGTAATCAATTACAATAAAGAAATATTTAAAACGAATAAATTTGGAAGATTGCTATAATTAAATCTTGATGGGTGTTAAATTTTAAATATTATTAATAAATTTACTTGAGACAATGAGAGAGGAGATTTTGATAATAATTGAATATACTAACTTAATGGTTACAGAAAATTTTAATAAAGTTCAAGCCAAGGTTACAATTGACAAATGTATTTGGTAGAATGATAAGAATTAATAGCACGTAATAATAGGATATTTAAAATAAATAAGTGTGCAATAAGAATTGTATCTAACAAGGAGAAAAATTTTGTTTAATTAGTTACAAAAACAATTCATGTAAAAGCAGACATGTATCTTGAAAATTACAAATTTTATCAATAAAAAACAGAAATTAACGTCTTAAATTTGTATTATTATTTGTTTATACAAAGTTAATAGGGCCTTAAACAAATCTACGTGGTATGTTATATGAAAATATCTATTGAAGTTATTGGAAGAATATAATCGGTCAAGAGATTATACAAATGCAGTTAATTGGAAATAGACAAATACCTATGGTTACATTATTTGAAGATATTTGGATTTGTTCCTGCATAGGGAGATTATTGGAAGTGCTTACTAGTAACTATTTCATTTGGATAATTTGGAGGATATTACTAGAGTCGTCGGACTATCTGTAAAAGGACCAAGGTTAGATTTGGAACATCATAATATTGGAACTTACCAGGAGTTAATCGGTGTGGCGGTGACATTTGAAAGGAAGAAGGATTGGATTCTAGGAGCAAAAGGGGTTGTTGACGAGACGGATGCAGTTTTAGGGTTTCCGGATCAACGTAGGCGTTACCGTTTGAAGAGTGGGCAGTAGGTGTTGCAGACTGTCGACATCAGGATCCATTCTTGGTTGGATTTTGGCAGTAAAAAGCAAGAGAAGTTATTAAGGTTTGTGTAACAAGTTTATGAAAGTATTTTAAATAACAATCAGTAAAAGAAAATATCAAAATAGACCTGATATAGTGCTTACAGAGGTGAATTGATTAATATGTGTGTCAATGTAATATACAATTGTCAATACCTGGCTTGATGAGTTTTGAAAATCGGTTTGACAGCAAATGTCATTAAATATAATATTACAATTCAATTAATAGAGATCTTGATTTGGCGAAACACCCTGAGATAAGTAAACTTGATTTGAAAAAAAATATTATTTAATTAGAAAGGGCATTGCATTAATAAAGGGCAAGTTTTAAGTAACATATCAAATACATAATAAATGCTATGCAGTAGTAAGAGGAGCTAGTATTATTATATAATATAGTCTCCCAACGTTGAGCATTACATAATATATGGCTAGCCCAACGTGGAGCTTATATAGCCATTCCATAATAAATGGCGTCCAAACGAGGGTCTTTTAAAAGTTAAAAATAAACCATGTTGTTTGACATTTATAACACATGTCGCCAGTAAAGTGGGGCTATTGACATAATAAAAATAACCGGATTTAATTGTAACTGATAAAAAACCAAGTTTATGGTTAATTTGGTATTAACAATTATGAATTAAAGAACAAGATTGTAATAAAACAATGATAATTTAAAAACGTATCATAACCAATTTCTTTTTGAGAAAAATAAAGAAATAGAATAGGACAATCAATAAAAGTAACTAAAGAATATTATAAAGGGTCAATTTGAGAATAAAATATAAAGATTTATAATTGGATATAAAGGTTAGTAATCGAAAATAGGTACATTTAAAATTTTAAACTAAAATATGGCAGACAAAAGAGACTGAAGAGGAAAAAGACGTAGAACAAGAAGAAATGGAAGCATTAACGAGTGGTGTTGAAGTTGAAGTGGATGAAATACAACAAGAGATAGGTGTACAAGGAGACCAGGTAAGGATTCAGCAGGAACCAACAGGAAAATCAACCATTGATATGGACAAGTTAATGGGAATGATGGCAAGATTACAAGAAAATTTACAACAATCAAATAAGAAAGATTTACAGGAAAATTTACAAGGAATAAAGAAGGATTTACAAGAAATTGAAGAAAAGGCAGAGGAAAGAGAAAGAAGATTGCAACAGTCAATTGAGGAAAAGGCAGAAGAAAGTAAGAAGGATGCAGAGGAAAGAGAAAGACGATTACAAGAGTTAATTCAGAAGGATGCTGAGGAAAGGGAAGGTAGGTTACAAGCAGCAATTAAGAGAACTGCAGACAAGGTACAAGAACAAAAAGACCAAGCAGATAAGATGGAAGAGACGATGCAGGAATTAAGGGAAGATTTTAATAAAGTAAAACTTCAGAATAAGCAAGAATTGCAAGCACAAATAAATAAGATTAGTGATACATTAGGAAGTTATAAAGAAAAACTTAAGAATGAGATGAGAGGAGAAAGACAGGAGGAATACAAACAACTAGAGAAAAATTTAACAAAAATCATGGAAAATTAGAAGTAAGATTTCGAAATAACACTTATGAAAATAGAATTTTGGATAAAAAACAAGAATTATTATTTGGAACTAATGAAATAAATCAAATGTTAGATACTTGTGAAGATATGGAAGATGACTCTGCGGAAAAGAACGAGAAAGAAAAACAGAATGGAGAATACAGCAATGACGAGGAATATATTATTATAGGTAATTTGTTTACCACAACAGTGGAAATAAAGAAATTTAATCAGGCACCAGAACCAGATAATGAGAAGAAGTACAATTACAAAGAAATAAATGTTGTTAGAGGCAATACGATGATTAATGCTGCAAAGAATGTTAACAGTAAATATTTAAGAAGATATAATAGAGTTCAATTACCAAAAAATCAATGGAAATGCTCCAAACAACGCAGAGAGCTATGGAAAGACGAATGATTGGAATTTCTCTAATACAACGAAAGACGAACGAATATATAAGGGGCATAACCAAAATAAAAGATGTGAGTAAAACAATAGCTGAACTCAAGTGGAACTTTGCGGGCCATGTGGCCAGATGTCAGGATGAAAGGTGGACAAAAATAATACTGCAATGGAGACCATATCAGGGCAAAAGATCCAGAGGACGACCACCAAAGCGCTGGACAGACGACATAAAACTTACAGCGGGTTTATCATGGATGAGGGAGGCACAGAACAGAGATAATTGGAGGCAAATGAGGGAGGCCTATGTCCAAAAATGGACCGAATAAGGGCTATTAAAAAAAATAGAGTTCATAAAATAAATAGAATTACAGGAGGTTGCATAATTAAAGTAAATAGAATTGGAAATTTCCGAGGATGTGATATAATTAAAATAAATAAGGTTTGACAGCAAATGTCATTAAATATAATATTAAAATTCAATTAATAGAGATCTTGATTTGGCGAACCACCCTGAGATAAGAGAACTTGATTTGAAAAAAAATATTATTTAATTAGAAAGGGCATTGCATTAATAAAAAGCAAGTTTTAAGTAAAATATCAAATACATAATAAATGTTATGCAGTAGTAAGAGGAGCTAGTATTATTATATAATATATTCTTCCAAAGTAGTGCATTACATAATATATGGCTAGCCCAACGTGGAGCTTATATAGCTATTCCATAATAATAGAATACTTTCTTAAGAGTTAAAAACAAAGTTGGAAATTTTATAGTTTTTAGGTTGAATTATCTTGAGAAACAAGACGAAATATTTGAAAATATAATATAAGTATAGGATTTGTATGTATTGGTTTTGTTTTTATTTGTTTCCTTTTAAGGCTAGATTCCTATTTGGTCGTTTTTTTCGTGTTTCTAGTCTTAACAATAAATTGCTTTTTAGTTTTTCAACCTAGCTTTTTATTGTATATGAAGAGTTCAAGTATTGAAATTAGTATTTTAAATGTGTTTGTTATGCATTTAAAAAACATTTGAAGAACCTAACATTGTTTTTTATGTCCAAACTCGAATATCGAAAAAACGGTTAAATTTAGGAATATGAAATAATAGAAATATATAGTCTCCTCTTAAATTTGCAAATTTTGAGCACTCTATTTAGCACTAATACGCAGAGGCAATATTTGACACTCAAAAGGTAGTTCACACAAAAGGTAACTATTTGTTAACGTTCTTCTTCGTTCAATTCTTTCCTGTCACTTTTACATAAAATAGTTTGTAGATCCAAAACAATTAACTTCAAACCCATACAACGTCCTGTTCGAATGATTAGCATTGCTAACTAAATATAGAGCGTTCTATTTTTAAAAAGTCTGCCAGACTTTTTTGGGGCACCCTATATAATCGACAATATTTTAGTATTAGTAATATGCACCGCTTTAATACCTACAACTGTTATACAAGGTGATTCACGAATAGTGTCTGATTTAACGCCTTTATTCCTGCAACACAAATTACTCTCTCGTAGAATACTTCGCTGTTTTTCAATTTGAATAGAATTTTGTGATCATGATTTCAGAAAAATGAAACCAAATTGTCATCCTGTGAAAAAGTATTTGAGTTGCAGACAAAACTGCGCTATATCAGACACTATTCGTGAATCACCCTGTATAAGAAATAGTTATTTATGGTACAAGTGTGGTATATTCCAAATAATGCAAGAGAGAAAAGTTGAATCCTCGATTCCGCCAGGCCAAGAGGGTTTTTTCTGGAGCATGCCAGAGAAAATATTATTCAACAACAAATCTAAAGAATATAAATTTTGTATTTGACAGTCGTGAAAAATCTGACAAATTGGGGAGTACCGAAGGATCAAATAAATTTATACTTAGATTTGCTTGTGATTCTAAGTTTGGCAGTACTGAAGTATATTGTCAGTATATGTCAAATTCGAGGTTAGTAGATAAGGTTTTGTTTATTATTTGACACTTAACCTGCAAATCTCAACAAATAGCTTGACAGTGCTACCAACAATACAATAGTGAATGACATGGTTTGCATCTCACTAGTGGGTTATGGTTTTTACCTCACTAGTACATTATGAACCAGTTTAGAGGCCTAAAATCGATCTGGTAATAGCCTTATAACTAGAAGGTGTTGGATAAGTACATTTTATGTAAATCTCATACTTTCAGACATTTTCAAAACCAGTGCAATTTTCGACGGATTGACTAGCCTACACATGTTTTTATTAAAAGGGCAGGCAGTGTTTGAAAATACAAAATTAAAATTTCTGCAATCATGACCATCTTACACTGTCAAATTATCAATTTACAATTTTATTCTGTATCCCATTACAAACGGTTTGAGTCCTTTGCCACAATTTCTTCACAGTGCTTTTTTACGTGACGCACTTAACTTTACGTAAAAGTCAAATGTTTGGTATCTAAGAGAAGTGATACCTTTTCAAAAACAAACTGCAAATATGATATGCTTACCGGTAAGTATCGTCGTACATAAAAAAAGTTCAATAAGTTGGTTGTGTATGATCCGTAACTACAGGTTTTAGTCATATTTTTTAGGTTAAATTGTACAGTACGAGCAAAAATAAACTTGACCGTGGGACCCATTGAAAACAATAACACTCGCCTAATCTGTAGTATGCTTTTTGTTGAGACAGAACTGTCAAATTTTCTTGAAGTTTAATAGTTATTTAGACCACAAGTGTTAAAAGTGCAACTTGTTTTCACAAGTGTGGAGGGCTATTAAACGAGGCGCAGCCGAGTTTAATAATCGACAGGCGTGAAAAATAAGCACGCTAACACGAGTTGTGTATAAGATTTTTTTAAAATTTCATTAAATATTCAAATCCAAACCTATTTTGTACCTATATAATTTTATTTGCCTTCATTTTAGTCAAGTGCGTTTATCAGTTCTGGTAACTAAGGAAACGTCTATTTAAAATCGTTCATTCCTAAATTAAAAGCAAAGTGTCACTTTATTTCACTGTGTGAAAAAAAGTGGCACTTCATACACCGAAATTAATTTTAAAAAGCCTACTTTTTTTAAATAAAATTTAAAAAAAATTATTATCAACATCTTGTTTAACCTATCCACGTGTTATTTTAATGTATAAATTTGGTTTAAATTACATATGTTGGCATGTTTGTGCAGCTTGTTAGAATGTTAAAGTCACACGAACTATTAATGCAGTTAATTGTAGTTCAAATGTAGTTTTATCAAGTGCAGTGTAGATGATCGTCATATACGTATTTCATAGGTTCCCGCTATCAAGTTTATTTTTCCGTATTTCTCTGAACTTTATGTTTTAGCTATCTAATACATCCCCAAAGTTTAATAGTTATTTTTGGAAAGACGTTGTCTAAATGTAACAACTAATAATTACTTTAAAAATATTATATTTAAGCCCATACAACCATATCTAATAATAGGTTCATAGAGGGCAAGTATGCAAAATTATCAATATTTTTAGTTGAGGTGCAATAATTTAAATTTAAACGTGGGCCATACAGCTGAATGGCAGATAACAATTGATAGGTATACCTGCACTAGTTTTAGTATTAGATTATTAAAGTTGAAATCTGGACAAACTAGTTGTATTTTTGACAAGTGCTTTGGTATGATAATACCTACATTTTACCTCAGCTGCCCTTAGTTTGTGAGTAGGTAGGTGTGAAAATGCTCATTCATTAGTTTGATTTTCTTATTAAGATTTGTAGAAATTCTCGATAGCACACCTAACCAAACCGGTAGAAGGACACACATAATATGTATTTTTCTGATCCCCTATATTTTATATTTTGGCATATAAGCTTTGAAGAGTATAAAATTGCATAGGCAGTTCATTTTCATCGCTAACTGTTAAGCTTTGAATTTGAAGTTTTTGGTAAGTATAATTCGTTCTTACAAATTGCTAACCACAGGACATGCAAAAATGAAAGTACTCTAAAACAGGCTTGCATACCGGCAAACCTGCATCATCGTGCTATGGATGACTGCCGTTTCGTGGTAGTTTGGATTAGATTTAAAAATAGATACGCGTGACATACTTAATGGATCACTAAATTCTCTTCAAATTTGCGTGAGGTCATTTAAAGAGGAAATTATGATTACATACATGAAACATGGCTTGTCTCGAACATCTTTGCATAAAAATGTATATCTGTTTACTGTTCTAATTATACAAGTCGCCTTGCTTATAATTAGAATTGCAGAGCAAACATGACTCACTGAGCAGATTTTAACAATGACAATATGTTGAAACAAACACAGAAAATTTTGGATTCAATTCAATATTTTTTATTTTTGCTTACCTGCGCTCATGTGCGATGTCGTCTTGCGACTTTTGTTTTTTCAATTTGTCGTACACCGACTTCCACATTTCGTCCTCCTTATCCATCTTAAAATATCACACTTTAATGTTAACAGACAAAAACACGAACACGCGGACGAAGACGTATTTGTACCACAACTGATGCTGGTACTGCTAGATACTGATACTGAATACAAAAGGCGTCCTCGCGAAGTAATAATCCCAACTCCTCCGCAATTCACCGGTCGCTAATTCGACCTTAACTCGCTGGGAAAACACGCTAGACCCGAGAACCTTGCGTTCAATTAGCTTTTCTACACGGCAGGGATTTTTCCGAACGCATAGACTGTAATATCTTCAATGCATAATTAGCAGTTATTGAGAAATAATATGTAAATTTATATGAGTTTACTACTCTTGCGAATAGCCCACAGCGACTCTAAACCGGAATTACAGTCCAACACGCTTCAGACATAGTGACCTATGATGGTGGGATGTTGTTCTGTAGTGTGATTTCCTGGACCAAATATAGGTCCCTTGTTTTGAACTGGAAATACAGTTATAAAATATTTGCATAATTTTAACACTAGATCAAATTTTACTTATTAAAAATACCTATTACTTGAAACAGTTCTGATTCAGAAGTCCAAATACAACTTTTACTTTACCATTTCCTAAACCAGAAATAATGCAAATATGCCTGTGTGTCATATATGTATATGGGGAATCCCTAAAACGGATGCTAAATTTGTCACCAACTGACAAAATAAGGTTTTCAAAATCTAAACGTATTACACTTCAAAAATAATATAGCAGTAGTGTTTTGGTTATTTTCATATACAGTGTGATCCTTTTGGTTAGAGATAATTTAAAATGTATGTAGCTCCAGATTTCAGAGGTGTTCAAAGATAATGTCATTATTATATGCACAACAGCCAGGAGTTTTACATGATCTAACTGAGCCAATAATCCATGCCTAAGATCGTAAAGTCGACAAAATGGCACCTACAATCCAGCAGCGGCAATGCGTTTTGTGGTATAAACTAGGGATGTTCCGAATACTCGTATTCGTATTCGTATTCGCGAGTATTCGCTATATTTTCAATATTTGTATTCGTAATCGTATTCGCCAAAATTAACACGAATATTATACGAGTATTTGACATTAAAATTATAGAAATATAGATAAGAATTTTAATAAAAATAAAAACAGGTATTCATACATTAAATAAAACATTTTATCTACAACCTTAATTTTACTGTTATTAATCCATAAATATCGATTTAACAAAGGTTTGCATCTACGACACTTCTAATTTATGTCATAATAAACAGTAGGCCTTGGAGCGCGGACGAATGTTTGCGAAGCCAGTACTGTCAAAGTCAGTTATCAAAGGTAATTATTAATACTACACACCTCACTGTATTCATTACATAACGCTTTAATTATTTCAAAAACACTTTACCTCTAACGCAAGAAGTAACTAGAATAACTTTAGAACTTCACTTCCAGTTCGAAATTGTAGTTTTATAACCTCACTTCACTTTTAGCACATGGGCTAAAAGTAAACAGCTGATTTCTTTAAACACGCTAAATTATAAAACGTCACTTTTAGTGAAAAAAGCTAGCGCTAAAAGGCCTACTTTTAGTGGTGGTCATAGATAAAATACTGTATGCAACTTGTGCTAAAAGTGGTTTATGCACTCGACATGTTTTTAAACTCAGCCTTCGGCTTCGTTTCATAATTTTCATTTCTTGTGCATAAACGTCGACTTTTAGTACTTGTTGCATAAATAGCTATTTTAAAAATATAACAATTCTATAACATTAAATAAAAAACAAAAGTATTTTCCATACTATTTCTAAAATTTGCAGCGCGTACAAAAACGATGTTGATGTTGGTATTATTCACTCACGGTCATGTATTCGTATTCGTATTCGTATTCGAGAATATTCATAAAAGTATTTGTATTCGATATTCGTATTCGCGAATACGAATTTTTGTATATTCGGAACATCCCTAGTATAAACAGTTAAACAATTCCAAAGTGTTACGTGTGTTTAAAGAGAGTTCAGACATGAGTATGGTATCAAAGAGGCATCTACAAAAGTACGATGACATTATGTGATGGTACCAGCTGTTTAAAGGATGACATTATGTGATGGTACCAGCTGTTTAAAGAAACCGATAGCATTTCTATTGTTCGAATTCGGTCGTTTTCATTAAACGTCTGGTATCATCGCATAGCAGGGCCGTAGCTACCACCGGGGCAGCCTGGGCAGTGCCCCGGGGCCCCCAAACATAAGGGGCCCCCGAAGACGAAGGAAGTTTTTTTACGAAATTGTCTTTAAAAAGTTTTAAACCAAACTCAGCCGGTTTAAACATTAAATACAGTTTTATATTAAACTCAATATGACAAGTAAATATGTGTTTTGTCTGTTTTAAATGCCCATTCTTCTATCTTAACAGAAAAAAAACACCAAATAGTAACCCTATTAAAAAAGGCTTTCCAAATTAAAGTAGTGAAAAAGTAAAGGGGAAGATAATGTGGGGGCCTCATAATTATTTGTTGCCCCAGGGCCCCCAAGCCTGTAGCTACTGCCCTGTCGCATAGTGTCGTCGTACTTAGGTGCTTTTCCGATACTAAACTCAAGTCTAATTCTTTTTGAACACACGTGGCACTTTCGAATTTTTATACCACAAAACGCACTGTACACACTATTGGAGTGGAGGTATCATTTTGTTGATTTTCTTCACGATCTTAGGCATGGACTGGCTCAGCTAGCTGAGTCATGCAAAAGTCCTGTTTTTTGTGCATATAGTGATAATGGCATTATATCCGAACACCTTCAAAAACTGGAGCTACATACATTTTAAGTTATCTCTCATCAAACGGATTACCCTGTCATTTTCATTTCACTAGTCAAAGCATAGCTAGTAAAAAGACTGTTAAGCATCTTTTCCGAAAATTGTAATCTTAAAACTACTTAAAAAATAATATCTACTTTATTTGTTTACTAAAGAATAGATGCAAATATTTTCAAGTTATTGACGTCACTTACTAGATTTTTCAAGGAGAATTAGAAGCTGTAAACTGTTTCTATTTCAAAACAATAGTGATTTGATTAATTAGGCAAAAAAAGTAGCAGCTTTACTGTCATAGCTGGGGTTTCATACCTGAGACGAAGTCGAGGCTAAGAATCCAGCGAAGGCAGTAATTTCTATAGTAAATGCTAAAGTGTGCTTTAATCGACTCAAAACAAAAGGTCAAGTGTTACTTTAACAGCAAGGGTAGATAAAGTAGCACTTTAACATCAAGAGTAGATAATAGCTATTTATATATCAAGGGAGCAAAGTGTATAATTTCCTCCCGCGGGCAAAGTTTGCGGCCCGACGCAAAGCGGAGGGCCGTAATTGCACGAGGGAGGAAATTCACTTTGCTCCCATGATATAGATATATGCTTTTTTCGCCTCGCTAAAGAATTCGACTCGCTGTTTTTTTAATTAAAGACTATCAAAATACGTGTGACATTTTGGGTATATTGCTAATCAGGTCGTCTATGTGATGCGATCAACAAACAACGATTTGTGGTCAGTGAAAATAGAGTGCTAGTGCAAACAAACAAACCGACGAAACATATTTTGCAGTAGCTGTCAAACTGTTATAAAAATGTGTAGCAGCGGTGACGATGATTCAGATTTGCAAAATACTCCCCCTGATATTGCAGAAGAGGCTAGTGCTGCAACATTGGACCTGTTGCCGGAAAAGTCGAAGGAAAAGTACTTAAAAGTTTATTCGGCCTTCAAGCAATGGTGCAATCTGAAAAAAGTGAAAAAGATCAATGAAACTGCAGTGCTCGCATATTTTTACGAACTGTCGAAGGTTCTTAAATCATCATCGCTTTGGTCTAAATATTCGATGTTGAAAACCACCTTAGCCGTGCAGGAAAATATTGACATCAAAAACCCAAAATTGATTACGTTTCTGAAGCGTCAGGCTGCAGGTTACAGGCCAAAGAAATCTGAAACTTTCACGCGAGGAGATCTCAACAAATTTTTATTAGAAGCTCCAGATGATGAGTACCTACTAATGAAGGTATTAAATACAAAAATTTTATAAATAAAGTGCCCCGTGTTAAAATACTTTTTATCTATTACAGCTTGTCCTGGTCATAGGTATCTCAGGTGCATGTCGGTGTGACGAACTCACCAAAATGAATATCAGCGATATTGAAGCAAAAGACGGCATTTTAATTATTAAAATCCCAGATTCCAAAACAAGAATTCAACGCACGTTCGTCGTTAATGGCGAAATATCTACTGGATTTAACATACTGGAAATGTACCGAAAATACGTTGCCCTCAGGCCTCCTCAAACTCCGCATCAACGTTTTTTTATTACTTACAGGGGGCGAAAATGTACAGTGCAAGTTATTGGGAAAAATACATTGGCAAAAATTCCTTACAATGTTGCGAAATTCTTGGAAAAACCAAATGCAAGCGCCTTTACTGGTCATTGTCTAAGGAGGACTTCAGCTACACTTTTAGTGGATGCTGGAGCAAACATTTTAAGCCTCAAACGTCACGGGGGGTGGAGGTCCACTTCTGTCGCGGAAAGTTATGTGGCTGAGTCAATTGCAAGTAAAGTGCAAGCCTCTAATCGAATTATAGAAGGAGAAACATTTGTTTCTCAAGAAATACGAGTACCCCCACCGGCTCCTAAAAACCTAGAAAACTTATCAAGTTCTGAAATGTCCCTAAATAATGTGTTACCTTATAGTACATCAAATTCGTTAGCTTGTGCGGGTGTGACAATCCACTCGGCGACCAATTGTACCTTTAATATTACTTTAAATAAATAATTTTTCTTAGAATACTGTGAAATCAAGTTTTTTCAAATGCAATTTGACATTTTTGAAATCAACTGTCAATTTTAATTTATTAAATTTAATCCACGGCCTGCTGAATTGTGTGACAAACGTCACTATGACGTTTGTCACACAATTCAGCAGGCCGTGATTTAATCATTACAGATAGAGTTCTATGTAAGTATATGTTTCCATGGAAATTACTTTACCTCCCGTGGGAATTTTTGTTTACTTTACCTCCCGTGTGAGGTAAAGGCATCCTTTGCACCCTCAAATTAGGGAGAAAAAGATCATTTTCTATAGAGCGAGGCGAAAAAGTAATTTAATTTTCTAACTTTTATTTAAATTAAATATTACAGCTTCGTATTAACCTAGCAACACAATCTATCTACTGAGATTTTAAAATGTGATTGACCTTCCTTATTTTCTTTTGAAATTGTTAAAGTTCTTGCTATAGGAAAAAAATGTATTATACACGACGATAAAGTTATTACTATTTGTCGTGTTCAATACATCATTTCATCGACGATTGTTTTGAATTAGTAATAACTTTGTGATTAGGTACTTTAGACGTTACCCCCACGACAGTAAGAATCAGTGAAATCAAATTTTTTATGTCAAATCCTTGTAACCCTTATTTTTTTAGAGTTTTTCATGTATAGAGTACTTTCCTTTGCGGATAATATACAAACGTTAAAAAGTCATTTAAATATCAAAGCAATGGAAATAAGTCTTTGAACTTGTTTTCAATAAGTAAGCAAATTATGGAGTATGAGTTTAGAAAAACATCATAGTATGAAATCACATTTAAGTAGTTTAACATGGTCGCATTTTACAAGGAAAAGTGAAGGGAAAACACTAGAAGAAAACCGCTTAGATTAAATATTGAAGAACAGAGCGAGTAGTACAGAGAAGTAAAGAACCAATGCCTAAAAAAAGCTATGGAAAGCTGTAACAAATCAGACCATGGTTGATGACTGGGAGGCGAAGGACAAGAAATATGTAAATTTAGACAACAATTATTATGTAGCTGGAGTAATATGAGAAAACAACAAATGTTTTTATCAGTGTTAGTAAAGCGGGCTACGTTAAAATTAAAATACTAAAACCACGCTTATACGAATAACATTTTGAAATTCTTTTAACAACATAGTAATAAAAGCAGCAGTAATATAGATAGATGCGCAACAGTTATGTATCTATTTGTAATTCTCTGCAAAACTCTTATTTGTTGTATAATTAACAGATTATAATTTTCGCTCTTTGTACCATGAGATAAAAAAAAAGATTCTGAGCAGGCCTTGATATGTGTTATACGTTTGGTAGTACTGAAGTGTATTGTTAGTCTATGTCAAATTCGAGATTTGCAGGTTAAGTTTTACGTCAGTCTGTGTCAAACAACAAACAAAACCTAACCTTTTAATCTCGAATTTGACATAGACTGACAATACACTTCAGTACTGCCAAACGTATAATACATATCAAGGCCTGCTCAGAATCTTTTTTTTTTATCTCATGGTATATTAAAATATTAGTACATTTTTACTTCCGTTTACAATAAAGGAAGTATTGGATTCACCCCAAAAATTCGAAATTGAGTTTTCAACAGTTGTTCACGTTTTAGCGTCCCGTGAACCCAAAAAGCATGTTTTTGTTTATTGGTCTGTCTGTCAGTCAATCTGTGTGTGAACAGAATATCTCAAAAACGAAAAGAGGTATGACGTTGAAACTTCATGTAAAAGTTTTGTGTAGTATCTAGATGCGGACCGCAAGCTTTTGAAGAAAATCGCATAACCGGAAGTATGGTGTTTATTTTTGTGATTTTCAGCTTTTTTCGATTTTTTTAAAAACGGCTCTAACGATTTTATTTCAAACCTTACATTTTTATTACATTGTTTAATGTAGATTGTTGTGAGATAAGTGATTTTCCAGTTGAATGCCTCGAAAATGGGCTTCTTTTGTTTTTTTTTTCTTTTTTTATTATCTCCTATTTTAAATAGAACACCTGGTTTATTATTACATTTTTGAATTTGGCTTAAAATTTTAGAGAAAATTTGTCTGTACAACTAACTCTCTATTTTGTACGGTTTCTGTAGAATTTATAATTTTTGAGTAGTAAGTATAAAGGTGGATTTACACATCTCCGGGCCGGGTCCGTTCCGTCCGGTCCGGGTCCGTTCCGTCCGGTCCGGGTCCGATACAAAATTATTGCTTGCTTGATTTTAAATGCAAGTGTTTACATGTTTCCGATCCGAAGCCGACCCGGGGTATCAGTCTTTATTCCGACCTTTTAAAATATTCTCGGCGACAATATTTTTCATCCGATCCCTGATAAAGCACGGAACGAAACTTATCTAATCGGACATATGTAAACCGCCGCCGTGTGCATTCAGGCTTCATCCGGCAATATCCTGCAATGTTTTGCATTTAATGTGAAAATAGACTTTGTCAAAAATGGACAACGAAATTCTTATTGAAGCTGTAAGGTCCCACGTTGCGCTATACGACTTGAGTAACGTAAAATCCAGCGACAGCACCTGGAAGGAGAAGATATGGAGGCAGCTTCTATCTCCTCGATTTACTCTTCTTCATCCAATAATATTGCAACCATTGCCAGATCTTCATCAGAAAACGCCATAATTCCAGGACTTATAATATATGCTTATAACAATGCCCTCTGTATGCTATACAACTCTGTACTAAACCAACCACTCGGAACTGAATTTATAAAACTCCCGGAAAAGTGTGAATACCTCACCTGAGTGGGCCCGGATCCGGATCTGACCCGGAACGGACCCGGCCCGGAGATGTGTAAATCCACCTTTAAAATCAAATTTTTGGCTAATTATAAAATCTTTGTAAAAGATACTTGTGTGCGTGTATCATGCCAGATTTTTTAGACAATGTTCCAACGCATACTCAATATTAAAAACCACTTGTGAGATAATTATTTTGTAATTGCAGTTCCAGCAATTGACAATAGCTTATTAATTCTACAGATGTGGTTGAGAGTACATATCGATTAACAACTTGGCTTTTTCTGTATTATTGAAAACCCCACTTTGAATTTTGTGTGTTCATGACTAAATAATCTTATTTTGGAAAGAAGAGTATCTAAACATAGGTTTTCTATAATTTTTATTAACATGTAGTTATACAATTTACAGGGCTTATTTTTCGAGTATGTGCATTGAAATGGGCTTTGGATCCCTCGTCGGCAATGGTTGTTTTTATAGTTAAATTCCAAACCAACTTGTATTGTTATATGTATTTTCTTATGTATTAGACTTAAACATATTGTATTTTATATAAGCAAATATTTGTAAAGCCCGTCCTGCACTGGAAGTAGATTGTGACTTTTGCCTTCGCGAGTGCAGCAACCAACACACGCTGTACGCGGGTTACGGGGAGGTTTAACCCATGCAAATTTAACAAAGAAAAAGGCAGTTGCACGCCATCTTTAACGGGCAGCACCCGTGCCGCTGCTCTAGAAGTGTATTGTGCGAATTTGTAAAAAAAAAATAAGTAGAAGCGGCGTAAGTCCTGCAGTAAATCAGATGCTGCACGCAGTTTTGAAATGCAGCAAACAAGTGTGTACAAGAAGTACACCATTTTGTGCTATATTCAAAGCATCCGTTTGGAGACGCCAATTTACGCTGGATCAAAAGGTGCCTTCGGCGCAAGTTGTGACGGCACTCAGAGAAACGGTAGCTAAGATAGCAATTCGAGGTTCCCCTTATCATGCGTTGTATCGTCTCGAGTAGTGATGCAATGGAACCGTGCCGTTTCCAAGGATATTCAGCAGCCGAGTTTCAGGTAAAATGTTTGCGTGTCAACGTGATAAAGTTGCGTTCAATTGCAAGCTCTTTATTTTTTTATGTTTTTATTTGTGTCTAGAAGTCAATAGATGATGTAAACAGATTGACTTTTCTTGTACATTATTTAAAGTCTGCTTCAGTTCGGCAACACTATAAGGGCGAACCAGATTCCTGTTTTGGCAGATAGTTATCTATCATAAGCCACTAACTAAGAGATTAAGAGAGTTTCATGTTCACTGAGCCAGCGAAAAGGCTGAAAAATTGCAACTTGTTCAAAGATAACGTTACTACGGAGTGGTAAACAAACGCCGCATTTTAGTTTGGTGCCCAACGAAGGGACCAAATTTCAGCATGGATATCTCACTTATCTTAACAGATACACTATTACACTGTGGGTTATATCGGGGCAAAATTAATTTAATTTAGTGCGGATAAATACTCTAAAGATAAATTTTACCGAATTCACGTAGTACTTTAAATGTTTAAAAAAATACAGATAATTTTATTTTTTTGCCTGCCGTCTTAATTTAGATTTTTTGTAATTTTATTACAATTTTCTTATGAAAACATTTTAATTTGATACCATACGCTGTTTCACATTATCTCAAACCAGTATCACGACCTTTTTTTTCTTATGGAAACTATAACTAGTAGATTTCTATGGAGTTCGATAGCCCTTGCTGTTTTGATTTGAATGATATTACAATAGGTATATTTTTATTTAATATTCATAAATAATAATTTCTGTCACTTTAAATTAATTGAGTAACTTGTCCGGTAGTATCTTTATAGAAACAGTGCCGTTTTGAACAAAAACAAAACAAACTATTTGGAAGATGTGTGCCCAATTTCTGTAACTTTCTGTTGAGTAAAGAATTTAAACAATGTAGTCTTCTAAATAATGCTACATGAACAAATGAATGTAAATTTACAAACATACACGCCAGTATTAACAAATGCGAGAACATCAATGTTTAACATTAAATGTTTTAGTTTGTGATACCATTAGATGAGAGAAGAACTTAATTGTAGATCGTTATATGACTCTTTCAGTATATTAAATTTTTTAGAGAATATTACCTTAAATAGAAGGAATATCTAAGAATTTCGACAAAATGGGGCTCCCTATAGCTACACTTGTAGAAATAATAAACTATATACCTTTTAGAAATGTTACCCAAAACATTTATTGGGAAATATATGATAATAAACCGCAGCTGACTAGATCGTTCAGCTTTTATATTTTTCATGCTGATTATAAGATACCAAATTTATGAAAATCGCACCAAGAATATAAATTTAATAGCAAAAATTAGTATAACATTAGGTTAACTATGGATAACTAAGGATAACTAAAAATGAGATACTAGGCAAATTATTTTAAACATTAATAACGAACAGAATGTTTGAAAACAAATGAGCAACAGTTTGAGAATAAGCTAAAGACTTAGTATTGTAGATATACTTTTTAAAGTAATTGATTTTGTATTTCTGTTCTAAACGTGTTAATAAAAATTTAATGTATAATACACCATGAGTAGTTTGATTAATTGTTCTACTTTGCCTTCTTATAATAAACAATTAATTTAAAATTACAAATAGTAATCGAAAATAAAATTAAACTTATTGTATATATAGCTGATATAAAAAAATAATACTCTAAAACTATAATACGGCGTCCTGGCGTCCATACTTAAAAAACAGTTAATGATAGTTTGAAACTTTCCGAAAATTTTTAAGCAGCTCATAAAATTACAATTAAAAAGTTGAGACGATGCAAACTCATTATCGATATTTCAACATACAATATACATATAAAAGGTGACGAGGTTTATTTTGTAACGATATTATGTGAAATATATTTTTTAATATGACAATAAATGCATCCGATTTGAAAAATGTAGGCATAATAATTGTGTGTAATTATAATACGCATAATCTAGTGAAAGAAATACCTTCATTGATACCACCCATGAAAAGTTATGGCAGAAAGATTGTTCAAAGACAGATACCCTACTCAAGCAAGCAATCACGTTCAAAAACTCTTCAGTTTTAAGTATTAATATTCCACACCAAGTGTCAAAGAAATCACCCTGATATGTCGTGTCGTTTTCGAATTACTGTATTTACATCCTTCCGGCTTGACTATTCGAGTTTTCCTAATTTTCCGACTTTCCCTTAAAACCAACGCGGTTGCGGTCTTCACAAAAATTATGTAGTTAACACCCTTCATATAACTGTGGATATGTAGCAAATCATTGGGAGGTTGACACAAAAGTTATAAATTTGTATAAAATGGTCAACGTCGACCGGTTGGGCCGAAGTAAAAGGTAAGCGCCTCAAGAAGGTTTTCATAGAATTTATTGTCTTTTTTTAAATAATGATAGCACAGGCAAAAAATGAATAAAAAATTGAACTATTTTCAGGTATCTACTTCTTTGAAAAAATAAATGGACTAGATTAAATTTATTTCTAGAACGTAACTAACTTTGCCCTTATTTTACTATCATAAATATTTTTTGACAAGTTCGGTTGTGGATTCTCAACTGCACGTGTTAGCACGTAGCTACCACACGAAATGTAAGCATTAATCAGTTGTTGTCATTTTGATTTAATAGCAGATTGCAGATTTCATTCATCATTTGCTTGAACCCCATTAGAAAAATATGGTTCAATTAAAAAATCTGGTATATAAACACGTTGATTTCGTAACTGAAAATTTTACAGATGAATTCATTGTAAGTATATTAGCTAATCTAAGACGCTGCTTTTGTTTCCATTGCTCAATTTTTTTATGATCGTGCTTGTTATTACAAAATATTTTACCAATACAGTGAGAATTTTTCCAAATCAAACATAGCGAAAAACTAACCTTGCTAATTGACAACAATAGTTACCTTGTTGTCCTTAAGGGTCTCTATGATAGATTTGAAAAAAAACTCAATCTTTTTGTATTGTGTGTTGGTTTATGCTCGGCAGAAAAAACTATCTTTGTATATGTTTTTATCATATTTGATTTTTTCAGATATTGGTTACACATAGTGTAAACGAAAGGAAGAGTAATACATTTCATAGAACGCACTTGTATATTTAACTTCGTCGTTACAATGTAATAACAATAACCTTGGATTTTATAACAACTAGGTACACAGAAAGAATTAGACAATTAGGGCATGACGGTGATTGTTACCGTTCCGTGTTTCACATTTCACATGTAATACTCATACATTTTTAAAAATAATGACGCCGATATATCACGAAGAAATTACAAAAACATTTATATTTGATTTGCAGTTGTAGATTTACAATTTCAAAATTTGATTTGTTAAACTTTATTAAAAGTTTCATTTCATTATTATTATAAACACAGATTTTAATATTTTTAAATACATTATATTGCAATCATAATAATCGTCGTTAAAGAGTAATCTAGTATTTTAGTTTGTTCCAGTAAATTATATAAACCTTTATTTTTAAACTATATGCAAGATTAGGATTTATTTAGCAGTTTTCGTGGAAGTAATTTTGCAAATTATGTAATCATTGTTATGAAAACTTTGGTTGCGCATTTAAAAATAAAGTGATCTACTGGGGCCATTAGGAAATGTTCGGTCAGAATTTTTCAATACTGTTTAATAATATTATATTATTTAATAATAAAAATATGTATTATTGAAACTTACCTAATTAAATAATGACAAAAACCGATTGTGAGTAAAATAGTATACATCCCACGGTGAAAAGTTACATTCCTGTCTCGAGATAAAGTTAACCTCTCAACAGTAATGAAACACTTTCCACCTCGGTATGTAATATACTATTTCCTTTGCTGTTACAATGATGCTCATATGTTTAATATTTTTATTATAAGATAATAATGAGGTATTATTATTATTATTGTAATTATTTGTATGTATTTTATAGTCATGAGCTAAATAGGTGTAGCATTGTATGTTATCTATAAAATATTTATATTACTTAATCCAGCTTGGAAGATTTTCTAATCATTTACATATTATATAAGTACTTCAGGGCCAAAGGCTTTTATTATAATAAATAAAATTTTCTGCTTGTGACTCTTTGTTACTATCAAGAGGAAATTAAAAATTAGATAACTTTTTATACTAATCTACTGGCTTTGAAAACAGGCTATTATTAGTTCATGCTGTTTACTGCGTATTTTGCCACCCTACAAAATTAACAGTACTAGAATTCTAACGTTTTGGGGAACAATCTGTCCTCTTTATCAACGAATGAATAATAATTACATTAAAAATTAACAAAGAAAACTCACAAGCAATCAATTTCCAGTAAATTGCCTGACATTGACGGTCGACTACTTGATTTGATCTTTAGGAATCCATAGACAACTTTTATCTAAATCTACGAACAATGACGAGACGCAATAATCCTTAAGTATTATATACGCTGTTTATTTAATTTTACTTCTAGTTGATATCATTGCCTTCCTGGCATGAAAACGAAAAAATTTCAATAAAATATACAGTGCGTCCAAGATAAGGACGACCAGTATGGGGATCTCATTAATAGTAAGATATACAAATTTGGTTAAATGGGAAAAAAGTTGCGCAATTAAAGGACTAACAAAACGAAGTCTAGAAATCCTTTATATAATTTTTGTTTTTGAGTTATATTAAAAATTCGGAATTTTCGAAATCTTAATTCAATTTTTGTTTGGAGTTCTATTAAAGTTAGAGCAAAACTGACAGAACTTTTTTATAGCAAGTTTTTATGGACTTAAAGATTACGTTATTAATTTTTTATCCAACCTTTCGTCGTCGAGCAACCTTCATCAACTTCATTTTTTTAAATACGGTCCTTAATTTCTGATGTCAAACTTTAGAAGCTTTTTGTATTCTGAATTCAACAATATATCACACATTTTGGTTTAATTACATTTCGAGTCTCTTTTGACCATCATCCAGAACTTTTTCGATACCGACCTGTGTCCTAGAGCATTTCATACGTTGTTTCAGGGTAATTTAAAGAAAGAAGTAATGAGCCACACTGCATATTTTTAATCCGCAATAATCGCATATAGTCTTGGAATACAAATAATTTTCAATAGGATGTAATTCATTCATTAATTATTTTTCTTACTTATAAACAATAATTATAATTAGAAATAAAAACATCCAGTGTGACTAATTACGTTTTTCTTTAATTTACAAAGCTGAAGCAACCTTTTTATTCTGACTTCAACAATGTACCACACATTATGGTTTAATTGCGTTTCAAGTCTTTTTGATCATCATCAAGAATCTTTTAGCTACGGACCTGAGTCGTAGAGCATTTCATACGTTGTTTCAGCTTTTGTAATATAAAGAAAAAAGTAATGAGCCACCCTGGATGCTTTCTATTTCTAATTTTAATTATTGTGTATAAGGAAGAATAATCAATAAATCAATTAATTACTATTGAAAATTATTTGTATACCAAGACCATACGCGATTGTTCAGGATTAAAAACATGCATTGTGGCTTATTACTTCTTTCTTTATATTAGCAAAGCTGAAACAACGTATGAAATGCTTTAGGATACAGGTCCGTATCCAACCATAATGTGTGGTACATTGTTAAATTCAGAATAAAAAATCTGGTGTGATACATGCACACAACTTCCTTTTGCAGTAATCTTATAAGTAATTGGTCAAAAATTTGTTTTTTAATTTTTAAACCTTTGTCAAAATTTTTCAAAAATTACAAATTATACAGAAACCGTACAAAATAGAGAGTTGAAAAGACAAATTTTCTCTAAAATGTTAAGCCTAATTCAAAAATGTATTAGTATACCGGGTGTTCTATTTAAAATAACAAAGTTGATAGCGACTTTCGGTATTACCGGAAGTGATATCACAGTCAAAATATTGTAGTTGTAGTCGCCCTTACACAGAAAATCCAAGGCCATAGTTTCAGATTTTCAATTTTATTAGTTTTCTATAATTCTCTATAAAATAGAAGATAATGAAAAACAAATAGAAAAATCTGGTGTGATACACGCACACAACTTCCTTTTACAGTGATCTTATAATTAGCCAAAAATTTGATTTTAATTTTTTAAGCATTTGTCAAAAATTTTAAAAAAATTACAAATTTTACAAAATAGAGTGTGTTTAAGAGACAAATTTTCTCTAGAATTTTAAGCTGAATTCAAAAATGTAACAATATACCCGTGTTTCATTTAAAATAGGAGTTAATAAAAAAATGAAAAAAAAAACAAAAGAAACCCATTTTAGAAGTAGTCAACTGGAAAATGACCTATCTCACATCAATACACATTAAAAATGTAAAGTTAAAAAAAATCGTTAGAGCCGTTTTTGAAAAAATCGAAAACTCTGAAAAATCACAAGAGTAAACACCTACTTCCGGTTATGCGATTTTTTTCAAAAGCTTGCTGTCGCATCTAAGCTCAATTTCGATTTTTTGGGGTAAATCCAATACTTCCTTTATTGTAAAAGGAAGTAAAAGGGTTTCTAAAATTTGACATCCGAAAATAAGGACCGTATTTTAAAAAATCAAGTTGATGATGGTTGCTCGAAGACGAAGCGTCGAATAAAAGTTCCTGTGTGATACACGCACACAACTTCATTTTGCAGTGATCTTATAATTAACCAAACATTTGATTTTTCATTTTTAAACATTTGCCAAACATTTTCAAAAATTACAAATTCTACAGAAACCGTACAAAATAGAGTTAGTTGAAGATTAAAATTTTCCTTGAAATTTTAAACTGAATTCAAAAATGTAATAATATACCGGGTGTTCTATTTAAAATAAGAGTTAATAAAATTTTTTAAAAAAACAAAAGAAACCCATTTTAGAGGTATTCAGCTGGAAAATCAGCTATGTCACATAAATACACATTAAAAATGAAAGTTTGAAAAAAATCGTTGAAGCCGTTTTAGAAAAACTCGAACGAAACTAAAAAATCACAAGAGTAAACACCATACTTCCGGTTTTGCGATTTTTTTCAAAGCTTGCTGTCTGTTGCATCTAGATAGTACACAAAACTTATATATGAAGTTTCAAGCAATAGCTCTTTTCGTTGATGAGATATTTTGTTCACAGACAGACACACAGACAGACATACCAATAAACAAAAACATGTTTTTTGCTTCAGGGGACTCTAAAACGTGAAGATTTGTTGAAAAGTCAATTTCGAATTTTTGGGGTGAAACCAATACTTCCTTTATTGTAAAAGGAAGTAAAAATTGATAACGCAATCTTTAAGTCAATTAAAAGTTGATACGAAGAAGTTTTATCAGTTTCACTCTAACTAATACTAGCGCAAGAAAAAATTGAATAAAAAATTTGGTTTCTTTAAGATAACTCAAAAACCAAAAAATTATATCAAGGATTTCTAGACGTCATTTTGTTACTTTCTTAATTACACAACTTTTTTCTAATTTAACGAAATTTGTATCTCTTACTATTAACGAAATCCCCATACTGGCCTTCCTTATCTTGGACGCACTGTATACCCGCACTGGGTGAGCATCTTAATAAATAAAATGGTTTTTTGTTTTTGCTTTAACTGAGAAATCAAGTAATATTTTGTACATAGTTCAAAATGGAACCCAACAGATACAGGATAAATGTTGTGAGAGACAAAAAGGGCAACTAATAAGTGCATTGTTTTTAATGGAGCTGCATTGCAGAGATCCGAACTGTTCCGCATGGCAGCGTGTGACAAATGGTAGATCATTGAAATCACATTATGAGACGCTGAGGTTCAATTCCCACCGCCCGTAATGTATAAATTTATGTAATTCGCAGTATCAAGTGTTTCCTTTTATTGTTTCAGTATTATTAGGAACGTTAAGATATATTTACCCCTACTTTACGTTTATTTTAAAAATTGTTTAGGGTCCCAATGTTCACGCCCTTTACATATCTTGTAAGTCACTCCGAAAGGCCTGGGTGTTTCGCCGATATACTAATATTTCCAGCATCAACAAGGAATACCATACACTTATACAGGATTTGGTAACGATGCGAGGAAAAATATTTTTAAAAGGTGGTGCAAATTGGTAAAATATGTTTGATTATACAGGGTGGCTCAAAAAGGTGTGGCAAGACCAATTGGTTTTTTCTACTTCCTTTTACGATAAAGGAAGTATTGGATTCACCCCAAAAATTCTAAATTGAGTTGTCAACAGATCTTCACGTTTTAGAGTCCCATGATCCCAAAAAAACATTTTTTTTTCATTGGTCTGTCTGTCTGTGTGTCTGTGTGCCTGTGAACAGAATATCTCAAAAACGAAAAGAGCTATGGCGTTGAAACTTCATATATAAGTTTTGTGTACTATGTAGATGAGACAGCAAGCTTTTGAAAAAAATTACATAACCGTAAGTAGGTGTTTACTCTTGTAATTTTTCAGTTTTTTTCGATTTTTTCAAAAACGGCTCAAACGATTTTTTTCAAACTTTATATTTTTATTAAATTTTTTATGTGTATTGTTGTGACATAGGTGATTTTGCAGTGGAATACTTCTAAAATAGATTTATTTTGTTTTTTTTTTTCTATTTTTGTTATTTACTCCTATTTTAAATATAACACCGGGTATATTATTACATTTTTGAATTCAGCTTATAATTCTAGAAAAAAATTGGCTCTTCAACTAACTCTCTATTTTGTACCGTTTTTGTAGAATTTGCGATTTTTGAAAATTTTTGACAAATGCTTAGAAATTAAAAATAAAATTTTTGGCTAATTATAAGATCACTGTAAAAGAAAGTTGTGTGAGTGTATCACACCAATTTTTTTAAAATAAAATACTCTACATTTGGTCTTAAAAGTGTTGCGTTAAAATTCTGATGATTTTAATATAAAGTTGTATGGGTCCACCGTTAACCGTTTTAGAGATATTATCGATTTTATGCAAAAAATATTATGTTACCAAAAAATTATGTTCTTCCTGAGTTACCTCTCGATTGTAAAATATTAGCTCTGGCTATTAATACTGTACATGGTATTCAACGTTTGTAAATTTAATATTTTCGTATTTTTTAAATAGAGCACCTTGTATATTTTTGTATTTTAAAAATTATATTTAATAAGATTTCTGTTGATATTCTACCGGGTGACTATAAATGCTTTTTCATCAAGTTGCCTTTGGAATATTTGTTGTTTAAATAATAGTTGGTGACACTGTAAGTTTATGTCAAATTCAAGGTTAGCAGGTTAGATCTTGCGTCAGTCTGTATCAAAACTGACGCAAAACCTAACCTGCTCACCTTCATCCCTAATATAATCCCTGATTTTGAACAACTGTTTCAACACAGCCCTTTATAAGATATATTTTAAATCATAATACTAATAATTGGTATCATAATTAACCCTGATGATTTCGTGTTTTCATACAGCTCTGTGTAAATGGATGAAAAATTGTCTACGCTAATCTTTTTGTACTTGATATAAAAATAGCGTGCTACAATAAATCAGAAGGGTCTCTAATACGCTGGTCAAAATTTACTGTAATTTCCAGTAGCTTATAAAAGTGTAAAAAATATAAATGCAGCACTGAGAGTTTAGTCGTTCGAGGAAAGGAAAATGTTAGTAAAAAAACCTTTAAGAAACCCGAGCAGATTTTAAGAAAAAAATATAAAGAAGGTCCACATACAGATGTAAACTAACTTTTGAATGATTTTTAAAATAAAAATTAAATACTCCAGAAAATACCACAAAAAATCACAAAACAAATTAAAGAATGAACTAAAATTTCTAGATGAAAAAATATAAATCCCTAGCTATTAAATTCAAAAAATAAATAAAGGAAATTTGATTTACGTTAAACGGAATCTATAAACAAAATACCGTAATAATGGTAGATGAAAATATATATTTAAAAGAAAATACGTAATTACTTCTTCTTCCAACAATTTTTATATGGAATCTCACATTCACTTTTGACAGATAGTATAATACTGCGAGGTAAATTGTGCGGTGATATCTACATCACAAACCTACTTACGCACATTGTTTTTCCAAAAGCATTCTTCTAAAGTTTCTCTCAATTAAAAAAAATATATTTTTTACTCTTATGATTTTGCGGTTAGCATATTTCTTGTACAGTAAAAACACTAGAAGTCACATATGGAGCATTTGTATTTCTAATGTAATTACGAAATTATTAGCTAAATAGCCTTTTTTCATTAAGAAAACATCGACTGCTTCAAATAATGAGAATAAAGGTGTCAGAATGAATTTTAGAAACTACGTTGCCATTCATTTGCATATAATTAGAAAATTAAAATTCAAGGATGTGTGCTTAACAAAAATTCTATCAACAGCTATCTTACCCCACTTTTAACCTTGGCCCAAAACAGTGTAAAATCGATTCACAAAAACAGTAATTGAAACACTTGACTCGATCATTTTATTCTAGGGAATTGTATTTTACTATAGATATTTCAAATAAGAGTACTGCCAAACGAAAGATGCAGAGTTGTATAAACCATTAAATTCTTAGGTATTAGAATATAATTGTAATTTACTATTATACATTCAGCCAGTTTAATAAACTTGAATGAATGAAGAGATAACAATACGGCAATAAAATATGTAAATTGATAAAGTTCAGTCAATCTAACCCGAGAGCTTGTTTAACGCCTGTCATTTTAAATGTCTAGTATATTAAATCGATAATAGTTCAGCAAATTAACTACTTTAATTAAACATAGTAATACAGCCTGTTACACAAAGAATTGCCGTCTAGTCATTATTTAACGACTTTCGCATGAAGTAGTTTAATTGATATACTTCCTGTGCCAGTTTATAAATAGCAACGAATCTTGTTACTTCGAACTAGAATAATTACTTGAGGTTTTCCCAGACGTTGCAAAATTAAAACAAACAAGCCAAATCATGGTAATATAACTTTACGCGTATTATTTCTTTCCCATTCAATTCGTATTTACAGCTTAGGGGAAACACGCGTATAGAGATAATTCTCAAAAGATGTATTAAGTAATTTGAACTCAAATAACCTTAGCTAGCTAAAATAGATAAACTATAGGGAACAAAATCAAGACCAATGTATTTTAAATATCGTTAATTTGGAGTTCGATTGTTCAGAAATTTGGAAGATATAATGCTGATAGGCATTTACCATCAGTGAAAGTTACAGAATTTTTAGAGGGCAGTTTCGCTGGCTATAATTAGAAATCGAACAAAAAATGTAGGCGGTACGTATATTATAAGGACTGATTTGTGGGTTAAAACGAACTTCATATTTCCATAGCCTTGACATCTACCAAGGTGGTTTTTGTCATCAATAGAAGAATTCTAAATAAATAAGAGTAACGTGTTCAGAAACGTAACTATTGAATTTATGGTAACTTTTAAAGAGGAAAGTTTGATTTCAATTCTTCGATAAAACTATGGTTTTTTGCTAGTGTTCGCTAAATAGGTATATTATTTAGATTACTTTACACTGGTTATGATATCAACTCCGCAGAAATTAGTTTAAAACGTGATGTATCTTAGTTCTGCTTTTTCAAGACATCTTGTTACTGCTATGGTTGGTTACTGGTAATTACTGGTATCTCATGTTAAAAGTAATTCCCACCTTCTCTATTAAAATTAGAGATGTAATAACTCCTTATTAACTTTTAAGGAAACTGACACCATGGTCAGTATAGCATAATGTTGGGCAAACACGGAGTTGTCTAAAAATTACAATTTCAGTGGATAGTGATTATCAAAATCTTTAATATTGAATTGAATTGGAGAAGAAACATAAATATATGCTAGTACAAGGTGATCATTGTTAAAAGCGCGGAAGAAGCAACTAAAAATACAATAAATTTGACTTGGACAGGTCAAAAGGCTGTGATAAGCATTTCACGCCATTCACTATCGAGCAAAGAAATATTACTGATAGTCGAAGATCTCAAAGTCGTCAATGCTGCTTGAAAAGATAAATATAAGTAACAAAGGAATTTACATACCGTAGATACATATTACTATAGAGTCTAATAATAAGCACAAAAAATTTAAAAAAAGCGCTTAAAAAGACACAAAAATGTATAAAAAAGCATTAATTTAAGCAAAATTAACTCTTACAAAAAAGCTTTATCATAAAAAACGTCACAAATGAAAAATAAACTATTTTATTCATTGTGACTACTTAAATAATAACAATAAATATGAGAAAAAGTATGTAATGTGACACTAAAAAATCAAATGGAAACACAATTCATAGAAAAACTTTAATAAATGTATCACAAAAAATAAAATAGAAAACTTGGGTACTAAAAATTAGTCTTTCAGAAAATTATTAATTATTAAATATTGTTCTAAATGCTCCACTGTTAAATTTTGTCGCCTTTCACATAAAATGCTCTTATATGTAGAAAAACTTCTTTCTACGTCAACACTAGTTATTGGAGCATATTTTAAATTTGCTACAATAGTCGGAAGTTGGATCACTCCCAAAATCTTTTGCAATTTCACCTGCCAAAGTTGTGGACTATTTAGCTAAAATTTTATAGCCTTCTTTTTTTGGAAAAAAACCTCCTTACATTTAGAAAGAACTATTTGACCAATTCGAGCAGGTACCGCACAAACAGCATGTTTGAAATTATTAACAAAAATTTTTTTGCAAGGTGCGTTCAGCGGGAACGTGCATGTGACATATTTATCCAAGAACATTTTGAAGGAACTATTTTGTCATTTTTTCAGTCATGTATGAGATTTTGCAAAGAACGAAATTAAACTGTGCTTGTTCCCTGTTACCTGAAGTAGCTGCAAACAAAGTTACAATTGTTTGTTGTTTTGGTTAATTTGTATACTTCTTTAATTGTTCTTGATGCAATGTGGTATTTTACATATGAAATGACGTATTTTTTTTGTCGCACTAAATCTAAAATTTTAGTACTTAAATAATTTTGAAGAACTCTTTAGCCTTAATACCAGCTTTGTAAAATGATTTTTTGTTTTCATATTTTAGTTCATTATGGCCTCTGATACAAAGAATGATAGGCGTGTAACTATCCCCAGATCGGCCGTATCGCTCTTGTCTGTATTTATTTTGAATTAAAATCATACAAAACTAGGAATAACCGAGTTTTCTGCGTGTGTGTGTTAACTAAAATAATTCAAGGGAAGCCCGCTGCCGTACAGGGGCAAACTGCATGCAAGCAAAAAATATGCTTGCAAACAAACCAGATTGAAATATTTTATTATAAAATGAATTTCGCGAAAAATAAATGCAAAAAATTTAAAACCTAAAAATAATTACTTATAAGCACAATAATCCGAAATATGCATAAAAAGGTAAAAAAGGCAAAAAAAAGCATTAAAAGGTTAATGTCAAATATTTCAATTTCCTGCAATTCGTAAACATTTTTAGAAATCATTTTCCTGCTTTTAATATTCAGGATAAGCTAAATGCTTAAAAATCCGAACTCTACATATTACTACACAATAGTGGCAATGAAAAACATAGAAAAGCCAAATCTGAGAGAAAAACATATGCATCAATGGAAGGATATTGAGAGCTACAATCCAAATCAATGATGGTTAACTTAACCTCATTAGTGTATACTTATGCGCCAGAAGAAGATATCGGCAATTTTTACAAAATATTACAACTCGAATTAAATAAAATAACCTCAAATCAGAAAATATCTACAAATATAATGGGTTACATGTATCCAAGAGTGGGAGACAACACGGTAAGATGGAACGAAACAACGATTTAACCTTTTCTAAACAAAATCTGGGAAACTTCAACAACCTGTATATTGAATGAATTAAGAATAAAAACAGTAATCAACACGAAATGACATGGTCGAATTCACGAGGGTATTAGTCTTCGATAAACTATATAATAACAAACAGATAATTTTATCCCTCTGAAATAGGCTTATATCAGAATCTTGTACTGAGTAAAATGCCATTAGATTTTCAAAAAGAAAATCTATTACCCCCAGCTTACGCTGAAAAATAAATATCGAATATTTTACTAATAGAAAACTACGAGAACCTTATATATCGATAACCAAATAAGTTCGTGTGTTTTTTTATGGTAAAATATAAATATTTATTAAGAAACAAGAATACACTATTATTCATCGAAGTAATTACCATCACACTCAATGACCTTTTGCCAACGTGAAAAAATTGACGGACTGCATTTATTACATCAACTCGAGTTATGAACTGCCTATACCTCATACAGTTGTCAAAAGACAAAAAAGGATGGTAATCACTTGGCGAAATGTCAGGAGACTATAAAGGGTGTGGTAAAGTTCGCAATTTTTCCCGGGTCCTTCTTGCAGTATACGGCCTGGCGTTATCCTGTAAGATTACCACTTTCTTTCGATTGATCAAAGAATGCTGTTTTCGGATGAGTGCTGCTTGTACTCGCTGAAGCTGTTTACAATACAAGTTAACAGTGATGGTTTGACCAGTTTCCAAAAACTCATAATGGACAGTTCCGGTTGCTGTCCACCAAACACACAATAAAATCTTATTTGGATACAAGGAAGCCTTGGGAGTGTGTAGTACCAAAGCAGTAGACGGCAACCAATGATACGAACGCTTATAATTTGAGTACAATATCCACTTTTCGTCGTAGGTTAACAACCGATCCAGAAAAGGTTCATTATCGTTGCGTGAAATGTTTGCCGAACAAATGGTAAGACGACTTAATTTTTTATCATTTGACAATTCATGTGGGACCCATTTGCTTAACTTCCACCTCTTTCCTAGCTGATGAAGTTGCAAATGAATGGTTTCATCACTCACATTGAACCTTTCTGCAAGCTCTAGGCACGTTGTCCTGGCATTTGCCTCCGCAACCTGTTGAATATCCTCTTTGTTAATGATCTTCGGTCTCCCAGAGGGTGTTTCATCGGTCAAGCTGAGATCTCCCAAAGAAAATTTCTTCATCCACTTCTCTGCTGTTCGATCACTTACGGCATCATCTCCGAATGCGGTATATATGTTTCGCGTCGCCACTGCAGCTTTGATAACGAGTTTCTACTCATAGAGTAAACAACTTCGAATTAAAGCCTCATTTGTTGCAATTTTCAACTAT
>OW679194.1:136654514-136727467 GCA_940337035.1 Agriotes lineatus | reverse complement strand
TGTTGGAGATAAATGACAACGACTAGGGTTTGTTTATGGATCCAAACAGACCCTAGTCGTTGTCACTTATCAATATCAGAAGGGCAATATTCAATCATATTGAATGAGTATTCATTATTATTGACATTTTAAATATAATTTTGGTATTTTAACAGTAAATTTATATATATTTTGCGAAAAGAACGAAAATTAGGATTTAATAATGGCAGGTATACTGAAAATATTCCCAAAGATGCGACATTATTTTGAGTTTTAATTTCTTTTACTGATATTTTAGGTTAGGAAGGAAATATCGAAATGCGGTTTTCACTACCGTGTTAGACCCTTATTTGGATATCTTTTGTTGCAATAAAAGTGATATCGTTGCATTTAATTTTTTGAGAAAATTTATTTCATTTGTGTTGTCACAAAACGCCCTCTAGCGGCAACACAAACAATCTAAATCAATCCGCTCAAGGCAGCATTGATAGCCTAAGAAAAGCCCTTTTCAACGACTCCAGGTTTGACAAAATCCGTTCAGCCATTTTGAAGTTATTGACATTTATTTCCGAAAATGTTTGGACACCCCCCACCACTTTCCCTTAAGAGATAGAGCAAAAAGCATTTAACGAAAAAAAATCGAATTTATCTCAACTTTAAAACGGTTCCATTTTAGCTATCTGTAATATAAGAATATTTATCAAAAAACCAGATTTAAAATTCAAGAATTTGATTACGCCCCTTGGTGGTCATTCTAGAAACTTAAAAATAATTTCCAGCATTTTCTCTTGGCCGCTTTAGTCATAATTTTTTTACCCCAAGTCTTTACGACAATTACTTTTCGAGATAGGGCCGAGTGCCCTTCCTAATTGACCACCCGTATATAAAATCCGCATGCAAAATATTGTCTTCCTCTAACAAAGGCTTTTTGACGTATGCTGTTAACAAACAGACGGAATTGAGAAAAAATGTTTTTTCGTCATCTAGGGACCCTACAACGTGAAGATCTGAAGAAATGGCGGAAGATGATTTTTTCAAAATTACAATACATCTTTCGCCTTAGGGGAGGGAAGTAAAAACAAACAACAAAATTAGGAACAAATTTAAAATAGGTAATAAATAAATACATAAACAATGGACATGTATTCTTAACAAATAATCTTGTCATAGCAGCACGTTAGAATTGAACATTTGCAAATGCCGCAATTAGGGGAGTTCCAGGCAAGATGACATACTTTTTAATTGGAGCGTAATTAAAAAATACTAAAGGTGCTAATAAATAAAACAAAGTATGTAGATAAACTCTTGTTTATTACAATCATAGAAAAATTTATTTGAAACATCTGAAAGTAAGCGTAAAAAAATAATAACATATTAAACAAGCAAGTAGAAGTTGGGTAAGATGACACAAGTTCGTCTAAGTTGACATAGTCAATATAAGACTTCTTATTTATGCACAATTCACACGTTAATTGCTATATTTTATATGGAACACCTACAGCTACACACAATGTGTGGCACCAATTCAAGCAAGACTGGCACCTTACCCAATGCTCTTTTGGCCTGGAATGTTTGTACAAGTCATTACAATAAATGCAGGCGGCATCATCATCATTCTCCGAGTGGTCATCTTGCCCATAGAGTTGACTCTAGTCTTCTTCGTTGTCATAGTAACAAACTGTACATACTGACATAAAAAGAATAGTAATTTACGTAACAAGTATAGAAAGTGGAGCTTTTCAGTACGAGTGAGATGTTTCCGGAAGAGGCCGTTAGGCCGAGTCCGGAATTTCGAGACAAGTATGGAAAAGCCACTTTCATACGAGTTTCGTACAATATTTTTTCGTACACTAGCATACAAAACGGAATACTAAATTTATCCTCGTATATAGCAAATAAGTAGAGTAATATTATTATGTACCTACGTAACGTTTTATATGTGTTGTAACTAAGGAAACTTTGCGGTATTCGTACGGCAAAGTAGCACTTTGCCGTACGAATACCGCAAAGTGCAACTTTCTGATTAATAAATTGTAGGGCAAAGTAGCTCTTTCAATGCTAGTGTACGAAAAAACATATTATTTAAACATTCATCATTATGCACTCACATTAGGCTAAGATCATATACATAGTATGTCATCTTAAACTGACGGCAGGTATGTCGTTTTACCCGGAATAGACAAAACTTTAACCAATGGATACTTTGTAAACATGTTTTGAAGTTACTTGTACTTTTCTTTAAATATAAAACAAACAATAATTGCTATTAGCATTACCATACTTAAAAACATTTGAATACGTACCTGTCTGCAGATATTACCACTACAATATTGAAGAAGTTTTCAACTGCCAAAAATGTTTGCGAAAATCGTACGACACTCATTAATGACCAATAGAAAAATTAGTTCACGAGCCGTAACCAAGACAACTAAAAAATTTCTTGGAAATTTTTTGTGGGTAGACATTACTTCTTTTTAGGGTTTGTGTCGTTACGATTTTCTTACCGAATCTGCATTCGAGCATTTTCTCATATCCGGAAATAATTTTTCGTGCATTCCAACAACGTCCTAATTTGCCCTCGCGTCCCGCTCGGGAAAATTAATACGACGTTGTTGCAACGCACTCAAAAAATTTCCGGAAAGAATTAATGCTCTTATGAGATTATATGTGATAATTTTTTCTGAAAACTTCGTTGAACTGACAGCTGTAAACAATTTCTGATGAAGCGTCATCTATGAGACCATGAGTAAACTCGTTGTTGCTCAACTGGCGCGAATATTTAATTCGCAATGGGCGCTGTGTCATCTTACCTTACTATGTCATCCTGCCCGGAACTCCCCTAAGTTATCAAAATTGATATTATTGAACAAATCAAACTCAATCGAAGACAGCTGGTATGGTCTTGCGACAATGACGCTCTGTGAGAGTTTTTAATCTTTTTACTTCCCTGGTCTAAAAAAACAAGGACCTATTGTAATCGCGATAAATCACCTTCCGAGATTTTTTCAGATCTTCATGTTTCAGTGTCCCTAAAGGCTGCTCTACACGTATACCTGGTGACAATGAAACTACTACCCACGGCGGCATTTCGAAACGGCTTGAGATAGAAATATGCAATTCGGTACGTCGATAGGGTTGAAATTTTTGAACAATTGTAACATAAAAACAATTGAACGTCGTTTCCGGTTTCACCGGAAATAACCTTGACTTTGTTATTTTAAATGGGACACCCTATATATTTTCTCTTTTTATGACTCTCTGAACAATTCTAAATAACTTTTGTTTAACATACCCCATGTCTAAAATTAATAGTTTTTAAAGTAGAGCCGCTTAAAAATATGCCGTAATTACTATTTGTTTGTATTTTACGGAAAAACGGAGTAGGCCAGAACAGAGGTTGCTACAGTTTTTAAAAACAATTGAATTTTGACAAGTATTTTTAACCCTATCGACATACCGAATTGCATATTTCTATCTCAAGCCGTTTCGAAATGCCGCCGTGGGTAGTAGTTTCATTGTCACCCGGGTATAGTAGCTAAAGCAAGTTACTTAAATCAAGTAGCTAGAAAATGTAGTAGTTTAGTTAAGCGAGCACGTTTACACACATTTTAGCACAATTGTTTAGTTGACGTTGACTTTTTAAAATGGCACAACGTGCAATAATTCGTTCGTTATTAAAGAAATGTATTTTTCACTTAGACTCTTTTATTTTCTTTTTTTCTTGAGAATAAGTTTATCGTATAGCCCGTATTTTTTTCTTATTTCTGCAACTCCAAATCCCTCAATTCCCATAATGCCCTCAATTTTTTTGTAGGCCCTTTTCTCGGGCTTGTTTATTCTTGTAAATGCTAGCTTTGGTATTCCACAAACATTCTGTCTCTCGATATACTTGCACACTTTTTAATGTTGTTTCTTCATTCCATGTTTCAACAAATTATCTGGTAAACGGCTGGTCTGACTAATATACTTTACTAAACTATCCTGTCTACACTTTATTTAGTTTGCGTTTAGTTACCGAAAATCGTGGTAGGCTACGCCACTTGCTCAAGTAAATAGAACTGATTTCTATTGATTTCACAACGTAGTTTACTAAATTCTTTACTTGCTTAAGTACTAAACGAAAATGTTTACATGATGCAAGTAACTAAATTAAACTACTTGATTTATTAATTTGCTTTAACTACTATACACGTGTAAAGCCGCCTTAAGTGACGAAAAACATGTTTTCTTAATTCTGTCTATCTGTTCGTCTGTTGGCGGTATAACTCGAAAACTACTTGTTGGAGGAAAACTATATTTATCTGGCTCGAAACCAAAAATACCTTTGGCCAAATATATACTGTAATAGTTTTTAGTATAAGGGTTTAATATCAGATTAAAAAAGTTAAAATAATACAGTATTAAATTACAAAGATGAATGTAAGTATTAGAAGGATATCGAAATTATTAAAATGTATTTGGTAAAGAAATGAAATAGAATTTAAAATTCAATTGAATGATGCTATATAAGAAACAATAAGATTCTAACATAATTTAATTATTATCCGAAATAAAGTGGAGGATTAATGACAGATACCTATTCTAGAAATATAATTCAACATAGTGGGTGTTAGAACAGTATGATAAAGTTTATATAGAGTGTTGGACTATAAAATATATGCTAAACTAACTCACTAAGGAGATAATAATATTTAATAGTCTGAAAAATAATTTGGTACAAAAAATATGTAATAAATTTATAAAATAAACCCTTTATACAAAGTTTAATCTGTTTTTTTTTGGAATGTAAAAGATTATTAATAAAACATTAATTTTGTGAGAAGAAAATAAAAGTAAATTTTAAAAGATTTAAAGATATGAAGATGGTAAGGAGAAAGAAAATAGATGTGGTGAGAAAGTCCTAAGTAATACATTTATAATCTAGAAAATTAATTTCTGGAATTGGATGTCGAACTGAGTTTATTGTCAATCAATTACATCATATGAATTGGATAACAGGGAAGTAGTTTACATCGAAATTGTTAGCAGAGTGAGCGTTTTATGGTGTGGATAAAAGGTGTTCATCTACTGGAGTTCTAATTCGCCAAGCTTGTCATTGAAGTGACATCTTGTAACTTATATCTAATCGAGGTTCTTGATACTAGGTCGTCGGTGGCTTGAGAATTTTGGTAAGAAGACGTGGAAGGCGTTTGCTGCTGATCGGTTTTTTGGCGGTTCGGTTGGAGAAAGGTGGTAGATGCCTTATCTTGTTTGGCTGGGAAATCTTTGCGGATCCTGGTGTTTGGTTGAGTTCGTACTGGGATTTGTTTGGACGTTGGGAGATCTCTGTGAGACTACTGGATGCGTTTGACTTGGTAAAGGTGAGTATCTAGGTCCATGAACAGGTGTCGGACTACAGGTATTTATGAAAAACCTGAAAGAAAAATATAGAAAGAGTAAAGTGGGGTCATTTTAAAGAGAGGGGTACTTACTATTTGATATTTGTTAAATGACATGTAACGAGGAGGTATTTGTAATTGATTTTGCACTTGCATAATTTGAAGTGCAGGTGACAGCCGTACAAGTTGTCATGAAGTAAAAGCATGAATTTTTAGCAATAAAAGCAGTCTAGATTATGAGCAAATCCGACCTGTGTTTTCAGTCAAGAGTAAAATGTTTTCTACCGGAGCTAGAAATTTAATAATATTGATAATCCATAACTTATAAAAGGGAAAATGAGTTACTTAAATTAAATTTTAGAAGAGAATTGATTGAAAATAAACTAAAGTATAGTAAAAGTCAGATGTAATAGCTAAAGTATAATAATTATTATTATAACATAAAACCATTTACATACATAAAAACCATTATAACATACCAGTCTGACTCAGTCTGAGAGCTGTTCATCTTCAATGACAGCTCCTCTTTTACTTGCTTAATTTTAAATTTTTATATTTTGATGTATTAACTAGTACAACGATTTTTATAACGTAGTTTGCTGGTTAATTATTTTTTCGTCTCCAATGTGTGTGTGTGTATTTTGTAAATATTATTTCTACCTCGTCTTCAACGTTTAAAATCTTAACCTCATTTTAACCTCAATTTTAACATGTGCTTCTACTACTAATGATCATTATGGCCCGAGAATGAAACCAGTTTGGTTTCGAAACATATAGCCATCTATAACTTTAAAATAAATGTTCGTGGAGAATACTATTGAGTTTTATTGCTTCATATCAGGGCATCTCCGTTAAAAGCATGACGGATACGTATTATATAAATGAATCGGTGAGTCTAAAAACAGAATAAGTACAAATCTTCCATTCTGAATAATCAATTTTAGCAATGTTATTTTTACAGAAAAGATGCAGTAAATCTCATTGGTAGTTGTTCTGAAGCTTATTTTTGTTCAAACAGCAGTACTAAATCATTTATAAGGAAAACACTGCCCTTCACTTGTTCTAATGTTGCACTTTTAAAGTTTGAAGAAAAACGTATGTTAATAACAAACTTTTCAAATAAAAATGCATATTGAAAGGACAAGAAATATGGTTATATTTAGAACAAAATTTAATTATTAAAATACTATACCTACACAGACATAAAGAAAGTATGTATTTATGAACTTTGGTTGTCATATTTATATTTGTAGTTTCGCAGAAGTTAATGTGATATTACAACACCAATTCGTCTTCTTCTGTATATTGCATTACTTTTAAATACTGCCAGCTTTATACTGAGTGCAAAAACAGAATAAGTCCTGGACCTGTTCTGTTCTTCCACGCATTGCCTTTCTCTACATTAGTAATGGTAATAGATAGAGTTCAGTTTTTAGGATCATCTGATAGATCCTGAAATTTGATACAAAATGACTCTGAGTTTAAAATGTCAAAATTTGAACTTATTCTACTTTTGCAGTCATCGATTCAAATACAGAAAAACACTAACTTATTTTTAATACTTTTTCAAGTGTTGAAATATAAAAAATTATCTCATATACGCATGCTTTTATTGCTGTTTGATGATGATATAGGCTTTTCATGCATTTCCCTTTTATTTTTCCTTTTTCTCCTGGCGAGATAGATCCGAAATCGGTTTAATGAGAATTTTTTTAAAACTTTCAAACGAATTTGATGACACTCTGGCAAGAGAAAATTTAAACATGTTTAATTTTGCTGTAATATGTTGAAATAGGCATTTTTAAAGTCTGAATTTTCAGGAATCAGTTTAACCACACATCTAAAAATGTTTTCCATTGCTACGAATAAATTAAATAACGTATGGGTCATAAGTTTTGAGAAAATGCTTAATCAGCAAAATAACGAAATTTTATTCAAACGAAAATTAATGGTTAATTTTAGATCTTTTAACAACATAAAAACTAATCTCAATAACAACAAAACAAGATTTGTTTACCGGTTTCGCGACAACTAGATCAGACATCAAAATCGAGCAGACATTTCAAGGCCACTTTTTCTCAAAACTTATGACCCATACGTTACTTGAACTGTGGGATACACAAGTGATTTTAGTTAAATTCCATTAGTCTTAAGAATCTAGAAAAAATGTCCACTACCCTTCCAGGAGATATAACTGATTTTAAATATTTGGGACATTTGCTTTTCATAGTTCGTAAAACATAATCAGCTGAATTATATAAAGTATTATTTGTGATGTTACTTAAAATAATTTGACGCCACTCAGAAATGTCTACTCTGCATGTTATATCTGTTACATCCTTTAATTGAGGAGTAGGATCCCAATCATTCGATTTTTGCAAAATGGAGGTGAGATTTGTATCATTGGTTTCTGAATAACTACGATCGTCTATTTGCCCAATTTAAGAAATTTGGTAACAAAGATTTTTCAACAACATTCTAAACTGGAGGGCATCGGGAAATATCTGCATACTACGGATATCACTGAATAGACTCTCTAGACTAGAGGATCCTGTGAAAAACGAAATGTGTACAAAAATTTATAATTTCTTTCGAAAAGGAAGTACGAGCCCCTCGTCATAATAGTTCGTCGTAGGTACATTTTAATATCGAAGTTTTATAAAAAGATTAAATAGTTTGTTACGGTCTCAAACGGGTTTTACGACACCGCGCCGGGTCATGCAAAAACTAACCAGCTGGCGCGGACGATACTTTACATAATCGAGACAAAGACTCATCTAGGCCGCTGCCCAACCCGCAACAAGAAAATGCCGGCTAAACATCAGTGGAGCGAGAGAGGGTTCTTCACGAGATTACCTTCGGGCAACAGCCAAAGGGGCGGTAAACATTGATAAAATTGAATAGAGCGCCACCCGGTTTTATTGACATAAACGAAAATACAAGGATAGACCCAGAGTAAAACCGGGAAAATCAAATAAGCCTACTTGAAGCTAAACGGGAGTCGAATATAGTAGCAGCCTCATAAACTTCACCACTGCAGCCACCAGCGCAATCAACCTACCTACAACGCTTACACACTCAGGCTTCACCTTACATCAATCTTGACACAGTGACTAAGTCCCCCTGTAAACAAGCATGCACAAATACAAGGGATAATCATAAGTCAAATACAGTAAACAGATCTATTAGGCCAAACTCATGGCCAAAAATTACAACGGTGCCGACGTGATTAACGTATACAACAAACTCGCATCATATAATGGACTAAACCTAATAGAAATAAAACCCAGCTGGGGACGCCTTATCTAAAAACATTACTCAACCCTGTACGAGTAAATTAACGTATAATTGGCGTCGCCGACTGGCAGCAAAAACATAAACGGACGATTTCCAAGATATTACCGGGCTCGTAACACAAAGGTTAAAATTTAGCAGTGAGTGTACAACGCCTTGCTTAGGCGGCGGATAGCAAATATGCTTAATTTAATACATTTCAAAGAACCGGCTGACGGCAAAACATGATTCAAAGATCGGGCCGAGCTTGTAACACAAAGATTAAATTTATAAATGAGCTTACAGCGCCTTGATGCGAGGCGGATAGCAAATATCTTTAATTTAATACATTTAAACGGACCGGCTGAAGGCAAAACATTATTGTACAAATATAGGAGCGCACTATACCTTCTAGTTTGGCGGCTTGGCCTCGGCGTGAAGCGTTGATTGCAGTAGGCGGACAGCACCAATCGCTATAGCTGTCGTTCGACGTGATGTGGGTGGAAACCTGCGATGTCCAATGAGTCCCCTATTTACTCGGGAAGAATTGTGCAGCGCCCCCTAGGCGACCACAAAAACTTGCGAGGCCATTTATTATCCCACTCGTAGATGAGATCCCGAACCGGAAACGGAACAATTAGCCAAACAGGCCTTCAACAATGATTACGAGCGGCTGATGTCATCGACCAAGACATCACACCAACAGCCAAAACACACCCTGCCACTTACACTGCTCGCCGAGAACCGACTCAACACAGAAATCGTAATAAATCTGTAACAGCACGAACACAGGACGCCGTCCCCAAGGCACGGGGCCCCCTAGACCCAAAAAACGCTCACAAAGACGCGCATATGAACACTGGCTCGAGACTGACTAATTGTCAACAAACACTAAGCAGAGATTCGCCCCCAGGCGTGAGAGAGAATGCGACGGCATTGGAAACACAACTTTCCTGACTTATCTCGCTCGCTCCCACGGGATATGTTTTGAAAATTGCTGTAACCGGGACGAAACAAACTACAGCTGCCGATCAAATGTCTAGAGCCCCGAGTGGGCCGGAGTTGCGTGTGTGACAAATATTTAGAATTTTGGACGCAATTAGCTGAAGCACTCTACGAGACAATATGACTGAAAAGGAGCCTATACACAGGCAAACTCGTCATTTTTGTACCAAAACTACTGCAACAGGTGGCATATTGGTAAAATATAAAAATGGCCTGACAAGTTGTAATTAAGGCTAAACTGCAGAATCCGGGCCCATTCTTCTCCTTATAATTTTAGTTAAGGTTACTAGAAAAACACGGTTAATAATAATTAATATTAACAATAGGAGGAGAATTGGCCCCGGATTCTGCAGTTTTCCCGGAATTAATATTAAATATACTACAAAATCTATATTGAATATAGTAAAGTGATTACTCTTTATTACACTTATCAACATTGAAATAAAATTTTACTTTTGACTAAAAATTAACTTTGAAAATTAATTGTTCCCGTCATAATAGTTCGTCCAACACGTATTTGGTTGATCTTAGTTGCCTATATTTTTTCTGAGATATAAAATAATTGCAAACTATCTATCGCTATACTTTGGTTGAATTACTTTAAAACCAGAAATAAAATTTAGAAAAATGAATTGAATATGGCGTGTGGAAAGCCGTTAAGCGCGGATGTTCTACAACTATCAAAAAATATATTGCAGGCGGAAAATATAGCTGTAACATTGCGGAGGTATTAAAAATTCGTTATTCTTCAATAAAAATGGTCAAAAATTATTTAACACGTGGCTCAACGAAATGTTTAAAGAAAACAGGTCGTCCGTCTTCAGTTTCTTTGCGAGAACGAAGAATCATAAAGCGGATTGTTACGGTATAAAACTGTTTTCACGACACCTCGGGGTACGAGAGTACCACCACACCTATCACGTCCGGGAAAGACTAATAGCCACGGCTGAATACGCTCAGGGAGATGGGCGTGGTCCTATGAACGGGACACCATAGGTACAAGTGTGACGACGTATACAGAATGTTACAAAATAATAGGGAGCTTTACATCAATCTTACATTAGCCGCGAATCGGGCGACGACATCACAGAAGGCTTACCCTGAAAGCTAATATGCAACACAAAGAAAAAATGCAGCGGGGGCGTTTGACAAGTGAGTCTATTAACCTTCACACATATAGTACATAGAGGGGGGTACATAACTAACGCGCATAAATAGGATATATAGCGCAAGTAAATCTAGCGCAACGAAAAGGTGTTGGTGGAAGGCCCTGTATATAACTAGGGTGCCTGTACTGTTTAATGCACAATGTGGCGACACAGCAAATGTTAGTTAATTAATTGCGCATTCATGCTTAACGACAATAAATCTAGTACAAAGAAAAATATGTTGGCGGAAGGCCCTGTATATTACTAGGGTGCCTGCACTGTTTAATACACAATAGGGCGACACAGCAAATGTTAGTTAATTTAGCGTGGGCGGCTTATGTCTAGTACAAATACCTTATCACTAAGGCCCGAATTATTAGGTTTTATCCTTTTTCATATTAATTTAGGCACTGATGTGAGACTTACAGATGACAAGAATTATGAGAAAATACATCTTTTGAGCTATACTTGTTATTGCCTAAATGCCTAAATACCCAAAATTTCTTCTTAACGACCTAAATATCCTAAACAAAACCTAAATTGCATTTTTATACAACCTAAATTATGCTAATTCGAACATTTTAAAATAGTAAGGTGTTATTTTATAAATTTGAAACTAAAATTACCGTAACTTACCGGACGCGGTGCATTATACAGGGTGTTATGGAAATAAGTCCAAATATTTTAACCAGTAATAGAGCTCACCAAAATGAACAACTTTTTTATTTATCGTTATTCATTTAATCGCTTATTTTTTCAATCATTTATCTCCACTAAATTTGACGAGCCACTTTGTAATCAAATCTATGTTAAAGGTGAACGACACAAGTATATTAAAGTTCTTGCACAAAAAACATGCGGTCAATAACTTACGCATCTCAATTATTGATAAAGTACGTTGGTGACCAGATGTGAACTAAAGGTTTTATCAGTATCTATGCAGTTTTTGTTGGTTTGCATATCAAGGAAATGTTTTTTGTGTTTTTTGCCATTAAATTAACATATTATTCTATAGGCGGGTATGCATTTTTAGAGTAAAATTGTTTTGAATTTTAACTCACTATTGATAAATGGAGAAGTTGTTCAGTTAAGCGAGTTCTATTACGGGTTAAAATATTTGCATTTATTTCCATAACACCCTGTATATGATTCATTTGACATGTCTTGCATATGCTTTTAACTTAGTAAGTGAAAAAGTTCGAAATAATTGGAAGATGCTGACGGATTGATATCCAATGTAAAGAAAGCCCCTCTTAGGGTGCAGGTGTACAAATATCACTTGAATGGTTTAGCTCTTTTTCCAGAGCCCGTTCTGACTAGGTAGGGCACTTAAATAGAAAGTGCTATATTTTATGCAAATAATTTTGACGATATAAAATCAGTAAGTTCTCTTTGTAGGGAATAAGTTGTTATTGTTTATTTTTTAAGTTGTTACATCTTTCGACAGTGATTCAGCGCAGGCTATTAAAAACACATCTGTATTTTAACAAACCTAATATTAAAAATGATCTCCTTTTTATTAAAGCTCATTTTAAAATTCTGATTGACAGTACAACAAGGTTGGAAACAGTGGGACTGCTTTTAACTCAATCTGTAGAAATTATTGAAAAACTGATGAAAACATTAGCAAAATCCTCAAGTTTAATTGCTATACAAGTTTATGCTAAACTTGATTGTTTATTTTTAAAAATCCTAGTTTTCAAGAAATCCTCAACTTTAAAAAATTGATTTCTGGTGAGAGTGAGGAAAACGTAGGTAGATGCGGACTGGAGCAAATATAAGTTTGCTCCAATAACATCTTGTGATGTGGAGAGATCTTTCTATTGGTTAAAATATGTATTAGTTTTAAGCCAGAAAAGTTGGAACAGTATTTGGTTTGTTATGCAAATGCTTAGTTTATATTCAAGAATTATTGTAAGACTGTAGAATTTTGTACTGAGTATGTAAGTATTATTTAACTTACATTTAAATATAAGTATATAGTGTTATTTTGTTGTAGCCTAATTTAGGCTATAAAAATTATAAGTCCTAAATTAAAGTTTTTAAGACCTGAATTACGAGATTTTAGAACCCATTTACTGACCTTCTTTTGGCATTTTAACTAGATACCTAAAAAATCCGGGCTTTACTTATCACATAGCTTCGCCTGCGGTGTTTGAAGTGACGTCTGGCTAGCGGCTTGCCTCCCAAAGTCGCTACAAGAAACGGGAGACTCCAACGGACTCGAAGCGGGGTCTAAGATGATGCCATACCTTACGGGTTTTCCAAACCGGGGTCAATGATGCGACCAAATGCGACAGGACTAGCACATCATTCTCGCCAAGGGTAGCCGCTCTTGGATTAATCCCACGTTTCAACCAGGGGCTGATGGCTCGACGGCCCATAACAAGAAAAGCGGCTGGCGTAATATTGAGGAAGCACCACCATAGCACCCGGCTTCCTACAGGATCCAAAAACACCCACACAGCACCGCTGGCAGTCCTCAACGAGGCTTGTGACCAACTCTCACAACAGGAAAGACAATCTCGCACGTGCTCAGCGGCCGCCACCCCGAAACTCAACTGCTCGCCTCTCGTACCAGGTGCTAACCGACTCACGAAACCACGCCACACTGCAGCTGAGAAAACAAAAATGGAAAGGGGGGTTGCTGCAGCTGTGCACCGTAGAGACGAAAACCTCTCTAAAACCATTTATTCTCTCTCTCTTTCTCGCACTCATTGGCGTTGTTTGTAAGATACAAGTTGGGGAATAGAACGCGACTCCAGACAAAATCGATATTCGAAGCTCGCTCAACGCGGGCGAGTCTGACACCTGACACGCTTGCTTCCAGGAATTCTGGCCGGGCTTGCACAAACCAACAAAAGGGACTATACAGCGTGCGCTAAAAGTCACTAAAAGCTTGCATAGAATACAAAATGCTTAAATTCTAGCGGATAAATATGAAAAACCTATATACCCAAAGGGTCGTAATTTAGAAAAATAGGCCAAGTAGCCCTACATTCGTACACTCTGAATATGTCTTGACAAATTATTTAAAAAAATAGACGGGGATGTGCATCTGAAATATTTACAATATGGAATACCTGCAGTAGGCACCCAAAAAATGGGGTAGAGCTTTTACAAGGTAGGTAGCAATAGCAAATAAAATTTTGAAAACTTGAGCAATTTTATAAAATAAATTCTCAGGCGAAAGTAAAGCCCATGTTGACTCTCAAACAGAAAAAAACGGGTAAAATGATGTAAAGACCATCAAAATTGGTCGCTTGAGCAATGAGAATCTGTAATTTGGAGTGACGAATTTCGCTTCTAAGTTTGTGATGGAGATAGCCGTAAACGTGTTATAAGATTTTCAACTGAAGCTTACTATAACGATTGTTTGGTGCGAAAAATAAAATTTCTCGCTTCGCTAATGGTTTGGGGATGTATGTCAGGTCAAGGCGTTGGTAATTGACTTTTTATTGATGGTACTGTCAACGCAGTAAAATACCAGGAAAATCTTGAAAATGAACTCCTACTATCAATTCCTCGTCTTAAAACTGACGACGGAGATTACATTTTCCAGCAGGATGGAGCTGCTTGCCATACTAAAAAGGTAATTACAAATTGGTTAAGAGATCAGCATATCGACGTTGTCAATGCAATATCTCGTATCTACAAAATTAGCCAAAATGGGTTTATTGCAGGTTCGTGTTAAGGAACACGCGTTGACGCTACTGAGAATGCATATGAGGCAGCCATTGGTTCAGACAAATCAGGTGATTTACGAAATTCCGGGCAATACCTCGTATCTGTGAGCCAATATGGCAGATGCTTCATGTTTTTGCGCGTTGGTGCTTGTAAATTATATGTGCTTTTAGTGTAAATTTTGAATAAGTATCTTTAGTTTATGGTAAGCCTATGCTAAAATTTGATTTATGTAGAATGATTATAATGTCGACTCCTGTCATAATTTCATGCTATTAAGACAAAAAACGTTTCCAAAGTAAGCTCATGTAGCTACGTGTAAATTGCATTTGACCATTTTTTTTAGTTGAATCTGCAGTTACGTGGTATTGCCCATGTAACCTTGGAAGTGCTTAAATTTCCAGATTAAAACTGTGTGTGAGAAATTTATAAATTTTGATAGAACTTAGATAAAAATTTGGATAAAAATGGCTACAATTCATGGGAAAAAATGGTGGAAATGTGCAGAAATTCCCAATAAACTGAACCAGGTAAGAATAATTTAATTATTTCTTTAAGGAGATTAGACGATCGTTTTACTGTGATTATTTTGCCTAAAATGAAGAACTATTTTTGTCCATAACCAGTTGGTAAAAAAGAACATTTTCCTGTTTTTAGATGAAAAGGAAATAACAACAAAAATACCTTTAAGGGCCATCGCAAATAATAACAATAGTAACAAATGGGAACCTTGCTCCAAATCAAGATCGGCCTAAAATTATAATTTTGCAGGATATTAAATTGAATAATCCTGTTACTAACATTTTTAAACAAACTTGTCCTAAAGAATATTATTGTAGTTTATTTTAAAAATATGTACATTGTTGGGGAGCCTCTCAGTTTTCCGTTATGTTTGGAAAATTCCTGATTGCTAGCTCGCCTTGGACTTTAATGGACTGTATGGATTTATTTCTTCACTGAATTATACACTCGTTGAAAGCAAAGTAGTTAATTTATTAGCAATAAATTAGTACACAAACATTTGAAACAAAGGATTAGTTTTCGCGGAGCGGACTCCTTCGCATGCAGTCTCGTCGACAGATGGAAGTTAAGTAAAGCGGCGAGGCGAAGCCCGCTCAAGTTCTGGACTGCGCATAGTATACGCACAACTACAAGCGAGGCGGCACAATTTTATGAAACACTTAACATACCGCCCGCCTTGGAAAAGGTAACCTTTCAAATAACAACAGTACAAATTTGACATGTAACAGCTAGTGTAAGACATGTAACCAAAATCGACATATACAAAGCATAATAATACATAGATCTTAAGGTAATACAAGAAAACCCGAACAATGGATAGCCAAAAGGCTTTACGAAACACTGCGCAAGACGCTAACGTACTAGTTCACAACACTAGGTAGCGGGCACAATTTGGCGAAGAATCGCTTTACGATCCCTGACACAGTTTTCACTGACGCCACACGCGTAACGCCGTCAAGGCCAGGGTGCAGCTCGGTGACCCGGCCTAACCTCCACTTCAGAGGGGGAAGATTGTCATCCTTGATGAGGACCATGGAACCAGGCTGGAGGTCCGAAAGGTGTGTGCGCCATTTGGTGTGCTGTTGGAGCTCTGAGATGTACTCCTTACTCCATCTTTTCCATACATTCTGGTGGAGCTGTTGTATTCTTTGGTATCTAGACAGCCGAGACTCGGCTATCTCAGTAACGTTGGGATCAGGCAGTGACACCAAAGGACGACCGATCAGAAAATGAGCAGGAGTCAAGGGCTGAAGGTCGTTTGGATCAGCGGACAAAGGAGACAGGGGTCGGGAGTTTAAGGTTGCTTCCACCTGTGCTAGCAAAGTGCAAAATTCATCGTAATTTAGACTAGCGTTACCTATAACGCGCCGCATGTGATGTTTGGAGGACTTAATTCCGACCTCCCACAATCCGCCAAAGTGGGGACTGTGCGCGGGTATAAAATGCCAAGCTACTCCGTCGCTCGCGACTGATTCGGAAATAGAAAGGCCTTGTTCCGCAAGAAAATTGCCTAATTCGATTAATTCGGAATTAGCGCCGACAAAGTTAGTGCCATTGTCTGAATAGACATGGAGCGGTTTGCCTCGACGAGCTACAAACCGGCGAAAAGCCATTAAGAAGGCTTCAGTAGAAAGGTCAGCGACCAATTCAAGGTGCACTGCTTTTGTGACAAAACAAACGAATAGACAAAGGTAGGACTTCACTAGTTTAGAACCACGTCCTTTGCGATCCTTTATCATGAACGGTCCACCATAATCGATACCAGTCGTATGAAATGGGGGCGATGATTGAATACGAGAGGCTGGCAGATCTCCCATTATGGGTTCGGTTAACTTAGGAGAAAATCTAAAACACCGCAAGCATTGATGAACCACTTGCTTGACTATGTTTCTGCCAGAGGTAATCCAATATCGTTCTCTGAGATTAGCTAACAGCATTTGAGGGCCGGCATGGAGAAGCCGAAGGTGCTCATGTGAGACTAGGAGTTTGGCAAACGGATGTTTGCCAGAAATCACTAGAGGAAACTTCTTGTCAAAAGGTAATTGAGAGTTGTGGAGCCTACCACCAACTCTTAGCAGTCCCTTGGAATCCAGATAGGGGTTCAAGGATATCAAAGCAGAAGATTGTTTCACAGGCTTGTTCTGTGACAACAGCTTAAATTCGTCAGGAAATGACTCACGTTGTGAAAACCTTGCAAGCCTTACAAGGGATGCTTGCAGTTCATCTGTAGAAAGGGGCCCAGAAAGACGATCAGCTTTGGGGGTCCGCGCATTGTTATAAAAACGAAAGCAATAAGCTGTAACTCGTTGTAATCGAGCCAAACTTAAATACTGATTGAACGGAAATGGTTCAACAGAGGTTACAGAAAAACTCTAAACTTCTTTTTTGAATTCTGGAAGCTCAGCAAGAACATGTCTGGAAGTAGGCCAAGATGCCTCATCTTTGCTTAGCCAGGCGGGGTCATGCCACCAAAGGCTTAATTCTTTTAAAACTAAAGGAGGGACTCTCCTAGTGAGAAGATCAGCAGGATTCGACGCGGTAGGAACATGCCTCCACGTGGCCTCAGAAGTGAGTTGCTGAACATCTGTCCAGAAACCAATTCTAGATAGGGGCAAATCAAGTGCCTTTATGACTTGCACGGAAAGTTTACTTAGAAGAACAGCTCCGCAGAGCTCGAGCTTCGGAATTGTCAAGGGCTTTAAAGGGGCTACCTTGGCCTTGGAACAGAGAAGGTGAACTTGTACTTCCCCTTCCTGATTCTTGGAACGGAGGTATATCGACGAACCGTAACCATTGTTGGAGGCGTCGCAGAAACCATGGAGTTCTATCTCAAACACGCTCCGACAGAGGACGTGACGAGGAATTGCTAAGTCATTGAGCATGAGAAGATCACGCCGATATGTAAACCATTTTTCTTGTATGGCGTTGGGAACGGGTTCATCTCAATTCAACTTTTCCATCCAAAGTTGTTGCAAAAGAACCTTGGCACCCATAATGCATGGACTTAGCAGACCCAGCGGGTCAAATATCTGCGATATTTCAGACAAGATGCTACGCTTGGTAGCCTTACTACTTGTAGAATTTGAAATATTGAATAAGAATCTTTTCTGAGCGATTTGCAATGAATCACCCAATACCTCTACAGGTTTCTTGAGAGGGATAGAGACAACGAATCCACCATTCGCTTCTCGTTGCGTATTTTGCACGAAATGTGCCTCACAGGCGTTCTCTTCATTTGTGCGGACCTTTTCCTCTGGGTAATGTTCGAGTTGCAAAAACCTAGCAATGGGGTCAGAAGCATCCTCGATCGTGCCAAGATTGCACTGTACAGGGTACGCAGAAGGGGGGCCTGTAGGGCCAGAAACAATCCAACCAAAACGAGTTTTTTGGAGGATGGGAAGATTTGGGCCTAGACCAATTTGTCCAATACAAAGGAGCTGCCAGAAAATGGGCGAACCAATCAGAATGTCGATGGTGCCCGGTTGGTCGTAGGACAGATCTGATAACTTGATGTTATCAGGAACCTTGAAACTGTTTCGCTGGACACGAAAACTTGGGGTTGTACCTGTAATCTCATCGAGAACAAGACAGGATAGACCAATACTGTATGAGGTGTGAGGGGCTTGCAGCTTGATATCACACCTAGCCTTGATTTGAGAAGTAGCTTTACTTAAGCCAGAAACAGTAACGTTGACTTCGCGAGTTGCAGGCTTCAACTTTTTACACAAATCTGAACGTATGAAGTTCGATTGGGAACCGGAATCCAGCAGGATTCGCACAACATGAGGCGTACCATCATCAGCGATGAGTTTAGCGGTAGCCGTAGGTAAGAGTACCTGCAAAGCATTCGAACAGAATGCCGAAATCGATTGATTTAGTTCAACAGGGGTTTCTGCCGACATCGCAGATCCTGGTTGACTAGAAAAAGCATTTTGAAGTTTGTCCTCATGAAGAAGGGTGTTGTGCCTTGATTTGCACTTTCTACACGTATATTTGGAGCTACAGCGGCTCGAAAGGTGACCCTGAGTTAGGCAATTAAAGCATACACGGAGCTCTTTTGCCTTTGAATTTCTGTCAAGAGAAGACAGCTTGACAAACTTGTCGCATTTGTACAAGGGATGAGATCCTTTACAAAGTGGACACGAAGGGGTACCTGACACAAATGATTTCGAATGTACCTTGGAAGACTTTTCGGGTACAGGCTTAATATTTTTTACTTCCAGAGTTTCTAGAAGATTTGCTATGTTTTGCAGAAATTCCTTGAACTCGTCAAGATTAGGCAGGTCAAAGCTTGACCGGTTTCTAAGGACCTCCCATTCACGGAATGTCGTGGGGTCCAGTTTTTTAGAAACGACATAAATGATAACAACATCAAGAAGCTCGCTTTCGGTAGCTAATGATTTGATTGCTGTAAAGTGTTTGAATAACATATCGCTAATCGTACGTAATTTAGTTGCAGATTCCTTACTGCACGATTCAAGTTCAAAAATAGCATTGAGGTGGTTATGAATCAGAATTTTTGGATCATTGTAACAATTACACAATGCATCCCAAGCTAGAATATAATTACTCGCAGTAAACTCTAGACTTTTTATAATTTGGCTTGCATCACCCTGTAAACTAGCCTTTAAGTAATGCAGCTTTTGAATATTAGTCAGCGTTTGATTCTCATGAATTAAGCTAATAAAAATCTCACGAAATTCCAACCACTCTGACACGTTCCCTGAATATTTGGGAATCGAGATGGTAGGAAGGCGTACAGCTCGATTATTGCAATGCGAGCTGCAGTTCGAATGCGTTGACCTCACGCTACCGTTAGGAGATCCAGAACGATCTGGTGCAACATCAGACTGCTTCTTGTATTCATTAATCAAATATTCAGCTTGTGAAATTGCAAAATAATAAGAATCTTCAAATTCAACTTGTTGCTGCATTTCAGATTCTGTATCCTTACTGTTTTCTAAAATTTGTTCATGAATATTCTGATAACAAGGTGGCTGTATCATTCAATCTTTTTTGCAATTGAATAATCTGAGCGCTAGATAAGAATTGATCTTCATCATGAATTGTTTGCAAGGATTGCACGTGATTTGCAAAACGCGTAAGCTTGCCTTTGATAGAGCCTCGTACTCTTACAAGCGAATCCATAATTGTTGAAATTAAAACAGTTTAACGGATAGAACTAACTCTCGTACGCCCCTGGCGCGGAATTTTGTTTACAACGCAAGACAGCTGCCACGACGCGAGATTAACTTGTGAACAATTCGACTGCAATATGACACATGCAGGGGATATTGTACTAGCGCACAAACGAAATAGCTTGGCATTTCACGCAATTAAAATGTTTATATGACTCATAAACCATTTGTTTACGCAATAATACGCAGCTGAAATTATGCACCTACAGACACAGATGATAGAAAACCAAATTCATGCATAGGAAATCACAAAAAAGGGAACTTAGGCTTACATTGATATTGTTGTGTGCCGCCTTTTTCCTTGTTGTGGCTTGAACTGCCGTCTCGTCTGCAGCTGGCTGCCCACCTGCACGAACTTGGCGAGACTCGGCGTTTGGCTATCTCGCTCTCACGTTGCTAGCACCGTCTGCTGTCTTCCTTCCTCTCGTTAGGGACGAAAACTGCTTGTTGTACTTACTTGCCTTGTACAACTGCGAATCCGGGCCGCTGATCCAAGCGGCTCGAAGGAACAATGTTGCTGCTTTCCGGGCTCGTACTAATCCGGATCGATGGACCAATGTGGGGAGCCTCTCAGTTTTCCGTTATGTTTGGAAAATTCCTGATTGCTAGCTCGCCTTGGACTTTAATGGACTGTATGGATTTATCAGGTAACCAAATAAGTTCGTGCGTTTTTTGATGGTAAAATATAAATATTTATTAGGAAACGATAATACACTATTATTCATCGAAGTAATTACCATCACACTCAATGACCTTTTGCCTGTGTGACACCAATTTTTGTATGCCGGTATTGTAGAACTCTATGGATTTTGAATCAAAAAATTGACGGACTGCATTTATTACATCAACTCGAGTTTTGAACTGCATATGCCTCATATAGTTGTCAAGAGACAAAAACAGGTGTTAATCACTTGGCGAAATGTCAGGAGAGTGTGGAGGGTGTGGCAACGTTTCCCAGCCAAGTTCAGAAATTTTTTCCCGGGTCACTCTTGCGATATGCGGCCTGGCGTTATCCTGTAAGAATACCACTTTCTTTCTATTGATCAGAGAAGGCTGTTTTTGGATGAGTGCTGCTTGTACTCGCTGAAGCTGTTCACAATACAAGTTAGCAGTGATGGTTTGACCCGTTTCCAATAACTCATAATGGACAATTCCGGTTGCTGTCCACCAAACACAATAAAATCTTGTTTGGGTGCAAGGAAGCCTTGGGAGTGTGTGGTACCGAATCAGTAGGCGACAACCAATGATACGAACGCTTAGAATTTGAGTACAATATCCACTTTTCGTCGCAGGTTAACAGCCGATCAAGAAAAGGTTCATTATTGTTGCGTGAAATGTTTGCCGAACAAATGGTAAGACGACTTAATTTGTTATCATTTGACAATTAATGTGGGACCCATTTGCTTAACTTCCACGTCTTTCCTAGCTGATGAAGGTGCAAACGAATATTTTCATCACTCACATTGAACCTTTCTGCAAGCTCTAGGCACGTTGTTCCGGAATTTGCCTCCACAACCTGTTGAATATCCTCGTTGTTAATGATCTTCGGTCTCCCAGAGGCTGCTTTATCGGTCAAGCTGAGATCTCCCGAAGAACATTTCTTGAACGACTTCTGTGCTGTTCGATCACTTACGGCATCATCTCCGAATGCGCTACATATTTTTCGCGCCGCCACTGCAGCTTTGGTACCGAGTTTGTACTCATATAGTAAACAACCTCGAATTCAAGTTTTATTCGTTGCCATTCTCAACTATTTAAAACTAGGAATTAAACAATTGTCACCAAATGTGTATGTATCCGATAAAAGAAGGATTCATACTAAAGTACATGACAGATAACAAACAAGTGCTATCGATCAACAACGTAAAAATATTCATGGCACTCTGCTGTATACAAAAACCGCACGAACTTATTTGGTTACCGATATTTCTTCACTGAATTATACACTCGTTGAAAGCAAAGTAGTTAATTTATTAGCAATAAATTAGTACACATACATTTGAAACAAAAGATTAGTTTTCGCGGAGCGGACTCCTTCGCATGCAGTCTCGTCGACAGATGGAAGTTAAGTAAAGCGGCGAGGCGAAGCCCGCTCAAGTTCTGGACTGCGCATAGTACAACGCACAACTACAAGCGAGGCGGCACAATTTTATGAAACACTTAACATACATCTTAAAATTACTATATCTTTTCGTTCTTTGAACAGACAACCAAAAAAACATTATCCAGCGATATAAAACTGAATAATAGCTTTGAAAACCTTATTGAAAATGCAGACATTATATTATTTGACGACCTTATGGAAATTGAACCTGCAGAGGTATCATATCGCGCACATTCTAATGTAGGAAATGAGGGAGAAAACCATGAAGACGAGAATAATCATTCAGATATTAATGGTGATGCAAGTTCTAGTAATGAAGATGAAGATACGAAAAGTGAAGCAGGATCAGAACGGCAAGTAAACAAACAATTGAGAATAACGGGAAGGAAATACGTAGGGTTTAGAAGACCAAGAAATAAAAAAAAAATACTAAGATATCGACAGGAGCGAAAGAACAATGAAGGAAAGATGCAAGTGAAAGTCATGCCAAAGGTCCAAAACCAGAATGTGCAATGAAATTAGCGAAACTATTAGAAAGCAAATTTTCTTCCAATTTTGGGCCCATCTGGATTGGAAGCAAATAAAAATTGTAATATGCAACTTAGTATCACAGAAACATCCGCAACGCCAAATAACAGGGGAAGAAATATCAAGACGTTCATCATCACTCTTTTACAGTTTAAACATTTGCGAAAAAACTGTTTCTGTGTGTAAAACCATGTTGTTAAACACACTTGGTCTAGGAGAATGGAGTGTGAGAAATTGGATACAATAATCTTAATTTGGAATTTCTGATACTCCTAAAAATAGTAAAAGATCTTCTAAACGCCAAAAATTATCAGAAAATGATTAATTCATCAAAGCATTTTTAGAACAATTACCTAAACTACCAAGCCATTATTGTCGTAGGGGTTCACAAAAGTTGTTTTTTGGAACAAGATTTCAAAAGAATTGAGGGGCCTATATGAGAAATGTGTTGAGTACTCACAAGAAAACCAAAATAAAATAGTTTCTAGAAATACATTCATGAAATGGATTAAGATATTAAATATTGGAATATTCAAGCAGCGAAAAGATCGCTGCGATACATGCCTGGAAATTGAGGCAGGAAACTTGAGCAAAGATACGTGGGAAACTTATATAAAAAAGGACAAAGCTCAAAAAGAAAAACAAGACGAAAAAGAGGAAGCAAAAAAAAGGAAATTTTCACGTTATGACAATGGATTTGCAGGCAGTAAAAACTTGTCCGTCATTACAAGCGAGTTCACTTTACTTTAAAACAAAATTAGTCTGCCTTAATTTCTCATTTTTTTATCTTAATACAAAAGATGATACATGCTATTGGTTCGACGAGACAGATGCCGATATCAACATTTGCATGGATGGTTGTTACTTTGTTAGTTTTCTAATCACTCACTACATTTCCTCTACTGAAAATATTAAAACGATAGTGTTGTATTCAGATGGATGCACCTATCAAAATCGCAATTGCATTTTATCAAATGCACTATTAAGCTTGTCATTGCATTGCTCCAATGTGTGTTTTTTATTTTACTTTTAATATCTGTTTTTTTTTTCTTTTTTAGTTTAGCAAATGACTAATTATATTAATGTTGCTCATTTAAATGCACGTTCTCTCAAAAACAATTTTACAGAGATTAGGGAGCTGCTTCTATCGTCCAGTTATGATGTTGTGGGAGTGACTGAGACATGGTTGTCACCCAGTGATTCTGATGATCTCATACACATTCCGGGCTTTCTGGTTGTTCGAGGAGATAGGGCTACCGCAACCTGGGGCGGAGGGGTATGTGTTTATATTAAAAATAATATCAATTATTCAATTGTTTCAATCTCAAAAAATTCTGCAGCCATCGAACAACTTTGGATCAAACTAATGTTTAAAAATATAATTTTGATATTTGGTACAGTTTATAGAAGACACGAGTATTCTTATGCAGAATTTCTTGATTCACTGGAGGACTCAATTTCTCTGACTACACCCATTTCAAATGAAATTATATGTGTAGGAGACTTTAATATAGATGCGTTAAATATTTGTAACCCTGCTACAATAATATTATTTTCTATGTTGGATGCTTTGGGATACAAGCAAATAATTGATAAACCTACGCGTATTACTAAATCTACTTCAACAATGATTGATCTAATTCTGGTGAATATGGAAACAAATGTTAGCGATTTTGGTGTAATAAATGTGCATGGTTTATCAGATCATTGTTTGACTTACGCTAAATATCCCATAGATGAAAAACTTTATAAAAAATCAATGTTGTATACCTATAGAGATTTTAGCCAATTTAATTATGCAATTTTTAACGCTGAACTTCAATCTTTACCACTAAGTACAATATACGATTTACATAATGTAAATGATAAAGTTCATTTTTTAAATAGCAATATTGTAAATTTATTTAATCAACACACAACAGTTAAAACAATAAAAATATCAAAACCAAAAGCTCCGTGGATGACTGATAACATTAAATTGATGATATCACTTCGCAATAAAGCTCTACAAAAATTCAAAAAAACAAAAAAGCCTGCACATTGGGAATATTACAAATCTCTTCGCAATTATACCAATTTTACTGTCAAACAGGAAAAAAAAGCGTACATAAATTATCAAATATATGTAAACGGCCCTCAGGCTTTGTGGAAAGAACTTAAAACAGCACATATTTATTTCAAAGCTGACAATTTTGCTATTCCTCCTGATCTTAGCGATGTAAATGAAATAAACAATGCATTTCTGAATACTGCTAAACCAAAAACCTCTAATAATTATTGTGATATTTTGCGCTTTTACAATAACAACTTATTTAAAAATTTCATGTCTAAATTTACTTTTACTCCTATTTCCAATGAAGATGTTATAAAAATTATTGCTTCTATAAAGACAAATGCAGTTGGATCTGACAATATAAGTATAAACATGTTAAAGCTATGCTGTCCTTATTTAATTCCCTATATAACTAACATAGTAAATTGCAGTATCGACCAATCTTTATTTCCGGAAGCATGGAAAACAGCTCAAGTTGTTCCATTGCCAAAAATTAGACAACCTCGTGATTATAAAGACTTACGACCTATTAGTATATTACCTTGTTTGTCTAAAGTGCTTGAAAAAGTAATGGAAGCACAAATACGTCAGCATGTGGAACAACACTCCATTCTTCCGGAAACACAGTCAGGTTTTAGGCCCGGATATAGTTGTGTAACTTCACTACTTAATATAACTGATGATATATGTACTGCTATTGACAACAATGAATTATCAATTATTTTAATGCTCGATTATTCCAAAGCATTCGATACAATCAAGCATGATATTTTGATTTCAATATTGCATCACATTGGGTTTAGTATTTCAGCAATACAGTTTATTGAGAGTTATCTTACAAATAGAACTCAGGCTGTTATTCTAAATAATTACAAATCAAATTTATTACCAGTCACACTTGGAGTCCCCCAGGGATCAATACTTGGTCCTCTTCTATATATAATATATACTTTTAATCTAAAAACTTCTCTTGACCACTGTGCATTTCATATGTATGCTGACGACACGCAATTGCAATATAATTTTAAACCAGAAAATGTTGACAAAGCTAATACAGAAATTAATTCAGACCTAAACAATCTAGTTAACTTCTCTGAGAAGCATGGCTTAATGATTAATCCAAATAAATGTTATGTTATGCTATTCGGACGAGTAAAAGCAAGAGAGGCTATTCGAGATAGTATTATAATAAAAATTCAAGAAGCAATACTACCAATCAAAGATAATGTAAAAAACCTTGGACTTACCTTTGACCAAAACATGCGATTCAAAAAACATATTTCTAGCATCCTTCAAAAAGCATATCTTAATTTAAAAATTATTTTTCAAAACAGATTTTCTTTAAGCCCAATGGTAAAAACTATATTATGCAAATCTATGGTTTTGTCGCAGTTTAATTATTGTGATTGTGTGTACGGTCCTTGCTTGGATAGTACAGATATCAGGAGAATTCAGATTATGCAGAACTCTTGTTTGAGGTTAATATTTGGTATACGAAAATATGAACACATATCTCACAAATTGCAAGAAATTAAGTGGTTGAACATGGCTAATCGAAGAAAACTTCATTCGGCATGTTTATACCATAAAATAATTATTAACAAGTCACCTTCGTATTTATTTAATAAAATTAGTTTCAGATCTCATCTACACAATTTAAATATACGTTATAAAGATTTCATAAATACTCCAATTCATTGAACTGCTCTATTTGAACGATGTTTCTCTTATAATGTAGGTAATATATATAATCCTCTACCACATTTTCTTAAATCTTTAACAATAAATAAATTTAAAAAACATCTCCATCAGATATTGTTAGACCTTCAAAACAACTCAGACTAATTACACAAATAACATAATTGGTTTTAGCTGTAGCTGCTTAGTTTTTGTACAGTCTGCACTGGTAACTTAGATATAATATGTAATATACTTAGGTTTAAGAGGTTAAGTGGAAGAGCAGAGATTTACATCTTCGGAAGTAAATCTTCTGAACTTCGCCTTATTGGCATAGTTATTATTTCTTTTTCAGATTATATTTTAATTTTTATGTTTTCTTAATACGGAAAAATATTGTCACACTTATAATTTTATTTATGACAGTGTAAATCTAAATATTTTTTGTGTGTATTTTTTCATTATTTGATAACTTGATTTTCTTTTTTTTTGTGCCAATAAAAGACATTATTATTATTATTATTATTATTATTATTATTATATCAATACAAAGTGACAATTATACAAAAATTTTTGGTGAAAGGACATACTCAAATGGAGTGCAACAGCATTCATGCGACCATTAAAAAACCCTAATGATTATCACTAGACAAACAATTTTCATTTTTTTCATTTTTCTTTAGAAACTGTGTACAATTTTCGTTTCTTTTATAGTTCTAATAATAGTAATAAAAACAAATTTATTCTGGCACATCAGGTTTTGGAAAATAAAATTATTGAAAAGTAAATTAAATAATATTAATTAGGTACCTATGTACATTAATTACATGGAGCTGTATGCTATCGTCCTGTTTAATTTTTTTTTCTTTTTACGGTTCAAATACTGTTTTTCGGCACTTTCTGATATCAATGTCCAACAATAATCAGCAAGCATTTCACTGTTCCACTTGCCTTGATAACGTTTTCCTATAACAGAAATGTCTTGATGAAACCTTTAACCGTGTACATCATTGACGTCGCCGAGGTTCGAGGGAAAGAAATCCAGGTGCAAGTGGAAAAAATGTATTTTAAGGCTCATGTTACAGCTGAATTTATGGTAACTTCTAAGAAATTCATTAATAAGTGTTATATAATTGTCAGATTTTGTGTTTCCTAGAAAATTTTGGGGCACACTTTTAAAAGCATTCCAAGCAACACGCTCCAAGTCACTTAAGGTTTCTTCAAATATTGAATCTTGTAAAAGTTTAATTTGGGGTCCTACAAATATTCCCACTTTAAATTTTGCACCTGAGATATTGGGAAATTTGTGTTTAAGGTATTGGAATCCACGGCCATCTTTATCCATTGCTTTGATGGCATTTTTTATCAAACCTAATTTTATGTGTAGTGGCGGTAGAAATAATTTATCAGGTTCCACTAGTGGCTTATGAAGTGTATTCTTTTGTCCAGGAATATACTGAGCCCTGACTGGCCAGTCTTTAACAATTTAGTGGGAATTTCATAATAGACTGTCCCACTCACAAAGAAAACAGCAGTACTTTGTATACTCTAGTTGTAAACCGAGTAGAATTGCTAAAGCTTCGAGGTCTGCGCTGATATGCCATTTGTACATTTTGTAATTAATTCTGTCGAGAAGACGAGTCATAGTTTCATACGTTTCTTTCATGTGGGTTGCGTGGCCAACGGGGATGGATGGATAAACGTTTCCTATGTGAAGAAGGACAGCTTTCAAACTCAATTTCGAAGCATCCATAAAAAGGCGCCATTCCTCTAGATGGTGTTGGTGATCTAATGCCAACATCAAATCGTTCACATTATTGCAGTATAAAATACCCTCGTCGGTTGAAAAATACTGCGATAGCTTTTCTGGCGATTACGATACACAGAAATATGTGTGCCTGGAGCTAACAGTTTCCATCCTTGGAGTCTAGATTCTAGTATTTCTGCTTTATTTTTTGACAAATTCAGATCTCGAATAAGATCATTTAATTCTAACTGATTTATTAGGTGTGGTCCGTCAAAAATTATAACCTAATTTAAAAAGCATACGTAGCATTTTGTCAAGTTAGGTACTTCATATAACTAAACATGACCTACTGGGGATACTTTTCCCACGGACCACAAGAAATTAAAATATCTCTAGCCCTTTGCGCCTCTGCCGCAGCTTTCTCCACCACCAAATAACAGGCAGACTTGCGAATTAATTACCAGCGATATTATTATTATTATTATTAGTTACATAAAGGCAGGCGGCTATTAGCCGATATGCCCCATACAGTGAACTTAAGCTAAACTAACTTAAAAAAAAACTATATTACCTATCTAAGTATAAATCAAGACTATTCTTAAACATATTAACATTAGTAGAGTTAACAACTGTTTCTGGTAAATTATTCCAAAAATTACAAACACGTAAACTAAAAAAATACTGTCGTGGTAGTTTTCTAAATTGCACTTTGTACAATTTAAAAGAATGGCCACGTCTACTAGAAAGTATAATAACATGGAATGGTTTCTTGATGAATGACGTAACTATTTTGGTCGCTGGCTCTAAGATTGTAATCAGTTTTAGAATCTCATATGGAATTTTATCAAAAGTTAAGCTAAGAACTCACTAAATGGAACAGAATAAGATCTTTCTGTAAGAGTTTGCCTTTTGATAAGCGATTCATATTTCGGTTGAATACGATATCAAACCATTCACTTAGTTTTACACTTTTTTTACTTCCATGGTGGCCTGTAAAGCTTTGTCGCCAATATCTGTGCCGTCTAGTCATCAATATTATATCTTTTAGTAGTTTTTTACTCATATTCAACCAATTGTTCTACATTTTGTTTTTTTAAGTGAATGCAGGTTAAAGAGCAAATTGCACTAAAAGTTATAACATGCATTTCATACATATCAAATGTTTCCTTCCTATTAAGACACCTTTGAGAATACTAATCTTTGATAATTCAAATATTCAAGGCAGCGATTCCTTCAATTTTTATCGCGGCAATAGTCTAACTACTACCATAGGAAGAATGCTTGCAATCATAACAATATCCAACATGCAACAGTAAGAATTTTTACATTTTGGTTGTCAAATTCAAATAAACAGTGTCAAATGTGGAGGTCGGTAAAATTGTTGTCCTTCTTAGTGTATCAATTTGGAATAAAAACTTTGGATTCATTTAGTCCACAACTGGTTAAAATTTTTATTAAAATAAGCCTTAATAATGTCAAAACCAGCTATGTGCTACTGTGAATTGATAACTATACAGTGTGAATAATGTAAGACTATACATTGACAACTTTATTTTAGCATTAATCAATTTGCCCATGCTAGTAACAATTGTCGGTTTTGAAATTACAATGCAATAATCCAGTTTCAATTAGTTTCTATAATCACTGTGTTATTATTTTGTTTACAAATACCATGGTAACATTAAGTAAATTCTTTATGTCTAATTTTGTATAATTCAACTATGTATAGTTTTACATTATTCTCACTGTATAAATTGTAACGTTTCGCCCAGCGCGAACGCGATTTTGTAATTAAAAATTAATTTGAGCGTTCCCCCTTTGGCTTGCACCATGTTATGAATCGGAGCGCCGCGCCGATAGCGATAAGTGACGTCATCGCGAGGAGACGCAGGGTCACCGCCGCGCACCCAATGCAAGAATCCCCGCTCCAACGAACTGGCGGGAACCGCTGATTACGCCAGCCCAGGGTATAAAAGGAGAAATCGAAGCTAAGGCAAGACAGAATTTTCCGGTACCTTGTTCCTAATCCAATTCTGCTCAGGAGGACCCTTAGGCTGTTCGAGTATAATTCCTGCCACCTATACCGTCTAGTTCGGGGGGCCTCTAGGCTCATCAACTAAAGATCCTACCAGATAACCCGTACCTGGATTCTCTAGTTCAGGGTTCTCTAGGCTTATCAACTAGAGATCCGACCTGATATCCCGTATCTAGACCCTCTAGTTCGGGGGGCCTCTAGGCTCATCAACTAGAGTCCGACCTGATATCCCGTATCTAGACCCTCTAGTTCGGGGGGCTTCTAGGCTCATCAACTAGAGACCCGACCAGCTAATCGATACCTAAACCGTCTTACTCGGGGGAACCGCAGAATCATCAGCAAGACACCTATAAATAATTCTCCCAGGTTCCATTCGCCCGTCCGACACCTTAGATACGTGCTGCTAACTCGCACCAATCAAAATACTTAATTAGCCGGCCCTAAAAATTACTAATTACACCCTAGACAACGCAGCACAAGGGCGGCTTAAGAATCGCCTCCGAGGGCCCAGCCTGTATGTGGCCGCAGCGAAAGCAAAACATCCCGACGAGGCACGGTGGAATTCCCGAGCCATTTCCCGCTGCATGTTAGTGGCGAACCGCGGCCTAAAAGTCATATTTTCCCCGGCAAACGTCGCCTGTAAGGCCCGAACATAATTCAATTATACGTAGCACCGTTCACCTGCTTTTCCAAAAGTCCCGAGGAAGATAAACCAGCTAAATACACACGCCGCACGTAATCTCGCCATACGCGGCACATCTGCGATAAATACGAGTTGCACCAGGAATGCATATAAGTTAACTTAAAATTGCCCGCACTTTCAACAATTTGAAGACAGAATTCGTTGTTTATGTACCGCCATTAAGCGGCCTTCGCTAACTAACATCTTATCTGTACAGGCTCGACGAACTGCCTACGTGACATCGGAACTACTCTACATATATGCTGGTCCAAAAGAAATTACCATGCCCGATTTCCAGCGAGCGAGACGCTCCGTTAAAACGGTATTATTAATTTTACAAGCATTGTTACATTTTTATTTCTTGTTTTGAATACAATATAATTTACTATGTATCTAGCTGGAATTCATTATACTGTAACGATTCTACAGCCGGCCATTGCCCCGGAGATCCGACCCAGTGCCCAGATTATTCTCGAAGTTCGAGAGGCGACTTTGCAGGCGGCCGCCAGCGCGTGAATCAGAAGCCGCAGGCAGAAGCAGGTGTGCGCGATGAGTCATTTAGAACAGACGCCCCGAGAACGCGCCCGAGGTCAAATGCGTCATGCATTTGCTGGAATTATGCTGGAATAGTCGAGACTATCTGGAAGCTTCCGGAAGGGAATTATTGGTCATATAAATACCCGGCCGTCGGACCCGCAGGCAGTTCTCCCACAGTCCTGAGTTCAGTTAGAAATTCGGCAGCGAAGCGCTCCCATATAAATAGACCCTTGTGTATATAATCCATTAACCCAAGTGAGGTAGATAACATGTAACGATAACCACATAAATCATTAGTGTTAAACGCGTAAACAGCCACATAAATAGTTGAAGTTTAACCAGTGTAAATAATAAATAAATGTATCGTTGTTAGAAATAGTGCCTATAGTTCGTAGTTTAAGTAATTCGTGTATTTGTAAATAATCATAATTAATTGTTGTAAATAAATGTTTAATACAGAACCAGTAAATAATTTTTAAATAGCCTGAACGTTAAAAACGTAACAATACGTTTAGAAAAGTTATTTTGTATTCTTTCCTGAGTAATTAAGATTGAGTTTATTATTAGTACTTTGGCATTCTAAGCTTCCTGGAAGCCGGTTTCGCCCCGACGATTGTAGCAAGCATTTTAATTGAGCTACAATTAAATTAAACTAGCCAGAACAGGCTACAAAGTATACCGAAACATCAAAAATTAAAATTACAGTTTTTACCTCTGTAGTAAAAAACAGCAATTCTAACATTTAAATGTGGTTTATGATGCGAAACAAAACATTTTGTCTCATTTAAGCGAATCGGTATCTCTTACTATTTACAAGGTCCCCACTGTTGGATACACTATATCCACAGGGTGGCATTTCAAGATTAAATATAAGCAATCTATATATGTAGAAATCAACTAGATTACCAATAGAAGATTTTGCTGTAAGCCATTACCTCAAAATAAAAAGCATTCTTTAATCGGTTACTCAGCTTCACAAAAGAAGAAATTATATTTACACATACGTAATAGTCTCCCTAGCATGGCGTCAGACTTTGCAAAAACCAACTGAATAGATTATGTTTTACTTGAAGTAATATTAAAATTGTAATTTTACCATAATTTCCAAGTTATATTTTTTCAGATAAGAGAATTCACTGTGTTCACGCTTTCTTTATTTTCCAGTAGAAACTGGATTTGTTGTCGTTAACCTTGTTGCCAAGATTCCCAATCCCCACTGCAGTCTCTCCACTTTTATTAGTTATTAAGACACTAATGGCTGCCAAAAATGCATTTAAGAATTACTATAGTGCAGATTTTAGTGACGGGTGAGGTCACTGGTACTCAACCCAAGTTTTCTATTCTAAAATCACAGGCTCGTCCATTCAATTCGACATTTTCATGGAAACATCTTTTTAAATGATTTCTTCAAAAACCTTAAAACTGAGAGAACTCCACTGCCTTGAACTTGCTTTCACAATTACATTACGTAAATAAAGCAATACAAATGCAACCATAACTCATTTTTCTATCATTCTAAAAATATTTAAGACGGCTGGCGTCACCTTCTAAGGATTTTAAGTTTTATTAAAGATTTTTTTAATGCGCACCTTTATTGCAATGTCTATTTATCTTTTAGTGTCGCCCCCCCCCCCCCCGAGAAATCACTACGATGACTATTTTTAAGATTTTTGCTAGCGTATTTCACAAAAGAACGATATTCCTTCTGACGGAAATTCATTCATGGTTGGACGCTAAAGTTTGGCGCCACGCAGTTCCGAAAAAAAACAATTGGTGCCTAAATATCGAAGCAAGCAGACGTGTGATTTCAAGCATCCGCCCCGGGACAGGAAAATTCCACTGTAGTACTGTGACGTTTCAAGCCCTTTATTAAGGGCGCCAAACTTCTAACCTCAGTTAGCTCAAATCGGAGAATTATAGCTCAAATATAGAATAGATCAGTAATACCACAGGAGAACGTTAGAAATAAATATAATGTATATAACTATTTACAGTAATAAACTCAAAATGAATTATATATTATAAAATAGTCTGGTTACTACGCAGGGCGTAGTTTGCTTTCCTGACTTAGGGGGCAACCCCAGACGCTGGAGAGTACACGCCGGGTCTTTCAGCAAAGTGATAAGAACTTCGTGGTTCTATTTATTTACCAAATACTGCGGCTGCAACTTACCAGATTTAATAACAAGGTTTAGTGTTACCTGCGGCCAGATCCAGCTTATAAAGGTAGCGAGGCGATTTGTAATTATCCTCGGCGTTTCGCCGGGGAATCTGCTTTGGAATTTATGCTAACAAGCGAAATGTAGGCGTTTAAATAGCGGAGACCTGAAGCTGTGCTGTCCTTGACTGCGAGCTCCTTGGCAGCTTCTTCTTGCGTTGCTGTTTGTTTCTCCAGGTGGGTTTCTTATACAGTGAACTGCAGGTTGCAGTTTCGATCAGGTAGTGGCCGCGATTAAAATCTCGGAACGCTTTAATGTTAACAAAATTAAACTCGTTGGAATACTGCCTTTCTGATCGCAGATAAAATTTACGCTCGGGATTAAGCGAGTTCGGATAAATATGTTAACGACGGGCTAGTCGGACGGATTACAGGAAAATTAAGAGCACTTATAGACTGGCAGAAACGCTGTCATCTCCCTGGACCTGAGTTTATTCTGCGAGACAAAAACGCTGTCAGGACAAAATAAAACGGGTAGGGATCGGAAGAAAGGTATGAGACGCGAAATTTCAAGATAATCTTGGAGCGGACATGTGTTTTCCTTTTATATGTTTCGTACGTCGTTATCGGTACATGGGCTCCCTACTTCGTGGAAGGGGAAAAACACTCCGTCGGTTCTTCAGCGCTGTTTGCGCATCATGGCTGGGATTCTGTTATCCCCTTTTAGCGCGGCAGACAGATTCAATGCTTGATAGTGCGACGAATTAAATTCAAATACATTTTGTGTGTAATACGAATTTAATTTAGGAGCAAGCGTTACAGTGTGCTGACGTTCCATAATAGTGTGTTTCGTGAACTTAGCGTTCTATTTATCTTTCAATTTGTTTACGTTGTCGGCTCATTGTTGGATTTGAAGTGTTCTTTAATAAATCAATGTTCAAGCCGATGCCGTTATCGCATGGTTTCATATTACTGAATTTTAAGGGGTGCTGAAGTTCTGGAGTTTCTCGGGGCGGCTAAGTTAAAACAAATCGAAGTCAAGTTAAGTATTTTTCAGGCTGTATCAAATTTCTAGTGCCGTTATCGGCCTTTTTAACAAGGGACTTTCAACTGAAATTCCGGTGAGGTCAGACGGGCGAACCCAAGCTTTGTATGGGTGATAGGTTGCTTATAGTGCCATTCTACATTTCGTAATGCGTGTTAATTTGGACGTCGCTAAACATCGCCACAATCAGGTATTTGCATCTCGTGGATTCACAAAGGAAGATAAATCAAATTAAGCCTCACGGTGCGCGAGTTCACGACAGGTCGAGTTTCTCGCATCTCTCCTCAAACTCCATCCCGGATAAGGAGGCCCAGAAAGGCATATAACGAAGCAACTAAGGCGGTTAAAAGAACTTGAGTCCACCGATCCTGAACAGCAACTGCTCTAACCTGGAGGAGCTTTCCGCTCTAGGCCCTCTTGAGTCCGTTCGACTTGACACTTGATTCCTGAGAATACCAGTACTTCCTAGAAATAACCCAAATTCCCGTTGGAGTCCAAAGTGGCCTGTTGATTAGATGCCTGAAATCTCGCATATTCCCTCCTTGACACTAATTCCCAAAACCGCCCGCAAAAATCACAAAGAACGAACGACGCACCAGGACGTAAAAGTTACTCACAAAAATTAAGAGCTTAACCGGCTGTTACGAGGGCGCCACGCATCACAGCTCTCAAAGACTTGCATCGTTTACACTGGCTTCCCCAAAGGCGACTGGAATAAATAGCAACAGTGGTCTGCCCATCCAGCTAGGTGCTCGACAGCCCGCTGACAGAATGTCTTTTTATTTATTGTGAATTATACCGATTTTGATTTTAGTTGACATGTTAATATTTAAATTAATAAATACTTAATTTTTATGTGTACTTGGACTTTAACTTAAGTTTATAAATCGAATCTTGGCTATTTGACTACTCGCTGGCAAAGTTTGGTAATAAAGGTTGTAATTAAGCAAGCCCAGTAAAGAATAAACAATAATTAATAACATACAAACGTTTCAATTTCCAACAGAGAAAAAAGACAGAGTGCTTACTCAAATGCTAAATTCTAAAACAAATTTCTATTTCAATGTCATTATTAATCTTTTATAATTACTTATTAATACATTTTTTACAACTTATTAGAAAACTTGGTGTACATAATTTTAATTTTAAATTATGTATTTACTTATTTTCGATTTTAAATAATGCAAAAGTGTCTTTTTATTACATTAAGCACGTTTTTTAAAATAACATAAATTTAACAAAAACAAAAAATTATGAAAAGGAAATAGAACAAAAACTACGTAAGTATAAACACATATATATATTGTTATGATATCATAAGAGTGGATATAGTTTGATGATCAATACGATAAAAGAATTTGGTAAAGCATTGTAGTCAGTCTTTGCAAAAGTTTAGAATAGAAAAGGTTATTTGAATTAATTTTTAAATAGAGATTAAATTTTAAGAAATGAGACTGGAAAGAATAAATTTCATATAGTTTAATTTATAAAGTAAGATGGTAAAAGATAGAAGTTATTTACTACTGATATCAGATACGACAGACCAAATTAAAATATTATAAGATAACAGAATATGTAGGTTCCAAATGTATATTTTAAAATAGTAAGCATCAATAATTAAAATGCGGTAGTTAAGAGAGTTGTTTTAGATTATTGAGACTAACAAATTTGAAAAAAAAATGTAACATAATATTTTGGCGAGTAATAAAATTTTGAAAACTTCACTGTTTTATATAAAAATAATGGTCCTGGCATAATAAAAACAGTTAGTAAAGAAATCTACGAGGTCTAAATAAGGTGAAACATGATTATAATGGTGTACGAGTAGCAAGATGTCTCAATTAATGAAGAGCTTTGATATATGATAATTTGAATTGGATGAAGAGCATTTACTAATAAACGAAAATATAAGATTTGGATTGAGCTGCTTTATTGGGGCTGATACAGTTTTAAAAAAAAGGAGTGAAAAGGATTCGACTGGTGCGGAGTACTGCAGGTGTAGGAGCCGTTGATGGAGGACTGATGTATCTGCTCGGGGAGCATTCTGAGTGATTAGCTGTATTTGGGTGTTTCATTTGCATGCAGAGGACGGATCGTCGTGACAGTTAAACCTGCAAGGAAGTAATATTAAATTTGGAGTACATCATACCATCTTTGATGTACTCCAAATTTAATATTACTTCCTTGCAGGTTTAACTGTCACGACGATCCGTCCTCTGCATGCAAATGAAACACCCAAATACAGCTAATCACTCAGAATTATATATATACACACAGTAGCGCACGACGAATCCAATTTCTTGACACTTGCGGAAATTGTTCTCGCAAATGCTCTGTAGCAACATTGATTCGATGGCACAACTCTTCAATGGTATCAACTTCAGTTGCATGTACCCGGTTATTCAGGTATCCCAATAAGAAGAAGTCCAGAGGGTTGAGATCAGGGCTGCGTGGGGGCCATTGAATAAATCCACCCCGGCCAATCCACCATTGCGGAAAGGTATGATCGAGATAATCTCTTACAGGACGAATAAAATGTGAAGGAGAGCCATCATGCATAAACCACATGTTATGTCGCACAACCAATGGAACACCTTCTAGGAGTCCTGGTAAAACATCTTGTAAAAAATTAAAGTAAGATTTGCCACTGAGAGGTGCAGGCAATTCGAAAGGCCCTATTAAGGTGTCGTTCACAATTCCTCTCATAAATTTAAACTTAAACATTGCTGAAAGTTACTTTGGCGGATCGCTTGAGGATTTTCATCAGCTCATTGTTGAGCATTGTAGAAGTTGAGCTTACCATTCTTGGTGAAGCAGCATTCGTCAGTTACCAGTATGTTTGTTGGAAAACCTGCTTCTGTTTCCGTACGATTGAGCAGTCACTCACAAAACTGTTACCTCAACGGATAATCGTTGGGAGTAAGTCCTTGTACCATTTGGAAATGAAAAGAGTACAAACCGTTCATCTTCAATGTGTGCTAAACAAAGTTCTGAGAAACATTAGCTTCCTGGGCAATTTGGCGTGTACTAGTTGTCAATTCAGCACCTACCCTTTCCAATACCTCTTCAACATCAACTGTGAGTCGATTTGGTCTTCCACCATCATGACCCTTCTGTGGCTGTAAATTCCCAGTCTCTCTTCCCTGCTGAATAACCCAGAAAAATGTAGTTTTGGAAGGACTCGGTTTATTTGGAAATTTTTCTAAATACAAACGCCTTGCTCGTGCAGCACTTTCATCGGCAGCTCCATAAACTATTATCATGTCCATGTATTCATCGTTAGTGTAATTCACCATTTTATCCGAAATAATAACTTAATAACAACCACTAATAACAAATCTTCAATTTGATGTGTTCAAATTTGCTGAAATGTTAATTTGACACTTTCCTAAATTTCAACAGCAACTTGCCTATTATTTTTTTATGATTCAGCAGCTCTCAAAAATGATGGGGCATTAAAAGGAAAAATTAAGAAGCCGTAATTTCTATTTTACATTTATTTTAAATCATTTTTTTAACTAAATGTGGTTCAGTTAACTCAAACATCCCCAATTTAAATTTAAAACATAAATTATCCAAATAATTTCCGACAACTACTTATTTAAATAAGCTTTAACTCGTAACTTTTCAGTTTTTGAGATTTTCTAAACAATTTTATTAATAAAAAAATTTTACTTTAGTCTCCTCTATCTACCCTTAAAAAAATCCTCCGTACATTATAAATCACTGTGTATATGCTTGCGCAAAAATATACAGCTGTGTTGTGAACTGATAATTGTCACTGTTTGGTAAATTCCCATATGCTTGCGTTAGATTTACTTGACATTCATCTTCCATTTTTGAGGTTTCCTTTTCTTTGTCAAATAAAGGCATTTCTAATGTTTAACACGCCGAGTTTGATTGACCGAGTTTTTAACTAAGCTAAAGTCGACTATAGTGCTCTTCAAGCAGATTATTTTTACAGTGCCTTGATAGAGACAGTGGCGACAATAGGCACAATTTGCCACAAAATGGCGGCCAATGGCCTACTAACTTTAATAAATTGAACGTTTAGGAATGGTCATGGTTACACAACAAATAAATAATATGTTGGAGGCACTGTAAGAGGTTATCAGGTTAGATTTTGCGTCAGTTTTGACACAAACTGACGCAAAATCTAACCTGCTAACCTCGAATTTGACACAAACTAACGCAAAACCTAACCTGCTAACCTCTATTTGGTATAAACATACAAAAGCATCAACAAATTTTGCCTCTTAATGGCGGCCGATTCGAGCGACCAATAAAAAGAATACATTCTCTTGTCGCCACTGTCTCATATAAAGTCACTGTAATTATTTTAGACCAATGTACTTTTGTTAGGAAATCTGCCTGAGGCCTTTGTGTTTTTTATATAGGTATTAGTTAAGTAAACCATGTAAGTATTCCCCCCACCGAGAGCTATCCTTCAGGTGCAGATGTTGTAGATACTGGATGTCTTGCAGTCCACCTAAAAATTAAAGGTAATGCCAATGTGTTTAGACCGAATTCAGTGTAGGCGAACTATCGAGGTCTGGTGAACCTGACCCGAACACTGAACTAGTCGTGAGCCTATTAGCGGCTATTTATATCGTTGACCTCCCAATGCCCGTTAACTGTTTTAACGCCATTTTGACACGTAACATATTTCAGTATAGTTTACCTGACCATACACAATTAAACATCATTAGTTTGTTAAACAAGTTTTATATTGCGATGCAGCTGATATAACATAATACTCTAATACAACATATAAAAACTAGAGTTATATGTATTACGTATAGGAAAGGATACCTTCAAGAGGTTATAACAGTTTCAGCTTCCTACAAAAATAATATGATTTTCTATAAAGTACGTAATTATAGTGGTAATATGTCAACGGTAAGCTTAGAATTAACATTGCACTATTTTTAGCTTAATTTATTAATAACAATACAAGCTGAAATAAATAACTTCTATAAATAAACTTTTGCGATCACGTTTTAAATAACAAAAAAAAAACAAAGCGTACGATAACAGCTGTTGGAAAACAATTCGAAACATGTTTATAATGTGGAAAGGTGAATTTACAATTTCCAGCTGGAAAATATCATTTCTAGAAATTATTAGTAACAATTAATAATATCTTATTTATTCATTTGTTAAATATTCTGAAGTCAAGCAGCTAGAATTCAAATCAGTTGTAACAAATAAACTTGGCACTTGCCAGAGTTGAAACACCTTCGATTCTATATTGCTCTCAATACTACGCAAAGATTCTAGTTCATCCTTGAGAGTGACTTCACGTTCCCTTAGTGAATGCAATTGTTGGTATAAAGCATCATGAGCTGCTTGGGCCTCTTCGACTCTCATTCTTAATGTGTTAATTTCCTTTTCTCTTTCTAAAAAACACAGTTGTAAAAAAAATAAGTTAGCAAATACTTAAAAATCGTACTTGTAACAACTGAAATGAGATTTACTATAGATTCAGCCACATTTGCTCCATTGCAACTGCTTGCATTAAGAAGCGCAGGGTTGGCTTCCAAGCTCGATTCGTCCAAAGAAGTACTGAAAGAGACTGAACTCGTGTTTACAAAACAATCTGTGTCATAATCTGATCCTAATTCGCTTCTCATATCTCCAACTACTGCTTGCACATGTTGTCGTCCTTGCAAGTGTTCACGCTTATTGTGTAAATTGTGAAACCACTGATCACAAGTTCTGCAGTAGAGTTCTTCGTTGTCTTCATCCTAAAAATTGTTGTATTGGCCAACAATAGAAAAACAACTAAATATGAGAATATTTTTTGATATTCTTCATTACAAAATATGCCAGGTGTCAATGAAAGCTAGGCCAGCTTTACTGTTTAAATTATGTTTCAAGATATCAAAATGAGACTTGGTAATATTGTTTTTCGACGACTGACATCGAAAGTAGATTTTTCTGTCATTTAGCAACAGAAAGTTGACATTCACCGCTGCGCGAGCGTTTTCATCACTTTGTCATTCGCCAGGCGTTTTGTGTTTCTGAGCAAAATAGTTAGCCATGTTAGGAGGCTCCTTTGACAATGCTGGTCATTTATTTATGTCACAAACTACGCGAGCAATTTTAAATTTATTGTCAATTGATATTTTTGGTAAAATGAAATAATATGATTGTTTTCGTCTTAATAACACTAGTTTGCATGAAAATCGGCCCTGGCACCATTCCTGCTGATTCTCATGTAAAATGACCTCCTGAATCCGAATACGACCCCCGTTTTCCCCCATCACCCGCCGTTTTCGGGGGAAGCCCTCCCACCTATTTTTATCACTTTTTGATAGTTTTGAGGGATGAAAAAAATTATTTGGAAGAGGATGAGGGGGGCTGAAAGCTGGAATATGTAGTTTCACTGTACCACGCTGGCGCTCTCAATACCTCGTGCACGCACACGTTTGCATAGGAATTTTCCCTCAGTATATCTGTAGCGATCATAGAGTCAACTTGTCGGTGTTCTAGACGGGGATTCTGTGTTTCCAAGTTGTTTAAATTGTGTGAAGCTGGAATATGTAGAAAATAAGTGAATAAAATTGCAAAAAAAAAACCAACAAAATCGATCACTTTTAATGATTTTTTTACAATTTAAGGGGGCAAGCCCCCCTCCAAATCAACCTCCTTGCTACAAATGTTTATATTCTAGAAATTTTCACCTCTCTAACCCCTCAGAAGAAATGTAAAGGTTAAAATAATCCTTTTCATCCCTCAAAACCATCGACAAGTGATAAAAAATAGGTTGGGGGGCTTCCCCTGAAAACGGCCGGTGATGGGGGAAAACGGCCGGTGATGGGGGAAAACGGCCGGTGATGGGGGAAAACGGGGGTCATATTTGGATTCAGGAAGTCATTTTACATAAGAAACAGCAGGAATGGTGTCAGTGCTCAAAAAAAAAAAGTTTTTTGCCGACCAGTGTAATATACTCAGTCATCGAAAAAATAGTATGTACATTTCGATGCCGCTTTTGTTTTGCATGATTGCTAGTCGTCTGCGCCTCAACCAGCAATATTCATGTGCAAGCGGCAAAAATGCACTTTCAGCTCTTTAACATACAATATACTATTAATATGATGTTATGTTACATAACATAGGAAATTGATTGCAGTATCACAGGAATTAATCTAAAGTTTCTTGTTTTAAACGATATACGATACAGAGGAAGATATTTCCAAAAGCATGGGAGTACCATAGAATTTGCTTATATAAAAGTTGTAGGTATTAGGGATGTCGGCGGGTACCCGGGTAGACCCAGATAATAGTCAAGCCGGGTATATTTTCAGGACCCGGGTACCTGTCTAGTAAAATATGTAATTTCCAAAAAATCAGCCTTTTTCAGAGAAAAACTTTAAAACGGTAGGAATAAGCTCTAGAAAAACATAACCATGCAGTAATAACAAGAATCACCACCCCATCCTATACCATATATGTTTTCTTGTTTCACATAAGGCAATAAATCCACTTCACGGAAATATTCAACCCCTCAATAGTACCATTAAATCGCACGTCAGTATGGGATCAAGCAACATAAACATCCTCTGTGTGATGTTGATGCTGCTACCAATTTCGGATAATAAGTCACGTACTTGAATTTTATAGTACTTGGAAGTGTAAACATATTTACGAATAACAGACGACTTGCAGTTTGAATTGGTGAGTATTTCAATTTAGTTCAGTTTAAAACTTGCGGCGTAAAGAAAGAAATTGTAGCTACCTCAGATGTTCAGATGTACGCTAACATTTTTGTTATATATTTCGGGTACCCGAGAGTACCTGGGTGTGTTTTCGGGTATCCAGGTTTGATTTGAGACCGGGTATGACATCCCTACTAGGTAGTAAGGTGGTGTCCCCCACATCGTTGCCAGACCCTATATTTTTAATGCCATACGCTACAATACAAAAGTTCATTATAAAACTTTAATGAGACGCACTGTTCTAAAGTCCTGCGCAGTCAATTGTTCTTTTCATAGCACATTGTTTTGTCAGCAATGCCATCTTGCATTTCTACAACTGACACAGGTACACTTGCTTTCAAAACTTTCGCGTACACCTATTTTTCGCTGTATTAAATCAGGGTTGTAATTAATCAACTCTGACATTTAAACTTTTGAAAAGTCAAAGTGCGTCGATTGACAGAGCCAGATTTTTTAAATGCTGTCAATGTCATCTTTAACCTAATGTCAAAATTACCCGTTCACACAGCTAAAATTTTGCAAAATCGTTGTTACTTGATTTTGAATGTGTATGCAAAAGTTTTGAAAGCAAGTGTACATTTTTTTTAACAATTCTGATTCTTTTTTCCATTTGATTTATGAATCGATTAAAAAAAAACTGGTGTGATACACGCACACAACTTCCTTTTACAGTGATCTTATAATTAGCCAAAATTTTATTTTGAATTTTTAAGCATTTGTCAAAATGTTTCAAAAATTAATAAAAATTTTAAGCCAAATTCACAAATGTAATTATATACCGGGTGTTCTATTTAATATAGGAGTTAATAAAACAAAAGAAACACATTTTAGAGGTATTTAACTGAAAAATCACCTATCTCACATCAATACACATAAAAATGTAACATTTGAAAAAATCGAAAAAAAAACTGAAAAATCACAGGAGTAAACACCATACTTCCGGTTATGCGATTTTCTTCAATAGCTTGCTGTCGCATCTAGATACTACACAAAACTTATATATGAAGTTTCAACGTCATACCTCTTCGTTTTTGAGATATTCTGTTCACCCACAGACAGACTGACAAACAGACCAATGAACAAAAACATGTTTTTTTGGGTCCAGAGAACTCTAAAACGTGAAGATCTGTTGAAAACTCAATTTAAAATTTTTGGGATTAATCCAATACTTTCTTTATTGTAAAAGAAAGTAAAAAATCATAGCTTTAATTATAATTTTTTTTTCTAATATTTGTAATAATTACTTATTAAATATTAAAAAGGAAAATTTCATAATTTATTGATGTGACAATTTTGTGACTGTTAAAAAATGTTAATTGTTTTCTGTTTCTTGTTTCCATGCAGTCAATGCCTACTTAGTTTCTTTCCACACAAATACTTAGCAAAGAATCCCTACATTTACGTTACGTTCTTTGAATTTTACTGAGAAAATTTCCCATCCACGACCATGGTTTTCTTGTAAATTCGTAAAGAGAATTAAGGTGAGAATCAGAATTAACAAAGAAGTACCTAGCAGTGTCATTAAAAAAAAACCAAAACAAAACAGTGTGCTGTGAAAAGAACAAATGACTGCACACAACAAAAATATATGCAAATATCATATTACATGTTGCCTCACCCTGTACAGGGTGACTTTAATAGCTATGCAAATATTTTAACTGGTAACAGAGGGCGGTAAAATAACATGATTAGTACAATAATGTCTTATACAAAAACTTTTAGTTTTCGAAAAAAAAGTAGGTTAAAGTTGTTCCAAAAAATTTGGAGAGCCACAAATAAGGTTGAATAAATAATGTAATAAGTAACAACCAAAGAAGCCTGTTTTATTAATGTTTCTATTAAGGTCATATTAACATTATTTTTGAAAAAAATTAACAATGCTGAGATTGATACCATATTAGATCTCTTAACATTGGTAAAAGTCATATTATGGTATTTTTCAAAAAGATGACGTTAACATGACATTAATATAAATATTAATAAAAACAGGCTCCTTTGTTTTTTTATTATTACCTTTGTTCAAACTTATCTGTGGATTTCAAAACTTTTTTGGAAAAACTTGAACCGCTTTTTTTCGAAAACTAAAAGTTTTGTATAAGACATTATTGGACTAATCATGTTATTTTACCGTCCTCTGTTACCAGTTAAAATATTTGCATACCTATTAAAGTCACCCTGTATATTTGCAACCTAAATTTAATTTAATTAATTTATTTATTTCGTACTCAGCCAACAGCCGTTAGGCCAATTACAGGCGTCGCTGTACATTTATGGGGACTTCCAACAACACTAATGACTGTCATGATGTTATTATGACATCCGGGACCAACTCACATCCAAGTGCTGACCAGAAAGAGCGTTGCTTAACTCTGCTGATCGAACGTGGACACTTGTTCAAGCGACACCACCCGAGACCTATATTTGTGTATATTCATATGAACTTATAGCAACAAATATTTTGCAGCAAAATCTACCGGGTGACTATAAATTATTGTGATCTTTTTTCTTAGGTTGGCACTGTTTATGTTGGTGGCACTGTAAATCTATGTCAAATTCGAGGTTAGCAGGTTAGGTTTTGCGTCAGTTTTGACACAGAATGACGCAAAACCTAACCTGTAAACATTGAATTTGACATAGACTTACAGTGTCACCAACATAAACAGTGTCAACCTAAGAAAAAAAATCACAATCATTTATAGTCACCCGGTATATTTACTAATTTAGAGTACTGTTTCATAAACTAAATTGAAGAGTGTCTAATAGTTCATGACATTTTTATATTGTAAATATTTATTTTTCAATTACTGTGTTGTGGTCTATTTTCTGTGCTACTTTAATTAATGGTTATTTATACAAGACGTTCGTAAACAGTACCGGTTTTGTATAGCTGGAAAGTCTTATGGCTTGTGTTATAAATTCAAAAAATACAAAAAACCCTTTATGTATGAGTTGTATACACTTCTTTCAACCTTAGTTATAGTCCTAAATGATTTTAACTACTCATTTCTGCTGCCTTAGATAACACTAGATAAACCACACTCAAATTTTAGCGGCCATTCTGTACTATATTTTTGCTTAATTAACTATTTGTCTCTGCGCTTTCCTGTTCACTATTTTGCCTCTCCAGTTATTGATTCCCATTTTTTTGATCTTCCATTACTTCATCGTACCACGTTATTCTGAGTCTTTCTCTTGCTCGGGTTTTCACTGCCTGATAATTTCTATTGTGCTTCCTTTGTCTGTCATCACTTATATCTTCTCTATTTATATCCCTTAATAATTCATGGTTCATCCTAGCTCTTATATCTCGCGTTCGCTGGTTCTTATTGGGTCAAGTATTGTTCTTATTATTTTCTGTTCGAAAATCCTTAGTTCTTCCGTTTCTCTATTTGTAAAGCACATTATTTCTGCGGCGTAAGTGTAAATTTTCATTTTTGTTTTATCTTGATTTGTTTGTCCCGAAAACAGTACCCGGGTACTTTCGGGTACCCGAAATATATAACAAAAATGTTGTTACTACTGCATGGTTATGTTTTTCTAGCTTATTCCTATTGTTTTTAGGTTTTATCATCTCCGAAAAAGGATGATTTTCTGGAAATTACATAATTTATTAGTCGGGTATTCGGGTCCTGAAAATATACTCGGGTTGAATATTACCCGGGTCGGCCCGGGTATCCGGGTACCCGCCACCATCTCTAGTTTGCATAATACGCTCTTGTGGCAGTTTGTATTGTTTGCTTAATTTCAGTATTCCTTTCATTATTTCTGTTTAACTGTACTCCTAAATAATTAAAATCGTCTACTTTTTCTATTTTTAGGATGTTGTTTCTTGTATTATTTATTTTTCTACGACATACCATAAATTTGGTCTTTGCTTCATTTATGCACATAAATGCACAGTCCTATTTCCTTTGCTTATTCTCCATTATTTTGGAAGTGTAAATTATTTTCCTTGTTGTTCGTGATATTATAACGATGTCATCTGCATAGGTGAGTATCTGCATTTCTTTGTATTATTGTTTCTTTATATACAATTTTTCCCAGTACTTCGACTATAATATTGAACAATGTTGCTGATAGAGTGTCACCTTGTCGTACTCCTGAATTTACTCTGAATATGTTCGTAACGCCTTCTGGTGTTTTGACGCAGGTTCTTGTATCTCTCAATGTCATTTGTATTAATCGGGACAGCTTATTTGATATTTCCATTTATTTTAATGCTTTCATTAGTTCTTTCCTGTTTACTTTATCAAAGGCTTGTTGAAAGTCGATGAATAAACGGTAGATGTCAATGTCGTGTTCCTCGCCTTTCTCCAATATCTGTAGCACATCTATTGTACACTTTCCAGTTGTGAATCCTCGTTGGTAGTTTCCGATTATAGTATTTGTGTATTTTGTCAATTGTCTGTGTAATAATGTTGAAAAAATCTTGTATGCTGTATTAAGTAGCGAAATCCCTCAGACACTCTTCAGGATCTCCTTTGTTTTTTATGGTGATTATCACTCCTTCCCATTCTCTAAGCATTTTTTCGTCTTTATATATTTGTTTTATTATTTCGTGTATTATGCTTGATGGAGTTTTTCCACTCTTGTGTTTTAAAAGCTCACCGTTTTTTCGTCTTCACGCAGAGCCTTCCTATTTAATATTATGCACTACATTCTTGAATTCTTCGTATGTTGGTTCTGGTATCTCTTCATTGCTATCTACTGTTTCCTTCTCTTGTCGTTTGTTTTCGTCTTCCTCTTCTTATTCATTCAGTAGTTTCCAAAAGTGTTTTTTCCATAGTTCCTTAATATTATCAGGTGAGTGTTCTATATTTCCTTCTTCGTTTTTTCATCCCTCTTGTTTTAATCTGATAATTTCTTTTTTGTCCTCATATTTTCCAGTAGTGTCTTTCCATGGTTGTTTCTGCTATTGTTTTCTATTTCTTCCTTCTTTTGTTTTAGCCACATGTTCTTTTTTTGTTTATATATCTTCTTTTCTTCCTTTCTGTAGTTTTTGTAGATTCTATATCTTCTGGTTTCATTGTTCTTATCCATTTTATTCTTGCTTCTCTTTTGAGTTTATTTATGTCATCACATCACATTCACTACTGAACCATTCCCTCCCTGTTTTCTTTTCTTTATATCCTATTATTCTTTGTGCGCTTGTCGTTACCCTTTTACAAATGTTACCCTTTTAGATCTATGTCCGTTACTTTTTCTTTTTCTTCTAGTTCTTCATCTACTTCCGTTGTATATCTCTCACTTAGTCTTTCATTGTTCAGATTTTCTATATTCAGTTTTTTGCATTTCTTCCCCTCATTTTTGCTTCTTGTTTTTTTTGCTTCATTTCCGTTATTACTAGGTAGTGGTCAGTGTTCGCATCCTCGCCCCCGTAAGATCGTATATCGCTTATGAATGTTCCTCTTCTTTTTTGGATGAGCACATGATCTATTTGATTTTTTTCATCAGTATTTTATGTATCTTACGACCTTACGTATTTTCTTGTGTTTGAATTTTGTGCTACTTATTATGAGGTGTAGTGATGCTGTTTATGTAGTCTTCTTTCCCAATTTGGGCATTAAAACCTCCTAGTATTAAGTGTGTCATGTTTGGGTACTTTTTCACATAGTTCTTCTAGTTTGCCATAGAACCGTTCTTTTTCATTCCGTTTGCTACTTCTGTTGGTGCATTGATGTTTATAATGGACAGGTTTGTTGGTTTTGTTTTAATTCGCAGGTAGGAAAATCTTCAATCTATAGGTTACAAATGCAAAATGTTTTCACGTAATCTACTGTTCACTATAAAACCTGTGCCATTTTTCCTCTAATTACTTTCCTCTGAATATAACATCATGTATTCTTTTTTGTTAATTTCTCCCTGTTCTTTCCATCTCATTTCTTGTAATGCAGTTTGTGTAGTTTACTTTATAGTGTGTTAGTTCTTTTGGTACTTCTTCCATTTTTCCAAGGGTTAGTAGGGTTTTTATTAGTGATCGGCCGATACGGATTTTTTTTGCCGATACCGATAATCGGCCGATACCGATATTTTAGTTGCCGATACCGATATAATATCGGTATCGGCACTACATTTTTAAAAGGTCTGTAATTATTTAATATACGTTGATATAAGTAAAAATTGTCAACTCCGCATCGATGCGGGCGTGACATGAACCAATTTCGGTAATTCCCCGACAGTGTCGTGGTGATTACCCGTTTTACAGAAAGTGTATTGTTTCATTGTTTGCGCCAGTGCACACTGTGCACTGCACAGTGCTGCTGCAGTTGCTGCTCAGATAACGATTGTGTCGTGCGGTATTATAATCTTTTGGGATTCAAATAAAAATACGATGGGAGAAAATAGCGAAAATAAGTTTTTACATACAAATAATTAATAAAATGGTTGATCTTAAATTTGCCGATATACATCGGCAAAATTTCGCCGATACCGATTATCGGCAAAATTTGCCGATATTGCCGATACACCGATATTTATATCGGTATCGGCCGATCACTAGTTTTTATGTTCCATGTTCCCATCCTTATTGTTTTTTGTTTTGTCTTCTTTTTTATTAGCTTCTTTCTGACTGTCTTATTCTTATATGCCTTTTACATTGCTTGTATCATCATCAGTATCTGGGTTCTTAATAATTGCATTAGTTTTTTGGGCCAGTATTGGGTGAAGGAACAAGTTCTCTCTTTTCATCATCCCACACATACCCGTGTCTGTTAATTGTTACCTATCTTTTTTATAACCAATTTTTTTTCCTGCCAGCAGTTTTTTCTTCTTTTGCAGTTACTCTAATCTTTTTTGAATTTGCAGTTCTTTGTTTGTTAGGTAATTTTCAATATTGATGTTACTACCTTTGAGTTTATTTTTATTTTCCATTATCTCCTTTTTGTCCCCATGACAATATTTTTGAAACTATGATTTGTTTCTGTTGATTTTTTCCTATTTTGAAAGCATCCGTTACAGTTACAGCTACACCTAATTCCTTTTTGATCATATTTTCCACATTTTGTTCTAATGTCATGCCGTCTATTTCTTGAAGCCCTTTAATTATTATTTTCCTTTTTTTTCTTGCGACTATAGTTTTTTCTAGTACCGTTATTCTGCCTTCCAATTTTCCTTTCTCTCTTGATGTATTTCACTGTTAGAATGAGAGAATTGACCGACACACCAGTGCGATGGCGCGATATAGTCGAACACAGCCCTGGGGATAAAAAAACAGTCTAAAAATATTATGACTTATCTTTGTCATAAACTACTATTGACTGATAAGTGACATAATCTAACATATTTTTAACTTTACAGCAATGTCAGTATACCAGAAAAACCCAATACTATTTTCTTCGTTATTCCACTAGTAAAATTTATATTTGTTATCTATATTTTACAATTTTCTCAAGTGAGGAATGGAATGGCGGTACCTCACACATAGTGTGTTGATCTAGTGACCTTAAGACCTCTAAAGGTCACTAGATCAACACACTCAAGTGTAAGGTACCGCCATTAGTGATTTTTTTATATCTATCCTTGTCGCACAATTTTCTCCAACTAAGAATAAACGCACAATCTAAAAATCACGGCCTGCTGAATTGTTTGACAAACGTCACTGGCGTTTGTCACACAATTCAGCATGACAATAAGTGACATAACCTAACACATTCCTGACAATACAGCAGTGCCATTACACCAAAAAGAAAATCCCCAAAAACTAGTGTCTTCCCTATTGCACTTGGGAAATTTGTATTTGTTATCTCTATCTCATTCTCAAGTGAACAATGGATACATTTACGCCCGTATTCATAGTCGTTCGCCAGCGGATCGCCGGCGACTCGCCGGTGTTTCGTTATGAATAGTATGTTGGCGGCACGTCAAATTCGAGGTTAGCAGGTTAGATTTGGTGTCAGTTTCTGTCAAAACTGACTGAAAACCTAACCTGATCACCTCGAATTTGACATAGACGTACAGAGCCGCCAACATACTATTCATAACAAAACTCCGGCGAGTCGCCGGCGATCCGCTGGCGAACGACTATGAATACGGGTGTTAGTGTATTAATCTAGTGACCTTGAGACCTCTGACACCATCTATCAATCGTTTCTAAGTGCTCATGTTGATTGTATCAATGATACTACAGTTGGTTACGTATTAAATAATGTCTGTCAGTATCAAAATATACGTCAGAGAGTAAAATACTTGCGAAAAAATAAATATAAAGAATTGAGGTTTGAAATTCCAATTTCACAGGGTGATACAAAATGTCATGCGCGAATTAGAAATAATTCACATTAGAGCAGCATTAGAGAAGTGTTCTGAAACACCTATATAGAGTGATGAAAAACTAGCAGATTATCTGTGCGCTACATTGTAGGCCTTCACCAACTAATAACAAATTTGAATATCAATTTAAATTTTTCAGTTTCAATACAAAGTTGTTCTTCGCATTTAGAAGTACGATTTATGCTCCTACTATCCAAACAATGCAACTATTTCAAATAAAAAATACAAAGAAACTGTCTGCAAGTCAAATTGACTAAGGCTCATAAGTTGCTCCATATATTAGCGTGTTCAAACTTCCACCGAATGAAACGGTAGCACAAAAATGGTAACAAGTTTTGAATTGAGAGGTCTGGCAGGTTGGAAAGACTAGTGTTGTTTGTGAAAAGCACTTTAAAACAGCCGATACAAACGTTGATAAGATGAAGAGACTTGTTCCAATTGCAATACCACTAGCTTCCAGGCAGGTTATTTTGATAAAATTACTGTTTTAGATGAAGTCAAAATTAGTAGGGATTTACTTGCAATGGAGAATTAGGTACCTACCCATTGGGAATTGTTTTTAAATCGAATATTACGGTAAAGTGATACACTAGGATGTAAATTTCTCAACTGCTATGTATCAGAATAACAGACACTGACAGATTGGCGAAGGCTTGTTGCCAGATTGTGGTAGGTATTCCAAAGGTCACTTTATAGAGCATAATCAATAGATTATAGCAAGACGCAAAGCGGAGAGCTTTAAATTTCCCGATGGGTATAATCGTGATTATGTCATTGGAACATATATTTTATTTTATTTTGGTTCTCGAAATGGACAAAATTCAAGGCTTCAGTATTTTGGCTACAGATTACTATGTCATCATTGTGCTGCCGCTGTGAATTTTTGGTGTGCTATGCAGATTGTTGGTGTTTGTAATACTGCATAGCAACTTTATAGGCTCTCGGGCCATAAAGGCCCACTACTGAGGGCCAATAAACAAGATTACAGTTCCAAAATAAAATAAACAATAATACAATTATTGCTCATAATAATTCTGCTAATAGCTTTCGATTAATACTACTAAAAGTGAATTTCCGGCCTCTTGTCGAATATTATATTGTCTTAAATAGCCACGTTATTTTAAAGTCCTAATGATAAAAGTTTATTAATTCATTCATTGATGTTGGGCAGCAATTTCTTATTTTTATGAAAAACTCACTATTTAACATTTTAGAAATGGAAAATTTTAAATAACTCTTCTTTTTAAATCGTATAAATTTCTTATTCCCAAACAACGTTGATTTATAATATTGCTACGTAACATCTAGAAAAGAAAAGAAACAATGAAGTACAGAGAGAAAATATTGTTTTAAAAAATTACAACCACAAGAGAAATTTCAAGTAATTTTGGTCGACAGACGAATAACTGCTAAATGTCTGTCATAATATACTTACATCAATATCATCTGTGGCATCCATATCGCTTTCTGATAAAACATTATTCTGTACTCGCTTTCTTCTCTTTTTTGCTAAATACAACTGATATGCACCTGATTGTCGATAAACTCTCAATTCCTCTCTATATCTACGTTTGTCCTCTTCAGCTCGTTCCAAATATGGATTTTTCTGTTCTAAACTTAAACTGGACCATCTATTTCCAATAATTTTAGTAATTTCATGAAAAGCTAGTGTACTATCTTTAAATTGCTTACGCATATCATTAAGATACAAATTGTAGCCTGTGGCAGGGGCCTTTGGGGGTAAATGCAATAATTCAGGTTTACGTTTACGACCTTTTGGCCAGCCACCTCTTCGTTTTGCAGGAAGTTTATTTGTCTCTATTGTCATTTCCGCTATTACGGTGTTTGCAATTCCGGGACTTATATTATCCATATTGCCATCACTATATGTGCTTGCTATGACACTACTTGCATCAGAATCCGACACACTATAGTTGTGATGATCGATTACATGTGTGTACGACTCGTTAATTGTAACAGTTTCCGTTTTATCCAGTTTATTATTTGACGGCATTCCTGCACCCACACAATTTCCTAAGCTATTGCCACTTCTTGTTTCAGTGCTGGTTTGTGTAAGGACCCCCGTTATTGTCCCGCTAGAATCACTGGTTGGATCATCACTATCTACTGTCGCATCTGAGGAAAGCTGCCGAGGAGCAAAGGAATAAGAAATGCCTTTTGCAAGTCTTTTATTTACCTGGTCTTGCAAAATTAATTGTTCTGCTACAGTCTTTAAATCTTCGACGGATAAATTTAAATTCGATGATAAGGCATCCGTTAGTGTCATGCACACCAATCTATAAAGTATAAATTAAACTTTGATCAACATATCACAGACCCTTACAAACCCTTTACTGGTTGCTACTAATATTCCATTTTGCAGGATATCGCTTGCCGTATCGGTGGGTTTTAAATCCATGCTCCAATTATTTATACCTATTTAGTATTTTGGGTTTTATACGCAAACCATTTGAATCTCTTGGTCAGGTGCTGTAAATCGATTGTCACAGATTTATAAATTTCTAACAAATTAGAAATGAAATAACAATTCAGTAAACCAGTTTGGCAGAAAAATAATACCTACCTTATTTACACAAAAAATAGTTTGACCACCATATCCAACATCAGATAATTTATAAAATTATATTTTTATACCGCACTTAAAATAAGTAATTTGGTTTCTACTAAAGTAAGTAATAATAATACTGCATATTTATTAGGTTGTTATCAGAGTTAAGCACCTTATAAACTATTAATCATTACAGTCGTCGTTGGACAAAGGACACAGTACAGGGAACATATAAAAAATAAATTGACACGGTTAAAAAGAAAGATATTGAAGTGCACTATGACTGATTTTATTAGTGTGCAGGCGTGTTGCACGTTCATATAACTACAATAGAGTACAATATAGTTAATAGTATATTATATAAAATTTAGGAAATTAATGATTTACCGATAAAACGGCATTTGAAGTACGAGGCTGCTATTCAGCAGAGTAATTGACACGTCCAGTCAGATAAAGACAATTTTTGACGTGTATTGTACACCGCTTTTCCTGAAAACGCATAACTAAATTTTAAAAAAACAATGTTTGTATTAAATTAAATTATAATGCTAATATTGACATTAAAAATGAAATAAAATTAAATACGTATATAGGTCCTGTTTCTGTTATTTTTATGCGAACCGCATTATTGTTAATAATTTGATTTCTTTCAAATATTACATAAAATTTGTCATATTTTGTACCTATTCTTCTGTAAAATAGGTATTTGTATTCTTGCTTACGTATTCTCGCTTTTTTGTGGAAGGCTGTAAAAAATTGCTGCTGTAAAGGTGGGAATGGAATTCTATTTTAATAATTTCTTATTGCCAGTTCTTTCAGATTCAAATTAATTTTCTTCAAAAAGAACTTGAAACAAAACATTGATAAAAATCACGGCGTGTACGGAAAATCCAAAATTGAACTTCACAAATACTTGCTCTAAGCTCTAAGGGGCAATTCTCCTCTATCAATAAATTTTAACAAGATTTGCCTCCTTTCTAAATTCTTTTAGTTGCTTGTAGCATGGAGAACAATTTAATAGTATATTACACAACAAGTTTAAAGTTTTACTAAACGAATATAGCTTGATTGAGTACGAGCGAGCAAAGCGAGCGAGTAACTTAAGAAGGTATCGAGAGATCCAAAAAAACCTGTTCCTCAGCGGGCTGTGGAATTCAACGTACGAATAATATGTTGGTGACACTGTACGTCAATGTCAAATTCGACGTTATCAGGTTAGGTTTTCCGTCAGTTATGACACAAAATGACCCAAATCCTAACCTGCTAACCTCGAATTTTACATTGACGTACAGTGTCACCAACATATTATTCGTACCTTGAATTTCCACAGCCCGCTGAAGAACAGTTTTTTTTTGGATCTCTCGATATATAAATTTAATAAAACCACATTTCTTACGAAGTGTGTATACTATATTTTCGCATTTTGTCTTAGTACCTATAGGTCATTCACTAAACACAAAAACATTAACTATTTCTTTAAGTTGGCATATACTTACAATTTTTGTACTAGGAATTCTGTATTTTGTTTTGCAAAGGTTTCCACACCTGCATAAAGGCGACTTTGGCAGAAATAATTTACTGAACCACGGCCTGCTGAAATATGTGACAAGCGTAACGTTTGTCAAACAATTAAGCAGGCCATGCACTGAACGATGCCATTTTTGAAACAATATAGCCGCCATTGCGGTACTTTATAAACCAATGGTTTTTGACTGTTTTATAGGTAGATTATAAACAATTTTACAATAATGAATTATGGAATTTACGACACAAATTACAAACCGGGGGTTAAACTTGACACTCTTGACAGCTTCAAATGCTACGAGCTACGACCTACGAAACGTAAACAAAATTTTAGTCAAAGCACTCTTGGTCCGCTTTTTTAGACACCCTTTAGTATTCGTCTTATTAATATCTTATAGAAGAAGCCAATCAAGCTTTGATTTTAATCTCATATTTTTTAATATTTTATCGATTTGTGTATAATAATAAAGATTTCATTATTTCTAATAATGGCATTTAACAAAAAAAAGGATCGTTACTGGTGTCTTTGTGCATTCGTGTGGACACTATAGATCAATTGGCTTTGCTAGAAAGAAGCTGTTTTTAGCAATAATTTATTACAGTAGTGACACCAGGAAAAGAAACTCCTAAAATAGGTATATAAAACATGACACCACATGACAGTAAGCACTTTTGCTTAAAACATATATATTCATTGTCAAACGTGTACCTATGTATAGTATGATCAAAAATTATTTTGAATTAGTATGGGCCATACTGTATGGCTATGGAATATTTCCTAAAGTCTATCTTTTTTCAACATGACTCAGAGCAGGCTGTGACTTTTTTACAGTGTACTAACCTAACCTTAAAATTTTTTGAAAATAAGCGGCAATTTTAGTTTCGAGTTATGTTGCTAACTTCATTTGTAACCAACATCAAAGTTTTTAACTAAATTTCTAACTACACTCTTATAAAAATGTATGGTCATGGCCTGTTCTGGGTCATATTGAAAAAAGACTACAATTTATAAATGCAACCATAAGTCTCTTATAAATGAAATGTCAAATTTTACATTTAAGTATAAACGTAGTTGCATTCATACATTAGGAACCATTCCATAGCCATACTAGATGAAAATATTTTTTTCCTACGACCACCACTAAAAGTAGGCCTTTTAGCGTTAGCTTTTTTCACTAAAAGTGACGTTTTATAATTTAGCGTGTTTAAAATGAGATCAGCTATTTACTTTTAGCACATGTGTTATAAAGTGAAGTGAGGTTATAAAACTACAATTTCGAACTGGAAGTGAGGTTATAACGTTATTCTAGTTACTTCCTACGTTAGAGGTAAAGTGTTTTTTTTAAAATAATTAAAGCGTTATGTAATGAATAAAGTCAGATGTGTGCTATTATAATTACCTGTGATAACTGACAGTACTGGCTCCATAAACATTCACCTACGCGTCAAGGCCATCTCTTTATTATGACATAAATTATAACTGTCATAAATGCAAACCTTTGTTAAATCGACATTTATGGATTAATAACAGAAAATTTAAGGTCGTAGAAAAAATATTGTATGCAAACTCGTGCTAAAAGTGTTATTGCACAATTTTCATGTCTCGTGCATAAACATCAACTTTTAGCACTTGTTGCATAAATAACTATTTTTTCTACGACCACTACTGAAAGTAGGTCTTTTAGCGCTAGTTTTTTTACTAAAAATTACGTTTTATAATATAGTGTGTTAAAAGTGAAATCAGCTGTTTAATTTTAGCCCATGTGCTAAAAGTAAACAGCTGGTGTTGGATTTAGAATTTCGAACGAGACGTGAGGTTGTAAAGTTATTCTAATTACTTTTTTCGTTATTTTTTTAAAAATAATTAAAGCATTATGTAATGAATAAAGTAAAATGTGTACATTTATAATTACCTTTGATAACTAACTTTAAAACGATGAAGAAGCTGACTAGCGGTTAATTAATTAAAACAATCAATGGTAGTGAAAAATCGCAGATTAACCCCTTTAAAGTTCATACTACACGGAAGCTCTAAAAATCTTCACTTACCGCGATGGCCGAGCTAACTCAAATTCGGCGATATAGTCGTGGGTTCAAACCACCAGCTGTGTACCCTGCAAAGTCTTCAAAAGAAAGGATATGGGCGCCAGAAATCAGATGATTTCGAATTATTTAAATAAACTACAAATGACTAGCGTTTATTTAATAACTACTGAATAATCTGTAGTATGGTAATTCAATAATAAATAATCAAAACAATTTGATCACAAATAATGTCATAGTGAAGCTGTGCAAGGTAAATGAAGGTTGCGACACCCACCAAGAAACCCCTTTTTGGGTTATTCAATTAATTGTAACCAGAAATAAATCGAGTGGTATGCATACCGCTGTCATTTAAACAAGCCTTTCTGTTCAGGCTATTGAAAGCAAAAAGCGTGAAGGTTCAATTACACACATAAATTGTAGCTTTAAATATTAATCGTAATTAAATATACGCACTAAGCTTCAAGTATTAAAATAGATTGACTGTAATAGATTAAACTTTATATGTTAATAACAACGGAAAGTACAAATTTAAACTGCCCGAATCTGCTTAAAAGCAGGAAGACCGTCCACTTTTAAGGTAGTATGATATAAAACCAAGAATCACTAACCTCCGACGCCCAAGGCTGCTGTTAACCAAAGGCTGGCCAGGAGTTGCTATAGGTACCCAGCGGAGAAAGCGCCGGGGATGCGACCGTAATTGCAGAAAAGCCATTCACCTTACTTCCAAGATTAAATTCTCGGGTAAAACTGTCGATTAAGAGCTAAAGAAATGTAATTAATAGGAGAATAACAAACAGAAAAACGCCATCGTACCTGATTATAGTCAGCCGTTCAAAATTAAGCGTCGTGGCGTAATAAAGCACGAACGGGACCTTTTTAGAAGCAAGTAACTTCGTAGACGTGCAGGAAAAGAATCATCGCGCATTCGGCCAACTAACAAAAACAGCTGAATGCGGCAATCTCGCGATAAGCTAGCGAATGTTTTTGGGGCTTTCCAGAATGGATACGAAAAGAGTGCACTGGTAAATTTAAATATTTCGAAATACAATTGATTATTATGCGAAGGCAATATACAGGCTGGTCCTGAAATAATTGGTATGTGGAGAAAACATTCGAGCGAAGCCGAAAAATGGTTTCAACGTTGACCGCCACTAGCTGCAGAAATTATAACTGTCATAAATGCAAACCTTTGTTAAATCGACATTTATGGATTAATAACAGTAAATTTAAGACCGTAGAAAAAATATTGTGTGCAAACTCTGGCATAAACGCCCACTTTTAGCACATGTTGCACAAATAGCTTTTGTTTACTTTTTTTGCTGTTTCTATTATTATTCTTGTGGTATCACTTTTCCTATTGTTATGTTTTAAGTTTATAACATGAAATCATGAAACCTGTCTAGAATTGGTCTCGTTTTTCAACACATTTTCAATACTAATATAATATAAAGTTTGTACAATATTCGTTTTTTTAGATTACCATGAATATGAATAAGGGTGCCTTGATGTCAATTTGACGCATTTGTGCTTTACCAGGGTACGTTCAGGTTGTTGTCCCCTCTCACTCTAATGCACTTTATAGGACAATACGTCAAATTGGTATCAAGGCACCCTACCATGAATAACAAATCCAGAAAAATAAAATGTACACATTTATTGTAAAACTAACATATAGCTGCAAGACTTCTAAATTTCACGCCTTTTGTGTTTACATTCGATGTACAATAACTCTAAAAATAAGACAACGCCAGCAGCTATACCTATTCAGGGACTTCCTATGCTAGGTATAAAAAATAACAGTCTGCGTTTTACTATTGCATTTCCAAAATAATTTGAATGTTAACAGCTATCCATGACATTAAAGAGTTTGAAATTATCTTGTCACGGTGATGATTAGACAGTGATTCTTTCATTAGTTTTACACTGAATAACTAGTTCATTGCAACCAATTCGTTAAAGGTGAGTTATTATAGTTTTATATTAAAAAATGTAAAAGCAAATTCATTATAGGTAAATTAGGTAAATATCTTTGACATTGAATGCTAACCTATAAATAACAACATTCACCGTAAAGCTTAATGTTAGGATAACTAGCATAGGAATTCCTGCGAGGTACCTATATGTCTCTATCTTTAAAAGGTACAGGAACACTAAATTCTCAAAAAGCATGTTAGACAAACGTGAGAAGTTCTGAAGTGACAAAAAGTATCTGCTATTTTTAATATTGACAAGAAAAAGAGTGGTTTATTGTGATAACCACCAAGCAATGATGGCATGTAGAAGAATATATTTAGCATAACATGTCCTCTAAACGCTAGAAACTAAATTTAATAGAAAGTCAGATCTTCATACAGCATTCACCTGAACTGTTTATTAATAACATTGTAACGGTATAATATATTATACAAGCAGTGACTGCAGATGCAAAAATAGTCTCACGCACTATTTCTCCAAAGATTAAAGTGGTAAGCCATAACCGTTAAGGAAATGCTCAAAAAGGAAAAGGTGGCCTTTAGCAATAAAATATTTACAAAGCTATATGAATATTGTAGAGACCAATACTTTATGTTGACAATTTTTTCTTCGACAAGTATAAACCTGAAAACGGTAGTTTTATCAGAACTTGCTACGTAATATCCATTTTTTGAGTCTGCTTCGCGGGTTTATCTCTCATAAATTATTTTAGGCTAACTACTGCGACTCATAATAAAGTTTACCATAGCCTCATTTTACAGTAAAGTAAATTTTTTTTCTATAATAATTTTCAAGGTCAACTTTCTATGGGATAAGTTGCATTCCTGCAGGGTCCCTAGTTTTAATAATGTTGGTACATAGATTTTTAGTTCTTTTCGTCCACTAAAAAAAATGATTGTCATTTTGACAGATATGTCATAATTTGATATCGCTTGCTTCATTTTTGCATTTAAAATATTTCTTTTTTTATCCGATTTTATTGATGATGATGATGATTCCATGTTAAAAAAAGAAATTTGTCAAGAGTTCAAATTAAGAAACTTTGCCATTCAAAATTGACACATAACCATAATTTTGAAAAAGTTCTACCAACACGAGGTATAAAAATTTCCTAGCGTGTTAATCACATTTCTACCAACATTGTAACACTTTGACAGTTATTATAGAAAAAAACGTACTTTACAGTGACTATATAATCACAGTGTGGCCATACAATTGTTGGCTGGTACTTTTTAATCCAATGTGAGAATAATATTTTGAGGAAAACAATGGTGATGTAATAAAAAAAATGAAGCGGCATTTAGTAACAAAAAATTACTAAAGTCAAAATAAAAAAATTGAAAATTAATTTGCTGAAGTGAAAGAATGTTATTCAAAACGACTGATCTCTCAAATGCAATAAAATACCGCAAAGGCATTAAATGTTGAAGAAATATGAGTCATAAGGTGTTTTCATCAATTTATTACAATTAATTGAAATTGGAAAGTTCAAATCCAAAACGCAAATGATATAACATTATTTGTATAGAAATCTTCTCGGTAATTTAATGTGCTTTATTAATATCTAAATTGCATTAAATAGATACATGGGCTAAACTCCAATCTAGCCCACTGGTGCTTAGGCGCATGCTCGTGATAAGGTGATTCTCAGTTTGTCGGAGGTTCTACAAATGTTCAGACAATTAAGGCAAAACACGAGAGTCTCATGTCAGATCCAATCGTGGCTGCCGTCAAGGTGCGAATTTAGGTTAGCTGCAGTTTAAGATTTGTGTGTACTTAATACAAAAATGCCTGGGTATCACCGTAAAACAGTCTGTTAGTCCAATTGTCGACAATAATATTGAATTTAAATTTCCCAATGAGTATTTCTCTTATTTATAGCTTAAAATCCAGTTTCACCACTGGCATAACCGTTCCTTTATGTTCATATTCCGTACATGTCAAAATGTACCAGTGGGCTATATTGGAGTTTACCCGACACTAAACTACTTGCTATACATGTTTAACCTCGAATTGCAACTGTACACCGCAATAATCTATTGAGCAGTGGCTTACAAATATTTAAGCAATATAAAACTTACAGGAAAATATTTATTTCTCTGTTAAATGTTCTGGTTTGTTTGATGTTAATACTGTTCTGAATATCGCAAATAAACGTCAAAATATGGTTCTTTTCCGTAGAAACAAATTATAATTTGGAAAACTCGCGGCCGCGGAAAAACTAATGGCGGATTTCATCACGTGATACTTCCACTCAAGCTTTTGACAAGTTATAAAATGCCAATGTCTTATTTTGACATTAGTAACTTTTTGTAACTAAACATTCTGTACACTGTTAAAAATGACAATAACTTGGAATACTTCTGCCTTTAACCAATAGAAAACATGACCATCGTATGGCCACACTGTGATTATATATAATCCATTTACTTGACATCTGCACTGTCAAACTGACAATATGTTGGCACCATCGCTATTTTTCACATTTTAAAAATTAAATTACTGTACAGTCTAATAAAAAATACATTATTTTGGAGGTATAGTCAAGAATTTTTTTTTAAATTTGACACTGACAGTGCAGATGTCAAGTAAATGAAGTATAGTCACTTATAATACCATGAGTAGTCAAAGTTATGTCGACTATTTTTGCGGTGGTGTCACGAATGTCCATTGCGCTTTGGTACGATTAGGACGAGTGCGCTAGCACGAGTCCTAATCCCAAGCGCAATGGACATGAGTAGTGATACCACCGCAAAAATAATCTACTTAACTTTGACTAAGAATGGTATTCGAGGGACTATTTAATGAACCAAACTACTTTTTCAAATTAGTTTTCAGTAAATCTAGCAACAAGCTACACAATTTCTATAGTAACAGAACACTAATATTGACTTTTTCTAATAAAAATCGCATTTGTTAAAAATAGTCACTTGAATACCTTCTAGGAAGATATATCCACTGATATTTTTTTGATTGGTCAAGAAACGTCAGAATTCTGGATTTTCATTGGTCACTTTTTGACAGATGACAGGTGAATTGAATAGTCACTTATAATACCATGAGTAGTCAAAGTTATGTCGACTATTTTTGTGGTGGTGTCACGAATGTCCATTGCGCTTTGGTATGATTAGGACGAGTGCGATAGCACAAGTCCTAATCCCAAGCGCAATGGACATGAGTAATGATACCAACGCAAAAATAATCTACTTAACTTTGACTAAGAATGGTATTCGAGGGACTATTTAATGAACCAAACTACTTTTTCAAATTAGTTTTCAGTAAATCTAGCAACAAACTACGCAATTTCTATAGTAACAGAACACTAATATTGACTTTTTCTAATAAAAATCACATTTGTTTAAAATAGTTACTTGAATACCTTCTAGGAAGATATATCCACTGATATTTTTTTGATTGGTGAAGAAACGTCAGAATTCTGGATATTCATTGGTCACTTTTTGACAGATGACAGGTGAATTGAATAGTCATATACAATACCGCGAGCGGTCGACGAATTGCCGAAAATTTTTGTCAAAGTGTATGAGTGTTTATTGCTTCGATATAAATTGGTCGAGTGCGACAGCACGAGACCAATTTTGAAGCAATAAACACGAATAAACACTTTGACAAAAATTCATGCAATTCGTCGGCTGCAAGCGGCATTTGAAGGACTATTCAACGAACAAAATTGACATTTCTTAGTAATTAATCAATTTTATCACGCCCTCTTTGAAAATAAAAATCTGTTGACGTAAAATAAATTGTCAAATTTGACATTTCTAATATCATATTTGATTAATTTTACAGGAAGTTAAATAAATGTCACAGGAAGAGAAAAAAATTGATATATACAATACCGCGAGCGGTCGACGAATTGTCGAAAATTTTTGTCAAAGTGTATGAGTGTTTATTGCTTCGATATAAATTGGTCGAGTGCGACAGCACGAGACCAATTTTGAAGCAATAAACACGAATAAACACTTTGACAAAAATTCATGCAATTCGTCGGCTGCAAGCGGCATTTGAAGGACTATTCAAGGAACAAAATTGACATTTCTTAGTAATTAATCAATTTTATCACATCCTCTTTGAAAATAAAAATCTGTTGACGTAAAATAAATTGTTTGTCAAATTTGACATTTCTAATATCATATTTGATTAATTTTACAGGAAGTTAAATAAATGTCACAGGAAGAGAAAAAAATTGTCATTAAAACTCCGCTAGCGGAATTGTTGCACAATTTTACGCTGATTGGTGGCAAATGACATAAATACTAAATTATGATTGGTGAATAGTTAACTTGAAGGGGGTGAGTTGAATAGTCATTAAAACTCCGCTAGCGGAATTGTTGCACAATTGTATGCTGATTGGTGGCAAATGACATAAATACTAAATTATGATTGGTGAATAGTTAACTTGAAGGGGGTGAGTTGAATAGTCACTGTAATTTACAGTCATTGCAAATAATGCCACAACTAATGTTTAGTATGGGTTGTGTTGTAACTCTCCAAAAAATCTGTTGCCAAGTAGGCAAAAATAGGTATGATCAAGGCGGTCTATATTGTTCCAGGTCATGACACTGGGCCTATAAAGTGACCTTTGGAATGGCCTACCACAATCTGGCAACATGGCTTTGCCAACCTTTAACAAAAAATTACTAGTTTTTGTCACTAAATGAACAATCTGTCAGTGCACTATTCCTGTCATTGTGATACATATCAGTTGAAAAAAATCTATAAAATCACTGTTATTTACATCGTAGTGCCCCACTTCAATGTAATATTCGATTTAAAAACAATTCGTAATGAGTAGGTATCTAATTTTCCATTGCTACTAATTTTGACTCTATCTAAAACAGTAATTTCTTCAAAATAACTTGCTTGTAAGCTAGTGATATTGCGGCCAGAACAAGTCTGTTCATCTTATTACCCTTTATATCCGCTTTTTTAAAGTGGTTTTCATACACATCACTAGCCTTTCAAATCCGCCAGTTCTCTAAATGCAAAACTTCTTTCCTTGTTTGTGCCACCGTTCCATTAGATGGAAACTTGAACAAGCTAACATATGGAGCAACTGATGAAGCGTAAGTTGACTTGCAGCTTGCTACGTAACACTTCAAATAAGGCATTTCTGGAACTTATATGAACTGCCTTGTCAAAAGAGTTTTTAATGTCAAATATATTTCAAACAAACAAAACTTAGTGTGTCTTGGAATGGCCTAGCACACAATCTGACAACAGAGCCAGTGTCATGGCCTGGAACAATATAGACCGCCTTGGTATGATGCGATCGTAAATGTTGGTTGAACATAACGGAATTATCATATATAATGCAACTAGTGGGTTCTTGATTGTACCTACCTATCTGTTATCCGTTACGAATTAGACTAACTAATTGAGTTGGCTTTTAGACTTCAGCATCCAGTATGAGCAGTACAAAATTAAATAAATAATGCTAGCGTGAACAATTTAATATCGTGAGGAAGAATAATATAATTTTAGAGTCACTGTCGTTAACGACACGCTTCAAAAAGATAACTAATTATTTAACTACAATTTCAAAACAATCGACGTTACTACAACATCCATCTCGAAATAATCGATTTGAACAAAAATAATAATCTGAGAACTATATTTCACGAAATAAAGTACTTATACTGCTATCCCACTAACCAATGCACATATTAGTATAATAATATATGAATCTCTCTCGTATATAACAATCAGCAAATTTGTTTGATATTTGTGGTTATCATGTTGGCAATCTACCGCGTGTTGTATATCAACATAACACATGCAGTTTTTATGGTTATGTGCACATTAACCTCAGAAAGGTGTTAGATTATAAACGACGTTACATACGTTGTAATTTGTAGGTTTAGTAATGTTTAAACACATTTTAAATTTTGCTGCAGGATTTTCGAGATCAGGTTAATATAAAACAGCATTCGAAGTCGATTCCCCTCCTCTTACTGCTGAACTTTGTTAATGGACAAGGTCTAGGCATGCAGAGTACCAGGTACCTTAGACACCGACTGTCTTTGGTCATATGGTCAAAGTCCTACTTAGAATTTTGCCGAGACTAAGGAGTTCCAACCCTAGCTAGGAACCTTTTACATGCTACACATCGTAGTAATATGGGACCCACGGGTTTACACACTTCCGAATGATGCATTCTGTAGATGCTTTCATCTGCATTTCCGGGACCGGGAATTGAACACGCAACCTTAGATCAGTAGTCACTACTGAGCTACTGACCCCGGCTACTGTTGAAGTTTAAATAATAAAATTAAACAGAAATTAATTGTGTTTCTCTAGAAACCACTACGAAAATTAAAAGGAAGGGAAGTAAAAGGAGGGAATTGGTCTGGAATTTAGCTTCAAACAACACTGAATCCCTCGATACTTACAAGTTATTTAGTTGTAGGTGGATCTATACCTCGATTGGTGTCTAATATGTCAAATATAAACGCTAGTAGAATTGTGTGGATGGATATGGAAGTAGGTGATAATACAAGATTTTGTATGTGTTTAGGCTTCTATGTAAAATTCAAAATTTCAGATGACGGGCTTGGACATTGAAAACGATCATGTAATGGAAGTTGCATGTTTAGTCACGGATAGTAACTTAAATATAGTAGCAGAGGGGCCAAATCTTATTTTACATTTACCTGATTCTATTTTAAATAATATGAACGAATGGTGCACCAAACAGCATGGAAAGGTAATTGCAGTTTTAAAAAAATGTAAAATCTGAATCTGTTATCGCCATTATTTTCTGTTGGTAAATATACATTAAGGTTTTTCAATTATTGTGCTTCACATACTTTGATTAAAGTTATATTCCTGCAACTTTAAATACTGTAACAATAAGAAAGGAAATACTTCTCAAATATATTTTTATACAGGTGTAAAAACTAGCTTTAATATTCACAACCAAAGCCAGGTCGTGATGACATGCAGCACTGTAATCATTGATCATTTTGTACAACTGCACACAGTTGTCATGTTGATGCGTAAACTAGAAGAGTTCAGTAATTTATTTGTTAACAAACGCATACAATGTAGCGAAAAACGTTTTACTGTCTGTTTTGACATTTGAGTAAGGGTATGCAGTGTATCTGACAGCATACACAACATAGGGAACCACAACCAGTAAGTTTTGCTAAGAATCAACATTGCCTAAGTATGGTCTGTGCTGTGCTGTGCAGCGATGCAGTATTGTATCTGTCGCTTTGCACAGCAAAGATGCATTAATTTACACCGATCTGCTCAAAATGTTTATTGATGTAGATTTATCAATTTTCGTTATATTATAATTAATAATCTGTTTGCTCTCCTCCGAAAACTGGTCTTATGAGGTACCTGTTTTTCTTATTTATTGAATTTATTCCACACTTTTTCACCTCACTGTTTAATTGAAAAGCCTTAATGTTGTTTTCTCTAGACATCAACCAGCTTTTGACAGGTGAATAAAATGTGTATGGTTGTCGTCATAGAAATCGGGTACACCTATTTTTTCCAATGTAAACTCAACTTCTAGAATAATACTTCAGTAACCTTTGTATTTAAATTAACTGTTACATTTTCCGCTGTCGAAATGTCAAAAATCCTTTATTTGAAAACATGCACCGTCATTTGAATGATTTCGAAAAAGGAAAAATTGTAGATAGGCTAATGAAAGGAATGTAAATAAAAGCAATTGCCATTCAGTTTAATGTAAGTAAAAATAAAACATATAACCTTAATACCTATATCAGAAATTAACTGACTTTGATGACAGATAGATTGAAAGCTGTAATTGCAAACAGTGGCGACATTAGAAAATATTCATTTAATTTTAGTTATTCTATATTTTCTATAACTATTTAATTATTTATATTCTAACAATATCGTTTTTGATTTGTAATTTGCATACATGATAGTAATAAAATTACAGGTAACTGTAACTTGGGAGCATGGGACTCGTTTAAGCAATACTAAAATATAAAAATATTGTCACTAGATTTATTTAAGTGTACCTGATTTTATTGGCGACAACTGAACCTCACTGTAAACATGCAGAAATGTGTAGTGGGGCCTGAGAATTTGCATTTTACTCTTACTTATAATCTATTATACTTTTTGTTTCAGACTGGATTAACTGAAGCCTCCCGAATCTCTACTATATCCGTACAAGAAGCTGAAAATGTTCTGCTAGACTTTATTTCTAAACACGTTACCGAAAACTGTAGTCCCCTTGCAGGTAACTCGGTGTACATCGATAGACTGTTTTTAAGGAAGCACATGCCTCGGGTCGACAGTTATTTACATTATAGGATAATCGATGTTTCTACCATCAAGGAACTTTGTCGTATGTGGAATTCAAATGCATATAAAAATATACCTCCGAAAGGTTTTCAGCACCGAGCTTTGTCAGACATTAAGGAGAGTGTAACGGAATTGCAATTTTACAAGAATAATTTTTTTAATATAACATCACAGTCTTGAAAATAGTTTTTATGTGTAGATTGAAGGAATTATATAAAGACAAACAAATAATTTTAAAATAGAAATTATGTAACTTACAGATGTTTATGCACTGCAAAAGGAATATCCAGTAGCCTATTTACCTTTTATATTTAATTGTATATGATTAATAAATACTTTTATTTTCAATTCTAATGTTTTTCTGTTTATCAGGCATTTAATACAACTCATATGTGTATCAGAGTAATGCTGGTGATGCATCCGTTCTCAAATACAGGGTGTTGGAAAAAAGAGATTAAATATTTAAATACATACCGGGTGTCAACGAATTTATTAGACAAGTCATCTAGAGTATTAGGTGTATCAAAATGAAAATTTGGTATAGGTAAATGGTATAGGGAGAGGAGAGTTGTCGCATATTTTTCACTTTCCGGTCACTTCCGGTTTCACCGGAAATGGCTCCGATTTCGAATTTCTAAATGGAACACCCTGTATATTTTTGCATATTTGGATTTCTGAGACAATTTTGGATCAGAATGTGACATTTTAAAAAGTTTTTAAGCCTACTTGATTTTTTTAGAGCCACTTTTAATATGGCATCTAGGTGGCCATGACCAGACGCAAACTAATCTAAAGACCTCAGGTGATGTCAGAAAATTATAATCGCAAAGTTTTAGTGATTAGTATGATAGATAGGAATAAGATAAGTTGGCAAAAGAACGTTTTCTTGTCTAACTATTTTTTTTCAAATGGCGACCCTTTTTTGACGAGCACTTTCCGAAAAGAGGATTTTTTGGCGAATCTAACGATACTAATTTATTTGCGATTGGATAAAAAATAAGCTCATAAGTTAAATATTTCTAAGCAAAATACTGGATAATAATTTATTTACTTTTGTCAAGTGTGCCATGGATAAGTTTTTAAAATGTCACATGCTGATCCAAAATTGTCTCAGAAATCCAAATATGCAAAAATATACAGGGTGTTTCGTTTAAAAATTCGAAACGGGAGCCATTTCCGGTGAAACCGGAAGTGACCGGAAAGTAAAAAATATGCGAAAACTCTCCTCTCCCTATACCATTTACCTATACCAAATCTCATTTTGATACACCTAATACTCTAGAAGTTATGACTTGTCTAATAAATTCGTTGACACCCGGTATAGTACGATCAAAAAACAAGTTAAAAAGTCTAGATATACAAGCAGTGGCAGCTCGTGATAATTGTATTTGGGGGGCTCTTAATGTTTAACACGTTGAAGGATAGTGGCTGACTTCATATAGAGCTGTGTTGTGACACACTGCAACGCCTATCAGCGTTCTGCGTAAGTAGAGGCGAAGAGGTAAATAACGGTAAGGAAGCTATTTGGGGCAAATAACTTGTATTTGTGTAACACTGATATGACTGTGTACGTACCAGTGGTGACAATAACAATAAGATTACTATTTCTTTATATAGAAAATTAGACGCCGTGCAGCGTTCAGTCATACTGGTAGATACAATTGAGGACACTGGATAGCGTTCCGTCACATTGACGTTCAGTAATATGACACTGCTCAGCGTTAGTGTCCTTCAACGTGTTAACAATTACTAAGCAAAAAATAATGACCTACATTCCCTAGATGTTTTAATTCAAATAGAGCAATGATTTTAAATTTTAGTAATTCAAAAGGAAGTAATAATGACACAGCTTTAAGGGTACCTGACGTAGAAGAAACAAATAATATTATGGATAAAATGAAGAATGATAGAAGTCCAGGGAACGATGGGCTACCAATAGAACTTTTTAAATATGGTGGAAAGCATGTACGGCAGAAGGTTTATGAACTCGTAACCAGAATATGGCAAGAAAAAAATGATGCCCAAGGAATGGGAAATGGCAGTAGTAACACCAATCCACAAAAAAGGTAACAAACAGCTACCCGAAAATTACCGACCCATATCCCTGCTACCAGTAATTTACAAAGTCTTGACAAGTATAATCAAGATAAGATTGGAAGAGGAAACTGAAAATAAAATGGGGTACTACCAGGCTGGCTTTAGGAGGGGAAAGTCAATCATAGATCAGTTATTCATAATGAAGCAAATCCAAGAGAAACTAGATAAGAAAGGAAATACTATACACGCCCTCTTTATTGATTTTAAAAAGGCCTACGATACAATACTAAGGTCAGAAATCTATAAAGCACTGGCTTACCTAGAGTTGCCAAATGAGCTAATATCCTTAGTCCACATGACTCTAAAGAAAACTACTAACACAATTAAATACAACGGACAACTATCTGGCGAATTTCAAAGTAACATGGGTTTAAAGCAAGGGGACCCTCTATCCATTATTCTCTTCAACGCAATTCTAGAAGTTATAATAAGAAAAAGTAGAATTAATACAAGATATAACGTGCTGAGAGACTCATATCAATGTATAGCATACGCGGACGATGTGGTCCTGCTTGCCAAAACCAAAAAAAGAGTTGAAGAATTTAGTTAGAAACCGGGCAGGGAGCTCAAAAGAGTTTGGTATGAAAATAAATGAATCTAAATCACAGTACATGAAATTGGGGAAAAAAGCAAAACCAATCAGGAGAAGATCTAACATCACAAGTGGGGACAAACAATACCATTACAAAGAAGTGAATAGGGTAAAGTACTTGGGGGTGGAGTTAGTAAATGATGGTAACAATACGGAGGAAATAGTGAATCGTACTGAGGCCGGGTATAGGTGTATGAGAATTTATAAAAAAATGCTACAGTCAAAAGTGTGTTGCGGAATGTTAAGGTGGCGTACAAATCAATGATTAGACCAACAGTCCCTATTCAGTAGTGAGCTATGGGTACTGACGCAGGAAAATCAGGACAAGTTGGAAGTGTGGGGAAAGGAAAGTGTTAAGGTGTATGTACGGGGGAGTGAAGGAAGGTAACGTGTGGAGAAGAAGACACAATGCCGAGTTAGAAAAAAAATTTCAAGAAACAGGAATTGTAAATGTGGTCAAACGAAACAGGTTAAGATGGCTGGAACATATCGCAAGGTTAGAAGAGCAACAACCAACAAGGCAAATATTCTACCAGCAGATCGGAGGAAAAAAATAGAAAAGGAAGGCCAAAAAGAACATGGTGGGAAGATATTCAGGAAGATCTAAGAGAGTTAAAAATCAGAAATTGGGAGGATTGTGCAAGAAATAGAAAGGAATGGAGAGCAAGATTACTAGCCATAGGCCTACAGGCCTAGAGTGCTGAATATATATATATATATATAATTCAAAAGGAAACCATATGCACAAAAAAATGTATACAAACTCGGTACAAAATGTACATCAGTGTTAAGAGCAAACGCTAGCCAGGTCAGAAATTCTACCACCTTTACCTCCGCCACCACCCTTTGGCTCAACCCGCAGTGGTCCTAATGCTACTCAGAAACTAAGTTCGGGAATACGCACAAAATACACTACAGGCGGATATGCACCGGCTGATAAACGGAGAAGTAACGTTGACAGTCGGTGCTTAATTTAGTTGCTTTTAGGTTTGGCAACGTCGACGGTAACCTCGGGTTTCGGTTTTACAAAGCCCATAAACACTTAATTATTCTAGCTCATTTGACTGTTTATGTTCACATTTTCCACCACCAATGTATAGTAGTGCAGTTTTTATATTTAGCAAACACAAACTAAGCAGTAACTGAAATAAGCGGAACTGAACACTAAACATTACGAGCCCCGTTCAGCTTCAGTTGGCCCACCTGATAAATTTTTCAGTTATTGGCGTGTATTGAATATCAGTTAAAATAATAGAGGTATAATTATCCATTTTTATTTTGAAAATCTATTGCACAAAAATAATGGAACTAATTATAACAATTGGAACTGATTAGGACTAAAAATTTAAAAAAAAAAACGAAATTTGTGATTTTCAGCTCGATGATATAGCTCATCCTACCACGGAGTAACATCACCTTTATTTTTAATAACTGATTCAATTCTTCTTGGAAAAGTATTTACTATATTCTGACACTCCTCTGGAGTGAAATTATTCCAAATATTTTGGAGCCTTTGTTTGAGTTCTTGCACAGTCCTGGCAGTATTGGCTCGCAACCGCTTTTTCGTCACATGCCACAAAGTCTTGATGGGCGAAAGGTCCGGACAACTAGAAACCCATTTTAAGAGCGGTATTACATGTTCTGAAAGCCACTTCATGGATTTTTTTTGGAAGTATGACATGCAGCGCCGTCTTGCTGAAAGGTGAAGTCATATCCAGAAATCCTGCTCTCTTCCAAAGTAGGCAACAAAGACTGCTCTAGGATGTCTAAATATTTGTCTGAGTTAACAATGCCGATGAAGTGCAATTTTCCAACTCCTCTAGCCGACATGGAACCTCAAACCATTACCGAAGATGGAAATTTAACTTTGCGCTTAAGACAATCAGGATGATAAGTTTCATGTTTCTGGTGGATAACTCTGCTCCGGCTATCATCGACACAAACTTAAAATCGCGACTCGTCACTCCAATGTACACTATTCCACCTCTCCATATCCCAATTTCGATGGTCTTTAGCCCATTTCAACCTGTCTCGCTTCTGCTTTAGAGTCAACAGCGGTTTTTCTTTAGCCTTCGCGAAGGGAAAAAATTATTATCATGTGTCCCTTAGGATTGAACTCATGAAACTTAACTTGTAAGTACCAAATCCTAGTTTTCTTGCTTCTGAGAGACACGTAGACCTGCAAAAAACGTCTTCCAACAGCCTCACTTCAGAGTATACTCAACTTTTCGTAGTTAGCACGCCTATTAGACTTAACAATTCTGACCAAAGCTCGTCTATCAGAGTCTGTTAATTTCACTTTTTCACATATCGGGGTTTTTTGGGCAGCTGAACCGTTTGATTTGTACAATTTTATAATATTTTGAACTCTGTATCTGGATAAACGGAGCAATATTCCAATTTCGCCGTTTGATTTTCCAGATTTGTGTAAATTAATGATAATTGATCAAATTTTTTCATCAATTAACTTTCATCTGCCGATTATTGACAACAATTGCATTATCAATTAACTGTTTAGGAACCAAAACATAATTTTAACTTTTAAAATTAAATATGCATACATTTCGTAAGCGAACTGTTACTTGCGGAAATTACAAACAAGCTGTCAGCGTTTTCTTATCAGCACTGGTCGAATGACCCGGTCGACAAACTGCAATTGTGCAAACTTGCTATCTATTTGTTATGAAATTGAACACGCAAGTGCATATGCGAGCTCGAACTGGGGCAAAATAACATGAACCTTGTAATTTACGTCATAGTTAATGTATATAAATAGGAAATATTCTAGTCAATAAACAATACAGTTTTAACATCTGTTCTATTAAATTTATCTCGTATGAGACTGCACGAGGACCGTTGGTTCACAACGTTTTTTTAATTCCTGCACCCCTAAGACGTATCCTGTAATTTCCAAATTAAAATCATACAGTCCACTATAACCTCCACTCTGAACAATTAACTGTTTTACAATGGAAGCATCTGTCACTGTCATTTCCGTAAAAAAAAAGCTTTGTTTTCCGTAGCCACCTTAATCCTCGTCGTTAGCAATACTTAGGTAATAGAATGCAAGAAAACTAAATTTTTTTAAATTTTTCGATT
>OW679194.1:136136001-136654414 GCA_940337035.1 Agriotes lineatus | reverse complement strand
ACACATATGGACAAAAATTATATTTGTTCAATTATAATATTTAATTAGTTGCTGTCGAGGTTGCTGTTGTTGTTGTTGTCACAAGAAATATTAACAATGTTTTAATAAGAGCCCATGCTAAAAACTGTTTAAACAGAGTAACAATTGAATTCCTTTAATAAACCCGCTTTGAATAAATTACATTATGTTAAAGTTGTAATCAAATGTTAATAACGAATATGTGTTTTTTTCACAGAGCAAAGTCTTGGCTCCTGGCGTGTTGTAGGCCAGATTTATTGGACAAAGTGGACACACTACACAAAAGCTTCAGAATTTGTGATGCCCATTTTCCTCCAAGGATGTTTCAAAAAGGAAAAAGGCAGTTATTGCGCAAAGACGCCATTCCAGTAAAGTTTATTTCCAGTGACGTCACCGACGAGGCAGTACCAAGCTCATCCACTTGCAATGTTGAAGCCTCAGTCCAGGCAATACCGATCTCATCCAGTTGCAACACTGAAACCTTCAAAAGTACAGGTATATTATACAATCTTTTGGAACCACTTGCTGTAGACATCGCCAGCCCTCCCATCAACAAAACTGAATTCACTGCAACGACTCCATTATGCTCGCCTACCGCCTATGTCCAAACACCGGAAGCTTTAACCTTACGAACCCCTCGAAAAGAGAAACTGAGGGAAATTAATTATTCCCTTCAACAAGAAAATAAAGTGCTAAAAAAAGAAAACCAGGTTCTTCGCAATAAATGTGAAACTCTCGAAGAGAAACTGAAAAAGACAATCAGTCTTGAACAGTACAAAACGTTTACCTATGCACTGTGTCCATCCAAAGAACTTGCAGAATTTATTGTAGTTCAAATGAGTGAAAGTATGAAATCTGCCAAGGGTCGAAGGTATTCTGACGAATTTAAATTTAAGTGTTTATCGCTCTATTTTTCTGGTCCAAAGGTTTATACATCTATTTTAAGTAAACTATTTTGCCTGCCTGGACCACAATCCCTTAGAATCCTATTACGTGGGATAGATATTCCACCAGGATTGGAAGTCCCCAATGTTTTTAAAACACTTGAAATTAAAACTGATAATTTTAATGAAATTGACAAATATTGCGTTCTTTGTGTCGACGAGATGAGTATAAAGGCAAATTTCTTTTTTAACACTAGTGCAGATTATATAATAGGCGTACAAGATGCTGGCAATGGAAAAAGAGTTTTTAAACCATCAAGAACAGCTAGTGTCTTATTGGTTAGAGGTATTGTCTCTAATTGGAAACAACCTTTAAGTTATTTTTTTTATAATAGTACATGTCCAGGTATGGAATTAAAATATATAATTCTTGATGCTATACAAAAGTTAAAAAGTATTAGGCTGAACGTTGTTGTTATTGTATGTGATATGGGCTCCAATAATATTCAGTTTAAAAACTTTCTACAAATAACTCCTGAGAGGCCTTACTTTATTTTGGACGACCAATCAATTTTTTTTATGTTCGATGTACCTCATCTTATTAAAGCTTTAAGAAACATGTTACTCAAATACGACTTTCATGTCTCTGGTAAAATTGTTTCTTGGAAACATATAATAAAATTTTATAATATTGAAAAGCGTCTAATCACTCGATCGGCAGTAAAAATAACTGACTCGCATATATTTCCTAGTAATTTTGAAAAAATGAAGGTAAAATATGCGACTCAGGTATTTAGTGCTACAGTTTCAGCGGCTTTAAATACGTACGTAAAAGTAGGTGAGTTGCCCAAAGAAGCCCAGGCAACTGCTGATTTTATTGACAAAGTGGATAAATTGTTTGACCTGAACTCGTCAAAACCATCAGACTCAAAAAAATATAATTTGGCTTTCAATGGACTTGATTTTCAGGTAACATTTTTAAATGAGATGTTATTGTTGTTCAAAAATTTAAAAGTCATTGATAAAGATGATAAAGATGTTACAAAAAAAATGAAGTTTATCACAGGTTTTAGGATAACTATTAGTTCTGTTCTTCACTTGTGGGACTTTCTTGAGACAAAAAAAGTTAATTTTCTGCTTACTAGACGTTTAAACCAAGATCCGTTGGAAAACTTGTTTGGTATTATTAGACAGCAAAACAGTAACTGTGTTAATCCAACAGCTATTCAATTTCAAAGAACGTTTAGAAAGTTATTTTGTGTAAGGTTACTTAACTCGGGAACTGAAAACTGCGAGAGGGATATGGATAGCATGCTTCTTCGAGTTTCCGATGTTATTAAACAGGATGCAAATATACCTTTACCTGACATTGCTCCATCTCCGCATTCATCACTTTTGTTAGAAATTGATAGCAGTTATCAAAAAGATTCAACTTTGGAAACTAATTTTAAAAGGTATTTTGCTGGTTATCTCATGAAAAAATGTTTGTCCATTCATTCTTGCCAAGTTTGTGAGGCATATGCAAAAGCCTATCAAAAGTTGGACGATACATCTCTGTTTTGCTATTACAAAGCTTATGAAAATTCAAATTTAGATTTATTTGGTAACCTAAATATGCCTCACGACAATTTTGTAAAATTTGTCTCTCTATTGGAGACAATATTCCAACTAAATTTTGAAAGTATCGCTATACAAAAAAATATAATAAAGACTTTTGAAGGTATTTGTAACAATACAAGCTTTTTACATCCATGTGAAAAATTTCCCTTTCAGTATTTAATTAAATTATTTGCTAGGGTAAGATTATTTTACACGCTTAAATATATAAATAGAAACTTTAAAACTGTGAAAGACAAAAAGGTTGTTATTTGGAGAAACAGGTGAATGAAAACTTATTTAAAAGATTTAAAAGAATACAGTGTGAGCCAAAATATTTCTGGAAGTATTTGAAGTCTAAGGCACATTTTTGTAGTCTTTCTGCACACTGTATGACCCAAAACTTGATTTCAACGAAACTGCTCTCCCATTTGTTGCAAACTCTTCAGCCCACACTGTATATAGACATAGACAATATATTCGGTTTATTTTAATGTCCAGTATCTTAAGTTACTCTGTCTCAATAATTTTATTGGTATGATAATAAAAAACTAACGTTAATTTGTTGTTTGTATTATGCACTTATATTTTTTTAATTAATAAAGACTTGTACATATAAAAAAATGTTTGAACTTTTAAAAGTACCTGTGGAGTGTCTATTGCCGCTTTCGTTGTTACAATATGAAGAGAAATAATAACATTCACAATTTTCGCAAATACATACAATTTTTATTGAGTTTAGGTATACTTAATATTTTTATTTTCGATGCAAACACAATTGTTGGTTATTTTCAGTAGAAAGGCTAAAGTATTAGTGCCATATTTGAAAAATTAATATTTTTATATTTTCTGTAAATAAAAAGAGTAACGTATCGGTATAGTTCGGTACGCCCATGGAATACAAAGGTTCGAGGTCACCCGTTGTCGGCGTCGACATCAAAGCTGTTGTGTACAAGATATCCTTCTGGTTATTATTATTCTGTGACGGAAAGCATGTATAGACCATATAACCACATTAAGAATTATAATAGACGAAAGCAATGAATGGCAGAAGGATTTATTCTTTGTATTTATAGACTTTACCAAAGCTTTCGACAAAATAGACAGAAACATGATGTGGGAAATCCTAAAGGAATATGGAATACCTAGCAAAATTATCAGAATGATCAAAATACTATACGAAAATTATCGGGCGTGTATAATGCACAATGGAACGATTTCAGAGAGCATTAAAATCGAAACCGGAGTCAAGCAAGGGTGTATGTTGTCCCCCCTTCTGTTTCTAATAGTAGTAGATTGGATAATGGTCAAATCTGAGGATAACAAAAGAGGGCTGACATGGAGGTTCAACAAAAAACTTGAAGATCTTGAGTATGCAGACGATGTCTGTTTAATAACAGAAAATAGCGAACACTTACAGAGCAAAGTAAACTTAGTACAGCAAAATGCAGCTAAAACAGGCCTAAATATAAATATAAACAAGACAAATACCCTGACCACAACCGGAAATGATAGAAGCCAGCTACTGGTACTGAACGGAGAAAAGATTCAAAACGTACAAAGGTTCAACTACCTGGGAAGTATATTAGAAGCAACAGGGGGCTGTCAAGCAGACATAAAATTTAGAATCTACAAAGCACAAGCCTCGTTCAGGACACTGCAAAAAACTTGGACCTCAAATGAATTGTCAAGAAATACGAAGATCCAAATTTTCAATTCAAATATAGTCAGTGTACTTCTGTATGGGTCCGAATCTTGGGCACTAAATGAGAAACAAACAAAGGAAATTCAAATATACGTAAACAAATGCTTGCGAAAAATATTGATAATATACTGGCCAGAGGTAATTTCCAACTCTGAGCTGTGGAATATCACAGGTCAAGAACTCATCCATATAAATATTAAGAGACGCCGATGGAATTGGATTGGGCATACTTTAAGAAAGCCTAACTCTGATATAACAAGACAAGCGCTAGAATACACGGTTAAGGGAAGAAGGAAGAAGGGCAGACCCAATTTGACATGGAAAAGAAATGTATTAAAAGAATACAAGGAGATGAAAGTAACCTGGAATGAAGTCAAACAAAAATCAAAAGATAAAGACACTTGGAAAATCTTTGTGGATTCAATGTGCGCAAACAGTGATGAAACAACTGAAGAAAATTAAAGATTAACCACTCAACAAATTAGTTGAAGTTAAATTTACGTGAACAGTGCTACGTTAAAAGCAACCAAAGTTATACAAAGTGATACAAAGAAATTAAATTAAAGTGGAAGCAAAGTTGTGCATTAGTGCAAGACCGACAACCTTGTACTAATTATTCAAACTGTCTCGAAACGCCGATGGCGACCTATAGTTCTGCGGGACTGAAAGGATTGATGATGATGATGTGTCTGATCAGAGTAATGCTGGTGATGCATCTGTTGTCAAATAGAGGGTGTTGGAAAAAAGAGATTAAATATTTAAAGTACATACAGTACGATCAAAAACAAGTTAAAAAGGTCTTGATATACAAGCAGTGGCAGCTCGTGATAATTTGGGGGGGCTCTTAATTTTTAACACGTTGAAGGATAGTGGCTGACTTCATATAGAGCTGTGTTGTGACACACTGCAACGCCTATCCAAGGTTTGTATATTGTAGGTTGCCTCTTAACTCTGAAGTGAAGTATGCGGGCAGGGGAAGGTGGCGTGTCATCCAGCAGCAGACTGCTTGTGCGGTTACCAAGCTTATATGCTAACGTGTATGTTGATAGCTTGTTTCTTTATTATTAGTTGAATTTTGTGTTATTTCTGGACCTAGAAACTGAATTTACATTAGTGTAGTTATATTTTATAGTGGGTGTAGTTAAGGAAATATCAGAAATAGATGAGCTAAAATATTTTGCGGGATTTTCAGCGAAAAAGTTTTTAATAAAACACCCAGATCTTAGAACGTATACTAAAAATTCTGAACCAATTACTTTGCACTCATATAGCATGCTTTCTTGGGTGCAAAGTCTGTCATTTGGAGGATTAATTAAACCATCTAATAATTGGTTTCAAGAGGTGATCATAATGGAAGCATATTTTCAAAAATTCCATCAAAGAACTCTCAAACCCGATACACAAATCGTTTTAAAAACCACAAACTATTTGTGCAAAAAAGTAAATGTTGATCGGGAAAGTGTTAGGGAGTATTCTAAACTAATAATATTGATTAGAATGAAATATCTGAACACCTCAAGAAAAATTGTAATTTTTGTATTAAGTGCGCGAAATGAGTGTTCTTTTATGGCACGTGAGAATGTCAATTTTCGCCGAGACCGAGGCAGAAGTCATTCAAACGCGCCATAAAACACGAATTTTGCCACGAAATACAAACAACGTTTTTTCTACAGCCGTCACAAAAATAAAAGATTCTCTGCAACAACATCATACGTATATAGCAAATAAGTAGAGTAATATTATTATGTACGGAACGTTTTATATGTGTTGTAACCAAGGAAATGGTGTTCCAAAACCGTTTTTTTACTGCTAGCCGTAAAGAATAGTATATTATGGGACAAGTGGTTGAAATAAACTTTCAACGTTGAGACGTTGAAATTTTATCAGCCACGAGTTGCATATACTATTTTTTCTACAAATTTTCACAAATTTTAACAAATTAATGCACTTTAGAAAAACTTAAACATAAAGTGACATTTCTCTTGTCAACAATTGATTGTCAAACAGTTTGAAATCCCAGTAGTCCGAACATTTCAATCTCTAGTAGTTGAAATGCAATTTCAACCACCGTAATCCATATCAAAATGACTGATTTCAATGTCATGAGTAGAAAAATATTATTTTTTCTATACCACATGTTAAAGTGTGCTTTTATCAACCCAAAACAAAAGGTCAAGTTTTACTTTAACAGCAAGGGTAGATAAAGTAGCACTTTAACATCAAGGATAGATAAAGTAATTTAATTTTCTAACTTTTGTTTAAATTAAATATGACAGCTGCACATTATCGTAGCAACCCAATCTAGCTACTGACATTTTGAAATATGATTGACTGTCCTTATTTTCTTTTGAAATTGTTAAAGTTCTTGCTATAGAAAAAAATTTTGTATTATACACGACGATAAAGTTATTTCTATCCACTCTTGAATCATTAATGTCTCGACTTCGTCTCGACGTTAAAGGATTCACTCGTGGATAAAATTTAACTTTATCGTCTTGTATAATAAATTACTATTTTTCTACTCCTATACTTTAATTGATTTATTATATATTTCCTACCTGTACTTTAATGATATCTATTAAGATTCAAATTTTTCATTAAGATACAAGTTTATAACCAATATAAACGGGGCTGCGCGCGCTATTACGCGGTCTATTCTATTCAATTTATCACCATTTTTAGGCCTCCCCTGCCTCCCCCTGCCGTCCACCTAACCAAAGAAGGAAGCCCTCGGGGCTCCGCCTCTTTCCAAGGGGGCTCCGACCCTCTCCAAGGGGGCCCTCGGGGATGCGCCCCTCTCCAAGGGGGTTCACGGGGATCCGCCCCTCTCAATGGAGGCCTCGGTGCTCCGCCCCTTTCCAAAAGGGCCCTCGGGTCTTCGGGGGTTCCGCCCCTCTCCAAGGGGGCGCTTGCGGCTCCGGGGGCTCCGCCCTTCTTCAAAGGAACCCTTGGGACTCCGGGGGCTCCGCCCCTTTTCAAGGGGGCCTACGGGGCTTCTTCCGTTTTCAAGGGGCCCTCGGGGCTCCGCCCCTCTCCAAGGGGGTCATCGGGGTCTCGCCCCTCTTCAAGGAGGCCCTCGGGACTCCGCCAATCTCCAAAGGAGCCTTCGGGGCTCCACCCCTCTCTAAAGGAACCCTCGGGGCTCCGCTCCTCTCCATGGGTGCTCTCGGGGCTCCGCCCCTCTCCAAGGGGCCCTCGGGAATCTGCCCCTGTCCAAGGGGGTTCACGGGGCTCCGCTCCTCTCCATGGACGCCTCGGTGCTACGCCCCTTTCCAAGGGGGACCTTGGGTCTTCGTGGGTTCCGCCCCTCTCCAAGGGGGCCCTCGGGGTTCCGGGGGCTCCGCCCCTCTTCAAGGGGACCCTCGAGGCTCCGCCCTTCTTTAAGGGGGCCCTCGGGGCTCCTCCCCTTTTCAAGGGGCTTTCGTGGTTCCCTCCACCGCTCTCTATGGGTGCTCTCGGGGCTTCGCCCCTCTCCAAGGGGCCCTCGGGGCTCCGCCTCTCTCCAAGGGGGCCCTCGGGGCTTCGCCCCGGTTGCAAAATCGAGGCGACGGTAAAATGCATGGAAATAAACATTACTACTACATCAACATCAACAATGGCTTCCACCAATATTGTCACAAAACTACCACAAATATAACTAAATCAAAAATAATTCTAAAATTTCCTTTTTTTTTGTGAAACCTTGATTTTGTTACATTTTTGTGTTTTGTTTATAATAAAAGTTTTTCCATAATATTTCCTTAGTTACAACTCATAATTTCATTATAATTTAAAAATTTTTTGAAAATAAAGTGCTTATTTTTCACTATTACGACTAGTCGTAGAAAAAAAAGTGTATGCAACTCTCATTTAATGGCTATTAAGACACTCATATTCATTACGACACTCGCCTACGGCTCGTGTCGTAATTCTCATACTCGTGTCTTAATAGCTATCATTAAATGCTCGTTGCATAATATACTATTTTCTACTCCTATACTTTAATTGATTTATTATATATTTCCTACCTGTACTTTAATGATATCCATTAAGATTCATATTTTTCATTAAGATACAAGTTTATAACCAATATAAACGGGGCTGCGCTCGCTATTATGCGGTCTATTCTATTCAATTTATCACCATTTTTAGGCCTCCTTCCCTGCCTCCCCCTGCCGTCCACCTAACCAAAGAAGGAAGCCCTCGGGGCTCCGCTTCTTTCCAAGGGGGCTCCGACCCTCTCCAAGGGGGCCCTCGGGGATGCGCCCCTCTCCAAGGGGGTTCACGGGGATCCGCCCCTCTCAATGGAGGCCTCGGTGCTCCGCCCCTTTCCAAAAGGGCCCTCGGGTCTTCGGGGGTTCCGCCCCTCTCCAAGGGGGCGCTTGCGGCTCCGGGGGCTCCGCCCTTCTTCAAAGGAAGCCTTGGGACTCCGGGGGCTCCGCCCCTTTTCAAGGGGGCCTACGGGGCTTCTTCCGTTTTCAAGGGGCCCTCGGGGCTCCGCCCCTCTCCAAGGGGGTCATCGGGGTCTCGCCCCTCTTCAAGGAGGCCCTCGGGACTCCGCCAATCTCCAAAGGAGCCTTCGGGGCTCCACCCCTCTCTAAAGGAACCCTCGGGGCTCCGCTCCTCTCCATGGGTGCTCTCGGGGCTCCGCCCCTCTCCAAGGGGCCCTCGGGAATCTGCCCCTGTCCAAGGGGGTTCACGGGGCTCCGCTCCTCTCCATGGACGCCTCGGTGCTACGCTCCTTTCCAAGGGGGACCTCGGGTCTTCGTGGGTTCCGCCCCTCTCCAAGGGGGCCCTCGGGGTTCCGGGGGCTCCGCCCCTCTTCAAGGGGACCCTCGAGGCTCCGCCCTTCTTTAAGGGGGCCCTCGGGGCTCCTCCCCTTTTCAAGGGGCTTTCGTGGTTCCCTCCACCGCTCTCTATGGGTGCTCTCGGGGCTTCGCCCCTCTCCAAGGGGCCCTCGGGGCTCCGCCTCTCTCCAAGGGGGCCCTCGGGGCTTCGCCCCGGTTGCAAAATCGAGGCGACGGTAAAATGCATGGAAATAAACATTACTACTACATCAACATCAACAATGGCTTCCACCAATATTGTCACAAAACTACCACAAATATAACTAAATCAAAAATAATTCTAAAATTTCCTTTTTTTTTGTGAAACCTTGATTTTGTTACATTTTTGTGTTTTGTTTATAATAAAAGTTTTTCCATAATATTTCCTTAGTTACAACTCATAATTTCATTATAATTTAAAAATTTTTTGAAAATAAAGTGCTTATTTTTCACTATTACGACTAGTCGTAGAAAAAAAAGTGTATGCAACTCTCATTTAATGGCTATTAAGACACTCATATTCATTACGACACTCGCCTACGGCTCGTGTCGTAATTCTCATACTCGTGTCTTAATAGCTATCATTAAATGCTCGTTGCATAATATACTATTTTCTACTCCTATACTTTAATTGATTTATTATATATTTCCTACCTGTACTTTAATGATATCCATTAAGATTCATATTTTTCATTAAGATACAAGTTTATAACCAATATAAACGGGGCTGCGCTCGCTATTATGCGGTCTATTCTATTCAATTTATCACCATTTTTAGGCCTCCTTCCCTGCCTCCCTTTGCCGTCCACCTAACCAAAGAAGGAAGCCCTCGGGGCTCCGCTTCTTTCCAAGGGGGCTCCGACCCTTTCCAAGGGGGCCCTCGGGGATGCGCCCCTCTCCAAGGGGGTTCACGGGGATCCGCCCCTCTCAATGGAGGCCTCGGTGCTCCGCCCCTTTCCAAAAGGGCCCTCGGGTCTTCGGGGGTTCCGCCCCTCTCCAAGGGGGCGCTTGCGGCTCCGGGGGCTCCGCCCTTCTTCAAAGGAAGCCTTGGGACTCCGGGGGCTCCGCCCCTTTTCAAGGGGGCCTACGGGGCTTCTTCCGTTTTCAAGGGGCCCTCGGGGCTCCGCCCCTCTCCAAGGGGGTCATCGGGGTCTCGCCCCTCTTCAAGGAGGCCCTCGGGACTCCGCCAATCTCCAAAGGAGCCTTCGGGGCTCCACCCCTCTCTAAAGGAACCCTCGGGGCTCCGCTCCTCTCCATGGGTGCTCTCGGGGCTCCGCCCCTCTCCAAGGGGCCCTCGGGAATCTGCCCCTGTCCAAGGGGGTTCACGGGGCTCCGCTCCTCTCCATGGACGCCTCGGTGCTACGCTCCTTTCCAAGGGGGACCTCGGGTCTTCGTGGGTTCCGCCCCTCTCCAAGGGGGCCCTCGGGGTTCCGGGGGCTCCGCCCCTCTTTAAGGGGACCCTCGAGGCTCCGCCCTTCTTTAAGGGGGCCCTCGGGGCTCCTCCCCTTTTCAAGGGGCTTTCGTGGTTCCCTCCACCGCTCTCTATGGGTGCTCTCGGGGCTTCGCCCCTCTCCAAGGGGCCCTCGGGGCTCCGCCTCTCTCCAAGGGGGCCCTCGGGGCTTCGCCCCGGTTGCAAAATCGAGGCGACGGTAAAATGCATGGAAATAAACATTACTACTACATCAACATCAACAATGGCTTCCACCAATATTGTCACAAAACTACCAGAAGCGCCGCAGTTGCATTTTAATAACTGTACCATCACAAATATAACTAAATCAAAAATAATTCTAAAATTTCCTTTTTTTTTGTGAAACCTTGATTGTGTTACATTTTTGTGTTTTGTTTATAATAAAAGTTTTTCCATATTTCCTTAGTTACAACTCATAATTTCATTATAATTTAAAAAATTTTTGAAAATAAAGTGCTTATTTTTCACTATTACGACTAGTCGTAGAAAAAAAAGTGTATGCAACTCTCATTTAATGGCTATTAAGACACTCATATTCATTACGACACTCGCCTACGGCTCGTGTCGTAATTCTCATACTCGTGTCTTAATAGCTATCATTAAATGCTCGTTGCATAATATACTATTTTCTACTCCTATACTTTAATTGATTTATTATATATTTCCTACCTGTACTTTAATGATATCCATTAAGATTCACATTTTTCATTAAGATACAAGTTTATAACCAATATAAACGGGGCTGCGCTCGCTATTATGCGGTCTATTCTATTCAATTTATCACCATTTTTAGGCCTCCTTCCCTGCCTCCCCCTGCCGTCCACCTAACCAAAGAAGGAAGCCCTCGGGGCTCCGCCTCTCTCCAAGGGAGCGCCGACCTTCTCCAAGGGGGCCCTCGAGGATGCGCCCCTATCCAAGGGGGTTCACGGGGATCCGCTCCTCTCAATGGAGGCCTCGGTGCTCCGCCCCTTTCCAAAAGGGCCCTCGGGTCTTCGGGGGTTCTGCCCCTCTCCAAGGGGGCGCTTGCGGCTCCGGGGGCTCCGCCCTTCTTTAAAGGGACCCTTGGGACTCAGGGGGCTCCGCCCCTTTTCAAGGGGGCCTACGGAGTTTCTTCCCTTTTCAAGGGGCCCTCAGGGCTCCGCCCCTCTCCAAGGGGGTCATCGGGGTCTCGCCCCTCTTCAGAGACGCCCTCTGGACTCCGCCAATCTTCAAAGGAGCCTTCGTGGCTCCACCCCTCTCTAAAGGGGCCCTCGGGGCTCCGCCACTCTCCAAGGGGCCCGGGGCTCCGCCTCTCTCCAAGGGGGCCCTCGGGGCTTCGCCCCGGTTGCAAAATCGAGGCGACGGTAAAATGCATGGAAATAAACATTACTACTACATCAACATCAACAATGGCTTCCACCAATATTGTCACAAAACTACCAGAAGCGCCGCTGTTGCATTTTAATAACTGTACCATCACAAATATAACTGTAAATCAAAAGTAATTCTAAAATTTCCTTTTTTTTGTGAAACCTTGATTTTGTTACATTTTTGTGTTTTGTTTATAATAAAAGTTTTTCCATAATATTTCTTTAGTTACAACTCATAATTTCATTATAATTTAAAAATTTTTTGAAAATAAAGTGCTTATTTTTCACTATTACGACTAGTCGTAGAAAAAAAAGTGTATGCAACTCTCATTTAATGGCTATTAAGACACTCATATTCATTACGACACTCGCCTACGGCTCGTGTCGTAATTCTCATACTCGTGTCTTAATAGCTATCATTAAATGCTCGTTGCATAATATACTATTTTCTACTCCTATACTTTAATTGATTTATTATATATTTCCTACCTGTACTTTAATGATATCCATTAAGATTCACATTTTTCATTAAGATACAAGTTTATAACCAATATAAACGGGGCTGCGCTCGCTATTATGCGGTCTATTCTATTCAATTTATCACCATTTTTAGGCCTCCTTCCCTGCCTCCCCCTGCCGTCCACCTAACCAAAGAAGGAAGCCCTCGGGGCTCCGCCTCTCTCCAAGGGGGCGCCGACCCTCTCCAAGGGGGCCCTCGAGGATGCGCCCCTATCCAAGGGGGTTCACGGGGATCCGCTCCTCTCAATGGAGGCCTCGGGGCTCCGCCCCTTTCCAAAAGGGCCCTCGGGTCTTCGGGGGTTCTGCCCCTCTCCGAGGGGGCGCTTGCGGCTCCGGGGGCTCCGCCCTTCTTTAAAGGGACCCTTGGGACTCCGGGGGCTCCGCCCCTTTTCAAAGGGGCCTACGGAGTTTCTTCCCTTTTCAAGGGGCCCTCGGGGCTCCGCCCCTCTCCAAGGGGGTCATCGGGCTCTCGCCCCTCTTCAGAGACGCCCTCGGGACTCCGCCAATCTTCAAAGGAGCCTTCGTGGCTCCACCCCTCTCTAAAGGGGCCCTCGGGGCTCCGCTCCTCTCCATGGGTGCTCTCGGGGCTCCGCTACTCTCCAAGGGGCCCGGGGCTCCGCCTCTCTCCATGGGTGCTCTCGGGGCTCCGCCACTCTCCAAGGGGCCCGGGGCTCCGCCTCTCTCCAAGGGGGCCCTCGGGGCTCCGCCCCTCTCCATGGGTGCTCTCGGGGCTCCGCCACTCTCCAAGGAGCCCGGGGCTCCGCCTCTCTCTAAGGGAGCCCTCGGGGCTGCGCCCCTCTCCAAGGGTGTCATCGGGGATTCGCCCCTCTTCAAGGGGGCCTTTGGGACTTCGCCCCTCTCCAAAAGCTCCCTCAGGGCTCCGCCCCTCTCCAAGGGGCCCTCGGGAATCCGCCCCTCTCCAAGGGGGTTCACGGGGCTCCGCTCCTCTCCATGGAGGCCTCGGTGCTACGCCCGTTTCCAAGGGGGCTCTCTGGTCTTTGTGGGTTCCACCCCTCTCCAAGGGGGCTCTCAGGGCTCCGGGGGCTCCGCCTCTCTTCAAGGGGACCCTCGAGGCTTCGCCCCTGTTCAAGGGGGCCCTCGGGGCTCCTCCCCTTTTCAAGGGGCCTTCGTGGCTTCCTCCGCCCCTCTCTATGGGTGCTCTCGGGGCTCAGCTTCTCTCCAACGGGCCCTCGGGGCTCCGCCTCTCTCCAAGGGGGCCGTCGGGGCTTCGCCCCGGTTGCAAAATCGAAGCGACGGTAAAATGCATGGAAATAAACATTACTACTACATCAACATCAACAATGGCATCCACCAATATTGTCACAAAACTACCAGAAGCGCCGCAGTTGCATTTTAATAACTGTACCATCACAAATATAACTGTAAATCAAAAATAATTCAAAAATTTCCTTTTTTTTTGTGAAACCTTGATTTTGTTACATTTTTGTGTTTTGTTTATAATAAAAGTTTTTCCATAATATTTTCTTAGTTACAACTCATAATTTCATTATAATTTAAAAAAATTTTGAAAATAAAGTGCTTATTTTTCACTATTACGACTAGTCGTAGAAAAAAAGTGTATGCAACTCTCATTTAATGGCTATTAAGACACTCATATTCATTACGACACTCGCCTACGGCTCGTGTCGTAATTCTCATACTCGTGTCTTAATAGCTATCATTAAATGCTCGTTGCATAATATACTATTATCTACTCCTACTGCACAATGGCCATTAATTATGATTCATAATTCACAGTTTGCAGCCAATCATAAAATTCTATTTTCATTATTCAATAGTTTGCAAGTTGCAACTAATCAGAAAATTCTATTTTCATTACTCAATAGGTTGTAGCCAATCACAAAATTCATTCTTATTATTAAATGACTTTTGAAGTTAACATCTGTCACAAATGTCATAATTGGGAAATATGAACACAAGACTCCTATTGCATAAGAGTAGATAAAATATCGTATTATATGCGCGATTATGGCCATTATTCACTCACATCTTCGTGAATAATGGCTGTCATAATCGCTCATATAATAATATACTAATTTTCACGTGTTAAAAAGTTAAACTTCGCGTATCTATAGCGATGCATAAATGTCACGTTTTTTTTATGGCTGTAGAAAAAATTATATTATGAAAGTTTGTTAATTTTGTATATCATGATTGCTTTCAGTTTTTTAGTCTAATCTACACACAATATACATTAATAAACAACGTTTGCATTAAAAAATCGTAGTTTTTTTTATTGTGTTTTACTTGATATCAATCTTTGGATTGTGTATTTGATCTCTCTTCAGTAGGCAAGTATCATAAAGTCTTTTGCTTCTAGATTTTTACTTCCTTTTACAATAAAGGAAGTATTGGATTCACCCCAAAAATTCGAAATTGAGTTTTCAACAGATCTTCACGTTTTAGAGTCCCCTGAATCCAAAAAACCTATTTTTTTTTATTGGTCTGTCTGTCTGTCTGTGTGTGGGTCTGTCGGTGTGTGTGTCTGTGAACAGAATATCTCAAAAACGAAAAGATGTATGGCGTTGAAACTTTATATATAAGTTTTGTGTACTATGTAGATGAGACAGCAAGCTTTTGAAGAAAATCGCATAACCGGAAGTAGGTGTTTACTTGTGATTTTTCAGTTTTTATCGATTTTTTCAAAAACGGCTCAAACGATTTTTTTTAAACTTTACATTTTTAATGTGTATTGATGTGAGATAGGTGATTTTCCAAGTGAATACTTCTAAAGTGGGTTTCTTTTGTTTTTTTTCTATTTTTTTTATTAACTCCTATTTTAAATAAAATACCCGGTATATTATTACATTTTTGAATTCACCTTAAAATTCTACAGAAAATTTGTCTCTTCAACTAACGCTCTATTTTGTACCGTTTTTGTAGAATTTATAATTTTTGAAAATTTTTGACAAATGGTTAAAAATTAAAAATAAAATTTTTTACCACGGTGTTTATACACCGTGGTGTAGAGTTACGAGGCAACCTACTATATACAAGCCTTGACGCCTATCAGCGTTCTGCGCAAGTAGAGGCGAAGAGGTAAATAACTGTAAGGAAGCTATTTGGGGCAAATAACTCGTATTTGTGTAACACTGATATGACTGTGTACGTACCAGTGGTGACAATTACAACAAGATTACTATTATTTTATATAGAAAATTGGACGCCGTGCAGCATTCAGTCATACTGGTAGATACAATTGAGGACGCTGGACTGCGTTCCGTCACATTTGACGTTCAGTAATATGACGCTGCTCAGCGTTAGTGTCCTTCAACGTGTGAACAATTACTGTTTAAACTTGATTTAAACACACATAAATTTTATTTTCTAAAATTTACGAAATCCAGTCGCACGTTTTTACATGCAATTCCCATTTATTAGCAAGAAAATTTTAATGTTGCAATCACCAGTCTTTGACTCATAATTACTAAATTTAATATGTTTAAATTAGATTAAAAATACATATTTCAGTTCAAATTTACGGAACATTATTCATAATTTAAAAGCCAGTGTTATTACGCAATCAGACGAGTTAAAGACCAGGAAAAATGCAAATCTGCACTCCATGCACAATACCGACCTACAGTAGCAAGTTCAACGGGCGACCTTCGCTCTAGCAGGAAATAAAAACTGCAGAATTGCTACACTGCTGTTTTGTAATTTAAACACTCTTCCCCAGTAAAACTGTACATATGAACTTTGATATTGTTACTTCGTTAAGCATTTTAATTTTGTATAAATATAAGTTTATTTTTATAATAAAAACCAATCTGCATTTAATGTTTGATTCATTCACTACCCCTTCTAAGCCATAATATTTATGGGGCATGAGGCTGTGCTCCAGGGGTTAGTGTTTCTACTGTCGTCCGTTCAAGTACCATTGACTACATTGGTTTAAAACGTAAACACAGTCTTGTTTACGTGCTTGACGGATAGAATCAGCGCAAAGTAACGGAATCCTGAAGCAGCCTCTCAGGCAATTCTGTTCATGGTCCTTCGAGCCGGATCTGTCTCCAACTAACGAAAAAACACATCCCGAGAAGAAGACAACATCTGCCAACCACCCAGTTCCCAGAAAATGGCCAACAACATGGAGGAATTCAACAAATTAGTTGTCGCCCAAGAAGAGCTCGCGCAGAAGATAAAGCAAATATTTTCCAACAGCAAAAAGAACCCTGCCAGCCGAAAAATGAAGCCTACATCGCCAGTCCCAACAAAACGCTGGACGAACTTTGGAACACTGCAACTAAAAATCATGCAGAAATGGGGCAGCTAAGTATTCCAACTCATAATTATTTTAAAACAGGGTATTACGACCAAATTAAAGCCATATACGGCGAAGCAAAAAGTTACTTGCAGAGCTGTTCTAAATCAACGGAAATTTCCAACCCCTCCGTAAGCAGAACTCAAGAGGAAATGGTGGCCAACCCCAAGCAAAAGGTTCGTATCCGAAAACTGCAGATTCGGATTCAGAATTTTAAGCAAGCGATGGACGACGCCGAACTAACACAAGAATTAGGGAGGCCCGCCATCACGACAAGGGAATTAAGAGAAAAATGGGATCGTGTGGTCGAGATGGACGAAGAAGTTATGTCAAACGACATGGCTTCAGAACAAATGCACTTCAGTCCTGAATATACTACGTTGGAAGACAGGTATAGAAATTTAATTATTTTATTGCAAGCGCCGACAAGGAACGAGCAAGCAGCAGCCATCTCGCTTCCTCAAGACAAAATTCCCATATACGAGGGAAATTATGAGGAATGGGCCACTTTCAAGGACCTGTTCACCAAATTAGTAGATGACAACCAGAATATGGACGATGTCATCAAGATGCAATATTTAAAGACGCATGTTAAGGGAGAGCCAAGCCGACTGATCCAGCATCTAGCTGTTACCTAAGCAAACTACAACACCGCCTGGAATCTGCTGCAACAAAGGTATCAAAATAACCGCCTTATTTTAACTAAATTGCTAGATACCATATTCGATCTGCCGGTCCTCTCCAAAGAGTCAGCCCAAGGGTTAAAAAGATTGCACGGCTCCATCAAGGAATGTGTGGAGGCAATCAAAAATTTAGGCATCTCCACGGACAGTTGGGGTCCGTGGATTAACAGAGCTATCGCTCGAAAATGGGATCCTGAAACCAACAAATTATATTAACAGTCGCTTCAATGTCCAAATGAAGTCCAGGATCACCAAAATGTAATGGCTTTCCTGCAAGTGCGGTTCCAATCCCTCGAATCCATAGATGGAGCTCGAAAGCCCACGCAGGAAAGACCACAGAAGAATTATGCTTCCGCATCCCTAAATTGCAAGCTGTGCCATGGAGATCATTACATCGACAACTGTAGTCAATTCCAGAGGCTACCTACCCATGAAAAATTAGAAGCAGTAAAAACTAATCGATTGTGCTATCGATGCTTGCGGCACGATTCAAATATACCATGTCGTGCCTATTTTAATTGTAGGATCTGTCGCTTCCCGCATCATACACTGCTTCATAAGGCGCAGCCACCATCAAGGCCACTCCCTGCCCAAAGGATGAGAACGTCAGCTCATGCAGCAGCTATGAAGACTTCCAACGCTCCAGAAAAGAAGCCGAAGTCGGACATCATCACCGCCAATTTAGGCGCACAGGAGAGCCAAGTTCTACTTGCCACAGCAATGGTTCAAGTAAAGGCAGCATCCGGGATGACTTATCTATTACGAGTATTAATAGATCCAAAGTTCGAGCTGAAATCACAGGAATCGGGAACAGCGAGCCAAAAATTGCCAAATGGAAAATCCCAGGTTTGATCACACCTAGATTTTCAAGTAACTTTTCCCTACCTGTCAATTTACTAATACTTCATAAACTTACCAAAGCCATGCCTTCATCCCCCATCCCAAATATAAATATCAATTCCTGGAGCAATGTTTTCATCGCCGATCCAACCTTCAACCAACCTGGCCCCATAGACATAATTCTAGGCGCCGAAGAATATTCTAAAATAATTCTAGAAGGAATCACTAGAACCAAGGATGGCATCTTGGGACAAAATACCAAACTGGGTTGGATATTATCTGAAACCATTGGAAGACAGCATAACGACAGCATTAGAGTCAACACCATGGTTGCCAAAATTGAAGAAGAATATCAGTTGCGGAAATTCTGGGACACAGAAGAAGTACCCACACAAAGAACACTTTCCCCAAAATATCAGGTACGTGAAAAGAAATTCACAGAATCAGTACAGGAAAGACCGCAGAAAATCGAAGCTTCCGAAACTCTTAGTCATGGAGGTCACTACACCAAAAGCTGTGGTCAGTTCCAAAGTTCACCTACCAATGACAAGAAAACAATCCAGCAGGTGGATAAAATATCAACAACCGATCCTACAGCGGAAGAACGAGCGATAGCAGCTGCCAATAGACAGAATACGGGAGTTGAACATCCAGCTATCCTCGCACACGAAAATATAGCACCCTCTCATTCACAAGAAAATCACCAAGTGCACAGAGTTTCCGAAGTCCTCGTTCACGAAGTCTCCATTCACGAAGTTCCCATTCACAAAGTCGATGGACAGAAAGAAAAGAAAATTGCAGGCCACGAACAAATCATTCACGAAGTCCGCACTCACGAAGTTCCCATTCACGACGTTTCCATTCACGAAGTCGATGGACGTAAAGAAAAGGAAATTGCACTCCACGAACAAATCGTTGGAACTCCTCCAGATGTTTCTACAGCAGCTCCTAGCGATGGATGGAGCCAAGCAGTTGCAGCAATAACTGTTGCTAACAAGAACACCTCCGAGTCCAATAAAAACTTGACACTCGGTAATGGATGGAGCCAAGAAGCTGCAGCAATAACTGCTGCTAACAAGAACACCTCCGAGCCCACTAAAAACTTGACACTCGGTAATGGACGGAGCGCAGAAGCTACAGCAATAACTGCAGAAGATGGAAAACCCTCCGACTCCATTAAAAACTTGACACCCGGTGGAGAGCGGCACCAATACTTGTCGGCAGGGGATGCAGGAAAAGAAAACACCAAACACGTCGCACCTAGCGATGGATGGAGTCAAGAAGTTGCAGCAGGAACTGCAGCAATCGAGAAACCCTCCGAGTTAAATAAACAATTAGCACCTAGTGGAGGGTGGCAACAAGACACAGCGGCAAGAATTGCAGTACACGAGCAACCCTCCGAGTTCTCTAAACATTTAGCACCTAGTGGAGGGTGGCATCAAGAAATGGCATCAAGAGATGCAGCAAGCGAGCAAACCTCCGAGTTCGCTAAGCACTTAGCCCCTCGTAGAAGATGGAATCAAAAGGACAGCTTATTAAATTCTGCGAGGAAATTTACCGAATACTCGCAATGTGGAACACCGATACGGAATCTTTTAAAACAGCTAACCTCGGCAAGAGTGATATTAATTATCGTATTCACTCATATAATGTTCGTCTCCAAAGGAAGAGGCAGCCGATGGACGTTGGCAGGATGTTCCAAACCAATTGGTAATATAGTCAACGACACAATAACACAAAAGCTCTTTTACAGAAATAGCAAAGGAGCCAGTGTTGCAGCAACCGAACCACTTCGAGGATTTACAACCCTCTCGGTTAGACCTGCAACATCATCTGAAGGAAGTAGCATGGAGAGCCATCCGACGTCGCTACTACCTATCCAGAGGAATAATCAACAGCGTCTAAAAGACGTGACATGGAAAACCATCCGCCATCATTCCTATCTATCCAGCGGGATCACCGGCAGCATATTGGGAGCCGCTATTCTAATAGGAGCCTTCTACTACATTCGGAAAAGGATCAACCGAAGGAAGCATCAATCCAAACAACGCCAGTCAGCCGTAGAAGAATATCCTCTAAAAACCCTTAATGTGGAAGAAACAATATAGTTTTCCGTTTCTTTTTCTTCAGCCTAAAATTGGCAATATATTTAAACTTGATTTAAACACACATAAATTTTATTTTCTAAAATTTACGAAATCCAGTCGCACGTTTTTACATGCAATTCCCATTTATTAGCAAGAAAATTTTAATGTTGCAATCACCAGTCTTTGACTCATAATTACTAAATTTAATATGTTTAAATTAGATTAAAAATACATATTTCAGTTCAAATTTACGGAACATTATTCATAATTTAAAAGCCAGTGTTATTACGCAATCAGACGAGTTAAAGACCAGGAAAAATGCAAATCTGCACTCCATGCACAATACCGACCTACAGTAGCAAGTTCAACGGGCGACCTTCGCTCTAGCAGGAAATAAAAACTGCAGAATTGCTACACTGCTGTTTTGTAATTTAAACACTCTTCCCCAGTAAAACTGTACATATGAACTTTGATATTGTTACTTCGTTAAGCATTTTAGTTTTGTATAAATACAAGTTTATTTTTATAATAAAAACCAATCTGCATTTAATGTTTGATTCATTCACTACCCCTTCTAAGCCATAATATTTATGGGGCATGAGGCTGTGCTCCAGGGGTTAGTGTTTCTACTGTCGTCCGTTCAAGTACCATTGACTACATTGGTTTAAAACGTAAACACAGTCTTGTTTACGTGCTTGACGGATAGAATCAGCGCAAAGTAACGGAATCCTGAAGCAACCTCTCAGGCAATTCTGTTCAAATCCGGCTCGAAGAACCATGAACAGAATTGCCTGAGAGGCTGCTTCAGGATTCCGTTACTTTGGGCTGATTCTATCCGTCAAGCACGTAAACAAGACTGTGTTTACGTTTTAAACCAATGTAGTCAATGGTACTTGAACGGACGACAGTAGAAACACTAACCCCTGGAGCACAGCCTCATGCCCCATAAATATTATGGCTTAGAAGGGGTAGTGAATGAATCAAACATTAAATGCAGATTGGTTTTTATTATAAAAATAGACTTGTATTTATACAAAACTAAAATGCTTAACGAAGTAACAGTATCAAAGTTCATATGTACAGTTTTACTGGAGCAGAGTGTTTAAATTACAAAACAGCAGTGTAGCAATTCTGCAGTTTTTATTTCCTGCTAGAGAGAAGGTCGCCCGTTGAACTTGCTACTGTAGGTCGGTATTGTGCATGGAGTGCAGATTTGCATTTTTCCTGGTTTTTAACTCGTCTGATTGCGTAATTACACTGGCTTTTAAATTGTGAATAATGTTCCGTAAATTTGGACTAAAATATGTATTTTTAATCTAATTTAAACATATTAAATTTAGTAATTATGAGGCAAAGACTGGTGATTGCAACATTAAAATTTTCTTGCTAATAAATGGGAATTGCATGTAAAAACGTGCAACTGGATTTCGTAAATTTTAGAAAATAAAATTTATGTGTGTTTAAATCAAGTTTAAACAATTACTAAGCAAAAAATAATGACCTACATTCCCTAGATGTTTTAATTCAAATAGAGCAATGATTTTAAATTTTAGTAATTCAAAAGGAAGTAATAATGACACAGCTTTAAGGGCACCTGACGTAGAAGAAACAAATAATATTATGGATAAAATGAAGAATGATAGAAGTCCAGGGAACGATGGGCTACCAATAGAACTTTTTAAATATGGTGGAAAGCATGTACGGCAGAAGGTTTATGAACTCGTAACCAGAATATGGCAAGAAAAAATGATGCCCAAGGAATTGGAAATGGCAGTAGTAACACCAATCCACAAAAAAGGTAACAAACAGCTACCCGAAAATTACCGACCCATATCTCTGCTACCAGTAATTTACAAAGTCTTGACAAGTATAATCAAGATAAGATTGGAAGAGGAAACTGAAAATAAAATGGGGTACTACCAGGCTGGCTTTTGGAGGGGAAAGTCAATCATAGATCAGTTATTCATAATGAAGCAAATCCAAGAGAAACTAGATAAGAAAGGAAATACTATACACGCCCTCTTTATTGATTTTAAAAAGGCCTACGATACAATACTCAGGTCAGAAATCTATAAAGCACTGGCTTACCTAGAGTTGCCAAATGAGCTAATATCCTTAGTCCACATGACTCTAAAGAAGACTACTAACACAATTAAATACAACGGACAACTATCTGGCGAATTTCAAAGTAACATGGGTTTAAAGCAAGGGGACCCTCTATCCATTATTCTCTTCAACGCAATTCTAGAAGTTATAATAAGAAAAAGTAGAATTAATACAAGATATAACGTGCTAAGAGACTCATATCAATGTATAGCATACGCGGACGATGTGGTCCTGCTTGCCAAAACCAAAGAAGAGTTGAAGAATTTAGTTAGAAACCTGGCAGGGAGCGCAAAAGAGTTTGGTATGAAAATAAATGAATCTAAATCACAGTACATGAAATTGGGAAAAAAGCAAAACCAATCAGGAGAAGATCTAAACATCACAAGTGGGGACAAACAATACCATTACAAAGAAGTGAATAGGGTAAAGTACTTGGGGGTGGAGTTAGTAAATGATGGTAACAATACGGAGGAAATAGTGAATCGTACTGAGGCCGGGTATAGGTGTATGAGAATTTATAAAAAAATGCTACAGTCAAAAAGAGTGTCGCGGAATGTTAAGGTGGCGTTGTACAAATCAATGATTAGACCAACAGTCCTATTCGGTAGTGAGCTGTGGGTACTGACGCAGGAAAATCGGGACAAGTTGGAAGTGTGGGAAAGGAAAGTGTTAAGGTGTATGTACGGGGGAGTGAAGGAAGGTAACGTGTGGAGAAGAAGACACAATGTCGAGTTAGAATTTTTTTTTCAAGAAACAGGAATTGTAAATGTGGTCAAACGAAACAGGTTAAGATGGCTAGAACATATCGCAAGGTTAGAAGAGCAACAACCAACAAGGCAAATATTCTACCAGCAGATTGGAGGAAAAAATAGAAAAGGAAGGCCAAAAAGAACATGGTGGGAAGATATTCAGGAAGATCTAAGAGAGTTAAAAATCAGAAATTGGGAGGATTGTGCAAGAAATAGAAAGGAATGGAGAGCAAGATTACTAGCCATAGGCCTACAGGCCTAGAGTGCTAAATATATATATATATATATATATATATATATATATATATATATATATTCAAAAGGAAACCATATGCACAAAAAAATGTATACAAACTCGGTACAAAATGTACATCAGTGTTAAGAGCAAACGCTAGCCAGGTCAGAAATTCTACCACCTTTACCTCCGCCACCACCCTTTGGCTCAACCCGCAGTGGTCCTAATGCTACTCAGAACTAAGTTCGGGAATACGCACCAAATACACTACAGGTGGATATGCACCGGCTGATAAACGGAGAAGTAACGTTGACAGTCGGTGCTTAATTTAGTTGCTTTTAGGTTTGGCAACGTCGACGGTAACCTCGGGTTTCGGTTTTACAAAGCCCATAAACACTAATTATTCTAGCTCATTTGACTGTTTATGTTCACATTTTCCACCACCAATGTATAGTAGTGCAGTTTTTATATTTAGCAAACGCAAACTAAGCAGTAACTGAAATAAGCGGAACTGAACACTAAACATTACGAGCCCCGTTCAGCTTCAGTTGGCCCACCTGATAAAATTTCAGTTATTGGCGTGTATTGAAGATCAGTTAAAATAATAGAGGTATAATTATCCATTTTTATTTTGAAAATCTATTGCACAAAAATAATGGAACTAATTATAACAATTGGAACTGATTAGGACTAAAAATTAAAAAAAAAAACGAAATTTGTGATTTCCAGCTCGATGATATAGCTCATCCTACCACGGAGTAACATCACCTTTATTTTTAATAACTGATTCAATTCTTCTTGGAAAAGTATTTACTATATTCTGACACTCCTCTGGAGTGAAATTATTCCAAATATTCTGGAGCCTTTGTTTGAGTTCTTGCACAGTCCTGGCAGTATTGGCTCGCAACCGCTTTTTCGTCACATGCCACAAAGTCTTGATGGGCGAAAGGTCCGGACAACTAGAAACCCATTTTAAAAGCGGTATTTCATGTTCTGAAAGCCACTTCATGGATTTTTTTGGAAGTATGACATGCAGCGCCGTCTTGCTGAAAGGTGAAGTCATTTCCAGAAATCCTGCTCTCTTCCAAAGTAGGCAACACAGACTGCTCTAGGATGTCTAAATATTTGTCTGAGTTAACAATGCCGATGAAGTGCAATTTTCCAACTCCTCTAGCCGACATGGAACCTCAAACCATTACCGAAGATGGAAATTTAACTTTGCGCTTAAGACAATCAGGATGATAAGTTTCATGTTTCTGGTGGATAACTCTGCTCCGGCTATCATCGACACAAACTTAAAATCGCGACTCGTCACTCCAATGTACACTATTCCACCTCTCCATGTCCCAATTTCGATGGTCTTTAGCCCATTTCAACCTATCTCGCTTCTGCTTTAGAGTCAACAGCGGTTTTTCTTTAGCCTTCGCGAAGGGAAAAATTATTATCATGTGTCCCTTAGGATTGAACTCATAAAACTTAACTTGTAAGTACCAAATCCTAGTTTTCTTGCTTCTGAGAGACACGTAGACCTGCAAAAACGTCTTCCAACAGCCTCTCTTCAGAGTATACTCAACTCTTCGTAGTTAGCACGCCTATTAGACTTAACAATTCTGACCAAAGCTCGTCTATCAGAGTCTGTTAATCTCACTTTTTTACATATCGGGGTTTTTGGGCAGCTGAACCGTTTGATTTGTACAATTTTATAATATTTTGAACTCTGTATCTGGATAAACTGAGCAATATTCCAATTTCGCCATTTGATTTTCCAGATTTCTGTAAATTAATGATAATTGATCAAATTTTTTCATCAATTAACTTTCATCTGCCGATTATTGACAACAATTGCATTATCAATTAACTGTTTAGGAACCAAAACATAATTTTAACTTTTAAAATTAAATATGCATACATTTCGTAAGCGAACTGTTACTTGCGGAAATTACAAACAAGCTGTCAGCGTTTCTTATCAGCACTGGTCGAATGACCCGGTCGACAAACTGCAATTGTGCAAACTTGCTATCTATTTGTTATGAAATTGAACACGCAAGTGCATATGCGAGCTCGAACTGGGGCAAAATAACATGAACCTTGTAATTTACGTCATAGTTAATGTATATAAATAGGAAATATTCTAGTCAATAAACAATACAGTTTTAACATCTGTTCTGTATTCACCCAACCTCTGCCCAACGGAATATAAGTCTATTAAATTTATCTCGTGTGAGGTTGCACGATACCGTTGGTTCACAACCCTTTTTAATTCCTGCACCCCTAAGACGTATCCTGTAATTTCCAAATTAAAATCATACAGTCCACTATAACCTCCACTCTGAACAATTAACTGTTTTACAATGGAAGCATCTATCACTGTCATTTCCGTAGAAAAAGATTTTGTATAGTAGGTTAGTACGTGAGTTGGGCGATCCAGTCATCGACTGCTAGCATAGCTAGCGAAGGTTCAAAGTCAGGATACCGTTAGACTTTAGCCCTGAAATTCCACCAAAGAAGAAACGCCTACCAGAGCTGACTTCTTGTCCTCTGTACTATGAAAGTGCATTTTATATTGTCTTACATCTAACTTATATCTAACTCTTAACTACCTAAACCTTATACATTGCTAACCTACTTATCTTATATGTTGGCCTTCCGTGCTTTGCCGTGCCTAGGCATGCCCTAGGATGCCTCGATGCCTAGACATGCGCCTAGGTGTAGGTGGCAGGAAGGGAGAAAAGCTTGAAAAGAAAAAGAAACGCTGAAAATAAACTGTTTTTCAGAAAATGCTTTAAATAAAAACGCTGAAAGGGAATGGTTTGCTTCATGTGCTTCCATGGTGCAATGTCAGCACGTTCTCCCGATTGCCCATATTCGCGAGGTGGGAGCTTGTTCTAGGTAGAGCCTAATCCTGCTGGACGCGGAGTCGAACATCTTCATTCTTCTCGGACTTCTATGCCCAACCTCCCCTCTTTCCCGCGCCCACCCAGTCTTCAGTTGTGAGGATATTGTAATAATATAAATTAAAGATTACACTAAAATACAGTTGTTCCAAATAAAAAATTAATCTTTGAATATGCCTTGGATCAATTATTTCTGTAAGCAAATTTTTCAAATAAAAACTAGATAATGCAGGAATCATTTTTTGTCTCCAAAATTCTAGCTCCCTATTTTTTGTGTGTAATCATTCCTTTCGGTGTCCGTATGACAAATAAACATGTAGTTTTGTTACAAATTTCTAGCTGCCCTTGAATTTGGTAGAAGTACTAACTATGATTTCATTTTAATGCTAACCCGTTCTCTGCATCGTATGTTAAAAATTTAATTTTGTTTTGTTCTATTGCTTCAATGGGATGTAGTTAAGATGCAACTGATGGACATTTTATTTCGATAATAATATGGATAAGCAAATAGACCACATCCTGATACGCTTGCTGAAAAATCTTTTTCCACTTGTTTTATAGCAAACGGCTCATGTCCGGTACAATACTGTGTGTGTTCATTCCCACAACGTTTGAAATAAAGTAAATATTTTAATTTTGTAGCTCGGCATGTGGTTGGTCTCATTTTGCAGATGTCTCCAAAAACGGACGAAGTCGGATTGATCGTTCTTGCTTCCATTTCTGGTTCGAGCTTTGCCCTCTCGTTTCCAGTTCTAATATTAAAAGTTCTAGATTTTTACACAATTTTGTTAAGAATTCTGCTTTCTTCTGCTTGTAAACATTTGGGTTTAGATTGTCTTGGTCGACGTCTATTAATTGAAGTTCATAATCGCTACCAGGTAATTGAACTGTTCGTTTTTTTTTTGTGGCGGTACCTCATTACCAAATAATAATTTTCTTTTGACGTAATTTTCGCGACGACGTCTAACTTTCTGAATATATTTCTTTGTGTAACGTACAGGACTTTTATTAGCCAGGGCTTTATGCATTATTCTATGATAATCTCCTTTCGCATTGTAAGAAACTGTAGCGGCTCTACAGCGAATTTGGTACTGTTGCTTTTTAGAAAAATCTATTCTCTTTCCTGTCATAAATTGGCTTACAATTGAATTACACTGTTCGACTCTATTGGTGTCCAGGTTTTTCAGTAAACTTGTGTGTTTAACTAACCTATTTTGTCAGGACATTTTTCAAATCCTACGAATATCCGATCTTTTGGAGTATTTTCTGTTCAAAGATTACGACTTCGCTTGTATATAGTTTTTCTGTCATATTTTACCGCTTAATATTTCGTCAAGTTGTGTGCAGGCAGCTAACGGTTCATAGCTTTAAGCAGCTGTAACGGCCGCTGTAATTTTCTGTAAGGTACTCGTTTTGGTAGCATCGCTTATAATTATTTTCTTAGCACGCAGTTTTTTTCTAGAAGCTTCGTCGAGCTAGATTGCCTGTGGAGCCTTGTCCGCTTCGTGATTGGTTGCAGGTGGTCAGACAGCGCGGCAAACAGGTTTCTTCTGCACGCCGCGTTCCGCAGCGTGTCTGGCATGAGACAGCGTGGCTTCAGTCAGTAAGGAGCCAGCTTCGATCTTGAACGTTTGAGTTGTTTGTGCAGTTACTGCAAGCAGGGTTTCGAGAGCGGCTTCGCCGCCTCCGCTTCTCTTGGGTCATGTGAGGCGGCGCGGCTTTTTTGCCGAGTGAGTGTGCTGATACAGCGTGGTTTTGCTTTTCGACAGCCCGTTGCTGGCCGTGACAGTGCCAAGTGGTGCTTTTGGTGTTTGTGCATCTTGTTTTTTGATGACCGTTGTTCTGTAATTTCCGAATGCCTGTAGGGCAATTTATTGTTCAGCTAAGTAGCTGGGATCCAGTCTTCAGGACGAGCAAACAATAGGTCTCTACAGTTATCGTTTCCCCATGAGGGTTCCGCCTCAGGCCCTGCAAGTAAGGGGATCTTGGATCGTACAGCACCCACACATATAGCCGCAGCTCTTCGGCACTGGTAGGCGAGCTTGCGACACTAACGACTCGGCCAGGCGAAGCTGCAATTGAACAAGGTAGTGTGCGTAGTATGTAAATAATCATAAATATAAATGCCAGCCACCCGCTTTTGGGCTGTATGTAAATAATCATAAACGTAAATGTTAGCCACCCGCTTTTGCGTAGTATGTAAATAATCATAAATATAAATGCCAGCCACCTGCTTTTGGGCTGTATGTAAATAATCAGAAATATAAATGCCAGCCATCCGCTTTTGGGCTGTATGTAAATAATCATAAACGTAAATGTTAGCCACCCGTTTTTGCGTAGTATGTAAATAATCATAAATATAAATGCCAGCCACCTGCTTTTGGGCTGTATGTAAATAATCAGAAATATAAATTCCAGCCACCCGCTTTTGGGATGTATGTAAATAATCATAAATATAAATGCCAGCCACCCGCTTTTGGGCTGTATGTAAATATTTATATTCTCGCAGTAAATTAGAGGTAAAGCGACCCCAGCTGGACCTATAGTTGTAGTCCCTTTCTTTTTGTTTTTGTCTCTTGTTGTATACGCTGACAAACGTCGGCGCCTGTGTATATAATTTATATTTAGCCATGTGTTAGACGAATAGATCGGTTTGCCGTACGTTGTCTTATGATTTTCCCACGTGCCTGTGCATGCTTATTTTCAGGGTGAATTATTCACTGTGTAAAGATTTGTGTAAGGTGAGGCCTGGAAGAAGTTCTTAAGCGTCGCAGGTAGGTTAGGGCGATCGTCGCCGTAGTGTTGGGAGTCGTGAGGCTGTATACACCGTTTCTGCCATTTCCCGTTTAGCTTTGAATTTCTCCAAAGTGTAAAGTTGAAAGGTAGGCTCATTTGCTTCCTGGTTTCTCTGTGGGCTTACCATTGCATGCTTGCTCTGATTGATGGAACCGGGTGGCTTTCAATCTATTTTATCACTGTTTACCTCGTGTAGGACCACCCATTGCTTTACTGAGTCTAGTCGGCATATCTTGTTACTGGCAGGGCAGCGGTCCTAGGTAAGTCATTGTCCTGATTTTGAGTAGTATCGTCCGCGCTGACCGTCTAGCTTTTATGTGACTTTTGTAGGAGCTGGCGCGGTGTTGTTAAAGTCAATTTGGCCTGTAACAATTTATGCAAATTTTAATATCTTGATATAAACCGCTTTCTTTCATTGTGAGCACAGAGTTTACTTCGTCAATGCCCAGATTACATTGAAAGTAATTTATTTCCACACATTTCTCATGCTCGCCGAGAACATGTGAAGCACTATTTAATACATCAGAAGCCAGCAAGCACTTTTGTTGAAAACTTTTTCCTAATTCCGGCATTCTATAGTGCGTTACTGCGGTCGTAAGTCTTCGTATTCTATTAAGAAGAGTTTTTCGCAAAAAAGGACTGACCGATATTTTTTGGAATTGCTTTTACTTTTCGCGCTAACTTCTCGAAGTTTAGTGTAATAATTTCTCAATGAATGATTTTTACACTCTACTTTCTCCCAGTCAAGGTACCGTATGGTTTATATTGCAACAATTTCTTATGCACGCTACTGTCCCCATCACCAATTAGCTGACTGTAGATAACTCCATGCATTTGTACACTTTTCTTAAACCCTTCTAGTATAATGTTACGTGCCATACCTATAGATGGGCCAGTCCAGTTTTTGACATATTTGTGTTGCGGTGCATCTCGATTCTTTCATTTGTCACACATATAGCAATATTTGTTTCTAATTTCAACAAATAAGGTTAGTTTTGTACGTAAACCAATAATACACTCAACTTCAGATGATGCGTTGTAATTTATATTGTAAGAACGCTTTGACCAAGCACCATCTACCACAACTTTTATGCAAGGTATACCTACCTTCATCATTTACTTCTTCAGCTTCTTTTGCAAGTTGAGCTTCTATTTGCCCAGCTTTTTCCATTGATTTGAAGCACACAGTGTCAATAACGTTCGACACGTTATTTAAATATTTACCATATGTAGTGGAACCCATAAATGGTACATTTAGTGTTGCCATCAGTTCTTCTGATTGCGAATACCCAATACCAATTAAAGTAGTCGCCAGAACAACGTCTGAATTTATGTTTCTGTGGTGATCAGATTCAGGTTCCCTGGAAAATTCTGTTTTAATACCACACATTTTACATTTTAATAAAAATATGCTGGTTAAACATTTTCGTCTTTCTGAAACTACTTCCATATTTGTAATATTACAGTCCAGTAAAGAATGACCCGCAAAATTTTTTTTTCTAAACAAATCAATGTTAAATATTCTTCGACCACTTGGTGGCGACACACATGTTTCTCACTTTCAACCAAATATGGTTCCGATTCTCCCGCGGATTTGTAAGATAAATCGAAGCGAACAGTATTCACAATACTTTTTTGAGCTACTTTAGTATGTTTTAAACCGCACTTACACTCTTAGCTTTACTTTTCTTGCCTTATGACAAATTTTAACCATTCGGTTTCTACTTTTTCGCTTAGAAGAGAGTGTACGATTTTTGCCAGACCTTTTTTTGCGCTCAGTATATTTACCCATTATCTTATGAACAATCACAAAACTAACGTATTTTACAGAAAATATTTTTAACGCGACACGAAATAGAGCACTGCTGACTTCAATGCAGCGCATGCTCTTTTCTTTTACGAAGTTCGTACATGAGACAGCAGCTGAGGTCGGTAGCTCAGTGGTAAGCATCCTGACTACTGATCTAAGGGTCGCGAGTTCGATTCCCGGTCACGGTGAGGTTTTCAAAAATAAAAAATGCAGTTAAGAGCCTCTACAGAATGCCACCATTTGGAAGTGATGTAAAGCCTTGGGTCCCATGTTACTACGATGTGTACCATGTAAAAGATTCCTTGCTAGGGTTGGAATTCCTTAGTCTCGGCAATATTCTAATTAGGACTTTGACCATATGACCAAAGCAGTCGGTGTCTAAGGTACCTGGTACTCTGCATGCCTCGACCTTGTCCATTAACAAACAAACAACACGAGACAGAGCAGCGGCCAGCAGCAACGTGCAGCGTTACCGATGTCTAATCACGGAGCTCGCGTCTTATATACACCACCCAGCGCCAGCTAATTTTGATTCACGAAAATTACTTATATCAGACGGGTTAGTGAAGGAAATAGGATAATTTTTTCACCACAGAACTGCCTTTGCGGCACATTGAAACTGTGATAGCTCGATCTGCAGCATCAGCATGGCCATATAAGTTGCATTGGTACATTGATACCAGCAAGTGTGTTGACTCATAACTTATGTTATGTTGACATACTTCTTACATCTGGTTTTACAGGTTTTAAGCGGTATCGAATACCTACCTACGGATCTCGTTACTTAAACTTTGTTATATTATAACGGTAGGATAGACGATAAAACATATTTTCAATATTCCAGATAAGCTGTTGACGGCTGGGAGGCTTGCGCCCCTAAGGAACAGCCGTCACTGTATATATGGGTTTGCAAATCAACCATTTTCGAGATGAGAGGGAAGATTTTCTTTTTTTTATGGCTTAACTAAATTATTTTGTACATATTTAATTTATCAGTTTCCAGTGCGAAAAACATGACTATCCAAATGACATTAAAACTTTCTCGGAACAGATATATACATCACAACCATAATAAAAGCATCGCCATAACTTGCACTATCGTGAAAGTGAAAAGTTAACAAATATATTTCATCGGCGCTAAAGTGTCTTCTCAATTAATCAATAAACTGGGCTCATTTAGCTCAAGATGAGTCCATGTGTGAAAAGTTGCGTTTGATCTATTCTACTTGAATTCAAATAGCACACGGGTCTTGTGCCTAAACTGAGTGCGTTACATAAAGCGCACAAGAAAAAACTTCTATGATATGCTATCGCTTAAATCGCGTCGTACCCGGACCGCGGAGGCCTCAGCAGCTTTGATACGCTAATTCGTGCGGTTAAATCCAGCTCTCGGGTAAATGAGAAGGATATACAAACAATGTCTTCGCTAACAGTGCGCTCTTAAAATGAGTTGTGCGAATAAGTCCAATTTGCTATTTTTACAATTAATAAACAGCGGCAATACAAAAGGTAAATAGTGGCATAAAGCAACTGAAGGGTGCTTTACAATTAATTAGCAGCGGCAATACAAAAGGCAATTAATACCATAAAGCAACTGGAGATTGCTATGAAATGGCAGATATAAATTGACAGAATAATTGGTAAGCACGAAGGCACAATACGAAACGCTATCGGCACCTCCAGGTCGAAATACTGTCACCAGCTGGAGCTCGGGATATCGCTGTTCACGAATTCAATGACGCAGCGTACAAGAAACGTCTAACCTTTTGTACCAGGAGCGGAGACCTGCAGCAGCTATCTCGTCTCCTTCACGTGGTGCACAGCCGGCGACGTCATCTTCGATAGACAAGGGAGGCTACGATGGATGCAGAGGCGGCCACCGGAACATTTTGCGACGCCAGGGGCAACAATGAGCAACGTTCATCGACGAAGGATGCCAATAATTAAACAGTAAAAGAATGCCTTACGAATTTTAAACGGCCTGAAGATTTCTACTTCCGAACTATTATTTATCCCCAGAGAGGTGCGCGTAACATAGTTAATACCAAAATCTAATCACTCACCGGATTATGTGCATTTTTCGGGATAATTCCACTCATCAAGTGTCACCAAAACGGAGCCACGAAAAAGCAACTTGTAGTTCGGAAGAGGATTTAGAAAATGCCCGTTTTCTAAAATGGAAGCCGGAAATGGCAATGAATGTACATGCCCCGAAAGAGCGCACGCACTGCAATTCCAAAATTTAAAGAAATCCTAGATAGGCAACCTAGTAAGCACCGAGACGCGAGAAAACTTGCCGGGCGTTTAGTGAACAAATTGAAGCAAACGAATTAAAATATATTCGGCCCGTCACAATTTACTGTTGGGGAGCACCTGGGTGAAACATTTCATGTGAGACGGATAGGGTCAGGGAGTCCTTTGGAGAAGGTTTTCTGACTTAACTCTTTTGGACTTTAGTATTTGGGATTATTTATAAAGCTTAGTGTACGCAACACTTGTAAATAATATTGATGATAATTATATGGTATGTAGTGGACAGTATAGGCCAGTCGATAAGTCTTTTAAAATGGCTGTTAGCGGGAGTAATTCCGGACAAGCTGGAATAAATTTAAATCTGTTCTGTTGGGACTCAGAAAATATATATTAATTTTGCACCCCTTGACAGGTCCGGATTTAACCGCTATGCTTAAAAAAAGATCTAAATTTTTATATTTTTCCTAATATTAGTGAATATCTCGATTAGTATCAACTTTTGAGCAAGATGCGTAGTTATCAAAATTAAAGAAGAGCAAATTCTCTACAAAAAATGTTCTATACATTTTTGTCATACGTTTGCTTGTTTCGAATTCACAGGCGTCGAAATATTTTTTTTTTGAGCATTTGCTTGTTACTTTCTTTTACGATAAAAGAAGTATTGGATTCACCCCAAAAATTCGAAATTGAGTTTTCAACAGATCTTCACGTTTTAAAGTGCCCTGAACCCAAAAAACATGTTTTTGTTCATTGCTCTGTCTGTGTGTCGGTCTGTCTGTGTATCTGTTTGTGAACAGAATATCTCAAAACGAAAAGAGGTATGACGTTGAAACTTCTTATATAAGTGTTGTGTACTATCTAGATGCGACAGCAAGCTTTTGAAGAAAATCGCATAACCGGAAGTAGGTGTTTACTCTTGTGATTTTTCAGTTTTTTTGGATTTTTTCAAAAACGGCTCTAACGATTTTTTTCAAACTTTACAATTTTATTAAATTTTTAATGTGTATTGATGTGAGCTAGGCAATTTTTCAGTCGAATACCTCTAAAATGGGTTTCTTTTGTTTTCTTTTCCAATTTTTTTTATTAACGCCTATTTTAAATAGAACACCCAGTATATTATTACATTCTTGAATTCAGCTTAAAATTTTATAGAAAATTTGTCTCTTGAACTAACGCTCTATTGTGTACGGTTTCTGTACAAATTACAATTTTTGAAAATTTTCGACAAATGCTTGTATGTATGTATGTATGTATGTATGTATGTATGTATAATACTTGCGGTGTAAAAGCTGCTGCTTTCTGTGCTTGCATCTGGCGGTACAATGCTCAACTTGCCCGGGATTCGGGATACAAAGTTAAAGATTAAAAATCAAAATTTGGCTAATAGGCCAGTCGATAAGGTTTTTGAAATGGCTGCTAGCGGGAGTAATTCCGGATGATTCAATTAGGGGCAAAATTTTATTTATGCATGCATTTAGTGGCTGCGATACTGTTTCCGCACTATACAGGCAGGGGAAAATGAAGTTCGTTAAACTTCTACAGAAAGAGAAAAACTTACAGAAGGCTGTTCAAATTTTCAAAGACCCAAACGTGTCCCCAGAGGAAATAGATAAAGTGGGAGAACAATTTCTTCTTCTTCTGTATGGATCAACACACTGTGTATCATTGAACAGGTATAGATACCAGTGTTTCGTACAATCTATTAACAGAAGTTTACCAAATCTAGCATCATTACCACCAATCAAAGACGCAGCTCGCTTACACTCGTTCAGTACTTACAATCAACTTCAGCTATGGTATGGAAACGAAAAATCACCTTTCGAGTGGGGATGGAGAAATTCAAAGAATGGATTAATGCCCATTCCCACTGTACAAGACGCAGCTCCCCAAGAATTACTGAAACTAATTTCTTGTAAATGCGCCAAAGGTTGTAATGTATCTTGTCGCAAAGCAGGTTTTCATTGCTCAGTAATATGTGGTTTCTGTCAGGGCAAATCTTGTTTGAATACTGTGGACGTGATCGAAGTAGACGACGAAGGCGACGACGAGGACTTGCATATCGATCTAGAACAATCAATAGAACATTCCCAAGATTATGAAGCAAATTCGGCACACGAGACAGATATTGTTGAAAGTCAAAGTGATATTGAACAACCACCAACATCAAAAAGGCAAAAAAAATTGATGAGCAGTCAACTTCAAAAGAAACTTGAAGTTAGCAAAGTTGGAAGAGTGGAACGTCAATAATAATTTAAAAAAATCTGGTGTGATACACGCACACAACTTCCTTTCATAGTGATTTTATAATTAGCCAAAATTTGATATTTAATCTTTAACTTTGTATCCCGAATCCGGGGAAAGTTGAGCATTGTACCGCCAGATGCAAGCACATAAAGCACCAGCCTCTACACCACAAGGTAAAACGAGGTTATCGATTATACATACATACATAGGTACATACATTCAAGCATTTGTCAAAAATTTTCAAAAATTGCAATTTGTACAGAAACCATACAAAATAGAGCGTTAGTTCAAGAGACAAATTTTCACATATAATCTCATAAGAGCATTAATTCTTTCCGGAAATTTTTTTGAGTGTGTTTCAGCAACGTCTTATTAATTTGCCCGAGCGGGACGCGAGGGCAAATTAGGACGTTGTTGAATGCACGAAAAATAATTTCCGGATATGAATTAATGCTCGAATGCACAAACCCTAAAAAGAAGTAATGTCTACCTACAAAAAATTTCCAAGAAATTTTGTTGTTGTCTTGGATACGGCTCGTGAACTAATTTTTCTATTGGCCATTAATGAGTGTCGTACGATTTTCTCTAAAATTTTAAGCTGAATTCAAGAATGTAATAATATACTGGGTGTTCTATTTAAAGTAGGAGTTAATAAAAAAAATTGGAAAAGAAAACAAAAAAAAACCCATTTTAGAGGTATTCGACTGAAAAATTGCCTAGCTCACATCAATACACATTAAAAATTTAATAAAATTGTAAAGTTTGAAAAAAATCGTTAGAGCCGTTTTTGAAAAAATCCAAAAAAACTGAAAAATCACAAGAGTAAACACCTACTTCCGGTTATGCGATTTTCTTCAAAAGCTTGCTGTCGCATCTAGATAGTACACAAAACTTATATATGAAGTTTCAACGTCATACCTCTTTTCGTTTTGAGATATTCAGTTCACAAACAGACACACAGACAGGCCGACACACCAACAGAGCAATGAACAAAAACATGTTTTTTGGGTTCAAGGCACTTTAAAACGTGAAGATCTGTTGAAAACTCAATTTCGAATTTTTAGGGTGAATCCAATACTTCTTTTATCGTAAAAGAAAGTAACAAGCAAATGCTCGAAAAAAAATATATTTCGACGCCTATGAATTCGAAACAAGCGAATATATGACAAAAATGTATAGAACATTTTTTGTAGAGAATTTACTCTTCTTTAATTTTGATAACTACGTATTTTGCTCAAAAGTTGATACTAATCGAGATATTCACTAATATTAGGAAAAATATAAAAAATTAGACCTTTTTTTAAGCATAGCGGTTATATCCGGGCCTGTCAAGGGGTGCAAAATTAATATATATTTTCTGAGTCCCAACAGAACATATTAAAATTTATTCCAGCTTGTCCGGAATTATTCCCGCTAAAATGTACTTGTCGACTGGCCTAGTAGTATCGTTGATAAATTTAAAACACTTCTTGATTTTAACTGGTATATTGACACATATAAAGCCGCGTAGCGCAGTTGGGAAAGCGCTAGACTTGCATTACGGAAGTTCTCGGTTCGAATCCCGTGGGGGTTGGAATTTTTTCACAGCCTTGGTGATTGGTATCGGGCTGGGTGAGACCATTCACAGTTGGGCACCAAATTAACTGTGCTCTACTCAGAACCACATACCTAGGAGATAGAGTAACAAGGTCAACACATCACTAAGACACACACTGCACACAATGGTAGCTGCGCAAGCACAAAAGGCGCGCTCCAACTCTATAACCCGAATCCGGGGCAAGTTGAGCATTGTACCGCCATATCCTAGCGTACGAAGCACCAGCCTCTACACCGCAAGGTAAATGAGGTTACAGATAATACATACATATTGATAACATTGTACAAGTTGACAAATTGCGGAACTAGGTTCCATCTTTTCCATCTTTACACAAGTTCAAGAATAGTAGTGAGCGTCCTTCCTGGACAAGATAGACAATCAGAAGGTTAGTGCCCATTTCTTATGAAATATTAAGAAGTAATATAGCAAGTTTGATGCGGCAAATCATTAATATAATAAATTGTAAATATATTAAGAAATTAATTTAGAAGAATTAATTTTCTAAACTAAATAGTGATTCGAGTACTTGACTTTTTTCAATCATTATAATTTCAAATTTACATTTCTGATATTAGGTTATTTTTTAGAAACTCCATTTAAATCAAGTTTGAATATTTAACATTTGACTAAACTATTTTTGACAATATCTATTGATTTTTGTAATATCAGATCAAACTTAGATGTGCACTAACAAACTGAAAGTATGAATTTATTTTTGTGAAGTACGTGAGACGTGTATTTGATTCACAAGGTCAAATAATTATTATATTTTAAAAGTAATTCAGTCTTTAACTACAAGAGAAAGTTGTTAGTTGAAAATTTACCCATTCAGCTAGGAGTCAGGAATCCCATAGCTTGTAAACTGACTAGTCGAGGCTTTAAAAAACTATATTCACATGGCATAACTCTAAATGTCAAATTGATTTATGAGATACGTCAAATTTTATTTATTGTATTAAGAAGTAAGGTAAGTACATAATTGAGCGATACCTGATAGTGCTTCTTTTTAATAGTTAGTAAAATGGTATATTTCATTTGATATTAATTGTAATAACACCGTAAGAGAGTGATATATTACAAATATGGCACCTCAAGTAGGGCTAGATATATAACAATGCTATTGCTGCTATTACAACCACTTTCAGGTACCAGATGATGAAGATAAGGCTTTCATACTATCTCATCAAATAGAATTTGGGGATCTGTTTCTTTTTCGGTTTTATATGTCCACCAAAAAGTGTATTAAGGCTGTCGTTTAATGCCTGCCATATCCATGCAGATGTAACATATAAGGTTATGTGGCAAGGTTTTCCGCTATTTGCGTTTGGAACAACAGCTCTGAGAATTGATGCGGAGAAAGTTTCTGGTGACCCATAGCATACAAATGTTTTTAAAATTGTATTTGGTTCAAACGTTACAATTAAGATGTGTTGAGCACACTGATCAACCCGTGCGCCCCAAAAAAATTAAGTAAACATCGGGAAGCATTCGACGTAAAAATCGAGAAGTATTCGACAAAGCTTCCATGATGTTTTTTTCCAAATTGAAGGAGCAAAAAGACTTTATTTTGAATGTGAATGGCTCCAGATCAAGCGAAACTGGCACGAAGGGGTCGACAAGAAAACTCCAAGTACTAGTAACGGCCTAGAGTCTTTTAACAGAGTTATCAAGGACGAAAATACTCTAAGAGAAAGTCTTCCGCTATCTAGATTCTCAGTATTACTTAAGGAACACGTAACCTCCTGGTCTGGAAATTATGCGTCAAAATTAAAAGAAGTGCACTTAAAACCGGTTATTGGCCTAGATTTGTGGACCAAATCTTACGAATGGGTCAAACAACAAAAAACGATTGTTTCTAATGTGACACTGTCAGGTTGTGTTTTACATTATCCCTGCAAAATACATTGAAGTTAGCCAGAAGGAGCTGGAAAAATGTACGAGCTTAGACTTTAACAGTTTTGAAGAATATAAAATTGTTATGTTTAATGTCTGGACAACAACAATTCATGAAGACGAAGATGATTGGATCAATGGTGAATGTGATTGTCCAGTCTACTTTAAAATGCTGATATGTAAACACATAGTGGGATTGGCTATTCGACTAAAATTGACTGTACCACCTCCAGAAGCAAAGGCAATTCCAATTGGAATGAAAAGACGTCGAGTTCGATCAGCTAAATCTTAAAGAACTATTTTAGTTAAATATGTAAGTAAATCATGTATTTTCCTTGAGTAGATATGTCTTTTTTGAATTTCAGATTAGGGTCCCTGTATTAGGGCCGGTTCTACAAACTACGGATAAAGTTATCTGGGAAATAAATACCCTAAAAACGATTGCTGTAACCACATATTTAATAGCTAGCAGGGCCTGGGAATGCTCAAAAACATTACGGCGCCGGCGCCGACATAGTCTCACTCGTCGTACTACGCGTCTCGTGCGCATGCCTGAGAATTCGAACTCCGCCTTTAGAAGCGAATTTTAAACTTGACCGTGAGGTCACAGAATAATACCCTAAATCAGAATGGCCTCTCTGTGTCGGCGCTTTTGATGTGAGCATACTAATCCTAGTGGTGTGCAGAGGCGGCAAATTCAAAATTATGCGCCTAAATTTTAAACTGAACAGAAATAATCCGTAGGTTTAAAGTCCATGCAATTTATATGAAAATGTATAGTACACCATGTGCCACCAAAAGATCTTTTCTGTGCACTCATACTAAATTAATATTTTAAAACCACTTGCACAAAAAAACATAACCTTCTTATAAGGGGTCATTGACCGCCACAAGTACCGTGTAAAATATGGAAAACAGCTGACTGCACATTTCAATCCAACAAGCCATTCTGTGTTATTCTGTGGTGAGGTTCACTTTCCCACCTCGCTGGACGACGCTTGCGCACTGCTCACCAAGTGTGTAGAAGAGTTGGTTGTTTGTCTCACTTACGTTGTGACCTCCCCACTCATAGCCGCTACCAATATATGGGTGGCCATAAATATCTGAGATCCCGGTAGCCATGGAATTGGCTACTTATAAATGTTGGTTAGTATTATATTTCAATTACGATAAGTATTGGTACCTATATAATGTAATAAAATGCAATAAGAGGAGGGGAATGTGCCCCAGATTCTGCAGTTTAGCCTACGACTCGATTATAAAAATCTCCTGTCCCAACTCCATTACTTATTGCTATCTATAATAATTTTTGACAGATAGGAATTTTAGTTGTGATGTCATTAATGACATTTAGTTTAGTTGGATTCATCACTTTAATAAAGCGGTGTTGATTCCAAAGGTAATGTGATATCAGATTTTTATGGCCACCCGGTATAGTAGATATTGAATATATGACTGTAACAAAGGAAACTATGACAATTATAGCTCAGATAGCTAATTCTAGGTAGTGTACCTGTATAATACTTCAGTAAGAGTAGAGCAAACAGCGAAAAATTTTGGATCATTTTTTCATGGCTACCAAGATTTAATAATATATTGAAAAACAAGGTTGGTAAAACTGACACACGAGTTGGCAGTTTCAACAAATTCAAGGTTAGCAGGTTAGGTTTTGTGTCTGTGTCAAAACTGACGCAAAACCTAATCTGATAACCTTGAATTTGACATAGACTTACAGTCTTGCCAATTTCAAGTAAAATTTTAGACATAACTCGATCAGTTATTGCTGATGGGAACAAAAATGGCGGCGATGGCGGCATTTTCACGGATCAAAGAATGGCGGTACTCTCCTACCTATATACACTGGCTCTGTTTCAGATAATCTCGCCCAGCCATCTTCCGATTAATTATTGCATTTTCATCGTGGTACTGCCTTGGATTTTGTACATGATATAAGTACTTGTAGGTTACGTCATTACCATGGAACTTTATATTATTTTTTCTTCCTTTTTGAATATCTACTTGATTTAAGTGTTGTGTCGTTATTTACGTATGATCACAGTTTACTTTTTGGAGGTGTTTCAAGCCAAGCAAAAAGAAAGCATAGTATATTACATACCGAGGTGGAAAGTGTTTTATTCCTGTCGAGAGATTAAGTAGTTAACCGAGACGCGTAGCGAGACAGGAATGAAACTTTTCACCGTGGTATGTATACTATTTTATTCGCAACCACTTTATTCTGAACAATAATTGAAAAAATTATTATAACGGGTGTCCCAAAATTCGCGCAAGAAGTAATTTTGATAGATAACACAGCTTTTTAGTTGCAAATTGTAAATTTTTTATTGATTCATAAAGTATACAGTATAGGGTTATGTATGGAATGGCATATCGGGTATATGACTTCCACCGCTTTGCTAGCACATACCCACTCTTTTGTCGAAATTTTTCATGACCTTTTCGCATAAATGTGGCTGAATTTCGTTGATACAGCGCTCAATTTCTTCCTTCAAGGTGTGGGTGGTCGTGGGCTAGTTCGCATAAACCTTAGACTTTAAAAAACCCCAAAGAAAAAAGTCCAACAGCGTTAAATCGCATAATCTAGGCGGCCAATTCTGATCACCAAAACGGGAAATTACACGACCAGGAAATGACTCATGTAGTAATTGAATTGTTTCTCGGGCTGTATGGCATGTGGCACCGTCTTGTTGAAACCACATGTCGTCCACATCCATATCTTGCATTTTTAAAATTAATTAATAAATTAAAACTTTAAAAAAATGTTTTTAAATATTGCTCCACATTGAAAACGCGTTGTGCTTTCGTGTAGCGCTCCTTTTTAAATAACCCTGAATTATCAGCTGTCACGCTGTCTTTTTTTTCGTTCAAATCTTGCGTGAATTTTGGGACACCCGTTATTTTGATACGACAGGTTGTAACGCGCCTGAATGGATGAACGAGATTCTCAGTGTCCCTACCTACACAGCGGTCGGCAATTGATTCATTTCCAACCTCTGCGATGGCAATCACTTTTCCGACCGGTTGGAAAGTTACAAGTTGGGAATAGCTTTTTAAAAGTCAGTAATGATCTTATTACATACAGGGTGTTAATTAAGTACGTAGACAAACTTTAAGGGGTGATTCCTTGATCAATTCTAAGATAAAAAGTTCATATAAACATGGGACCTAAACGGCTTCGTTTTCAAGATACAGGGTGTTGAAGTTTAAACAAAATTTTCTTTTTTTTCAAAAATCTGGAAAACGCCTAGAGGTATTCTAATGAAACTTGGTGTAGGTTAGTATTTCATAAAGTGGGACTGTTTGCTCAAAATAAATTTAATTTATTTCCACCAGTGGCGTGCATGGGGGCCACCTCACTTACCTTATTTTAGGAAAATCTGGTACGCCACTGTTTTTCAGCGAATACTATAAGTTTTTTAGCTTTATCCATTAAAACTACACAAAAGATGTATCTTTAATTTTTTTGATAGAATAAACCTTTTTCGAGAAAAACAAAAAAATCTGTAACACCAATTTTGTTCATTATAAGAAGAACTTCCACAAAAATAACAGTGAGCCTTGATAAACAATAGTAATTCGTTTGTTCGAAACTATCAACAACTTGACAGTTGTTAAAAGTTGTTAAAAAGGCGGTTATTTGTAGTTGTCTAACTGGGTTAGTAAATTTATTTTCAATTTGTTTAAAATGGTCAATTTCACCAACAACGAAATGGCAGACATGCACTTTCTGTATGGAATGGCTCATGGTAACGCTCGCGCAGCAAGACGTCTGTATCACGAAAGATTTCCTCAACGTCCTGTGCCTAACGCGCAAACTTTTATTAATATCCACGCACGACTTTGTGAAGCAGGCAGTTTTAAGAATTCCACTAACCCCATAGGAAGACCTGCAAGAGTAAGAACAGTTCAGATGGAGGAAGCTGTCCTTAACGAAATTGAAAGAAATCCTGAAACAAGTACCCGGAAAATGGCACTCCTACTAAACCTTACCCATGTAACAGTATGGCAAATTTTAAGAGACCAGCAGCTTTATCCCTATCATATTCAACGCGTGCAAGCTCTTTTGCCTATAGATTTGCCTCAACGAGTAGCTTTTTGCACTTGGTTACAAAATAAAATAGCGACGAATCCAAGATTTTTATCCCAGGTGTTATTTACGGACGAAGCATGCTTTTCCCGAAATGCAATCATAAACTTTCATAATAATCACGTATGGGCTGAAGAAAATCCACAGGCTATAGTTGACAAAAATTACCAGAATCAGTTTTCTTTAAATGTTTGGATTGGAATTGTAGGCGATTTTTTAATTGGACCTTATTTTCTTCCTCTTAGACTTAATGGCGACCAATATCGACGGTTTTTAGAAGACATCCTGCCTGAACTCTTAGAAGATGTCCCACTTAGGGAAAGGCGACGGCTATGGTTAATGCACGATGGTGCGCCACCGCACTTTAGCTTAGCTGCGCGTCAATATTTAGACCAAAATTATGCTGCTCGCTGGATTGGACGCTCCGGACCACAATCGTGGCCGCCTAGATCGCCCGATTTGAATCCTTTGGATTTCTTCGTTTGGGGGCACCTAAAATCGTTAGTGTACAAAACTCCAATTCAGAATGTGGAAGATTTAAGAAACCGCATACAAGAGTCATGTGCCATTATTAGAAATACTCCTGGTATTTTCGAACGAGTCCGCCAGTCGATGATAAGGCGCGCAAACGCATGCATTGAGGTCGGAGGTGGCCATTTTCAACATTTCCTCTGGGACAATGCTCTTTGATTAATTATTTCCATAGCAGTAGTGTATTCAAGTATTGTAGCTATTGTCAGATTATTTGTTATTAAATATTTTTTTTAAACTTTTTTAAACCGTATTTTGAAAACGAAGCCGTTTAGGTCTCATGAATGTCGAGCGAAATTGCTGTTACAGATTTTACCGTTTTTCTCGAAAAAGGTTTATTCTATCAAAAAAATTAAAGATACATCTTTTGTGTAGTTTTAATGGATAAAGCTAAAAAACTTATCGTATTCGCTGAAGAACAGTGGCGTACCAGATTTTCCTAAAATAAGGTAAGTGAGGTGGCCCCCATGCACGCCACTGGTGGAAATAAATTAAATTTATTTTGAGCAAACAGTCCCACTTTATGAAATACTAACCTACACCAAGTTTCATTCGAATAACTCAAGGCGTTTTTCAGATTTTTGAAAAAAAAAGAAAATTTTGTTTAAACTTCAACAACCTGTATCTTGAAAACGAAGCCGTTTAGGTCCCATGTTTATATGAACTTTTTATCTTAGAATTGATCAAGGAATCACCCCTTAAAGTTTGTCTACGTACTTAATTAACACCCTGTATATGGTTGTGAATAAAATACATTTCATACCGAGCATTGATTATAATTATCGTACATACGTTTTGTCTATTATTATTTGCCCAAGAATTTGAATTTTATACCGAGCGTTCATTGCACTTATCGAGCGTTTAGTATTTTTATCGAACATGTATTTTCTAATCATGCATTTGGACAAAATATCGAGAAAATATGAGCTGCAGTAGTAATAAAATACCGAGCATTGATAAGAGTTGGTTGTCTGTCTCACTTCCTTCGTGAGCCCCCAACTCATAGCCGCTAGCAATACAGGGTGATTCGGAAGGAATCTGCCAAACTTTAACTATGTTCCTCCAACGATTTTAAACAAAAAAAGGTATATGAACATAGGGCCGATTCGAAAAAATTAAAAAGTATTAGCCTAGCAAAAGAAATTCTATAGCTGTTATAAATATCCTCCGCGTAGTTTATCTAGTCGGCTATGGCATAATTTGTGTGCGTTTTTGTTTAGTAAACAACGTGAATTATCTGTCACCTAGTAAGTCTTACGCGTGTGCACAGGTGTGTAGTTTATAATTAATAGTGCGAATTTTTAATGCTGCCGCTTACATCCGGGATAGACCTCAAGTACTGCGAAATTCGACTAATTCTCTAGTACGACGAGCTCAACTGTGCATTGAAAACGAAAGTGGCCATTTTGAACAGTTAATGTAGTTTTAATAAAGTTATCTCATTAGAATTGTTAGTATGTTTTAAGTAAAAACGGTTATTTTCTACATCCATGAATTTTTCTGTAGTAGGCTAGAACTTCTTTATTCTTTCGAATCGGTCCTATGTTCATATAACTGTTTTTGTTTAAAACCGTTGGAGGAACATACTGTTAAAGTTTGGCAGACTCCTCCTGAATCACCCTGTATAATAAGTAATACATATAGTCCATTTACTTGACATCTGCACTGTCAGTGTCAAATTTAAAAAAAATGCCTTGATTATACCTCAAAAATAATGTGTTTTTTATTAGACTGTACAGTAATTTAATTGTTAAAATGTGAAAAATAGCAGTGGTGCCAACATAATGTCAGTTTGACAGTGCAGATGTCAAGTAAATGGACTATATTATATGATTGAATTTGTTCCCAATAAGCTTTAGTGCATTTGTCATTTTTAACGTTGGGCGCAGTGTTGCCAACTTAGTAGATTATCTAATAAATCTGGTAGAATAAATCACATATTTAGTGGACTAATTTTCAATCTGGTAGATAGTAGAAAATCTGGTAGATTACACAAATTTTTTAGTGAATTCCTGGTATTTTTCTTAAATTTTATAGACGCTTTCCATTTTAAGATGGTGGTGTGTATAATACATATAGCACTCTGCTTAATTTTATTACAGTAAACGTATCTGATAGAGGGTTGCCAACACTGTTATTTTGACCCGAATTCTTTGGGTTAGGTGATCATTATCCGGGCTTCGGGTTTTCAATAAAATTCTTCGGGTTAACTAAAGGTGCATGCATAAATGCATGCAAAAAAATATTACTCCTATTTAAAAGCTCCAGAGCAGAAGTCGTTAGTAGAAAATGCTCAAAGAGAAAAAAAATATGAAATTTTAGAAAATAATATTTTGATTTTTTAATAATTTAGTTTCTTACTAGTCTACTTAACAGATTTTGTAAACTTAAATTTTATGTTGTGGTATTAACGAGATGCCTTGTAAAAGCTCGTATTTTCCAAAAAAAGTTCTGCTCTTCAATCCTACGATCTACAAAGGTTGAGAATTATGCTATGCTACTTCAAAAATATAAAATAATTTTTAGAATTGTTAAGTACATTATAATGTAAAAAACTATTTCACCTTGTTCTTTTTTATTAATTTCACCCCCCCCCCCCGCCCCCCAATATTTTTTTCGGGAAACTGATAAAGCTGGCTATGATTCAAGTAAGTATAATAGCATTTTGCGGAACAAAATCTGGTTCAAATACATAATGGGGAATTTTTTAAAAATTATCTGCTCGTAATTAGGCGGAAAAAACATGTAAAACTAGCTTATAAAAGGGTTCTCTCACGAATCTTACGTCACTTGTGCTTTGCATTTTGTTGATGAGTCTTTTAACGGATAAAAAATTTAATATTTGTGTTAAAAAATGAATTAAAGCGGCATCATTGGGAATTTATCTTTAACAGCAACTGTAGAAGTGTATGTTTGTGTTGCAATGTTTGTTTCCTATTTTTTTATTATACCTGCATCAGAATCGCCGTTTAAAGCACGCCTGAGCGTGCGAATACAGGCGATTAAAGCTCGCCGAGCTTTAAAGGTTGTCAAGGAAACGACTGAATGCAACAACGGACATGGACGCGAAAAAACGTAAATAATTCTCGTAACTATAGTAGCAATATTATTATGCCCTCTCGATTTATCACGACAAAAATTATTTCTAAGTTTTTAGTGCGTAATTTATTTTCAGTATTGGAGGTATAATAAAAAATAGCGTAAAGTATTCGTGGATAACTGGTCTTTAAAACACTTGTTCTATTTCGAGCACTCCGGCTACGCCGCACAGTGGGCTGTAACTGCATTCAGGCGGACTTACGATTTTTTTCTAAAAAATTGCATTTTTGAGTATACCAATCGACAGAACTTATTGATGATAATGAAACTTGTAACTTGTTATTTTCCGCTAAAATTAGTTTTTATATGAAAAAAATCTGGTGTGATACACTCACACAACTTCCTTTTACAGTGATCTTATAATTAGTCAAAAATTTCATTTTTAATTTTTAACCATTTGTTAAAAATTTTCAAAAATTACAAATTCTACAAAAACGGTACAAAATCGAGTGTTAGTTGAAGAGACAAATTTTCTCTAGAATTTTAAGGTGAATTCAAAAATGTAATAATATACCGGGTGTTTTATTTAAAATAGGAGTTAATAAAAAAAATTGAAAAAAAAACAAAAGAAACCCACTTTAGAAGTATTCAACTGGAAAATCACCTATCTCACATCAATACACATTAAAAATGTAAGAAAAATGTAAAGTTTAAAAAAAATCGTTAGAGCCGTTTTTGAAAAAATCGAAAAAAACTGAAAAATCACAAGAGTAAACACCTACTTCCGGTTAAGCGATTTTCTTCAAAAGCTTGCTGTCTCATCTACATAGTACACAAAACTTATATATGAAGTTTCAATGCCATACCTCTTTTCGTTTTTGAGATATTCTGTTCACAGACAGACAGACAGACAGACAGACAGACAGACAGACAGACACACAGACACACACACAGACAGACCAATGAAAAAAAATATGTTTTTTGGGATCAGGGGACTCTAAAACGTGAAGATTTGTTGAAAACTCAATTTCGAATTTTTGGGGTGAATCCAATACTTCCTTTATAGTAGTAAAAGGAAGTAAAAATGCATTTTCTTTTTTTCTTGTATGGAACGAAACAAAAAATGTCGTATTTCAGCCAATTGCTAGCCGATCTCGGCTTGGGACGTACTAGGCCTTATTCTATGACTGTTTTCCGATAGCTTTCGGTAAAAAACGCGCGCACAGAGGTGCGATTCTGACGGATATACAGTGTGTCCCCGGATAGGTGAAGCGACTCTTGTGAAAGGTAAAAAATTCTCGATTTAAATTTTTATTTTTTGGGGTTCAGCGCTGCTTGGTTAAGGACAAATTTCTAACATTATTTCAGTTTTGAAAAATCAAGTAAACTTGTTTAGAATCAACATCTCGGCCTCTATACCAAATTTAAAATTCTTTAGCCAACTTTGATCTCTCTCAATTTCTTTTTATGTTTAGGTCCCAAATCAAAGAATTTTACTTTTAACAAAGATTTTTATTGGAAAAACAAATACTTTTAACAAAGTTTTTTACTTCATAGTAAAAGAACTTTGTTAAAAATAAAATTCTTTGATTTGGGAAATAACTACGAGTATCAAAAGAAATGTGAGAGATCAAAGTTGGCCGACGATTTGGAAATTTCGTATAGGGGCCTAGATGTTGATTCTAAACAACTTTTCTTAATAAGTTTTTGTCGTATTTGCCACATAAAAGGCACTTTACTTTAGAGAAAAATAGGATTTTTAAGCATTTCCAAGGCATACTTGATTTTTCAAAACTGAAATAATGTTAGAAATGCACCTTTAACCAAGCAGCGCTGAACCCCAAAAAATGAAAATTTAAATCGATATTTTTTTACCTTTCACAAAAGTCGTTTACCTATCCGGGGACACACTGTATATCCGTCAGAATCGCACCTCTGTGCGCGCGTTTTTTACCGAAAGCTATCGGAAAACAGTCATAGAATAAGGCCTAGTACGTCCCAAGCCGAGATCGGCTAGCAATTGGCTGAAATACGACATTTTTTGTTTCGTTCCATACAAGAAAAAAAGAAAATGCATTTTTTTCATATAAAAACTAATTTTAGCGGAAAATGACAAGTTACAAGTTTCATTATAATCAATAAGTTCTATCGATTGGTATACTCAAAAATGCAATTTTTTAGAAAAAAATCGTAAGTCCGCCTTAATGCAGTTACAGCCCACTGTGCGCCGTCGTGCTCGAAAACCCGCGCGTGTTTTAAAGACCTTGTTATCCACTCATACTTTAATATACTATTAATAAAACTAGGAAATAAATACCTGAAATGTCAATGTTATTTTTTTACTTTTGTTTATCTGTGCTGTTGTGAATAAAAGATTAATCTGGCAAAAAATATTATTATTATTAGTGGAATTCTGGTAGATTTTATTTGACCTTCTAGTGGAAACTGATTCTCGACTGTTGGCAACACTGGTTGGGCGCGCCGCCACTGCGTTACTAGGCATTATTATTGTTCTGTGCCGCACATAATTTGTTTTGAAGTTCTAACCTAAAATAACCGATTTTTTGCAAGTAATGTTATAATTGTATGTATTAGAATATTGTTTCAATTCTTTTTTAAAATTCCAAGGGTGAATTAAATGCGAACATGGTATTTGGAGAAATAATTGAACCTTCAAGTCGTGCTTTATGGGAAGACGATTTTGTCGAATATCCAGAAGATGACGAGTAATAGTTTTCACATGAAAAAATATCGGTAGTATTACTTATAATTGTAGGCAGGAATTGCAGTGGCAAGGAGATACGACCGTACCTCCAGTAGTGAATAAGCTATTTGTTGGTGAAACATCTCGTATACTAACGTTGCTACAAAAGTGTTTACTGGGACCTAGACAGTCGCTATGCCATCTGGTAAAAGCAGGAATTAATGTATACAAACTAGGCAGCGATTCCTATGTAATCAGTTACAAGGCGGAACCAGATATCATTGTAGGAAAAGTTAGTTTCTATCTTTATTTTTATTCTAATGTGATGAACAGTGGGGGGATTTCATTTACACAATAAAATTTTTGTGTGATAGCCGTTGTGCCTAAAATTAACGTAAAAATTCCCAGATAAGTATTATGTTTTACAATAATGTTACAAGGGTATTTTAATATACAACTTAGGTGTAACAAATGTATGAAACTTTTGTAAATTAAAATATTTATTCAGTTTGTACAGTTTACTGTAAAAAAACCCTCAATAGCGTAAACAAGTTTAACAAACTAAACCTTCACCACCTATTTTACTGGTGTTAACTCAATTAACTGCAGCCTGAACTGTATATTTTAATATTTTCAAGGGTAATACCACAAGCAGTGGATATATTTTTGACAAATATTTTGTCGTTTCCATGTAAATTATTGCGTTTAAATTTTACGATACAAAATCACATCAAAAATGTCACGAGCCGAAGGCGAGTGACATTTAAATGTGATTTTGTTGAGTGAAATTTGCAATAATTTCTATGGAAATGGCAAAATATTTAAAAAAAAAATTCACTTCGAGTGGTATTTGGGACGACTATTTAACAATATTAATACATAACGATTAACTTTATTGAAAAATAATCCAGCAATTAATATAATTATTCATTCTCAATTAAATTCAGCGGAATACTTCCAAAACACAGCATTTTAAAATTTTTAAAACAAGCCACACAGTTTGTTGGGGTTTAGTGTTACGTAACCTAACGATATCACTAAGGACAGAACATCGTTGCTAAGCGATACTTCGCAAAAAGGCTATTTCTTTTTTGAGTACGTACATTGTTTTGTGAATATTTTGCATGGTGCCCAATATTCAGTGATATACTGCTGTTATTGGTTGAAAAAAGCAAATGTCTGCAATGTGATTGGCTTATATGTTATAGTGTTGAATAGTCACTTATAATACCATGAGTAGTCAAAGTTATGTCGACTATTTTTGCGGTGGTGTTACGAATGTCCATTTGGTACGATTAGGACGAGTGCGCTAGCACGAGTCCTAATCCCAAGCGCAATGGACATGAGTAATGATACCACCGCAAAAATAATCTACTTAACTTGGACTAAGAATGGTATTCGAGGGACTATTCAACACTATAACATATAAGCCAATCACATTGCAGACATTTGCTTTTTTCAACCAATAACAGCAGTATATCACTGAATATTGGGCACCATGCAAAATATTCACAAAACAATGTACGTACTCACAAAATAAATAGCCTTGTTGAGAAGTATCGCTTAGCAACGATGTTCTGTCCGTAGTGATATCGCTAGGTTACGTAACACTAAACCCCAACAAACTGTGTGGCTTGTTTTAAAAATTTTAAAATGCTGTGTTTTGGAAGTATTCCGCTGAATTTAATTGAGAATGAATAATTATATCAATTATTGGATTATTTTTCAATAAAGTTAATTGTTATGTATTAATATTGTTAAATAGTCGTCCCAAATACCACTCGAAGTGGATATATATTTTTAAAATATTTTGCCATTTCCATAGAAATTATTGCAAATTTCACTCAACAAAATCACATTTAAATGTCACTCGCCTTCGGCTCGTGACATTTTTGATGTGATTTTGTATTGTGAAATTTAAACGCAATAATTTACATGGAAATGACAAAATATTTGTCAAAAATATATCCACTGCTTGTGGTATTACCCTTGACTATTTAATGAACCAAACTACTTTTTCAAATTAGTTTTCAGTAAATCTAGCAACAAACTACGCAATTTCTATAGTAACAGAACACTAATATTGACTTTTTCTAATAAAAATCGCATTTGTTAAAAATAGTCACTTGAATACCTTCTAGGAAGATATATCCACTGATATTTTTTTGATTGGTCAAGAAACGTCAGAATTCTGGATTTTCATTGGTCACTTTTTGACAGATGAATTGAATAGTCCTTACAATAATAAAATATTTCTGTTAACTAGGTAACTACTTAAACGTCTATCTTAATTATTATTCAACTTGTTACGCTCTGTCAATTACATGAATAACACCTCTAATTGTAAAATAAAAAATAAATTACATTCAGGTACCTTTATTTTGTTACAAAAATTAAAAATAGATAAGTAACATCTGTAGAATTGTTATTGTGTAAGCACCATGTTACATTTTATACCTATATTCATCTAGATTACACTTTGAGCTATACATGAATAATATTTGTGTTTGTTTCCAGATTACAGAAAAACTAGTTCCGTGGTTAAAAGCTGCTAAGGATATTAATGTACTAACATCGAACTCCATTACGTTATTTCAAAATTGCACGTTTACTGAAACATCACCATGCATTATTAGATCACTATCTTCAAAGAAGTTACATGATGGCCCATATTCTAAATTGGAAGTACCCAACCTAGTTACTGGCCTGAGTGCAAGTATACTTTCTTACTGCATACACAATAAACTTGCCTGCACTCTGTATATCACCTTTTTCGAAGAAATCACTTTGGATTCTTTAAATACTCGCCCATTTTTGGATTTACTGCGATACCTAGGGACAAGTCCATTAACAGGTTATACATTAAAAGATAAACCAGCCTCTAGTAATTTATATATGTAAACTGTAAGATTAAATTGTAATACTTCGTTAATAATAAAAAACGGCTAAGTACGAAAAAGTAAATCTGAATTATCAACTAATTTATATCAGAAGAAATAGCTTAAATCATTAGAAATGCTGTAGTGAAAAAAATTTTGCGAACCGTATAAACAACTGAATGAGTTGGCTGTCTCACTTTCAGCTGCAATGCGACTCAATTTTGTAAGTTATGGTCTGTCTAGAGTGGCTTCAAAGCAAGAAGTACATAGGCGTGGCTACAGTTATGCGCCAATAGACGGTATCAGTGGCGTAGCAATAGGTATTTTTAGGGAGGCACATTAAAATTCCCATTTTAAAGGAAAACTTTTCATGCTGATTTATTTTTGGTTTCAAATGCTAAATAAATTAGCATGTCATAAGAAGAACCAACTCTACCAGAAGCTCACTAGGCCGCCCTCCGTTAATGGCGCTAAACGCTTTCCGCGGCGGGAGGACTCGCCGTGCGTCATCCGCTCCATTCCGCGCGAGAGATTTTTACTAAATTTGCCCGTTTTGCTGTGAATTTTTGCCAAAGCTGTGCATGGAACTTCGCCATTTGGTCGTGGCAGCATTTTAGACAACAGCTGCGAATCTGGCAGAGGGCGCAGGCCAAAGGCTCTTGAATACGCGTGTGACCTGAGAAACTTCGAATATGGCGCTACGGACAATAAATGACTAACCCCAATGCGTCATGTAGCTACCAGACTGTAAGGTGCTCGCCCAAATCCCTTTTTGATATTATTAACGGGTTAATAGTCATGGAAACATGTAAACAAAATGACACGACGAACGGCAATGAACTGAATACAACAGCGGAAATCACCTTGTTGAACGTAATGGACTCGTCCGGACCTTTCTAGCGTTCTGCGCATCTATGACGCGGTGTACTTTACAAACTGAAAGACTTCTAAAAAGTTTTCAATAAGCTACTTATTAGTCATCTCCTGATATAAATTGGTCAATAATTCGTGATGCCGTGTTCCATCATACTGGACCCAAATAAAATATTAAAGGAATATGGTGTATTTGTATTTTCATAAACTTTCATCAAATTGATTTATTGGAAATTTTATTCTTTTAACTGTGTATTAAGTATAGTACACAGCTAATCTGTGAAATGGTATTTTACTCTTTTTTTTCAAATTGGAGGCGAAATAATCTAGAAAATTACGTAAGAACTAATATAATTATATTGTTTTTTAAATAAATGTTCTCAAGGTATCTGTAAAATCAATATAAATAGAATTGGTATTCTGCATGACCAGACTTTGTACAAACATTTTAAATTAATTTACACTGACCATTTCCTGCTTCTCGTATTATCCAATCAAATGCCATGATTTTTCAAAATTCAACCAATCATGTTTTTATAGTGGCAAAAAATCAAAATTTTCCTTTAGGATTTTGTTAGTTTTTTACCACTTGTATCTATGGCAACCACCAAATATGTTGTTTTAATCAAGGTGGTACACATTTCAAAAACGTCATTTAAACTGTCATGTTCATCAGTAACGATTTTGCTCGGAAAATGTTTTACTCAAGATTTGGTGTTTTTTGGCAATGTCCCTTGACAAACTATCTTTGATAAATTCACTCGCCTTGGGATTGAGAATTTGATCAAGTTAGTTTGTCTTGTTACATTGCCAAAACAAAAAACTTTCGTAAAACATTTTTACCGGCAAAATCCTTAATACTCTTAATACATTATTACTGATAAACTACAAATTTGGAATGTTACATTTTGTTTATTCAGAAAATAAATAAAACTGACTACTGTAAATTTTTATAAGCTTAAAGTCACAGCTATCGATTGCAAATTTATACCTTGCAAAAACAGGAAATTTGTACCTTCATTGGGTTTTATCACCTACCAAGTCACAAAGATATTCTTTACATGAGCTGTGGTTACCAAATACATGAGCAACTGAATTACGAATGTCTGCTTTTAAATTATTTATATCTCCATGAGCATTTGCATATACCGGGTGTAACAGTATCATGGTACACCCCCGTATCTCCGTTAGTTTTAAAGGTAATTTATTGAAATTTGGTATATCACATATACATAATAAGCGGCACTTTTTGACCTGCAAATGATTTTTTTTTCACTTCCGGTTTCGCCGGAAGTGATACCAACTTTCGATTTTTAAATAGAACACCCTGTATATTATTACATTTCTGAAATCTGCATAATTTTCTGAATCCAATGATACCACATAAGTGACATTTCAAACGTCAAAAATTTTTTTAATTTAATTTTTAGTTTTCCATTTAAGTGTGCCATGATGGTTCCGATTTATTCCAATTGATCCATTTAATGCTAGAAAAATCGAAATCCCGTCAAAAATACTAAATTGCGTTTTTTATGAGCAAATAAAGTTCACCGTAATCAATTTTGGGGTAAAACTCAATTTTTTCAAATGGAACCATATTGGTACCGTGGTACCATTTATTAGTACTATTAATAAGGAATTTATTCATACATGGTAATTAAATGTGCGATAAATACAATCAAAATTACAGCTAAAAGAAAATAAGAAAATACAATTATTTTGGTCTAATTTAGTGTTAAGACTAAGGAGGCTTTGAAAACAATGAAATTGTTTATTCAGACTGTCAAATAAATACTTGTTGGTTTATCGGTGTTTCTATTGTGTATTGGAAGAGTCTTTACATTTGTTGTTATTTTTGTTCAAAATGCCGCACATTTATACAAAGGATGAAAGAGTGGACATGTTAATTATTTATGGGGAATGTAGAAAAAATGGCCTTGCGGCTAGAAACCTTTATGCCGACCGATATCCTGATAGACAATGTCCAGCGAGAAATTATTTTAATCGTCTTGAAAATCAATTCCGAAGAGAGCCTAACCATGATCCCGATCCCGAAGAAAACGTTATCATTGACGAAGGAACGGAAATTAATGTTTTAGCTCGAATAGAAGTTGATAAGACTGTTTCTTTAAGGCAAATTGGGTTTGATTTGGAAATTAGTCACCAAACGGTAAGCCGAATCTTGCACAAACACAATTATAAATCCTTCAAATATCAATTGCACCAGCACCTGTACGAAAATGATTATGAACGTAGGATGGAATATTGCAATTGGATCTTGCAGAATAATGTGCAGCCAAACAATGCTTTTTTGGGAAGGATTTTATTTTCGGACGAGTGTAGGTTTACAAATATGGGATTATTTAACCGACAAAATACAAGGTATTGGTCACAAGTAAATCAACATTTATTGCGGCAGGGTAATTTTCAAGTGCGGTTCGGTTTCAATGTTTGGCTTGGAATAGTCGGTCGTAGAGTCATTGGTCCAATAATATTTGAAGGAGCCTTGACTGGAGCTAGATACTTAGGATTTCTGCAAAATGAAATTGAGGACAGGTTAGCTGAATTACCTATCCATTTACGACAGGGAATGTATTTCCAACAAGATGGAGCTCCTCCCCATAATTCAAGAATAGTAATTGATTACCTTCAACAAGCATTCGAAGAAAACGTAATTTCGACGAATGGTCCTGTGCGATGGCCTCCAAGGTCACCTGATTTGACACCTCTTGATTTCTTTGTTTGGGGCCATTTGAAAAACATTGTTTATGCAACCCCCGTTACAACCCGCGAAGATCTGGAGTTGCGAGTAAGACGCGCAATTAATAGAATAACGGCCCAGCAATTATCGAACGTTCTTCAAGAAACAGCTACGAGAGTTCAGAAGTGCGTTGACGTTAATGGACAGCATTTCGAACAATTGTTGTAATGTTTTGTGTTAATTTTTTGTATTTCAAGTTGTATTTTTTGTATTTTCTTATTTTCTTTTAGTTGTAATTTTGTTTGTATTTATCGCACATTTAATTACCATGTATGAATAAATTCCTTATTAATAGTACTAATAAATGGTACCACGGTACCAATATGGTTCCATTTGAAAAAATTGAGTTTTACCCCAAAATTGATTACGGTGAACTTTATTTGCTCATAAAAAACGCAATTTAGTATTTTTGACGGGATTTCGATTTTTCTAGCATTAAATGGATCAATTGGAATAAATCGGAACCATCATGGCACACTTAAATGGAAAACTAAAAATTAAATTAAAAAAATTTTTGACGTTTGAAATGTCACTTATGTGGTATCATTGGATTCAGAAAATTATGCAGATTTCAGAAATGTAATAATATACAGGGTGTTCTATTTAAAAATCGAAAGTTGGTATCACTTCCGGCGAAACCGGAAGTGAAAAAAAAATCATTTGCAGGTCAAAAAGTGCCGCTTATTATGTATATGTGATATACCAAATTTCAATAAATTACCTTTAAAACTAACGGAGATACGGGGGTGTACCATGATCCTGTTACACCCGGTATAGCCTTTTTGACAGTTTTCACAAGATCCTCTATAGCATTTTTAGAGAGCATTTTCCTTATATTTATGGCAACCCCTTTAATGTCGTTTCTAATATTATACAAATGTTTGCTGTAGTTTTTTACACAGTGGTTTGTGCATTCAATTTTAACAACCTAAAAATATGTAAACAATGTTAAACAATGAATTATATTTAATAATATAGTTTATTGGTTTACCTGAGAACCATATGTAACGTTCTGCTTGATTTTACAGAATACCGTTGAATCCCCATCTGCGATAAAACGTTAATAGCGAAGGTTATGCATTTCAATGCTACTATTGAAACCTTCCACTATTATATCTGGTTCCATAGCAGATGCAGAACCATTCCAGTTTTTAAAACAAATGTGTTCAGGAGTTTCTTCATTTTTGTTTTCTGATCTAGCGCAGATGGAACAAAACTTGTTTCTTACTCCAGTTTTTTCGTACACCTACCAATGATAACTGCCTAAAAGATGTGAAAAGAAAACATTAATTTGTATAACTTTTTTGAATTCACTACACGAAGGAAATTTTAAAAGATACCTGAAATAATATTGATTTATGTTAATACAATACTTACAACACCAGAATTTGCATTATAACTGTGGCCATAACTTCTTTTCGACCATCCCCCATCTAATAAGACTGTTATAAATGGAATTTCATCTTCATCCACATCATCTCCTTGAATTTCGTGCTGTCTCTCCTCTTTGCCAGCCTCTTCCATTATGTCCCATAGCTATTCTTTCCAAACCTACATATATGTTGTATAAAAAAAGGTACCTATGCAAAGTATCCTTTAAATAAGTAACTTACACACTCCAATTCTCTCTGAATGTTGAAAAATGAATTTCCACTGAGGGCTGGAACATTCATAACAGCTAAAAATTCCGATAGGTGAGCATAACTGCTGCCTGTTGCTAACGTTCCCCAAACTGCAGCTGTATTAGCAACCGTATGTTTATCAGGCTTTTCAGTAGAAAAGGTCAAGAATGTATCACGAATATTGCACATATACATATGTAATAGTGCTTGAAAGTTCACAACGTTTTTCACTGTGGAAAATGAGTTGCCCTCCAGTGCATTTTTTATTATGCTCACTTTGGAAGTTCATGCAATTCTTTAATAGATAGTCTCTGTCCACTATTCTATACCCCACAAGTTGCGCCTTATATTCCTGTACTTCAACCTCAAGTTTATGGTCCGCAATCCTAAAACGCATTTTTTTTTAATTTAATTTGTAATAATAGTCACTTCCTCTTTGAATTTTTAGTGTAAAATGTAACTTCTGAGATTAGATTGCTAAGAAAATAGACAAATTACAAAAACTACTAGAAAATGTCACACAGAAACAATAGCTATTTAAGTCGCAAGGAATATAAGGACCTATTAACATTTGAGGTAGGCAAGTACAAGCCAAGACGAAGTCGCGGCTTGTTGCCTGATGAAAATGTTAATAGGCGATACATTCCGAGTTATCTTATTATATTTTTCCCGCTGCTTATCGAAATTTTCCTAGATTTTTGAAAAAATCGTTTGGTTTGTCACCCTGTCACCAGGATTAATTTTCGTGAGTCGTGTTACCTATGAGTGTCACATGTCACATCAACACAGCAGCAGCAAACAAATATAATCACGAACTTACACGTTTTGTTACTAAGGCTGTATCACTGACTTACATGATCAGCAGCGGAAAAAAATAATTATTTTGGTAGAAGGCAAAATAATAAATTTTATTACGAGTCTGTAAATAAGAATTTTTCCGTGCGGGCGTGACTAATTCTCGTGTGAGGCGAAGCCGAACATGAAAAGTCACGCAAGCACGAAAAAAAACCATTTCTGGACATGTATTGAACGAGATTTTTTATTACACATATTTGAAAACGACGTAAAAAAGGATAAGTTATACATTTTATTTTCAAAGTAATAATAATTATACATCGTAAAGATAGTACCAAACACGATTAACGTTTCTATAGCAACGATTTACTTTTTATTAATTTAGCGCACAGAAAAAATCGGACATCGGGGAAAGTTTTCCGTGGGCTGTTCTGAAAATGCCACCTTTACGTCATTGCAAAAACAGATGAAAACAGGGTGTTTTCAGAGAAGTATAATGAAAATTAGATACCTATTTATAATGTTACTTTTCACTTTGTTAATAGGATGCAGGGCAATCATATTACCTGTTATATTCGTCCACAGATCCCCAGGTAAAATTATACTCATCATCGTTGTCGTTTGTTTCTGGGGTTTCAGCTTCGACATCGACATATTATGCACTATCTTCTGTACTATGGCTGGATTTATAAACAGAATCCAATATTTCCTGAAGAATGCCTTCACAATCATTGATGACCTAGAGTTGTAAAAACAGTTTTTTCCGAGCCAGTTCATTTTAATAAAAACAGCATGTTTAAAAAAAAAAACTAAATGATTTTTTTTCTTCTTATGAAAATGATCAATTAATTAAGTTTTCCTGTCGTGTTTCTAAATATTAGCTATAATTTTTTTTAAATAAAAAAATGGTTTACGAAGGGCAACACTGTTTTCTTTATTTATAAGAGTCTGATCAGCTGTGCACTATTTTCTGCTAACATTCGTCTTACTTTATTTAGTCTAACCATAGATTGTGGTCTTTTTGTTTTTTTTTACATTTTCCATAACATGGTCTTGCTTTGCCCATAATTGAAAACTAGAGATAATTGTGTTAGTGTTATAATAATTTATTAGGGTCAGGTTGGTTAAATGTGCAAACACGTAACGATTAGGGTAAAAGGGAAAGAAGGCTATATTTAATTTAAAATAAATTTATTGTAAAACTGTAGTTCTAAGTGCTATTATTTGACTTGCAGTTTAGCTCAGAAAATATAGAAATTCGAAAATGTACGAAATTTTGTACTGTTCATGGTGTATTTTCAGAATTGGTGTAAAAATATGCAAATTGAATTTCACATTTTGTTGTATAGCCATTTTATTACAACTGTTTTAGTCACAACTGAAATAACTCAACAAAACTAATTAACTAATGTCAAATTTTACTGATCTGCCAAATGTAAAACGAACACAGCTATTGCTAAAGTTATAGTAGGAACAAAATAATATGAATGTCATAACAACTACCCTAATAAAATACTTTGTAAAACAAATTAGTTTGGAAAAAACTGTTTTATAATCCTTGCTAATTATATAAACTGCAACCACAAGTTCACCAGACTGCGACGATTCACATCGGGTGTGTGGTCGCTTAAATTTTTATCTATCGATAAGAATCTAGACAAAACAATGACATGTGCGATTAGCCTGCAACGTCCCGCCCCCCGCGGCCACCTGACCATCAGAAGTGTTTAAAATTATGCCATTGACCCATTCATTTACACTGGTTGCAAACCTAATACCCTACAGTTGGGGTGCATGCTTTTTGAGATGAGAGAGCACCACTTATTAAGTACATTGTAAGATCGTCAGATTTTCGCGACTAAATCGCCACCTTAATAATTGAGGAAATCTAAAACAGTTTTAAGGAACTGCATCTTATAATTGAATTGTGTTGAAAGGGGTGTGGGGTTAATCGAATAACTTGATGTTTGGTCGTTGTTCAGATAGTTTCTCAAAAACTCAATCCTTTTTCAAGACTTGTACCTACTAATGGTGTAGTTTTAATTACAGAATTGTTCAGTTAGTTTATTAAAAACTTAATTTTGTTTCTTGATATTGTTGACTTTAAGTCCACCTGTGCTACTATTATAGTTTTACTTATAGAATGACTCGTTTCAAATCAAGAAAAAACTTTTCCTTTGACATTTTACAGTAAAATAATAATAAAAAATTGTTTTTTTGTAAACTCAATCTAAAAAACCTAAAATTAAATGACATCCCGCCAACATTTACCCACATTTCCACAGATTTTGTTTTGCTAATGTCTGACCGTATGATTTTTGCATTGCTTAAAAATAAAAAAAATGTTGGTAGTATGCAACTGAATTTTTTAATTTAAACTTTTTCTTTTATTACAAACAACTTTTTCGTATAACATTTTCCTCCGAAGTTAAAATTAAAAATACTTCTCTTAGCTGTTTCATATTTTTATCTATATTAAATTTTAAAAACGATTTTTCTAGGAAAAATAAAAGAATTTCCTCTTGTAAATTCAGGAGTGATTACTGTAGTATAGTCACTATACAATATACAAGCAATAGTCGTTACATAATTTCTTTAAGCAATTTATCCGGTTACTGTGTGCATCGGGTTTTTCACCGGTCAAAACTAGCAGCGCTCATAAAGTAGTAAAAAATATTGTTCCAATGGTTGGTAGTTCTACAAATATTAGTGATAGACTATAAGTAATTCAAGATTTCAAGATGTTTTACATCAACATTCAATGTTTAAGAATAGCTATTTATATATCTAGAGAGCAAAGATATTCATTTCCTCCCTTGTGTGTTTCACACGCGGGAGGAATGAACCTTTGTTCCAGTGATATATATATATATATATATATGATTTTTTCTTCGAACGCATGTTCTATTGCACGAAATTTAAAAAATTTTGCTTTAAGAAATCATAGTGACTCTAGATTTCTGTAGTGACATTTTGTCTAATTTCCAAATCAGCATAACCTTGTAAAGCTTTGGTGTGATATCCATGGTGACATAAACACAAATGTGGGAGCAAAAAATTATTGGTTCCTGCCGGGAGTTAATAAAAATTGGCTCCCGCTGGTTGGAAATTGACAGTTTTGTTTCCTAAAACTAGGGCGTAAAAGCCGACTTTCTATATAGTGAGTAGAAAAACAAACTTAATGAATTTGAGACTTTCTTGTTAGCCAACGAAGTGCTGTATGATGCTTTTTACTTCCTTTTACAATAAAGGAAGTATTGGATTCACCCCAAAAATTCGAAATTGAGTTTTCAACAGATCTTCACGTTTTAGAGTCCCCTGATCCCAAAAAACATATTTTTTTTCATTGGTCTGTGTGTCTGTCTGTCTGTGTGTCTGTCTGTCTCTGAACAGAATATCTCAAAAACGAAAAGCGGTATGGCGTTGAAACTTCATATATAAGTTTTGTGTACTATGTATATGAGACAGCAAGCTTTTGAAAAAAATCGCATAACCGGAAGTAGGTGTTTACTCTTGTGATTTTTCAGTTTTTTTCGAGTTTTTCAAAAACGGCTCTAACGATTTTTTTTAAACTTTACATTTTTATTACATTTTGAATGTGTATTGATGTGAGATAGGTGATTTTCCAGTTGAATACTTCTAAAATGGGTTTCTTTTGTTTTTTTGTCTATTTTTTTTTATTAACTCTTATTTTAAATAGAACACCCGGTATATTATTACATTTTTGAATTCAGCTTAAAATTCTAGAGAAAATTTGTCCCTTCAACTAACGCTCTATTTTGTACCGTTTTTGCAGAATTTGAAATTTTTGAAAATTTTTGACAAATGCTTAAAACATTTTAAATCAAATTTTTGGCTAATTATAAGATCACTGTAAAAGGAAGTTGTGTGCGTGTGTCACACCAGATTTTTGTGTTAGTGAACACTGGCTGATTGATAGTGATTTACAGTGAGTAACTATTGGTGGTATGAGGGTAGTTTCCAAATTCTGTAGATCCGTCCACCTGCATGGGGGGGTGGCCATTCTGGCCAAACCATCATTACGGTTTGTGCCTCTAACGAAAATCAACAATAAATCAGTTGAATTTAATTGTGAGGTGATGGCTGCTTACTGTGCTAAATTAAATTTAGTATTAATTAATGTTTACAGGTCCCGTACTGGGGATATTAATGTATCTTAGTTACTTGATGCTGTGTTAAGGAAGATAAGTTTAAACAAAACTATAATTGTATATGGAGATTTTAATGTCAGATTTGCAACTAATGATGCTTATTGTATTTAAATTTTTTATTTGTTATTCATGGCCTGCTGAATTGTGTGACAAACGCCACTTTATACGGCTTGGGCATATGTGAACTTTTGCTATTCTCCGCAGAGCGCTGTATACCCATGAGCGGTAATTTCAAATTTGCAAATTTGCAATGTAACATCAGTTACCAATTGACTACGATGCAAATATTTATCAGTTTCCTGCTAGTTTGTTTGTGTATTTTTTATTTCCCTCAAATCAAGTTTTACGAAGCAAATGGTTTGAGAGCAAAATTTAAATTATGGCACTGATCCTTCAAACCACATACGTGCTAAACAAGTTCTATTTTCTATTTTTATTTAAATCTAGCGGACGGCCTACCCAGTCACTTTAAATAATTGGGGGCCTGCGTTCGAAAGAACAAGGAGACAATAATGCGGTTGTCTAATGCGTGATGCTCACCACATCACCGCATGTCATAAATTTGACATGCGACAGCCGGGTGTGAGAGTGAGGATACGGAAGGTCTGACCTTCCGCCTTGCAGCCAAGCTCCTTCATGGGGTGTTAGTGCCTCACCATTATTATATTATTATTATTTTTATTTAAATACACATAAACTGCGAAAATCACAAGAAATAAATTATTTGTAGTTTGTATTTTGAAGAAAGTTGTTTGCGAGTAACTTCTGGGTGAAGACTATTAAGCAGTGCTTGTACTTTTTGGTACACTTTTAATTACTACATTTATAGATGGGTGTCCTATAAAACAAAGAACTTTTACATTTTAATTTTAAATTTTTTACAATAAATTACACATACACTTACAACCTTTTGTAAAAGCATAAATAAGAAAATACTTCATTACTATTACCACCTAGTAACATTTTCCAAATTTATAAGAATAATATGATTATCTGTATATCACATTCTATTTAAGAGAGAATATGTGAGCTATCTAAAAAATACCGGCCTGAAAATATTACTTTGTCTTCAACTACGAATGGAGCTCAAAATCTCTCTCAAGAACAATCTTAAAACTATAAATCTCTAAGATATACGTACACGGCACTGTAAATAGTTAACACCATTCATATTTACATTAAATTCAAAACAATAGGTCCTTATTCTACTGATACTGCATTTGAAGAATCATTTTTAAAACACGTATTTGCCATGACAGCCGCTGTCATTTAAATGTCATCGTGGGTATGTGGCGCCAAAACGGCGAAAATTGGTATTTTCTCAGACATGAAAACAATGAACTTCAAAAAAATGCCCAGGATGTATTAAGTGATGTTTGTCACACAATTCAGCAGGCCATGGTTAAAGTCATATGCTTATATCACGGTGTAAGATACCGTGGCTTATATACAAACAATTTCAGAACCCACTAGGCTGCAAAATTGTCTTGATTATTTTTAAAACAGTCCTATCAGCCAATAGTAATGAGAAATAAATTCAAATCGACCAATAGCATCAATATTACACTGACTATTTGCTAGTAGCATCAAAATTACACTGACTATTTGCTAGTAGCTGATTACAGTGACTATTTTTTTACAAACCATTCAAATTGTTCTTCTTCTGTAACACAACTAGCTAAGAGTGGAGCCGGTGAGCAGCGGTTGTTAAAAATAACAGGACACTCATCTGGAAGCTCCATCAAACCCTATCTACAACTTGAACTGTTTAAAAAATAATCACGCCGAATTACATTCGTGGTAATATTTTTTTTAATAATTTTAACTAGATTAGCACTCATCTTTGTTGCTATTAAGAAATCTCACGAGTGGACGAAGTGAATCTAGTTAAAATTATCACCACTTATGTAATTACTGTTGAAAATCGTACAACACTCATTAGTGACCAATAGAAAAATTAGTTCACGAGCCGTAACCAAGACAACAACAAAATTCTTGGAAATTTTTTGTAGGTTTATTTCTTTTTAGGGTTTGTGTCGTTACGATTTTCTTACAAATCTGCATTTGAGCGTTTTTTCATATCCGGAAATTATTTTTCTGCATTCCAACGTCCTAATTTGCCTTTGAGTCATGCTCAGGAAAATTAATATGAAGCAGTTGGAACGCACTAAAAAAAATTTCCGAAAAGAATTAATGCTCTTATGACATTATATGTGATAATTTGTTTATTAACGAGGTTGCTACTAATTTGAAATCAAGAGTACTCGATGCTAATCTTTCGGACCAAAATGCTTGAGTAATCCTTTCGTCAAGCCGCCTCCGGTTATGATAATTTTATTGGGACAAACTTTATATTTCGTGAATTGTTTATCTTTCGATATATAAAAGTGTTGCTATATCGACTTCAAATCGCTATTTTTTTATGTAGAATGACGATAGGTTGGGAATCGGAATCCGTTCTAATTCTAACGCTTTAGCAGAAAATAACAAACACATTTAAAACCTAAAAATATAAATTATTCAGCTTCTTTGCACATAACTTTAAAAGTTTACAAATTTAGTTAGCTTGCTGTTGCTACGTATGCACACGACTACGCATAAAATATATCTAAATCCTACAAAAGAAACAAAAAAAAATAAATGAACACTTGTAAGTATGCTTAAAACAATACACATGTTTAATTGTAATCGACCGAAAACAATACCTCTCCTGCTTACGCAAAACGCAAATAATGTAAAATGTGCAAAAGGCATGAGTACCTATACACCGGACGACGGTGGATACCCGTCCTAATTCTCTAATATCGAGTATACGCACGAATGTTGATATGGTCCCGGGACTTCGCCTGTAGTCCCGGGACTCGGTTTTTTTGGTAGAATACCGGGACTGAAAATTCTAGTCCTATTTCAATAAGTCCAACATTTGCTAGGGTTTTTGAAATTATTTTAAAGTCTACACTAATTCAATATTTTGAAAGCAATTCCCTTTTTAATTCATGCCAGTTTGGCTTTCGTGGCAGTAGGAGCACAACCCAGGCTGTTTTGAAGGTGGTTGGTGAAGTAGTCGGAGGTCTTGAAGAGGACAAACAGACAGGTATCACGCTGTGTGACCTCTCTAAGGCGTTCGACTGCATATGTTATGATATTCTTGTAGGTAAACTAGCTTTTTATGGCATAAAAAATTCTTCACAAGGGCTATTTCAGCCTTACCTTAAAAATAGAAAACAATGTGTAAATATCAACAATATTAATTTTGAGCTTAAACCTGTGGTTTGTGGGGTACCTCAGAGCTCTGTATTAGATTCCATTCTATTTATCATCTATTAACAATTTATACCATCATATGGCCCCCAGGAACTGCTGATGACACTAGTCTCTTGTCGTCCACAAAGAACTTAAATACTTTGCATCAACTTTCTATTGAGAGTGAGAATCATACTCAAAAATGGTTTTTAAAAATATTTTTCAAGTATTCAATATGTTTCTTCTTTTGACTTGCTATAAATATATGTATGTATATAACGTGGTAAAATAAACATTATTGTTATTATATAGATAAATCCTTGCCATTTTGTGATGAAACACTGCAATATTTTACCAGCCCCCAGAGTGATTTAGGTTGAGAAACACTGGTCTAAACTACACTAAATTGTGATATGTTTTATCGGACTTTTTCCACGTTGTGTTATATACACCCCAGTGGAAAAAGTCCAATAAAACATATAATAGATCATTGCCAAAAAATGACATTCAGAGAACTATACCAAATTGTGTTTACGCCGGTTTACACGTTTAAGGAAATTTTTGATTTAGAGCAATGTCGAGAGCTGTCTAGAGAAATTCTATATCTCCTTTTTCCTAATTATGGCGTAGTTCTGGGTGGAGACAAATTAGTATTTGTCATGCATACAACTAACTAAAGGAAGGTGAGATTAGTTTTGAATAAATATTGCAAGATTAAGTTTCGTTTCAATTTAAATACGGCTGGGCACCGCTGTCACTCTTGCTGCCAAGACATTTCATGGAAGAATAAACTAGTCAAGATAAGCAAATATAAGTTTTGCATTTTTCAAAGCAAATGTACAGCAACTGCAACAAAGTAACAAATCCATTGATGGTACATGTTACATACACATTTATTGTTACCACTCATTGCGTCATCGCTGATACAATGGACTGTTGCAAAAAATCAACAAAATACCGTAACTGATTTTGAGAGCTTACTTGTTTTACAGCATTGACAGCTTGATCACTTGCGCCCTGCAATATGTAGGGTTTTTTCTAACAATTATTTATATGCAATTTACGATTTCTCTGTAAATATACACGATGGCAGATGTTATTTAAAAAAGAATTATCGAAATCAGCTGGAGGTCTCAAAATAGGTGCCGAAAGAAAACGCTTCACGTTTAAATATAAATATAGATGCGTATTCCATGATATTAAAAAAAATACCTAAGCCAACTTACACGATGAATTTTTACTATGAACTCACCTTTAAAAGTTTCCAATGTAATTGCTGCCAACCCTGTTAGGATTCTCAGGTGCATTGGTCTCTCCTCATTTAAAAGGTTTAGGCATTAAGGCCTCGCTGTTACCAAGCCACATTGGGGAATTACAGTGAACTCAATGCAAGATTGTTATAGCCGTTGGGAGTTATTGGGGTTTGTACTCAGAATCAGAGGCTTGCACCTTTGAGCCATCTTAACTGCTAATGTATAATTAAATTCCTGTATCACACCATCTTGCTTGTAATTTGGATTATTTTTTCTTTTAATTACACGGTAATGGCTTTTCGCATTTAACGACTAATTTAATATTATTGAAGTAATATTTGTATTACATAACTACTTGTAAATAAATTTAATACCTGTACAGAAACATTACGTTTTATTTGTTTTTTGCAACAACACTTATAGCATTACAATTTTCTAATAACTTAATATTAAATAATAAATACTGACAGTCACATTTTACAAATTATAACCATGTGTAAGTCTTATTGTCAGGATCATACTTAAGACTTTCAATATTAGTAATATATTCAAGATTTGATGAACAGAAGTGTTTCAAAATTTTAGGATTTAATCCACAGTCAGACAGATTTTCCTGACCAAACACACAAAATCCTGATGCATCCTTATTTTCTTTTTCAGATTGGTCGGATGCTTTTATTTTGCTAAACGGTGTTGTAGGAGTAAAATTAGCAAATGTAGCAGTTAAACTTTGATCGCTAGGATGTATAACACATAGGTCGTGTATTACATGAGGTAAAATAGGTCCACTTATTTCTAATGAAAAATAGTTCAAATCATCAACACGTACTTTACTTTCTCGCACTTTTAACGCACATAAAGTAGCACCACTGAAGGCAATTGGTGCTAAAAGTGTGGGAGGTATTCCAGCTAATGATCCTGTTACACTTGTACAACTTTTACAATTTAATAGAAAATTATACAGAGCATGTACCTCTACACCTTCAATTAAAACTAAGCTTTGCTCGCTATTATCTACTTTACATTCCATTTTATGGGCAATTTTTGCTTGCGTGTAATTGATTTGTTTGATATCTTCAGCATTTATTCCCATACTCTCAAGCCACTGTTCATCAGGTGGTTCATCTTCTATATCTGCTTCTGTGTCTCCAGTAGAATCGAGTGTTTCATACCCTTGATCTGACGTTCGCCTATGTTTTAATGGCATGGAATATTCAATATCTTCTTGTTTAAGTAAATGCCGGAAGCCACGAGTTGTTGGTGTTACAATAGCATTCATTTCCGAATACCCACAAATACCAGCAGCACGAAATAACACCGTAAATGTATTTGTGCATATATAAAAATATGGACATTGTCGTGTTCTTACCAGTTGAAATAACGAACGAAGACTATCTGCATACGCTGCCTGCAAACTTTCACGTATAGCAGCAGTCGATGCTATGCTGGTTCTTGCTGATGTGCGTCCTAGAGAACGTGGAAATAAACTAAGCCACGGTAATGAAGGCTGTTGCCAGAGAAGGCAACACTGGTGGAATTTAGCATTAGGTGAGGTATCAAGTGTTGTATTGGAGCTATTATCTAAACACCTTACAAATCCTGTTATTCCTGATGCTTCTTCACTTATTTTTAGTTTTTGATTCCATACAAAGGGTTTTGACGACATCAACCGGACTTTTGATTTTAATGCCCAGTCAATTGGTATCCACGATTTTCCAACGTTGAGACACTCAATAGGAACTGTTTTTTCAGCTTCTTCATTATTTACAAGCACATTAGTAAACGAAGTAGATTGATTGATACACTGAATAGGTTCTGTTTTTTTAGAATTTTCAAGCACATTAGTAAACGAAGTAGGTTGATTAACAGCGTTTACTGAATTATCTGAATCGTTGAAGTGGAGTAATTTAAATAATGTTTGATCTGCTGATTCTTCATATTCAGAATTATTTAATTTTGGACGCTTGTTTTCTGTATCTTTAACAAAAGGGTTTCTTCTTTTAATAGCGGCTGATAAACTGGGATGTGTGAGATGTTCTGTAGCAGCACATTCTTGTGAATGTAAGTTGGACTTATTAATTCGAGCTTGTAGTTGCTTCTTTTTAAGTTTTAATCGTTGTATTTTCAAAACGTCATTGGGGTGCAACCATTTTGGAGCAGGATCTCCAGAACTCGAAGTGTTCGAGAACATTTTTCACTGTCACGTACACACTATACATTTACAAAATAGAAAAAAAAACACATAACCTCAACAATTCAAATAGTCAACAGAACGCTACCAGGCGCTACCAACTTTTGGAAGATAGGTATGCGGTATGTTTCAAAGCTTACGGAATATAAATATTTGGAAATTACAGTAATAACTGATAAAGTTGCTCTCCACCCTTCTGAAGTGTTTAGAAATCCTTTAAATAGCTATCTATATATGGTACAAGTGAATAAGGAGACATTTTATCCATCAGGGGAAAACTTTAGCTCACCAGGCAAAGCCGAGTGAGACAATTTCCCCGAATGGATAATAGCTATTTGTTTAATAAGGCAATAAAGCATATGATTTAAAGCCGCGACTGGCAGTTTCAAAGCCGAGACGAAGTCGAGGTTTTGAGCCAGCTAATGCTTAAAATCTGATTTATTGCCGTACGTATCAAACATATAATTTTTTCGCCGATCGTTTAGATTTATATTTTTAACATTATTTTTTTTGTACTAAAATAAAAATAAGATTGCACTGAGGTAGCTTAGACAGAGTCGTTGCTATTGAATTGTTCTTTTCCACATTTATTGTATCATAATAATTTAGGTTATTAATTTATTTACTGTCGAGTCATTTATGTCAATGCCAATAACTGCCTAATCATTAAATGTGTTACTTTATCGACCGTCAGCTGTCCGTAATATCAAGCATTTAGTGACCGTCGGCGAAAAAATCTCTTTATCCACAATCACCTTTTAATAATTGAAGTTTTATCTACACTTATGAACCGTCTAAAGTACCACTTTATCCACTAGTGGAATAATGAAATTACTATATTCCACTAGTGGAATAAAACCATGTCACTTACTACTGCATTGTTGGTAGCACTGTCAAGCTATGCCAAATTCGAAATTTGTAGGTTAAGTTTTGCTTCAATCTGTGTCAAATAACAAGCAAAACTTAACCTATTAACCTCTCGAATTTGGCATAGACTGACAATGCACTTCAGTACTGCCAAACGTATAACATTTGATCTTTCGGTACTTTCCAAATTGTCACTATGACTTCATGGCTGTCAATACAAAACGTATGTTTTTTTAGATATTTATTGAATTGTTGGATAAAACGTTGTATTGCATTCGTGTTTTAGTTGCATTGTATCCACTTAAGAAAATTAAACGCTCGAACTGCGTTCTCGCGTTTAAACATTCTTGCGTGGATAAAACACCATCTAAAACACTTATACAATAAATAACTATTATTCAGGTGTGGCATATTATATTTTTTCCAATACCTACAATTAATTATATAAATACGTTTTAACATTGAATTAATAATTTTACAGCTATTAAGGCAACTAGTGTTTTACAGAGGATTTAAAAATCGAGGTCGATCATGTTAAAATTCGAGCGAAGCGAGAATTTTATGATCGACCGAGATTTTTAAACTGTAAAACACGAGTTGACTTCAATATTTTTTCTACAGCCGAGGAGTTTGTTAGCTTAAATGCCCTAGGGGCTTCGCCCCTCTCCAAAGCGGCCCTCGGAGCTCCACCCCTCTCCAAGGGGGCCCTTGGGACTCCGCTCCTCTCCAAGGGGGCCCTTGGGGCTCGGCCCTTCTCCAAGGGGGCCCTCAGGGGTCGGCCCCTCTCCAAGGGGGCTCTTGCAGCTCCACCCCTCTCCAAGGGTGCCCTCAGGGCTCCGCCCCTCTCCAAGGGGGTCATCGGGCCCCGCCCCTCTCCAAGGGGGCCATCGGGGCTCGGCCCCTCTCCAAGGGGGGCCCTCAGGGCTCGGCCCCTCTCCAAGGGGGCTCTTGGAGCTCCACCCCTTTCCAAGGGGGCCCTCGGGGCTCCGCCCCTCTCCAAAGGGGCCATCGGGCTGCGCCCCTCTCCAATCGGGCACTCGGGGCTCCGCATACAAATCGGTCCGATATAATAACTGTACTTTTAATCTTCACAAATAAGGTTTTATAAACTCTTAAAGTACTCCGTGCTTTAAATGGAATGGCGTGTTTTATAGACAACATAAAGCACGCCGCATATGACCCTTGGAAACAGTTTAAAATCACGGCTGTAGAAAAAATATATAATCATATTACTTAGCTGTATACTAGTTCCCACAGTAACATGTATGTATTTTGTTAATTGCTATAGATTATTGACTATTTAATTCACTAGTGAATCAAGTAACATTTTATCCATCCTCATAATTAAAATGTTACTTTACCATGGAGATTTTCATAGATAAAATACAGCTTTACAAGTAGGTATTGGAAAAAATAAATTATGGAACACTACAATAAAATGTTGTTTAAAATAACTATTGTTAATATTATTAAAAAATATAGGCATCCCTTTATAAAGTTATAAATCACGTGGCAGTAAAATTTTAAAAATATTGATTAACGTAATAATTAGACAGATCTTATAAAATAATAGTATATGGCGTTACAAGATCGGCAAATGCCTTAGAATAGGCCAACACAAATTTAGAAATGCAAGGTATTCAGGGTCTGTTATTTCTTTGTTGTCATACCAACCAACAAGAATACGATAAGTTGAACTTTCGGTCACAGCCGACACACCCGAAAACAAGTAAAAATAGGTTGGTAGCGCAAAAAGTTGTTTACAAGAAGTAATGATATTAGTGTAGATAATTACTGTATGCTATATTAAAATATTAATATGATTTGTGATTAATATTTATTATGTATTAAGTGTGGAATGTAGCATATTAATTATGACAGAAAAAGTTTAACTACGACACTCGTAGGGCTAATATGCATTCCACACGAGTGCAATCCAACACCTCTGTTAAATCATTTTAAAACGTTTTAATTGTGTTAATTTATGACACTAACATGACATTTGATATGGTATTAATAAAATTCAGAAATTATAATTCATATGTTACGTTTCTTCTTCCCTGTATGCTGTTACATATTTTTCATGGTCGCATGCATGAATTGTGACAGAAGTCAAACTGGGACATGAAAAACTTATGACATTTTTTACAACTACTGTGTTGATATTGTTGCAATTTTAATGTCAAGACAAATTATACGAAAGGAGACAAAAATTTTACGAGCAACAGTGTACGCCTTCAAAGATCATAACCACTAATTTAAAAAAAACATAACCCAATTTTCTTACATCTAGTTATATTGCATGCGTACCAACAAAAATGTCACCCTAATATAGCCTGCTCGGAGGAGAAAACATTGTGAATGAATTATACGAGTACAAACAAGTTTTGGGTTAGTTGTTATGGGATGAAACTTATTCCTATATACAGCGCGATCAAAAATAAAATTGATTTCGGGAACCCATGAAAAATATGAACCCTGTCTACACTGCGCTTTATATAATTACCTACGTTTAATCTACAATTAACTGTGTTATTAGTTCATGTGACTTTAACACAGTTTAACAAGCTACATAAATATGTAAAAATTTGTAATGTAAACCAAATTTGTAGATTAAATTGATAGGTACAGTGCGGCCAGTAAAAAATGGGACAACTGTTATAACAGATTTTCATTTAATTTTAGCTGCTTGAATTTGTTTTATTAATATGTCATATTGCAATATTGAATATTTTACATCTGCCAAACAATTCCAAATTAGAAATAATACGACAAAGTCCCATTTTGCTTGTCCGCAACTGTACAATTCTATGTCAACCAAAAAGCATGCTACAGATTAGGGAAGTTTTATTGTTTTGAATAGCTCCCAGGATCAAGTTTATTTTTGTTGTGCGTGCGTCTCTGCATGACATTTTCATCGGCAACGATCGGGCGTACTTCGTCTGCGATTGACCGTCGTGTCGCGTGTCCTTTATAGAGGGACAAACAGGCATGATGTGTACGCCTTTGTAAGTGAGTGGTTACAGCGTTTGACTAACAATCGGATTCTCCAGGTTTGAATCCCACCGATGGATTTTTTTGCGGACAAAAAGCGTTTGCGGATGAAAAACGTTTGAGAACGAAAAGCGTTTGAGTAGGTATGAAAAGCGTTTGCGGACGAAAAGCGTTTGCGGACGAAAAGCGTTTGCGGACAAAAAACGTTTGCGGATGAAAAATTAATGGTGTCCAGAACAGTGGCATTTTTCGTAGGCAAATGCGTGCGTAATATCACATTTTATAGGGAGCTCGACGGAAAAGGTTTTTTTCAACTGGCATATACTTATCAGAATTACAGGGATAGTACATATCAAAATTAGTTATTTTTGGTTAAAGGTTGCGAAGCCATGTTGCCATATTGTGGTAGGCCATTCCAAAGGTCACTTTATAGGGCCAGTGTCACGGTCTGGAACAATATAGACCGTGTTGATGATACGCTTTGCAAATTAGTTTTGCGGCACTTGACGTGATGTAAGAGGAAGAATAAGAAGAAGGGCGATTGAAGCTACCTATAATGTTTTCAAGAAATGGTGTCAAGAGAGGAACGAAAATATTTATAAAACAGCTATTGGTGTATCTTGTGCAGAGAACTGAAAGATTAAAAGTTTCAAGCAGGCTACGGCCGGGATATTCTGTGCTCAACCAGGGTTGGGTAAATGTCACAAAACTTGATTTAAGGACTAGTAGTACAATTACATTTACAACACCGGAAATTCGAAATTGTGTAATAGCTATTTGTGCAACAAGTGCTAAAAGTGGACGTTTATGCACGAGACATGAAAATTATGAAACGTCTCGTGCATAGACACTTTTAGTACGAGTTTGCACACAATATTTTTCTACGGCCTTAAATTTACTGTTATAAATCCATAAATGTCGATTTAACAAAGGTTTGCATTTATGACAGTTATAATTTATGTCATAATAAAGAGATGGCCTTGACGCGCAGGTGAATGTTTCTACAGCCAGTAGCTGTCAAAGTCAGTTATCAAAGGTAATTATAAATGTACACATTTTACTTTATTCATTACATAATGCTTTAATTATTTAAAAACACTTTACCTGTAACGAAAGAAGTAACTAGAATAACTTTATAACCTCACTGCCAGTTCGAAATTCTAAATTCGACGCCAGCTGTTTACTTTTAGCACATGGGCTAAAAGTAAACAGCTGATTTCACTTTTAACATGCTAATTTATAAAACGTCATTTTAGTCATAAATGCTAGCGCTAAAAAGCCTGCCTTTAGTAGGTAGTGCTCGTAGAAAAAATACGTTTCATAAATGTGTAGTACATCCTCTGATTGATTCAATGCTTATCATACGCGCACTCTCGTCTCATACCTAAAAGAAGTCTTGTCACTTGTTAAATGGTGAGGTTAAGTTTAGTTTTTGTTGTTATCTTTATTATGTTTTGCATGTTAACCTAGTAAAGTCTTGGGAGAAACTGTAGAATCCGGGGTCAATTCTCCTCTTATTGTCTTATTAATTATTATTAGCAATGTTTCTCTAGTAACCGTAACTAAATTTCTAAGGGAAGCAAATAAAAGGAGGGAAATTGGCCCTGGATTATGCAGTGTAGCCAAATCTTGACATATAAAATTCGAAATTACATAAAAAAGGAGTATATTGCAATCACAATTTTTAGTTGTATATATAAAGTTATGTCGTAACTGTAAAACAAATTGGCCATGCCATAAAATACATTTACGAGCGTTGTAAATAGTGTTGCAAATGTATCATTTGCGACGGCCTCAACCCTGCTCAATACTAAAATGTGTCTGTGTGATTCAGTTGCTATTTCTCAATCAGAGCCACTGTACATAGGCGAGTACCGCCATTTTTACTCTGTTGACATGTGCGCCACTTTGAGGTTTCTCACACAATTTCGTTAACGTGACGTTTGTCTTACTATTCAGCAGGTCGTGTGCACGATTATATGGATGAAATTAAAATACATGGGCCACATAATATCTAGAATGCAATGCTTTTCAAACGCCGTTCGAAAAAAAAACAATCGCAAATGATTGTTTGATATTTTACTGTCACAATATCGTTTGCAGCAGAATATTTTTTACTTCCTTGTACGATAAAAGAAGTATTGGATTCACCCCAAAAATTCGAAATTGAGTTTTCAAAAAAGCTTTACGTTTTAGAGTTCCCTGAATCCAAAAAACATGTTTTTGTTCATTGGTCTGTCTGTGTGTGTGTCTGTATGTCTGTCTGTGAACAGAATATCTCAAAAACGAAAAGAGGTATGGCGTTGAAACTTTATATTATATAAGTTTTGTGTACTATGTAGATGCGACAGCAAGCTTTTGAAAAAAATCGCATGGCCGGAAGTGTGGTGTATGGTGATTTTTCAGTTTTTTTTTCGATTTTTTCAAAAACAGCTCTAACGATTTTTTTGAAACTTTACATTTTGATTACATTTTTAATGTATATTGATGTAAGATAGGTGATTTTCCAGTTGAATACCTCTAAAATAGGTTTCTTTTGTTTTCTTTCCTATTTTTATTAACTCCGATTTTAAATAGAACACCAGGTATATTATTACATTTTTGAATTCAGCTTGAAATTTTAGAGAACATTTGTCTCTTGGACTAGCGCTCTATTTTGTACGGTTTCTGTAGAATTTCTAATTTTTGAAAAATTTTGCTACAAATGCTTAAAAATTAAAAATCAAATTTTTGGCTAATTATAAGATCACTGTAAAAGGAAGTTGTGTGTGTGTATCACTCCAGATTTTTTAGTTTGGTTACAAGCAGAAATATAAGTTAGTGTAAAGTGGAAAAAAATGAATTTGACCAGAGAGCATTATAGGGCGATGATTTATGATGATTTTAAATCGTTGCTCACTCTGCAACAAAGTGTCGAGCGGCTTCAAAGTGCTTTTGGTGATGAAGCTCCTTCTCAAGCTACAATTTATAATTGGTACAACAAATTTAAAAGGGACCTTTCTTACCTCTGCGATGAATTATGCGAAAGTCAACCATCCATAGCTGTAATCGAAGAAAACATCGCTGCTGTCCGCCGCTTAATTGAAGAAGACCGTAGAAAAACTTATGGTTTTATTAGAGCAACATTAGGTATTGACGTGAGTCAAGTACAAAACATTTTACATGTAAAAAAATATGTTGCCGTTGGATTTCCCACAATCCGAAAAAAATTCCAAAAACAACAAAGAGTGGATTGGTGCAAGAAAACCCTGAGAAAATATAACCGTGGAACCCTGTCAGGCCATTTTTAATTTCAATAGTTACGTAGCTAATTGGATCAACTTTGGTACAAAGTTGATGAGTTTGCCGTACCTATATAGGTTCCTTTTCAGTCATATTTTCTCGTATAACACTTCAGCTATTTGCATCTAACAATTCTAAAAGCGACACGCACGCACCTTTTGGCTCTCAAAGAGGTTTAGCGAAACTGCTATAAACTCTACGCCGTCGTAGTTGCAGCTGCATTTTGTTTCGTTCCGTGTACATCAATTTCAAAACATAGCCAATTGGAGCAAGCGAGATATCTTTCTTAAATAATTCAAACTTCAGTCGCTTTCTCTTGTCCACGGCTTGCCTCGCCATTGTCACGCGAGGCAGACTGCGCTTCCATTGGATGCAGGTGAGGGCACGCTTTAGGCGTCTGGGGCGAAAGATCGCTTCGTTGCGGACCTCTAGACGGACTGTTAAAGTGAGAGGTGGTGTGGACTTTTTGTGGAGTGAGCTTTTGGTGCCTTGTGTGTTGGTATGACCGCCAGTTTTGCATAATCTCGTGGGGCCGTGAAGAGGCCTTACTCCCATAGCTGGGGATTCATATCGCAGAGCTGTGCAAGTCTTTGGTCTCGTCGTTTTGTTTGTTCCGAGGGGGACGTACTTCAGATCTTGCCATGTTGGTGGATTATCCTCAGGTGCTGCTTGATTCCTACGCCTTTCCAGTACGTTCGTTGCAGTTGATGAGCCGCTAGCCGCCGTGACGCATAGCTCGGCGGACCCAATCAGGTAGGGTGTGTAATTAGCATTAACAATCAAATTCATGTAACTGTTCAGGCCTAATTGATCTGTATTTACTTGCTACTGCAGTGCCGCTTGGTCGATGCTACTAGTAATCAAATTCGTGTAACTGTTCAGGCCTAATTGATTTGTATTTACTTGCTACTGCAGTGCCGCTTGGTCGATGCTATTGATAATCAAATTCATGCAACTTTTGAGACATAATTTAGATGATAATTAGCTGATTCATAATGGCTTACCAACGTCTCTTGGAAAACTAAATCTATTCAGTTGTTCGCGCATAATTGGTGCGTTCTTTGTAGAAACATTACAAGCGTCGCTGAGGCCGCTGTGAACTAATTTCACGTGTTTATTCAGTTATAATTAGAGTTAAAGCGTCTCCCAGCTGGGCTATATAGTTTAGTCCATATATGACTGCGTCTACCTTTTGTGTATCATTAATTTACATGTGTGAGATCAATAGAACGGTGTTTTGAACGAGGCCTTATGATTTCCGACGAGTTTGTGCATGCCCACTTTCAGGTTACTGTATAAAGATAGATGTACGGCAAAGCCTGAGTGTTTAAGCATCACAGGTAAGTTGGCGACGCTTGCCGCTGCAGCGTCGAGGTTGGTGAGGACGAGCACTCGTATCACACCCCGTTTGGCCTTCAAGGTTCGGTTAAGCGTGGGTTTCTCCGATTGAATCTTGTGGCGCCCATTTCTTTTAGCCTGTCTACGTCTCCCGGTTTTGAGTAAGCATTTGGCATTCCCTCACTCGTGAGTGTCGTTAAGACAGTTTGATACTGTAGCAACCTCCAATGCTGTTTGGAACATTGTTACAGAACATGAAACTGGATTTACAGTTTTGACCCTGAAAAAAAGAATCAAATGGTTCAGTGCGTGTTTGAAGACCCACAAAGGTTAGAGAACAACAAGTGTTGGCAAGAAGATGGTGGCAACATTTTTTTTTCAAAACTGATCATGTAGGGATACTTACCTTGGAGACTCGACGTACGGTTAATGTCATATGGTATACAACTACTTGTTTGCCTGAAGTGTGCCGTGATTATTTAAACAAATGACAAGCGTTGTCAAACAAACATCCTGATATGGCCAACTATTTTGCGCACGGCGAAATCTAAAACCATATATTACTATTAAATATATGCCTAAAAGCCTCGGAGAGCGGAAAAATACTGAAAACGCTCGCTCAGCGGCGAATGACAACTTTCTTTTGTCTAATGACTTTCGATGTCAGTCGTCGAAAATATACTATTTCAGTCTTCCACTCCGAAAGTATTACTGTTTCTGTGTGTCTCGCATAATTATTTCACTATAACAGTCCTTAATGCATTCAGCCAGATACTTATCACATCTCCAGGGGATGACTTAGTATTTAAAATCTCATTGTCGTAAAACCGTTTACACTCTGATTGCACCATTATAAATATGGTAGTAATCAGTAATACAGAGATAACCCCAAAGCATTGTGGCAGGGTTGCCAGGTCACAAAAAGGGAATTATCGTATCGACCGTCAAAAATTATCGTACATTATCGTACAAAATATCGTTTCTAGAAAAAATTATCGTATTATAAAATTATGGTCTCTTTCCCTTTATTATTATTTCTTTTTGGTTATTTTTACCATGTTTTGACTTTTATAAAATAAAACAACAGTCGCCAGATTAGTCGCCTGGTACGTATATTTACGTATTTATCTAAAACAAAATTAATAATTATTTTGACAATACTTTGAAAATGTACTAGTCGACTCATCTAGATGCCCTTTTACAAACGAAACAAATCTTATATTATAAGAGCTGATGCCGGTCGCCGGCCGACCGACCGAAAGCAAGTGGCGCGCAGCATGAACGCGCACGCAGCAAGCATTTGTATTGTTAACGCTGGCAGGGCCGGACGTAGGCTGGCTGCCGCCTTGAGCAAGCATGTTTATTGGTAACCGTTTCTTTAGGCTGGCACGGCCAGACGTAGGCTGGCCAACGCGTTCTAGTATTTTTATATAAACAAACAACAAAGAATACATTTACAAAATGTTTATAATATTATGTCCTCAAAGATAATATCTGCAGTTTCTGTTTCCTGTTGGATTTTTTTCGTCAGATAAAGGTTGGCACTTATCATGCTTTTGTTACTAGGTTTAAAACTACAACAGTTTCTTTATCTAAACAGATATGCTGGGAAGATAACATCACTCCCTTTATTGTTTCTGTTGCAAATTTAGTCCTGCCTCTAGTTTTTATTAAATTTGTCTTAGAAAACTGTCTTTTTGCAACTTGCACTGGAATGTGGTAATTATAAGACGTTTAAAATAAAATCACATAAAAATGTAAAACTATATGTATAAATATACAGGGTGTATACGAATTCGACCGACAAACTTTGGGTGTATATTTCTCTCACTAAATACAGCCTAAAAGATTAGACAACCTTGATCCTTATCTGCAAGATAAACTTTGCACAGTTCAAAACACTTCGAAAAAACACTATAAATTTTTCAAGATTTATTTTATTAAATAAAATAAAAATTAGAATAAATCCATTAGCTTGAATATTAAGAATAAAATTTATTATCAGCTATGGCCTAGCTATCTTCTTTAAAGAATTCTGGACAAAAACCATCAAAAATTAGTGTTCCTACACATTACACGCATTCAAATCTCCAAACTTGAAGTAACATACGACTTCTGGGATTGGACCGTGTCATGATTGAGATCGAAGAGTTCTTAGATCTCAATCATGACACGGTCCAATCCCGGAAGTCGTTTGTTACTTAATGACAATGGCCGTGAAAGCCTCAAAAATCCTCCAAACTTGAATATTTTATTTCCACTGGTAGTCTGATTAATTAAATGTCATGTTTAATATGTACCTAATGTCATTAATTAAGTAGTATAGTTCGACATTTGAGTAAAATTTCATTCGACGATTTCAATGTTAGATTAAAAGAAAAGTCACAAAAGAGGTTCTAACTTTGAAATAAAAGTAGATTGGTTATAAGTATACCAACAATTTAGGTACATCTTTAGGCAGTAAATACACCCTCAAAGTTTGTCGGTCGAATTCGTATACACCCTGCATAATAATTTCTGATTTAATTTTTTGTACCTTGTATATATATTTACTTTTGCTCTACCTCTATTTAAATTATCGTACAAAAGGCCATTATCGTGCATGCAGTATCGTAACATACATCGTACATTTGCTAAAATTATCGTACAAAAACGATTACTTATCGTACACCTGGCAACACTGCTTTGTGGTCATGTTGTTCTACGTCTACGTGCATGTATTTGATATTTCCCATGTTTCATCTTTCATTGCTTTCTCGGAGTAAGCAGTGCATTTAAATATTAATCATTCGACTATTTCCGTTTTCGTCCTGCTCCGATCAAGGATTTCTTCTAGGTATCTAAAATGGCAACTTGCGTTATTCATTATATTTATAATTAATGATAGTTTGTCTAGGCTTGGTAATAGTTGAATTTTAAATCGCTGCGCTGCTCAAAATTGATTGTGTTCTTCGTAGTCGCCACTCTTTGCTTTACTTTTACAAACTTGAATTTTTAACAAAACCATTGTTGTTTTCTGCATTAACTATAATGTATCTAACTTCGTATCCCGTTTTTGTTCGTCTAGTAGCGTTCCGCACCTTACTTTGAATTTAAAACCAGTTTCATGAATCATGGTATTTATTGACTTTTCAGAACAGAAAATCTGGAATTTCTTCGGAAACCATTGATTTTATTATTAACGTGCATTTTTCTACTTACATTTTGTGGACAATTCCTCTTAAAGCATTCAATAGGGTTGAATTTACGTTAGTTTTATTTTCTTTGGATTTCTTGGAAACTGTGTCTGAATAAGCCGCATCTGAACATATTGATGAATTTAGTATGCGATAAATAGTTCTCGGAAATCTTTAATGCTTTCACACCGTTTTTTTTTGAAACCGACAATATTATTTATGTGTCTCAAAGTAAGATTGGTCGTTAAATCGGTTCACAATAATAAAGAAGAAGTTGAAAGAGTCTAACAGAAAATCTAATTTGACTGTAATGGAAATGTGACATTTGAATAATTACAATTTTAATATGAATTTAATGCGTAAGAGGTCCACCAACACCTACAGACCTTAATGTCAACCCCACCTGCACGAGAGGTAGAATTAGACTACGCGGTACACCCCGCTGGATAACTAACGGAGCTCTGGCGACCCAGCGTCGGGGGGCATAACCCGACACAAATTGTCCGGATGTAACGGGACCCATCTTCGTTGGACTAATCACTCATAAGATGGAAGAATTGATTCAGAGAAACACAAATGGCCTCGGACTAGGACGGATTAATCCAAGACGGACGGCCAGAAAAAACAATTTGAGATTTGGTACATGAAATGTAAGGACACTAACGGGAAAGGAGTTGAAATAACAGACGAAATAAGAAAATACAACCTACAAATCCTGGGGCCAAGCGAAATAAAAAAGAAGGGAATCGGAATGCAAACACTACAAAACGGGTGCGTTCTAAGATATTCAGGAGTAACAATGGGAAGAGCAAAGAAAGGGGCTGGAATAATAACATCAAGCAAGATAGAAAGGACAGTAACACGTTGGAAAGCGATAAGCCCGAGGGTGATAACGATATACCTTCAGTTGGAAGAAAAAGTAACGATTTTACAAATATACGTCCCCACTGAAAACGAACCAATGGAGAAAAAAGAAACCTTTTACAACGAACTACAAAAAGAAGTAGACGAAGCAAGGAGTAGAAGTAAACATATAATTGTTATAGGGGATTGGAATGCACGGATAGGAAATAAACCGGAAGAAGCCTTCGGAATCATGGGCAATCAAGCAGAGGAACAAATCCTAAACAACAACGGCGAGCGAATGATTGAGTTCTGCATAGATAAGCAACTACTGATAGGGAACAATTTCTTCAAACACAAACGAATACATAAATATACATTTGAAGAAGAAGCACGACAGGTGAAAAGCGTCTAGACTATATAACATACGACATCAACGCCAGTTACGCAATAATGGACGTGAAAGTGATACGAGGCGCAGAATTAACAACAGATCATTAACTACTGGTAGTCGACACAAGATTCACGCCCGTATTCATAGTCGTTCGCCAGCGGATCGCCGGCGACTCGCCAGAGTGTCGTTATGAATAGTATGTTGGCGGCACTGTACGTCTTTGTCAAATTCGAGGTTAGCGGGTTAGATTTTGTGTCAGTTTCTGTCAAAACTGACTGAAAACCTAACCTGATCACCTCGAATTTGACATAGACGTATAGTGCCGCCAACATACTATTCATAACGAAACTCCGGCGAGTCGCCGGCGATCCGCTGGCGAACGACTATGAATACGGGTGTCAGAGCTCCAAAAATAGAACCACAAAAAGAGTATGAAAAACTTAAACTAAGAGAATGAACACGTATAAGCAAGATATAAGGAGCTCCTCCAACAGAGACTAACTGCCCAAGAACAATATGAAACAGAATAAAACACCATATGGGATGTAAACGAAAGATGGGAAAGATTAAAAACGACCCTACAAGAAGTAGCTAAAGAAACCTGTGGAATACAAGTAATTAAACAGGGACAAAAGAGAACCAGATGGTGGGACGAAACCGTAAAAGAAAAGATAAGAATGAAGTAAGAAGCATGGAAGAGATACCTGACAACCAAAACACAGGATAACAAAGAAAGATATAAACAAATGAGAAATGAGGCAAAGGACGCAATTAAAGAAGCCAAAGCAAGAATATGGGAGGAGTTTGGAGAAACAATAGAATATTCGTTCAGAGAAAATCAGAGGAAGTTCTGGACAATAGTAAAAGGATTCAGAAAGAGCAAAGGACAGCAAGTTAGATGCATAAGAAATGAAGAGAATACGATAGAAACAGAGAACGGAAAAATTCTTGAAGTTTAAAAAATTTTATGAAGGAAAATTCGACAACTGCGAAAGAGTAGGAGCGAAATAACGCAAGAAAATGCAAATGCTCAGCAATAGGAAGAAGAAGAAACTCAGATAACGCAAGAAGAAGTGGAGTTAGCCGTAACATCTTTAAGACATGAAAAATCCCCAGGAAGGGTTGAAATACCAGCTGAATTACTGAAACATGGAGGGACAGCGTAACAAAATGGCTCATCAGGATATTTCGCCAAGCGTGGGAAACCTAAGAAATACCAAAAGATTGGGAGAAAAATAATAATCCCAATACATAAAAAGGGCAACACTATAGAACCAGGAAACTATAGAGCGGTAGTACTGAAAGTATACTCGAAAACACTAGAAAGAAGACCAAGGGAAGAATTCGAAGGACATTTAGAGGAAAACCAAGCAGCCTACAGACAGGGAAGACAAACACAAGATCACATTTCACCCTGCGAATGATAATGAAAAATCATATAGAAAAAGGGAAAAGTCTATGCCTAAGCCGTTGCAGATTTAAGTCAGCGTTCGATATGGTCCCTAGACACCATATATGGCATACACTAAATGAAATGAAAGTAAAGAAAAATTAAGGCAAGCAATAAAGAGCATATATAAGAACGTAGAAGGTGCAGTTAGATTAAATGGGAATTGCTCGGAATCTTTTAAAATTAAGAAAGGAATAAAACAAGGGGACAGCCCGAGTCCACTCTTGTTTGTTTTGGTAATGAACGATATAATAAAGAAATGCAAGAGAAATACAAGAATGCTTAAAGTGGGTAACTGGAACATGCAGCCCGTACCGCTACAAAACCTGGTCTATGCCGATGATATAATACTATTCGCCAGCAATAAAAGATACTTACAACAACTACTAAATGAATGGCAAGAACAACTAGAAACAAAAGGACTGGAAATAAATGGAAACAAAAGCAAAGTCATGAACATAACCAAAAGACTAGGAGACCAAGAAGAGAACTTGAGAATAACACTAAACGGAGTAACACTGGAACAAGTTGAAAACTACGAATACTTAGGAACAGTTATTTCCAGAGACGAAAAGATAGATAGAGAAATATAAAACAGAGTAAGCAAAACAAGCAAAGTATACTATCAAATCAATCATACGGTAGTAAGAAAAAGAGAAATAAGTAAAAAGGCGAAATTACATCTTGACAAAACAGTCTATATCCCAACACTTATATATGGAGCTGAAAGCTGGACCATGATTGACAAACACAAATCATACATAACAGCAATGCAAATGCGATACCTGAGGAAGATACAAGGAAAGACAAGACGAGATAGAATTAGAAATCAGGTAACAAGAGAACAATTAGGACAAGAACCTTTGATACACAAAATAGAAAATACTCAACTGAAGTGGCTGGAACATGTTAAACGAATTTCAAACAACAGACTACCGAAACGAACATATGAAGAGAAGAACAGAAGGCAGGAGGCCGAGTGGAAGACCAAGGAAAACCTGGGACGACACCCTAACCGAGATAGTGTCAAGACGGAATAAAACACTAAGAGAAGTGAAAGGCATGGCAAGAAAATGGATCGAGGCCCAAACCCCGACGCTTTAATGGCACATAGGGGATAAAATAAAGAAGAAGAAGAAGAATATCTAGCTATATGATATATTCAATTTATTCAATAAGTTCAATTTTCTAATATTTTTCTTTCCCATCCAGTTTACTGTAGATAAACACAACTATAACATTAGAGTAAAAATGGCGGAGATGGCGGAATTTTAACAGATCAAAGGATTGCTGTATTCTCCTATATACACTCACCATGTTCTCCATAGACCAGTTTTTTCTTTAAATAAAAAAAATGCGCACTAAGAAATCCCAAGTTTTCACAACGGAAGATATGTACGTACGTAGATACTTGACTGGAGCACTAGATAACAATTTTTTATTTTAGCAAGTAGCATTAATATCCATGTAATATGAAACACCTGCTGAATATTTTTACTAGGTAACTTAGGTATGATTTATGAAGTGGCCGGTAAGAATGTAACACCACTTGACTGAACATCAACTAGACCTGCTTGTTATGCACAGTACATAAAAACTAGTTTTGCTCAACTAGGTTATGTTTTGAAGTTTAATGTCACTTTTATGTAAAAATTTGGTATTACACATTTCTACAAGAAATGCGAAAATAGTATATTAAAGTATGAGTGGATAACAAGGTCTTTAAAACACGCGCCAGTTTTCGAGCACGACGGCGTAGCCGGAGTGCTCGAAATAGAGCAAGTGTTTTAAAGACCAGTTATCCACGAATACTTTACGCTATTTTTTATTATACCTCCAATACTGGAAATAAATTACGCACTAAAAACTTAGAAATAATTTTTGTCGTGATAAATCGAGAGGGCATAATAATATTGCTACTATAGTTACGAGAATTATTTACGTTTTTGTCGCGTCCGCGTCCGTTGTTGCATTCAGTGGTTTCCTTGACAATCTTTAAAGCTCGGCGAGCTTTAATCGCCTGTTTTTGCACGCTCAGGCGTGCTTTAAACGGCGATTCTAATGCAGGTATAATAATAGTATTTTACAGTAGAAGTCCGTTAGGATAGCCTTTACTGCCGAGCCAGAGAATTTGTGAGACGAGCTCGAAGAGCGAGTCGAATAATACTGGCGAGGCAGTAAAGGCCCTAACGGACGTGTATTGTACAATAGTTTTTGTAATACCTACATACAATTCGGTCATACCTATATTTTTCTAATTTATTTTCATCAAAACGCTACGTTTGTGTAATGACATTTTAGAATGATTGAGAGTGCGTAGAACGTTGCAACTGTTGTTTATAAATGTCAGTTATTTCCAATTTCGTGTATGGTTGTAAGCAGTTTTAAGTTGTAACCAGCTCGTAACTTATGACATCTGTAGAAAATGATGAAGATATTCCTAAAGACGTTAAGATTCTGAATGAGCAAGTTATTTTAGCGTATGTTCAGGAGTTATAGCAGTTTTTTGCGCCTTCTTCTATGTAGAGTTGAAGGCTTGCTTGCTGCTGGATTTGTGTGACAAACGTCACTTTGACGTTTGGCACACAGTTTAGCAGGCCGTGGTCTTTACGGACACTTTTTACGGCCGGGCCGTAAAGAGGTTGCTTACGCAGTAGTAATCAGTCCTTAAAGAAATATTTAACAAGTAGGCATTACAAAAAAAATATTATACGGCACGCACTAGAAAAGTGGTTTTACTGAAGTAGTAACGTAATGTACTATTTTAATATTTATACTGATTACAAATTAGTAATGTTTCTTTTAAAAGTCGTTGCTATGCTATAATGGTTGCTACGTTGTAAAATATCACTTTACTAAATGTTAGTTCAGTAGTTTTTACTTTATAAAATCAACGATTAGTGAAACGAAGAGGGAGTTTTTATAAAAATAATTTTATTAGAGTTATTGCTACACATAAACAATTTCACAACTAATAAACAATCATTCTTATGGTTAAAAGAAACCTATTACAGTGAGGTTAGTTTGCGGAGAGTGAGAGATTTGTTTCAATGCAGGACTTACCATCTACTTCATTAATCAAAAGTTGTAAATAATTTAAATTTCCAACAATTTCAAAATTAAATAATAAACACTAACCACCTCTAGCTTCTGATTCTACTGAAATATTAGCAGTTTCTTCTGTGTATTATAGGTGCGGACGATATTGGACTGTTATCAAATTTTAGGGAATACAAAATCTCTCACTGTACGCAAACTAACCCCACTGTAATATGTTTTTACGATAGAAACTCTCTCTTCGTTCGAGTAATCGTTGATTTTATAAAGTAAAAACTACTGAACTCTGGAAAAACTTTAGTATAGCGTCCCCACTGGGTTTGACGTTTGCCGCGCAAGCGCGAAAAACCCTGAAAAGCAGTGGTTTCCACAGAAATGATAGAACATTGTGTATTACGTAAAGTAATTTTTTTTTCTATAATAATTTTCAAGGTCAACTTTCTAGGGGATAAGTTGCATTCCTGCAGGGTCCCTAGTTTTAATAATGTTGGTACATAAATTTTTAGTTCCTTTCTTTCACTAAAAGAATTATTGTTATTTTGGCAGATATGTCATAATCTAATATCTCTTGCTTCATTTTTGCATTTAAAATATTTCTTGGTTTTCTTTTTTTCCGATTTTATTGATGATGATGATGATTCCATGTTAAAAAAAGAAATTTGTCAAGAGTTCAAATTAAGAAACTTTGACATTCAAAATTGACACATAACCATAATTTTGAAAAAGTTCTACCAACACGAGGTATAAAAATTTCTTAGAGTTTTAATCACATATCTACCAACATTGTAACACTTTGACAGTTATTATAGAAAAAAAAGTACTTTACACACAAATCTTAAACTGCAACTAACCTAAAATTATAGCTCCCAGACCTAAAGATTCACGTATAGGTATGTGTGGAGACTGGGGAGGCTATATTGAAGTTTAGCCCTAACTATGAATGTCATCAAATAACAAATTAATTTGAGTATAGCTGTCAACTGTATTCAAGTTAAGGCAACTCATATTTAAAAAAAAACATGAAAGCTTTTGATTAATATTATACAATGAAAATTGACAAAAATAATTTAATTTTTGTTACCATTAGATGCGCAATCATTTTCTTCTCTTTCCATTGATACCAAAACATTTTCTGTAGGTTGAATTGGTGAGCAGAAATCCATACAACTGTTAAAAACAATGTAGTTCCCTATGTTCCAGTTTGAAAGTGGACACCACTTACTATTTTTACTTACCTACTGGTCGGATATTTGTGCGATTTACGGCTTTGCGGCGTTATCAATCGAAGCTTAGACAGTAAACACAATTTACTAAATACTTCGAAAATAGAGCGAATGAACGCATGAAAATGTTGGGATGGGCAAATAGCTATTTACGATATTAGGCCGGTAGCTAAGCATTTATGGCCGAGGTAGTACATCACGGTTGAGCCTATCAGGGCGAGACACGTGAACTAGCAAAGCCATGAAAGCGAATACCGGTCGTGTGTAGTATACATTTTTTTGTATACTTAACAAGAACTATTTTGATTATAAATCAATTTTTCCAAATTATTTGCTTTCAAAATGCTGTGATTCGTGTTATACGTTTTCCATTACTGTTATTTTTTGTCAAATTCGAGGATAAGTTTTGCGTCAATCTGTGTGAGGCTGACGCAAAACCTAACATGCTAACCTCGGAAACTAGAGGACGAGCGAACTAGACAACAAGAATAAACATAGATGAAGGCAGAATGAGACAGCACCTCCCCGATGTATGCGTGAGCGGTTCCGTGGAGACTGCGAGGAAAAAAGGAGAGATTTTAGTCGATAGAAATCCGGTACTACCCAAAGAGGGTAGACTTTTGGAGATTTCCCCTCCTCCATTAATAAAAAAAACCTCCAATTTGACATAAACTGGCGGTGTCACCAACAATCTTCAGTACTGTCAAACGTATAACACGAATCACAAGCGTCGTTGAGTGCTACCGGCCTAGGCCATAAAAACCTATCTACCGGACTCGTTTCTAAGTTGGTAGATTAAGCTTATAGTAGGAGATCTGGTGACATTTTTTAGTGATGATTTAGTTAAGGCTTACTTTTTGAGAGAATGTTGCGGGAGGCATGAATAAGTGTCAGCTGTAAGGATTATCCTTGATAGTGGTATCGGTGGGAGGCAGAACACCCTCAATTTGCACTGTCAGTATATGTCAAATTCGAGGTTAGCAGGTTAGGTTTTGTGTCAGTTTGTGTCAAAACTGACGGAAAACCTAACCTGCTAATCTCGAATTTGACATAGACTTACATTAAAAAGATCCATAAGGGCGGCTGTGGAAATTCAAACGTATGAATAATATGTTGGTGGCACTGTAAGTCTATGTCAAATTCAAGGTGTTCTGCCTCCCTCCAATACCGCTATCAAAGATAATCTTTACAGCTGACACTTACACATGCCTCCCGTAACATTCTCTCAAAAAATAGGCTTTAACTAAATCATCACTAAAAAATGTCACCAGCTCTTAAGACTATTAGACCAGTATACAAAATAGTATATTGTTTTATTAGGATTAAAAGTGGCACTTTGTTTGACAAACAATAATTGTTTGCATTTGCGAGGCGAAGCGCAGCGTAGCCGAGCGAACGCAAAATTGCGTGTCAAACAGTCACTTTTAATTCGAATAATACATAAAAAAATTTCTGCAAGCAAGAAATTACAAAATATTCAAAATTCTAGATGATTGGCAGTGTTTGACGTTTGTCATTTCGAAAGCAGTGGGACAACTGCATCCATAGCCTACCACGTAGAACTTTCTTTTAGTTCATAGGAAGTAAAAGTACTTATTAATTCTAGGAACTAAAAGTGTTGCTTTGCTAGATATACTTTTTATATCAGTAAGAGAAACGTCAACTTTAATGACATATTTTGGTATTAAAAGTAATTACTTTTAAGACGGTTGCAAAAAACAATATTATTTTAATACCACATTTTAACCTTCAATAAGACAGGACAATAGTTCATACTGCTCGGTGATGGCTAACATTGGAAATGATATGCCAACTTTTCTACAGAGTTATTTCACATTTCGAAAATATACCATGGTTTGCGAATTCCATATGTTTATTACTTGTTGACTTTACGGATTTAACGTGATCGTTCCCAACCATTTATTAAATGGATTATTCATGTAATTACAGCAGAAGTTCGATAACGTATGAACGTCTGCGCCCTGCGAAGACACCATTATTTCTTTACTACTCGCTAACCTGAACAGAAATACACTCGATAACATGAAGAACAAATCAACACTTCTTGTTGTGTATTTGTATTTTCTCGCTGTGAATATAAACCCATACGCTGTTAATGCTAACAAGTCTGTTTAAAGTATGGAATTACGACGATAACCGTAGTACGTGGAAGTAGTTAGGTGGCACAATACGTTCTTAGACATACAGTATAGCTTATTTTTCCTAAACAGCCGCTGTTTTGTCTTATAGGTTTAAACTGAGCGTCTGAAGAATATATACCTTTATCTCATACTGCAATTCGGTTGAATGTGTAGATTCCGTGAGAGTGCATTCAAGTGTGATTAAATGTAATGTAAAATTGCAAAAACAGAAAATACAACAGTAGAAGCCTTTTAATGTAGGAATAGGCAAGCATTATTGAAGAACATAACAAGGGGATGAGGGCTGAAAAGCAAAAACAGAGTAAAAGAATTAATTCCTTTTTTTATAAAAAACATTTTTAAAATTTCTTACAGTAATTAATACTATCTATGTAATTACCGATAACGAAATAGATATTTATGTATTTAGTGTGTAAAGAGTATTTAGTGTGTGCCGCTCGGCACGAAACTCGCATCCTCATACCAAAATGGCTCTTTGCACTCGAAATACATACAAAATTTTTTCTACGGTCCTAAATAAATGACAAAATTGTTAAATAATTGAAATTTCGATTCACCCCATTTGATGAAGTCGTTGTACCGCCGTTCATAAAGACCGCGCGATTTGGCCGGCAACAACTCGTTGGTTGCTGTCTGGGTCGCTTCAAATACTTCAGGCGGGGTGCAATTATCTTCAGATTCCATCTTCAACTTCACAAAAACTCACAAACTCAATAAATCTGTTGCGTGATGATGGACGCACCTTGATACAATTGTCAATAATTTTAGCCAGTTCCAGAAAAATGACGAATAACAATAATAATCAGGTTAGCCATGGCGCTGCGTAAAGTAAAATGAAGTGACGCGATTATTTCATTAAGACATTGTTTACGTGGTTGCGATGCTAAAATGGTTACTAGGGAAAAAATGTGTGAATCGCTAACTTTTCGCATTGACAGTGAGAAAAAAAATTTACACTATAGAACTTCAATTCTCTTGCACCGCCTGTAATGTGCACACTTGCGATAATTTGAACCTGCTTGGGATATATGTGTTAACGTTATAGAGCTTCTACTGTGTTAGCATAAATCAAGCATCAAACTAAGTTTTTTATATTTTTGTTACCACCGTAGAAAAAATAGCGTATGATGCACGTGTATAAGTGCCATTAAAGCACTAGCGACGTTAAAAGTACTCCGCTTTGCGTCGTGCTCTTAAACTCGTCGCATGTGCTTTAAAGGCGTAGGTAGGTACTTATACACTAGTATCATAATATACTATTTTCTTATTTGCTGTCTTAACAAAGCCGTTACCGCATCCATTTTGAGTACGGTCATGAACCATTACCAAACATGAAATCAACTTTTTTTCGGTTGGTGACATTGCACGAAATTTCAGTGTGAGTTTAAGGTTATAGCCAATGACAACAGTGACAGTAACTTAACCGTAGCATTTACGGCAATTTGCCGTATTTCTGGCGGAGTGCAGGAAATTTCTGAATTCATTGTGAAACACTAGTCCACACTAATTTTACAATTTCACGTGCGAACGTGAAATGTATGCTTTGCAATAAAACTGTTACCAACTGTTACAAAATTCCCTAAATTACCAAAATTGATTTTATTCGTAGTAAAACGGTATGTAACTTGCAAATTAGAAAAAAAATACATAAAAAACTCGTTTTATAAAACTTTCGAGCACTCCCCCTTCACAGCACTCCTGCTTTTGGCAGTCGTGCTGCAAACTGGACTCGTGTGTCGAAATACAAGTTTTATAAAACTCGTGTTTTAATATACTATTGCATACAAGATTTTTTGGCATGAGTTCTTTAAATCACCAAATTGATTTTAAAATTTGTTTTTAAATACCAAGATGTCAAAAATTATCTGGGTTAAGGAAGGTCATGATTTTAAAATAATATGTGGGAGCTAGTTGTTAACACTGTAAGTATATGTCAAATTCGAAGTTATCAGGTTAGGTTTTGCGTCAGTCTGTGTCAAAACTGACGCAAAACTTAACCTGTTAACCTTGAATTTGACGTAGTATTGTTTTGTATTGTAGGTATTGTTAATACAAAGAATCCTCTCTAAAGTGTTGTCATAGCAACTTTAGAGTACTAGGTCCCTAAAGATCCATTTTGCGGCGTGTTTGGAGTTCGCAAAATAGTCATTTTAGAGAACGAATGCAAAAAAATAAAATATGACTTTTCCTAAAATCTAACAATAAGATTTGTGTTCAATTTTTTGTAACAGTTATTGTAACCTTTTTGTTGGAAATAATCGTAATCTCTAGGTGCTCTTTTGTGATCTGACAAAATTTCAGAACATTAATCTAACCAGTTTTGCATATTTTTGACTAGCAATCTTTTAGTGACATATACATACTATGGTATATGGTATGCTGTGGACATTAGGGTGGTTCTACGTTATACTAGTGCAAAAAAGTTTTCGAATTTTTTTGGTCGCACCCCCTAAAGTCGTTCTAATGACTAAAAAATAAACCTAAATTTGAGCCCAATCGAATAATATTACCACCGAGCCCCGGAAGATTCCAAATTGCAGATTTTAAATTAAAATTAATTCACTTATTTTCAATTAATATCTCGCAAACAGTAAGTCATAACGAAATTTTGATTATGACATAAATAAAAGGAAATTTAATTTTCTACAAATTTAGTTATATACAATTTCTTCGTAAACTTGTTGAAATTTCAAAAAATATGCGGTAAGTATTAGAAAAAGCTAAAAATTCTTGAAAAATATGTTTTTATATTAATAATTAAAAATATAATAGAATTAAGCAAGTATATTTATTTACAATAAAACGAATATATTAAATAATTACTGAAGTACACAGACATTTAAGAAGCTGAGTAGCGCAGATGGGTAAGCGCTTGCCTTGCATTAAGCAAGTTCTCGGTTCGAATCTGGTGAGGGCCAGAATTTTCCGCAGCCTTGCGATTTGAACCGGGCTCGGTGAGACCATTCACAGTTGCGCACCAAATTAACTGTGCTCTACTCAGAACCACATCACCAAGACACACACATCACACAATGGTTGCTCTGCAAGCACAAAAGGCGCGCTCCAACTTTGTATCTCGAATCCGGGGCAAGTTGAGCATTGTACCGTCAGATGCAAGCACATAAAGCACCAGCCTCTACACCGCAAGGTAAAACGAGGTTATCGATTATACATACATACATACATACATTTAAAGAATTATATGTACAAACTCAAGAATAAAACATATATTGCAAGTTACCTAAATGTAAAATAATGAAATACATATCACAATAGTTACTTTTTTGTTGCTAAAGAAGCTTTACTGGAATCCGGATATTGACATCGATAATGACTAACAACTTGTAGCAAGTACTGCTTTTGGTTCTCTTTTTTTTTGTAATTAAGCTATTATATTCTTCGATCAGTTTAATAATCCTTTCCGCAATATCATTTGTAACCTGAAGTAAACAATTCTACATACTTACTTAAATTTTCCATCTCTTCGTAAGTTCGTTTTCTCCTTGTATCTTCTCTTTCCAGTCGTTATTCAGTTCTCTTCTCTTGTTGATGTAACCTGTAACCTGATATCAACTACTACCTGGTCGCCCTTTTTGCATTTGGAGAAGCAAAAACTGTTTATATTCTTCTACATCTATTAATTCGCATGTGCGATATCGAACAGGTCGTCAAATTTTTCAACAGATTGTTGTTCCTTTTTTTTTGAGTCAGTTTTTTTATTTCCTCGTTTTTGCAGACTCCTTCATTCAGAGTATAATGATTCCAGCTTTTGTACATAATTATATTTTTCCTTAGCTTTTTTTACCGTAACACAACTACTTCTTGAGTCATTAATTTTGAATTTTCACGTAAATTCAATTTAACTACACACATATTAAAAAAAGGACTTGTGAAACTTGTCTGTTCGAGGGCAACTTACAACCAATAATTTGATGTGCATCATTTCCTATTAAACATCTTTTTAGTCTTTTTCGCAAAAAACCTTTGACGTTGAGGCCATTTTATGCTTTATCATTTTAAAATACGCACGACACAAGTTCAAATAATTTAAATACGCAACACAAGTAATACCGTTCACCTTTCGTAATGCTTTCATCCAAGATATGTAGTAGTCTACATATCTTGCTTTCGACTAGAGTAACAGAACAAGGGTTCCAGATTTCAGGAAACCAGTGGGGTCGCTAGCATGCCATTTGTTTTTCAGATTTCTCTTTTTGGTTGAATGGTCCGAAAAACAAATGATATGCTAGCGACGCCACTACAGTAAACCACCCCTGATGGTATACCCTCCCTCTAAACATTGGGTTTGTATTGACAAACAAAGAAACTGTGTTCGACAGTTCTAGTATGTTTTTTAAAATAACTGATTCTAAAAATATTTCCATTTACTTAAAATAGGTAAAAAATTGTTATTACTGAATTTCAAATTTCCGCCAAAAAGTCGGCATAATACAGGAAGAAATTTTATATTTGAATTTTCAAAAAAACTTTTTACGTCAATAATTTGTGATTGTCTAAAAACCTATTTAGCCCCCTATCACATATACTGAGTGATTTTTACTTGTTTAGAAAATGACATTTTTTAGAGTGTGTTATTTTTAGCTAACTGGACAATCTCAAGGCTAGCAAACCCCTACTTTTTTAACTTTAGCTAAAAATACGTTTTTCAATTTTTTAAATATTTTTCAAAATTTCACATATCAAGACTTAAAATAAAAAGTCAAATTTGTTATGTGAACACTTTCAAAATTTGTAATTGAGAAAAATAATATAAAATGTTAATTACTTCTTTAGATTTTTTTATTATTTACCGAAAAGTAGTATATTTGAATAATTTTTACGTTTTTTATGCAAAGCGCTTTTTAGGAGACACATTTTTCAATTAATCAATATCTATTTAAATGGTTTCTAGAAACTTTAATCTAGCCCTGTTAATGAATTACTGTGACAAGAAACCTGTAAATGTTCTTTTACAGTTGTCTAGGTAGGTAGGTTTGCGAAGAAGCTGCATATAACTAAAATTGTAGAAAATGAAATTTCTATTTATTTATGTCAGTATCACAATTTCGATAGCACTTCCGGTTCGTCAGATATTAATTGATAACAAGTGAATTCAATTAAAATCTGCAATTCTGAAACTTCCAAGGCTCGGTGGCAGCTGTTAATATTGTTCGAGTGGGCTAAAAATTTTTATGGATGAGTTCTTTTGCCATTGGGCCGACTTTAGGAGGTGCGACTAACAAAATTCCGAGGTTGCAAAATTAGAACCATCCTAATTGGACATACAGAGTGTTAATTAAGTACGTAGACAAACTTTAAGGGTTAATTCCTTGATCAATTCTAAGATAAAAAGTTCATATAAACATGGAGCCTAAACGGCTTCGTTTTCAAAATACAGGGTGTTGAAAAATCTGGTACGCCACTGTTTTTAGCCAAACGTTTTATAGCTATTGTAAGATTGTTTGTTATTAAATAATATTTTTTTAAAAACTTCTTTAAGCTGTATTTTGAAAACAAAGCCGTGTAGATCCCATTAAAGTCCAATGAACGCAATTGTTGTTACAGATTTTTCCGTTTTTCTCGAAAAAGGTGTATTCTATAAAAAAAATAAAAGATACATCTTTTGTATAGTTTCAATGGATAAAGCTAAAAAACTTATCGCATTGACTAAAAAACAGTGGCGTACCAGATTTTTCTAAAATAAGGTAACTGAGGTCGCGCCGATGCTCGCCACTGGTGAAAATAAATTAAATTTATTTTGACCAAACAATGCCACTTTATGAAATACTATCATACATTTGTGAAAAAAAAATTTTTGTTTCAACTTCAACACCCTGTATCTTGAAAATGAAGCCGTTTAGGTTCCATGTTTGTATGAACTTTTTATCTTAGAATTGATCAAGGAATCACCCCTTAAAGTTTGTCTACGTACTTAATTAACACTATGTATACTAAAGATGAAACTAACTACAATAATTGTTTCTTATTTAAAAGATAAGTTGATATACAGCTATAAAGGGTGATTTTAATTTTAACGTTGACATTTGATATTTAAAATGAGTAACCTATACTTAACATTTTTTAAAATAGGCGTTGAAATTAAGGATACCAACGCGATTAATAAATAGCAGGATTGCAATTAAACAAAACAAAATAAACTGTAAACTTTACCTGTATTACAAACCTACTTTTGGTTCGTTACGTTCCGGTAAACTACATTCCGGAATGGTTTCCTATTCCTACGCACTTGAAACGTCATTGATTTCAAGGACGTAGTATCTGTTGGTTGGGATGTGTCATAAAAGATAAAGAGGGGTGTTTTAATAAGTCAATAAAATAATTCTGTGCTGTTTATAATTTAGCTCTCGTTAAACAATAGGCTGTAGTTTGGCCTGCGTGTGTGCAATCGCTCGTAAGTGCGTCCAGTGCAGTGCAGTGTAATCTGCCGCGCCCCTTTTTCTTGTTGAACTATTCAGTGAACGTACAGCACGATAGGCCTTTCGGACACGGCTCTTATGGACATGGTTGTTTCTAACCTGCAGCAACAGCGCGCTGTGACGGAGCAGCTGCGCCGAGAAGCCGCGATAAAGCGAGTTCCAGTTTCACAGGCAGTGGCCGACATTATAAAGTTTATCCAGGAACACGAGCAAGACGATTGCCTGCTGGTGGGCTTTAGCAGTCAGCGGGTGAATCCCTTCAGAGAGAAGAGCTCGTGTACCCTGTTATAATTTAAGATTACTTTTATTTATGTTTACGTAATCTCTTAACATGTCTTAAGTTCTATGCATTTGTAATTTCGTAGCGTAACATTTATTTATAAATGTACCTACGGCAAATAAATTATGTAAAGTAATAAAGTTCGTGCTATAAACGACTAGTTTTATTAATAGACCATAAAAGTTGTATACAATAATGTTACTTAATAGGGCACAATTACACGGTCGCTGCCTAGGTATAAAACATATGAAATAACAAATACACGGTGTGGATACATTCTTTTTGCGAATTTGTCTTTCTAAAGTTTCGTTTTATTAGACCTACAATCCTCATGTTCTACAGAACCAAAAATGTAGTTTCGCATAAATGTATTCTTAACATATCACAGCTATTACAACATTAACTTTGCTATTAATATATTAAGATGTATATTAATTAAAAAAAGGATGGCGATTAAACATGGGGCTTGTGTATGTCTGTGCTGGTGACGATCTCCCGTTACAACGATATTGGTGTTCCGACAATGTGATTCGTGCATGTTTGAGCAAATGGGTATGCCAGGAGAATAATTAGAAATTGGTAATCAGTCTTCTTGTTATCGAGTAATTGAAGGCTCTGTTTACTGGGCCTCACTTTCGGTTTCCTTTTCATGATATAATCGCAGCAATTCCAGGGCGTCTTGGGCCTGACGCTTTTCACTGAGATATCGCCCAGACGCTTCTTTTAGTTGTTCCAAAAAGATCTTATCGGGGAAGGTAATGTCAACAAGGGAATCGGGATCCATATCGCTGAGCATCTCCAGTTCCGGACCTCCAAGTAACGATACATGGCACAGATTTTGTTTGATTTTCCCAACGAGACCTGCAAGCTCAGGGCTGGCTTTCCCATCATCAACGGCATCGACTGAAAGGCGGCAAGGGGGCGCCGGAGGATTCCATTTCTGATCTACGGTAAGTACCATAAGACTTGTGTGCGGCTCCAAGGTGGCGAAGTATTCTTCGTCGTCGATTTCCGTTCCGTCGCCTTCCAACACTACGGTGACGGATCCTTCTATGGGGAGCTTCTCTACCACTTTCGAGGTTAGGTCTTGTAAGGACATAGCAACCACACCTTTACGAATTTCGCGCGTCACGTCCGTAATTTTGAACGGCTTTCCGGGTTGCTCGTTCTCTTCCATTGTATTCAATACCGAGGCAGTAGAGTGGCAGTATAAGCGTAAGCGCAATTATTCAATTTTTGTTTACTGTTTCCGTTGGGGTTCCGCCCTCGACGGCTACCAAACGTGTACTTTTGTGTGGCGGGTTGCCTGGTGCGCATGTCGAGGGTCAATGCTCAGGCAGCAGATCAATAGCAACCTAGACCTCTGCGTTCGCCCACAAATAAAACAGTAACAGTTTTGTAATAGGTAAGACATTTTTGGGTCAGCACAGTTTTGTAAATAAATATGAAACTGCAAAAAAAAATCCTAATTGTAAACCAGCTGTTTTTGAAAAAAAATCAGGCATGTTGACATGGCTGATGGTAGCTACAATTTAAAGAAATTTGTTTTTGGTTTAATTCGAAAGATAATCGAACAGATTTTTTCTTTATTTCTCCTCTTGTTTAAATGATGATCCAGTTGTAATGTAGATTTATTGTAGCACAATAATTACTATAAATTAGAACAGACATGTCATACATACGGATGGGGCCATAATTATATACCGGGTGGTTGGTCATACCTCTGAATATAGGCAATTTACATGACTTATCACGGTTTTGCATATTCCTGCTCACCATTTTTATTATAGGAAAAATGGGTAGTGATACTAAATCAACGAGAATAATTTTCCGCTCCATTTAGTATTAAAAACGTATTGGATAATGTTAATTGTGCATACAAATATTAGTTTTAAAATTTAGATATTCCCCTCACTTATATTTGGCAATATCTAAATTTTAAAGAAGAAAATTATTCTCTTTAATTTAGTACCGCTAACATTTTTTCCATAAAAATGGTGAGCAGGGGTATGCATAACAGTGATAAGCCGTGTAAATTGCCTATGTTCAGAGGTATGATTAACCACCCGGTATATATAATTATGGCCTCATCGGTATATTATTTCAACAACTGAAATAATATTTCTAAAACAGCCAGTCTTTTAAAAACTTAATTTGGAATGAACTTTAATTCTTTATTAAAATAACAAAATGAACAAAATGTCATAAGTACGGACATTATAATGCCATATTGTTTACTTTAACAACGAATTAAAGTTAATCTCAAATTAGTGGTCTTTGTAAGACCGGCGCAACTTTCAAAATATGGACGACTAACCGATCTTCTTTTGTTTTTCTTTCTCTTTCTCCTTGTTGAGATGATGATCCAATTATAATTTAGGTTTACTGTATACCTAACAATATAATTGCTACAAATTACAATAGACAACATATTTCAACCACTATTTTTACTGGCATATGACCGAATAATCGATTTTTTGTTGTTTTTTTATTGTGCAATAATAACTACCTACTGTTAATTCGAACAGGCATAACATATTTCATGCAATAAATAATTATATTTTTCTACAACCGTCTTAAAAGTCATTACATTTATTACCAAAATCAGTCATTGAAGTTGACGTTTCTGTTAGTGACACAAAAAGTGTATGTTGCTATGCAACACTTAGTTTCTAGGATTAAAAGGACCTTGACGTCCTAGGAACTAAAAGTAAGTTCTAACTGGTCACCTATGGATGCAGTTGTCATAACGATTTTTAAATGTGAAACGTCAAAAGCAATCAATTCATTTTAAATATTTTGTACTTTTCTACAGTGCGAGTGTAAAGTCTGGAACTATCGAAATAGAACTTTTATCAAATGTTTTTGAAAGAAATCTTCGAACACGTCAATTTTTATTTTAAAAAATACATATTTTACTGTAATTGTCACTTTTAGATTGTCTTTTGTTTTGGAGTTATGACGTTAGCGATACTTTTTACTTCCTTTTACAATAAAGGAAGTATTGGATTTACCCCAAAAATTCGAAATTGAGTTTTCAACAGATCTTCACGTTTTAGAGACCCCTGATCCCAAAAAACATATTTTTTTTCATTGGTCTGTGTGTCTGTGTGTCTGTCTGTGTGTCTGTCTGTGAACAGAATATCTCAAAAACGAAAAGCGGTATGGTGTTGAAACTTCATATATAAGTTTTGTGTACTATGTCGGAACAGGACGTTTGGGCGCCGGCGGTTAGGCGCCGGCGATTGGGCGACGGCGTTTCGGCGCCGGCGATTGGGCGACGGCGTTTCGGCGCCAGGCGTTTGGGCGCCAGGCGTTTGACCGCCAGGCGTTTGGGCGCCAGGCGTTTGGGCGCCAGGCGTTTCGGCGCTAGCAAAATGTTTAATAGACTGAAAGTGAAATGGGATTCTTATTTTATCGGGCCACACTTTTTGAGCCCGATACGGGTCAGTGCAAAATTTGATGTATGTATTACAGTCCAGTAGCAGAGTACAAGAGAGGAGCCTTGCCCTACAGAAGGGGTAGTTTCAATTTTTATATATGTTTACCAGTTCGAGATCTTAATAAAAATACCAAGTTTTCCAACATTTCGAGTTGCCGATCGTGCCGCAATCTTGAAAAAAATGGCGCTCTAAACCAGTTTAATCTAGGAATAAAGATCCGGGGAAAGAAATCCGGCGGAAAAAAGCCGATGGTACTTATTGTATTTAATACCTAAATACTTCAAGCAATTGAATTCTTTGTTTGTGTGCATGTGCCGACAAACCCTGAAAGATTACTAAAATTTGCTAGAAATTTGTGTGAGAATTTTCAACAAGGATCATATTCACCTTACCGTTCCACATTAGTACTTTAGTAACTTCAATAATCTTAAATTCGTGGCAATTTTATATTTTTTAGTAGATGTAAAGTCAAACTTGTTGCTCTGCAGTTCCATACAGTTCAGCATAAAAATAATTTGTATTGTAATTTTATAGAACCTATAAAGATAAGGAATGTTTAATTTTTCTCTGTTCGCACGATTTGGAAATGTTTAACCCTCAAATTACACTCTTGAACTTCAATTTTTTAAATGTATTTTGAAACAACTAATACAAAAGAAGCTGCTTTTATTCTGCAGATAGGTATTTGGTTAACAGTTCAATTATTGTATTGGTTGTTGACAGCAAAATTTTAACGTATTTGCAATTTAGCTAGTTATCTACAAAAAAAGTAAATTCGTAGTAAGTCGTTTCACACCAAAATATACATTCTTCTTCTATAAGTTCTGTAAATAGTACAGAGTCTTCACAAGCAACAACAATTATATACAGTAATTGCAGTTTTATGTTTTATTAATGTTTTTTTGGCTAGTCATTTAATATTTATATTTTTCTTCCAGATATTCTAGGAAAAGATTTAGTGAGATCCCAAACAAAGAATTCAATTGCTTGAAGTATTTAGGTATTAAATACAATAAGTACCATGGGCTTTTTTCCGCCGGATTTCTTTCCCCGGATCTTTATTCCTAGATTAAACTGGTTTAGAGCGCCATTTTTTCAAGATTGCGGCACGATCGGCAACTCGAAATGTTGGAAAACTTGGTATTTTTATTAAGATCTCGAACTGGTAAACATATATAAAAATTGAAACTACCCCTTCTGTAGGGCAAGGCTCCTCTCTTGTACTCTGCTACTGGACTGTAATACATACATCAAATTTTGCACTGACCCGTATCGGGCTCAAAAAGTGTGGCCCGATAAAATAAGAATCCCATTTCACTTTCAGTCTATTAAACATTTTGCTAGCGCCGAAACGCCTGGCGCCCAAACGCCTGGCGCCCAAACGCCTGGCGCCCAAACGCCTGGCGGTCAAACGCCTGGCGCCCAAACGCCTGGCGCCGAAACGCCTGGCGCCGAAACGCCGTCGCCCAATCGCTGGCGCCTAACCGCCGGCGCCCAAACGTCCTGTTCTGACATAGTACACAAAACTTATATATGAAGTTTCAACACCATACCGCTTTTCGTTTTTGAGATATTCTGTTCACAGATAGACACACAGACAGACACACAGACACACAGACCAATGAAAAAAAATATGTTTTTTGGGATCAGGGGACTCTAAAACGTGAAGATCTGTTGAAAACTCAATTTCGAATTTTTGGGGTGAATCCAATACTTCCTTTATTGTAAAAGGAAGTAAAAAATATCGCTAACGTCATAACTCAAAAACAAAAGACAATCTAAAAGTGACAATTACAGTAAAATATGTATTTTTTAAAATAAAAATTGACGTGTTCGAAGATTTCTTTCAAAAACATTTGATAGTTCCAGACTTTACACTCGCACTGTAGGTTGCAGAAATATAGTACCTAGGTATTATTCGGATTAAAAGCGGCTCTGTTTGACTTGCAATTTTTGCAATCGCTCGGCTACGTTACGCTTTCCTTCGTAATTGCAAATATAATTCCTTGTCAAACAAAGTGCAACTTTTAATAATAAAAAACTATACTATTTTTAATGCCCACTGTTGAGAGTATAGCTTTGTGCACTTATATTTCGTATTACATGCTTTAATTCTGACTTGATTATAACCAAATACTAGCTTTATGTATTTGTATATTTTATCTACTATAGAACCTACAAAACACGTTAAATATTAATTAAAATTACTACATCAAATAACAAGTTTGCCTTGAAAAACAGAATTTTATTTCACAATTTTAATATTTTGCGTGCTTAAAACTAACTAGTTGCTGAGAAAGCTGTGACTCATTAAATTATTGCTATTGTTAAACAGTTCAAACTGTTACTGAAAGTAAGTTTTGCAAACTATCGTAGGCAGAATATGTCGATGGGCCCGGAATTAAATATAACAGAGGTGAGATGGAGTGAATTAGAAAATAAACTATTCACAAAAGAAAGAGACAGGGAATATGCATAATTTCAGTACGCTCGTTGTGCATCTTTATTATAATGTTTAGTCATAAATATAAACAAAAATAATAAAAACATCGTAAAATTCTATTCAATTATTAATTAAATAATATAATTCTTCAATTTATTTGACGTTATAATGCCTACTAAAATAGTTTTTTTCTACGACCACCACTAAAAGTAGGCCTTTTAGCGCTAGCTTTTTTCACTAAAAGTGACGTATTATAATTTAGCGTGTTTAAAATAAAATCAGCTGTTTACTTTTAGCAGTTGTGTTATAAAGTGAAGTGAGGTTATAAAACTAGAATTTCGAACTGCAAGTGAGGTTGCAAAGTTATTCTAGTTACTTCTTGCGTTAAAGGTAAAGTGTTTTTTAAATTATTAAAGCGTTATGTAATGAATAGAGTCAGATGTGTACTATTATAATTACCTTTGATAACTGACTTTGACAGTACTGGCTCCACAAACATTCATCTGCGCGTCAAGGCCATCTCTTTATTATGACATAAATTATAACTGTCATAAATGCAAACCTTTGTTAAATCGACATTTATGGATTAATAACAGCAAATTTAAGGTCATAGAAAAAATATTGTATGGAAACTCGTGCTAAAAGTGTTATTGCACTCGACATGTTAATAATTTTCATGTCTCGTGCATAAACATCAACTTTTAGCACTTGTTGCATAAATAGCTATTTCCTAATTTGCTGTCTTAACAAAGCCGTTACCGCATTCATTTTGAGTGCGGTCATGAACCATTACCAAACCCGAAATCAACTTTTTTTCGGTTGGTGACATTGCACGAAATGTCAGTGTGAGTTTAAGGTTATAGCCAATGGCACTAATAACAGTAAATTAACCGTAGCATTTTCGGCAATTTTCCGGAGTGCAGGAAATTTCTGAATTCATTGTACACTAATCCACACTAATTTTACAATTATTTCACGTGCGAACGCTTGCGAAAAATGACATTTATGGTGAGTCTACTTGATTCAAATTTAAAATTTTGTTTTAAATGTATGCTTTGCAATAAAACTGTTACCAACTGTTACAAAATTCCCTAAATTACCAAAATTGATTGTATTTGTAGTAAAACGGTATTTAACTTGCAAATTAGAAAAAATTACATAAAAAACTCGTTTTATAAAACTTCCGAGCACTCGTCCTTCACAGCACTCCTGCCTTCGGCAGTCGTGCTGCAAACTGGACTCGTGTGGAAATACAAGTTTTATAAAACTCGTGTTTTAATATCCTATTGTATGTTTACATCTGTCTTACTTAAGCTTTATGTATCTTTTGTTCATGCTATCTTATTGCTGTTATACAGTGACCGCCAAAAAGTCGGCATAATATGGGAAACTTTTTTATTATTGATTTTTGAAAAGACTTTACGTCAATAATTTCTGCTTGTCTAAAAACCTATTTATCCCGTATCATATATACCTCGTAATTTTTATTTATTCAGAAAATCACGGTTTTCGAAATTTTTAAAATCTGTGCTATCTTTCGAAAATTAAGTAAGATTTAAATGAGATTTTTTTAGAGAAAACACCTGTTTTTCTTTAACTTTAGCTTAAAATAATTTTTTTAATTTTTTAAATAGTTTTCAAAATTTCACTTAACAAGACTTAATTTTAAAATTCAATTTTTTTTTAAATGGCAATAGATAGGTCTCCTAAAGGCAAGAGAAGCGTGGGACGACCACAGAAGAGGTGGAAAAAGTAATATAAAATGTTAATTATTCTTCTAGATTTTTTATTATTTACCGAAAAGTAATATGTTCACATAATTTTTACGTTTTTGATGCAAGGCACCTTTTAGGAGAACTATTTTTCAATGATAATATTAAGTCTTGTTAAGCAAAATTTTGAAAAATATTAAAAAAAATGAAATTAATTTTTATCTAAAGTTAATGAAAAATCGGTGTTTTCTAGCCTTGAGATTGTTCAGTTAGCTAAAATTAACACACTCTAAAAAAATCTTATTGAAATCTTACTTAATTTAAAAAATAGCGATTTTTAGATTTTGACAATTTCAAAAATCGCCATTTTCAAAATAAGTAAAAATCACTGGGTATGTCTGATAGGGTCTAAATTGGTTTTTAGACAAGCACAAATTATTGTCATAAAAAGTTTTTTCGAAAAATCAAAAATAAAAGTTTTCCCATATGATGCGGTCACTGTGTACTATACAGGGTGTAAAAAAAGTCTGGAATATAGCAAATATTTCAAAAACTACCGGAGATGAATTTTTCAAAATTGCCAGACTTATATAGGTAAAAACGGTGCATCTAGGAAGGAGAAACTTTTGTATTTTAAATTGGATAGCCTGTATATTACCGAGGAATCAAATAGTCCTTCAAAAGAAAAATTCAACGATAGGATTTATCTGTCAAAATGTGGGGTGACTTAAAGAATAAGGTTTACAACAATGTGGTCTCCAACGTAGAGTAGGCATACGCCCGGGTCAGAATAAAATAAGATAATCAATAAAAGATTAAAAATATTGACTTTTATTTTTAAATTACACCATCATGAACACTAAATAGACGAGGAATTGATAGCTGCAACACTAATATCACTTAATACTAGAAGGTGCAGACGGCAAGCCGTTATAGCTAAATGTGGAGTATTTAAAGCAGCTAATGCACACCATTTTAACGAATATACAGTGCGTTTCACTTGAGATTAAGTCACATTAGTATGGTCTAAATTTTAAGCTTAATGATTTTGAATTTTGGTGGTTTGTACAGACCATTAAGGAGATTTTTAAGCTACTTACTTGGATTATTTCAATATCTGGGAGACAGCCTACTATCCATTAAAGATGCGAATTTTGAGACACACCCTAGCAATCAAGATAGGCTATATTATTTTATTTAATTTTTCTTATATTCTTAAAAACCTTTAGTTATAAATTTTCGTCGCCATAAAATGAAAAAAAAAATAATCCGAAGCAATAAAATCGGAAGATAGTTACAATTTAAAACGAGGAAAAAGCAAAATTTAATAATTTTGTATGGATGAAAATTTCCTCCAATTCTTACGTTTAAAAGGAGTTGTAGGTTATGGTGAATTTGTGTGTTTGTTCAGATTATACATGTGTCTAAAGCCGACGTTACACATGCGGTATTTGCCGAATCCTGAATGTTAATTTTTTTACTCCAGTCTAATAAGGATAATTAGAGGGAAATAAATTATGAAGTTTTGAAACTTGGCAAAGGTGTTCATTTAGACGTACTTTTAAAGATACTAAAAATCCTGAACTCAACATGTTGCGCTCGAGCCGCCATTTTGGAAAAATGGTGTTCCGATTCGATTGTTTGTTTATATTTCGCTAACCATTAGCGATTACTGAATTATCTTTCATATAGAAAAGAAAGCTTATACAATTCTCTACAAAGAAAGTTATATACATTTTTTTCTATTAATAAATTTTCTAGATAATCTCTGAAACTTCTTTGTGGAGCTTCAATAATCATGCTATTTTTTGGGTATTTCGCCATACTACAAAATAAAACGTTCATGTTTTAATATTTTTCATTTTTTAGTGTAGCGAAATACTCAAAAATAGCTTGATTATAAATGTTCTGCTGTAATTGAACGCTGAATTAAAAAAAAAAAAATAAGGCCGAGGCTGTGGTTAAGAATACATTGGCTAATATATAGATATGCCTAACTTTCAGGCTGAGCTCAATTATTCTGTGTACTGTTCCATGTAGACAGTCAGATTTGATTTGCTTGTAAAAAATCTGGTGTGATACACACATAACTTCCTTTTACAGTGATCTCATAATTAGCCAAAAAATTTACTTTGAATTTTTAAGCATTTGTCAAAATTCCACGGAAACCGTACAAAATAAAACGTTAGTTGAAGAGACACATTTTTTCTAAAATTTTAAGCTGAATTCAAAAATGTAATAATATACGGGTGTTTCAACGCTATACCTCTTTTCGTTTTTGAGATGCTTTGTTCACACACAGACACACAGATAGATACACACACAAACAGACACACAGACAGACAGACAGACCAATGAACAAAAGTATGTTTTTTTTGGGTTCAGGGGACTCTAAAACGTGAAGATCTGTTGAAAACTCAATTTCGAATTTTTGTAAAAGGAAGTAAAAAGAATGGCATTTTTAGTGTTGTAATTTGAATGCTCCAAAATGCTTGACGGTCTTTATTTGTTTGGTATTATATAAGTATACCGGGGGGTCGGACGGCAGATATTTCTTCGGCTCTTCCTTTTAAAACTCCATTCGTTACTTGGTGAATTTCTGAAAACCATACATAAATAAAAAGTAACGAATACAAAAAGGGTTGTATTATTTAATCAAATTAAGCCAGTTTAATTACTTCTACCATTTCAGATTCGTGACTCGCACTTTGTGAGAATCCGACGCGGTATTATTATCAACCACTTCATCAGATTGCAAACAAAATCCTTCTTGTGATTGAAGATTTCGTGAACAATACACTTTGCATTCGGTCTTTGTTTTCCCTGGCTTAACGAATAGAGACTATTTTCCAATGGGGCTAAAGCCGTCAATACAGTAAGAAAATCTATGTCTTCTCCAACTATTACAACTTGATTTGAAGAAGCCATTTCTATAGCCGTCGTCACAATAAGGGTGTGAGCGTTGTCTGGAGTCTGTTTAGTTATGGAAATTTCTCCATCGACATTGAAATAAATCGTTTAAGTTTCCATTGGACAAGAACCAAGAACTTGTCATGAGCTATTAATAAGTAGTAGCAGTCATAGTGTTATTAAAACTAATATCAGCGCTCATGTACTTTGAAGAATGTCGATACTGTTTTAATTTCTTGATGATGGTAGCGTTGTTAGCATAACAATGAAAAACTACTGCAGAAGTTGTTCCAAAGTGTCTGCTTTAGATGCCAAATGGTATGATGGATGAGATATCCAGCGTCGATGATATGAGTATTCTATCAGTAAGATTATTATTAATATTATACAGTACAGACGTTGTCGTCTTTCGTATGCCCGCATCATTAAACAGAGAAAGCGGAAATGAAGCTAGTTCGTACTTCAAGTAGTCGATAGGTACTTGCTGATCATCTTTCTTCGCTATGATAATTTTTGAAATAGCAATAGAGGGTCAATTTTATCACTGAGTTGGTTGCTACAAGAGGAGAAATCCGGTTAGCACATTCATCTTAAAGTCTGTGAAATTATCCCCAATGTAGTACTTCATTGCTTTTGTACCAATTTTCAGTGAATTGCGACAATCGATTTTCTCATCGCCAATAATGCCAGTAATAACCAACATAATGTCATCAGAAATCGGATAGCCAGATTTCAAGTCGCTTTACATTCCTGTGATCTCTTTCTATTCGGGTTTTCCTTGGCCGACGGGATTCTAGACCGTGGCTACACCGTGGTTACAGTCCCGTTAGATGTGATGTTGGTAATGACAAAGTCCTTGTGGGGGCTCTGGGGTAATGATAATAATTAATTGATGATAGAAAAACTGTTTTTTCATTATCCAGCGTTTAACTACAGCAAAATCATTATAGGTACGAAAAACAATTATATATTTTTTTGTAGAGAATTTTATAAGCAACATAATTCCGGATTTACAAGAGGAAAAAGTATTTTTAGTTTTACATAAAAATGTTACAGCAATTAAAATTCTTGCTTGGTCTGAAACTACCATTTCAGTTATTAAAACTTTGATTTATTTATAGAGGGTGTTGGCAAAATCAAAAATATTTAAATCTTATTTTGACACTTATTTAGTTACTATTTGCCAAACGAATTTAAAATTACATTTAACATAAAAAAAAAATAACATAATCCAAACAATCCCCCATCATTTTCTTCACACAGTTCAAGCCTGGTAGGGAACTCCTAAAAACTGTTTTGGATTTCTTCAATAGTTATTGATGCAACTACCTCTCGTATGGGATTTTTAAAATTTTCAGTATTATTTTCTAATGGTTGGCTGTAAACAATTTGTTTTAACCGTCCCCATAAATAAAAATCTAAAATTGTCAAGTCAGGATGTATGGGTGGCCATAAAATTGATCCGTCTCTGCCAATCCATCTATCTCCAAACTTTAAATTTAGCCAATCAGAATTAATGCGAGAAGAATGAGGCGAACAACCATCCTGTTGAAAATACATTAAATTTCGATATTGCTCAGGCAATTCATTTAAATTACAGTTTTTGTAGCATATCCAGATAAGATGTTCTCTGAATGTGGTCTATTATGATATGTTTTTTCGACTTTTTCCACTGTGTAGGGTGTAAATCACACAAAGTTTCGGGAGTTTTGATCTACTCCCCTCTTCAGGTGTTCCTGGTTAGTCCTGAGTAGAACCAATTAGCCAGGCTAGCGCAGAACTAAAGCCCATTTGGATGCCACTACTGCGAAGAGTATTACAAAAATAGTCTACTGCGCATACAGCGGTAAGATATATATATATATATAAGTTTACAACTAAAATATATAACCGCCCTGGTGGCCTAATGGTTAGAGTGGCAGAATAGTAATCACAGCGATCAGCGGTCCCAGGTTCAAACCCCGGGGGAGGCACAAATTTACGTTGAAAAAACGTACAATGTCAGTCCTTCTCAGGACTAACCAGGAACACCTGAAGACGGGAGTAGATCAAAACTCCCGAAATGTTGTGTGATTTACACCCCAGACAGAGGAAAAAGTCCGAAAAACATATCATATCTAAATAAGTATGTTGATTTACACTGTCTTCGAAAAAATATGGTCCTATTATTCCATGGTACGAAATGGCATGTCAAACATTAACTTTCTTAAAATATTGTTCACTATTGAAAATGTGAAAATTGGGGTTAGTATCACTCCAATATCTAATATGCTGTGATGCAACTGTTCCATTTGTAGAAAAGGTTGCTTCGTCAGAAAACATATTTTTATAAACATTTTTGTCACTTAAAATTTCATTTCCCACCCAGAAACAAAAATCTAGCCGTTTTGAATTATCCGTTTTCTGTGATTAAAAATAGGTTTACAGGGCCATATTTTGTTGTTCTTCAGAATCCTTTGAATGTGCGATTTGCTAATTCCCATTTGGAGAATCTCTTCAATTTTCTCGTACCGATTCCAACACTAAAAGAGTAGTAGCGTCTTCTTCACTATATACTTTTTCAATGTTCTTCAAATTGTTCACGGAACCAGTTTTTAAAAATGTTTATACAAGTTTGTGGACACCCATTCGAAATACAGCAATAGTAGGGAAATTTTTCTAAACTTTTCAACAACATCCCGTTAACTATTTTCTCTTGCACCGTAACATTGTATTAAATACACTTTTTGCTCTAATGTTAGCATTTTTTACAAGCAGAATTATTCTTTATTAGTTTTAAACGTTTGCAATGACTTGAGTAAATCTTTTGTCAGTATTTCAAGGACTATTGCATACATCTGTCAAATGATATCATTTGACCAATGATCGAACTCGCTTTTTTACTTTCAACCAATCAAAAACTACTTGCGTCGATAATTATTGTTATAATTATAACAACTTATCGGTAATACTCCAACTTACTGTTGATAAGTTGGAGTATTACTGTTAAGTTGTTATATAACAACTTATCGGTAATACTCCACCTTACTCATTAAAATGACGATTCGTTAGTTTTTTTTCGATTCAAGCAATAGTCACGCAAAATATATTACATGCATAGTTTCTTGCTTCGATAATGCTGACTAGATTGCACTCCCGCTGGATTGCTTAGAAAATACGCCCTCTAGCTTCGCTATCGAGACATATTTTCATCGCAATCCAGCTGGTCGTGCAATCTGACCAGCATTATCGGCAAGTCACTATGCACTTAATACATTACTGTTGATAACAATACTTTTAACATTTTTTTTTCTGTACTGAGTTGTACTACTACATTATACATATAAAATTTAAACTTTTTACATTTTTAATACACCGTGTATAAATAAATTAAAGTTTTAATAACTGAAATGGTAGTTTCAGACCAAGCAGGAATTTTAATTCCTATAAATTTTGTAAGTAAAACTAAAAATAAAATAAAATTCCCCCTTTAAACTCAATCTGGGGACATACCTACTGTACATGTAAATGTTAATGGTTAGCTAGATGTAAACAGAAAACTAAATAGAAGCACCATCTCTCAAAGATGGCGGTTCGAGCGGAACAGATTGTGTTTAGGACTTTTAGTATGTTGAACAATACGCCCAAATGAACATCTTCGCCAAGTTTCAAAACTTTATCATTTATTTCCGCCAAATGTCAAAATTTGTTCCTAATTGACTGGACTATATTTGACAAACTATTTGCCAAACTGTTCACATACCAAGCACGCTGTTTTGCACATGTGTATTTGTCAAGCATCAGTTCGAAGCGGGAAATCGAAGATTTTTTCTTCGATGCGCTATATTGTTATTTTTTATTATTAAAAAGTTATTAATAATAAAGATGGATAATAATGATAATGGCAATAATGTTTGCCTTAATAATAAAGCGAAAATCGCTACAAGTATGTTTATTATCATGGGTAGTGAAAGCATCCCCCTAAGAACTCTAATGCTATTCATTAATAAAAAAATTAAAACAATAATTATTTGCTCGTTGCGCTAAAACCATCCAATACTTCACTGTGTAGATACATACATACAGTAGTTTGTAAAGTTTGCAATACATTTAATATTTATAATTAAAATCGTCGGCTATAAAAGGCTCTAAGTAGCAGCATATAACAATGACGTGAATTCGATGATAAACAGGTTTAAAGTTAATTTATTTCCAACTAAAAGTTGACAAACAAAAATTAAGATTTATTTGTCCGAAGATTTTTTACAATTCAACAGTAAAATAAATGTCAAATTTGTTGCAAGTTTTACACACATCCAGTATCTACATGGTTATTCTATATAAAGGTCTTTGTTTCACAATTACAGATGGTTTCTGCATTACAAATGATGCTTTCTGAATATCAATTAACGATTTGTGAATTACAATTTACTAATCTGAATTACAAGTTGCGCTTTCTGAATTACAATTTGCTAATCTGAATTACATTTGACGCTTTCTGAATTACATGTTACTCTTTCTGAAATACTTCTTACACTTTCTGAATTACAAATGAAAAAAGTGTGGATATAAATAAGTATTTCGTTTACCCTTTGCAAAAATAGATGTAGTTAGTGATTTACGTGGTAACATTTGACTTAAAATGTTTAATTCTCTTCCCAGTGAAATTAAATTGGTGTCCGATTTCGTGTTTTAAAATTAAGATTTATTATTATTATTATTATGAAAAATCTACATTATATAATAAAAATGAAGTAGCTACCAGTATTGGACAAGTTAAAATTGGCACCCCAGAAAGTAACATTTACTTGTGATTGAAGGTTCTTATATTTTTCCAATAATTACTATGTGATGTTATCAGCGACGAATTTATCTACTAATACATAAGTTGGGGGAAGAAAATTCTACCTCATACCTTCCTCTTTCTTCTATGGGATGGTTTCAGTTTAAATATAGTTAGTCGATAAAGGAAATAAAAATGCGGTTACGAACTACCAATGGATTTATTATGCTTTCGTTTCGATTAATACAACATATCTAATTAATTATAGGTATGACAAACAACTTCGTATGATTTCATACAGATCAGGGGAGTGGAGAAGTGTTGCATGTAACATGTCTCACGCAACAGGGGCGGATTGATTTAAAATCGATGTAATATGGATAATGAAGGTTAATGGATGATAACTTGAAGTTGAATGAGGAATCGGGTGTCAAATGGATGAGTAGTTTTGATAGTGTCGAATCAAATATTTATGTTAGCAGTACGTGGGTGTGTCCGAGAAGCTGTTATGTTTTGTATTAGAGTTCTCTGGAAGTGTTTGTGTAGTATGAGTTGATATATATAAGTACATGAGCTTCTATACAAATGGCAATCTACGTAACTATGTAACTAATGAAACGTGTGTAAATAGTGTAACAGTAGCCATAATTTTATTTTAAATGTTTGTATAGTGTATCTATAGTTAGAGTTTAGTGTGGAATTCGTGCTTGCATTTGTAAATGAAAATTAAAGTATTTCTGGTAGTTAGGATGATGACGTGATTTTGTGACATCATAACACCATCTGCAGGCTATTTGGCGTTAGAACTAATGAAGTGCGATGAAGAAATTGTGGCTTATAAGAGAAGTTAGAAATGCAGCCAAAAATAATTTCGAGGTAGATTAGTTAAATTTTGCAATAACTCCTTCGATTAGGAGCTTGTTATGTCAGGTCCGGACATCTCAATTTCAGCTGTACCAATCCGCCCCTGCGGCTATAAATGCTTTACAACTACGTTTGATGATGATGTGCGGCTGTTATTACTTACATTTACGAGTAAATGATGTTGTACAATGATCGTGGAAAATAGCAAGCGATGAAGGCCTGCAGCTTCTCTTGCTTGCTGATGGGGGTGTATCTCTGCAGAGGGAAGGCGCGGATGACGGAGTCCGAGAGAGCTCGCAGGGCTGGGGACAGATCCGTATCCTGCCACATAAATTAATTTCCTTAATTAACACAACAGGTCGTGGGCGAGCAGGGCGTAAAGAGGTTTTATTTTGCGCTCACCTGGGAGCACACCTAACATCATAATGATAAGAATTTATTGTCGGAGGAAACAATTTGAGGAATAAGTTACGTCGTCCTTTCCTCAGGGGATTTAAAGTTTGGCTAACAGGCATTTCGGTGGGTTGATTTTTCTTTTGGCTCCCAGTCGTTATTTAATTATTGCTTCACCACTGAATTAATTTGCTTGGTGGAGCGCAGCGGAGAAGTATTTTTAGTGGCACATTAAGTAGTTTTGTTCGTGCTATTATAAAATTAGATCCGCGGGGATAGATAACTATGGAATTTAAAGATGAGGAGGAGTTAGTGTTAGATGTCTACCCACTAATATTGCGTCATTCGCAGTATCCCTTTACGAGTCTGCGAAGTACTATGACAGGAAAAGTTAATAAAGAAATAAACTATCGGGAGATCTGCCAAGCTAGTCGAAAATTATCAGTTAATAATATACAGGGTTATGGGTATGCAAGTGCAGTTTTAATAGTAATGAGTGTAGAATATACTTTATTGCCATATAGGCAGATAGAGCAATATTTCCGAGTTTAACAACTCTGTTACTTCTTGTAGAAAATTCCTAGTGGCGTAGAAACTTTGCAATTACGAAAAATTAGAGTTTCAAACATCCGGGCAGTTATTTGGCAAAAATTATTACTTTGCAAAATAAATTGATAAGATTAGGTACTACTTATAGTAATCAAGATTCACCAACTTTTACAATATCTAATTGATATAATATGTAATAAAATATAACACATTTCATTAAACCATGTAAAAATAGTTGCATGAAATAACTGAAGATATATTTAGGATGACGTATTTATGTTTCGGGAATATAAAAATAAGAGGTTTATTATATTCTTTTATTATCGAGATCAAACATCTACGAAGCATCCAAAAATTCTCGGAATTACTCAACAGCCAAGCCAATGAAACAATACATCTGTCAGTGGGAGGATTAAGTTTTATCTATAAGTTGTTTTTCCAAATGTCTCACCTTTAAAATTGAAAAATTGCCAAATGTCATGCATAGCAACAGAATTGCTAATATAAGTATTTTTATTAAAATTATAATTATTATTTAGCAAAACAATAAAAATGGGTGTAATATTTTTTTGTAATCCGTAATGTGATTTGAAGTATTACTATTGAATCTATTTTTTAAATGAAACACATTTTCCGCTGTAGATTTCTGTTTTTAAAAAGTATTCACTTATAATACCATGAGTAGTCAAAGTTATGTCGACTATTTTTGTGGTGGTGTCACGAATGTCCATTGCGCTTTGGTACGATTAGGACGAGTGCGCTAGCACGAGTCCTAATCCCAAACGCAATGGACATGAGTAGTGATACCACCGCAAAAATAATCTACTTAACTTTGACTAAGAATGGTATTCGAGGGACTATTTAATGAACCAAACTACCCTTTTCAAATTAGTTTTCAGTAAATCTAGCAAGAAACTACGCAATTTCTATAGTAACAGAACACTAATGTCGACTTTTTCTAATAAAAATCGCATTTGTTAAAAATAGTCACTTGAATACCTTCTAGGAAGATATATCCACTGATATTTTTTTGATTGGTCAAGAAACGTCAGAATTCTGGATTTTCATTGGTCACTTTTTGACAGATGACAGGTGAATTGAATAGTCAGATTTATTGTATATATTTGCAATTTGATTACGAATCATCAGCAAATCTTTTATTATGAAATAGATCGTAAAAATCAAATACAAATACGTAATATGTAACCTTTTTTACTAGAACAGGACTTTTGTTTGACTAAAAATTCTTATTGCAAATGTACATACTTAGAAAATAATAAACTGGAACATATCACAATATTCTATTTGTTTATAAAAGTAGATTCGTACTTTCCTGCCATTTATGTAATACTTTTCTTAAATTCCACCTACCCGGCTTACGAGCTAAGAGGGCTCATAGCACCACTACTGTGTTGAATTAAACATTTTTAAATTTTTATAGTTTTACGTTTCGCATCTCTTCAAATTCTATCAAGTGAAATAATAACAAATTAATACACAATGTTCTTTTACTAATTGGAATAGACGGACATGGATGCATTTATACGTATACAGAGTGTAAAAAAGTGAACTCCCTATACAGTCGGTTTTTCTTGCTAAGATAATAGTATTTGATATAATTATATTTTCCGTTGATCGTTGATGGGTTTCATTCACGTACAGAAAATCGTCTATTAATGACCCTTATTAATGAATGATTTTTTTATTAATGAACGATTTTTAAAAATCGTTTATTAATAACCCCTTTTAATGAATGATTTTTTTATTAATAGACGATTTTAGTATAGGTAATCAAAGATACCATTAATGTCAAAACTTTAAGTGTCAAATTCTTTTCATGGAGTAAAATTAGATTTTCTTCAAATTAATAAAATACGATCAACGAAAAAATATTGTAACTAACTCGTGTTTAAATCGGCGATTAATAATCTCTAATGTCTCAATTATTAATCGCGCTCATTAACATACTTGTTTGTTAAATAACTATTTCAGAAGGATTTTGTTACAGAGCTGCAGATTTATAAGGTTTATTAATAATTTTGATGTTAACAAATCAAGTCGCCTTGAGATATTAGAGAAACCTGCTATAAATAGTATATTATATCATGAGGGACTAAAGTGCATCATTAAATCCCGCGAGTGAATACTATTTCCTGAGGGCCCGTAGGGCCTGAGGGAAATAATCACTCAAGGGATTTAGGCACTTTAGTCCCGTGTGGTATACGCAATTTTTTGCACTTTTGGGAACATCATCAAATATTTGAAAAATTTTAAATCTGTCAAATTGAAAACTGACAAGTACCAATTTTATTAAGAATGTTGTGTACAGTACATTTTTTTCTATAATAATTTTCAAGGTCAACTTTCTAGGGGATAGGTTGCATTCCTGCAGGGTCCCTAGTTTTAATAGCGTTGGTACATAGATTTTTAGTTATTTTTGCCACTAAAAAAATGATTGTCATTTTGACAGATATGTCATAATTTAATATCGCTTGCTTCATTTTTGCATTTAAAATATTTCTTGGTTTTCTTTTTTTATCCGATTTTATTGATGATGAAGATGATTCCATGTTAAAAAAAGAAATTTGTCAAGAGTTCAAATTAAGAAACTTTGACATTCAAAATTGACACATAACCATAATTTTGAAAAAGTTCTACCAACACGAGGTATAAAAATTTACTAGCGTTTTAATCACATATCTACCAACATTATAACACTTTGACAGTTATTATAGAAAAAAAACGTACTTTACAGTGTGATTTTTTAAAAACTGAATTGCAGCAGGCCCTGGATAGCCTGTATCAGTTGGCAGTACTGAAGTGTATTGTCAGTCTATAAATTCGAGATTTGCAGGTTAAGTTTTGCGCCAGTGTATGATAAATGACAAACAAAACCTAACCTACTAACCTCGAATTTGACATAGACTGACAATGCACTTCAGTACTGGCAACTGATTAATTTTAAATACAAATTTTATTACGAATGCTGTGTACATAAATTTACCACAGATACGGTAACATTTTTACTTTAGTCCCTAGGGGCTAAAGTAATTACTTCTGTCCCTAGAGATTAAATGAGCTACTTTAGTCCCTGAAATAAGTGACTAAAGTGCCAACTTTAGTCCCGCAAGTGCAAAAAATTTATTTTTACAAATTTTTCACGTATATTTGCAACAAGTGGACCATTTTCGTGTATTTTTATACGACTAGGATTCCATCACGGGTTTTTCTAAATAATCATGGTTTAAAACATATCGGCAAATACATCACATGGCCCTCATATGAGATGTTGATGTTTCAGTGAAAATTAGTACTCTGATCTATCTAGTGTAGTTATCTAAAATTCGAATTATTTAGCAAATGTATTAATCGCCAAGAAAGTAACTCGAAAACTTTTGGAGTATATTCGTATCTTTATAGATTTATTTTGCATCATTTCAAAGTTTAAAACATGACTATATATAGACAGCAGACTATTATTATTGCATTGTGTGTAATGGGTGAGCGAAACTCGACGTCTCAGCTCTATTATAAGAAAAGGAAAAACGATAGAAAAAATCTGAAAAGATATTCTTAAATGGAATTAAGTAAGGTTTATTTTAAACCAAATTTGCATATTTTTCCATATTTGGAATATAAAGTAATGACGTCATCGATTTTTTTTCCCAGAACAATACCTATATTTTGACATATTTAGAAAGAGCTAATTTTTATGAACACATTTTGTGAAAAAAAAATTTGCTATCTTCTTCCATTAAAAAATTATAAGCAAATTTTTGTTAATATTTTTTTTTACAAATTTGCATATAATTTTTTAACGGAAGAAGATAGCAAATCTTTTTCTTCACAAAAAGTGTTCAGAAAAATTAGCTGTTTTTAAATATGTCAAAATATAGGTATATTTCCGGAAAAAAATTAATGACGTCATTACTTCAGTTTCCAAATATGGAAAAATATGCAAATTTGGCTTAAAATGAACTTACTCAATCCCATTTAAGAACCTCTTCAGATTTTTTCTATCGTTTTTCTTTTTCTTATAATAGAGCTGAGACATCGAGTTTTGCTCACCCTGTACAGTTTCTTACAATGAAAGCTTAGTACCCCTCTCATTCATTTGAACAAGTAATACATACATTAAATTAGTATTAAGTAAACTTTTACAAATAATAACTATTTACGGTCAATTTGGGCGTCTTTATAATCAAACTAAAGTCAATAAAAATTCAATTTCATTCAATTTTACTTTCATTTCAAAATATTTTTAAATTTGATATATTGTTTGGGGCTTCCGTGGTGACTGGAATTGTCACTATTAAAATTAAATTTCGGTTTAGATCTCGTTGTCCTTCTAGATAAACATTTTGGCTCTATGTGCCTTACACCTTGATATGAACCAAAACAAAGATTTTTGTAATAATTATGTTTGTTGGTGGCTCGCAAACTCTTACAAGCTATAATTTGGATCTTGCTCAAATTTTGAGGTTTGTCCATTGGTGTCCATTGCGCAACTATTGCTGACTTTGTAAGGCGTTTATGTTTGTAATCGCTTTTATGTCTTAGATCAATGGAACAAGTCTATCAAATGTAACTAGATATGCAAGAGCAAGTAATGTTTTATACACCAGTTGTCTTTAAATTTGATTTCACAACCGCAGCTCTTCAGTCGGTCACGCTTCAGGCACCGAACTTGAACTATCAATCAGCGTTATGCCGTTCCGCACGGCTGGCAGAAAGGGCTATAAATATCTTCACGGCTACCTCTCCCTTTTATGGCACGTTTGACTCTGATGGTGCAAGCTACAACGTCTTGCGAATTGTTAGCCTGTATGGGTGCACAAACAACAAAAACGTCAATTCTGCTTAAGTCTTCTTGCCAAAAAATTGTTTCGAACTTTAATTTTAATATTGAAATTTAAATTTTGTAAAAGGAAAATATACTCAGAAACCATATTATATATTTTAGGAAAAAAATATCAGCTTAATACAGTAACAGAAAAGTGAACAGAGCGCAAAAGCGAATTAATAATTTTATCATTTTATTATTTTAAAATGTATGTTATGTTGTATATGAGTACGTGCTTTTTGTTCTTAATAATTATGAAAAAATTTAATTCTCAGGTATTTATTGTACTAAACTATGTTACAGTTGAATATTATAATGAATTATTTTACAATAGTGCCTTTTAAATGCAGCTTTATATACTCATTTAGTATAAAAATTTGGAAAAATGTAGGGACCTGCGTAGTGTTACTGGTAAAGTTACCAATAAAACAGTAAAAGTAAAGTTCGAGACGCTGCACTTCATTTAAAAGTTTGGCCTAATAGACGTGTTTAAATGTTTAATTAAATTTTGGGAAGAAAAATGATTGTGTAGAGAAACGTGGCAACCGTTCTCACTTCACTAAATTTTACATTCTGTATTAGATTGTGCAAGTTGACAGTTTGACGCTAATGAATTTCATGAGCAGAATAAATGCGATTACATCTGGCGACCTATTCAGCAGATGCAGAGATACATTTTGGATTAAATCCGATTTCAACTTCGTTTGCCTAGTTCGCTGGCTGTTTCCTAAAAATCTCCGTCTCTTTAGCGAAGGCGAACATCGCCGCAGAAAATTTTAAATTTAATGAGCAGGCTTTGACAATTTTCTGGATTTATAATTTTTCATTGCGCTTTCTCAAGCTCAAAGGTTTTAAGCATTAATTTAAAAGCCTTTTTAAAATGTGTCTTTGATTTCATAAAGAAGGAAGGAAATCGATTTCTTGCCCATTTTTATGCGTTAAGTGATAAAATGGTGGAATCAAGAGTGAACTAATTAAATTTAGTTTTTTCAATGAGATTGCATATATTATTATGGTTATCATTAGATATAATTCGTTGAAAACCCCTTAACCACACAAATATTTAACAACCGCGAAATAGGTATTTCGATAGCTAAATTGCCATCGTCAGTAGCCTTGGAGAGAAACTACTATGATAAAGTTGGCCGAAAATATGCTCTTAACCAAATCATTGATCTGGTGAAAAGCATATCTTTGGCCAACTTTGTCGTGTTAGTTTCTCTCCAAGACTACTGACGATGGCAGCGTAGGTGTCGAAATACGTATTTAGTGTTTGTTAAATATTTGTGTGGTTAAGGGATTTTTAACGAATTCTGTCAGATTCAAACCACAGGCTTCAGCAGTGTTTTATTTTTACTTATTTATGGTTATTATTAATACACTTTTTTTCATTACTTTTCAATCATATTTTACGATTTATATACATTTTTAATTTTGAAGGAGAGTTATGAAACATAATTATTTGAGGTGTATAATGCTGATTGGGACTAGAAAACTATAAAATCTGGTGTAACAATGAATGATGGACCCCCAAATAGATACTAGCTTTAGTTTATGGAATTACATTTGTTTGTGCTTAATTTGGAACTTGGTTTTGTAATCATTTTCGGTCGTTGGGCGTCCAGGAACTTTTTGCTGTTTTCAAATTTTCACTATCCCACAACTACCTGCAGGACAAATCGTCCAAGTGCACAGTTGTGGACGCCTATTGAAAAGCAAAAATATAAAAAAATGTGTAGTGTTTCACAGCGAGGTAGACAAGTAAATGGTATAATAGGGAAGAGTGAAAATTAAAAATAGAAACTTATGTTCAGTATTGATCAAATAAGACTAATAATAGCAGGAATACAGTGACTTATAAGAAAAATGCTGGAAAAACAGTTTATTTTCTGAAATATGTTCCTAAACGACTATTATATAGCTGTTATTGGAAGTAAGAAAAAAATATGGTAAGACATGGACATATTGTATCTATGGCTATGGCTGCTTTATCTGATATTTGTGGCAATGTGGCAAGACTTCCTAATATAGAAACTAGGTGATCTATAAATAAAATAGATTACCAGCAACGTAACAATATATTATTTATTTAACCAGTTAAGTAAAAAGTATGGGTTTTATTTGATAAGATTATGTCAACAAATAATAACTTATTTGAACTATTGTATATTGTCATACATAATAAAATTGATAGCAGCGGTTGAGAATATTTGGAATTGTATATTCGTAAATCAGTGACGGAAGTTTATTAGTTTTCGTGTAAAACAAAATCAGGGCCAGTTGGTGAATTTATACTTCGGTGTTTATTTATTTTAATCTTAACTGTCAAACATGTCTTTTGTTTTAATAAAATAGCTAATGGCGTTGCTACCTTCGAACTGCATAGTTTTGTAATGTAAATATATTGTGTGTTAAAAAAAAACTCACTTAAGGCAGGCCTTGGAAAGAAAGATAATCATATCTTAACTTAAGTCTGTAGGTGAATGTCAGCTTGCATGTTGTCTATGAAAACCTTTGTCCGAAAAGTTTACACAGCGTTAAGTTTACTTGTATCAAGCAATAAGGAAAATAAGATGGCATTACACAACAACAACATCTGTATTAATTATAACAGGCAATAAAAATGTTTTATTAAGTGTTTTGTATATTTTTAGAAAACTAGTTCAAGATCAAGATCTAATTTAGTTCTATCTGACTTATGGTAGTTCATTTGCTTCAATGGGTATGCATCTAGTTATGGCAAACTTCAAATTGATTATGGCTTCCTGCGAATGAGTTTTCTTGAAACACACGATATTAAGTATGTTTAAATACGGTTTTATTTTTCTTTGGTACATAATTTACTTCCTCATACTTTAGATTGCTTCAATTCTCTGAATAATTTCTAAAGTTAATATGGTTCCAGAGACCCTAACCATTCCTAATCTCCAAGTTAGTGGCTGATCAACAAACCTGCGATTTGGTGTACTTTTCCAGGCTTCGAATATCTGCCTCGAAGTATTCCTCTCCATAGTCTAATCTTTGTTCCTCCATCAGTTGCTCCCACATTTCACGAGCCTGTTCGCGGATGCCCTCTTCGGTTAACCAGGAACTTCCGGAAGAGTATTCTCCAGGGGCTACTACGATCACGTCTACGCCTCGGGGCTTCAGTTCCTGCCTAAGACACGTAGCTTCAGCTTCTAGGGCGGCTGGTAAGGCGCAGTGGATACCACGGACGGGGGAGATTACGCGGGACAGCCCTGAAGTCACCAAGACGATGCGGCCCTTTGCCCTTCTTATCATAGGCAGCAGCACTTGTATTAAACGAGTAGCACCTACCAAGTTCACTTCGGCTGCCTTCCTGATGACCTGCAAAATACGAATTTGCTCTTATTTGGGTTCTAATATATCGATCAGAGGATTAGCAAGATGTAATTAATGGCTTTTGGAAGTTGATGAACACGCGAAATTATTCATGAACGTCAATGCGGCGTGTACAGGGGTAGTTTGCATATATGTAGCTGTTGCGTGGGTTTGTAATCTGGATTTTGTCGTGGTTTTGGCGTGTATAATTAAAGTTTACTCAGATAGTAGCACTCCCTAGAATTCTGTAATTTGTTCGGGACATCCATTTTTCAATTTTATATTCTTTAAAGCATAGAGACAAGAAGATAATTTTGTAGATGGTAAAAAGTAGAAACTCAGTGATTTTGATATACCATGCGTGTTATTTTTAAAAGTATACATAGGGAATACTCATATGTATACTAAAAAAGAAAACTTTCCTTATTTTTTATTGTTTTACCCTATATGTAGGCAACCAATTACACAGTAAACTTCAATTTTAAGAGTTTTAATTTAAAACAAATAGCATGCTGTGGGAAGGGAAATGTTTCTTTTTAGTATACATACAAGTATCCGCTATGTATACTTTAAAAAAGAACGCAGGTATACAGCATTCTCAGTGCTGCTACATTATAGAAATCAAAAAACAAGTTTTTGTTTTTAGTTTGTTAGCGACTTCTGTATACTGATTTTTCGAATTAATTTTTAAATTAAAGTTATTAACACGTTATCTCACGTTCTTTACTTTTCTATTCGTCTTGCATTTGGAATGACAGCAAAGGGAAAGATATTAGATCGTGTTGGTTTATGTTTACCGCAACCTATTTTTAAACTTGGCCAGTCGTAATTCTGAAAGGTTGTAGAACCGCCAACAATATTTTGAACTATTCTTTAAAATACTTCTGTCCATATAAGAGCCGTTAGAGTTCAAATCAAGGTTGGCTGGTATAGAGAGTTTGTCTAACTCTAATAAAATCATATTTGAAATTAGAATATTCAAAATTTTTAACTTTGTTTTTAGAGTTCCATACCTTTACTGGCGTAATTTAAAAAAAATATTCATCAGCCTCAGCTAGGATTTTACGAGACTCTCGATCTTGTCTGGAATCAAGAAAAAATCGAGACGAGGCTATTAATTTAAAATCAAGACAAGCTCAAAATTTGACTTGTCGAGAAATTTCAATTATTTTAATAGCTATTTATGCAACAAGTGCTAAAAGTCGACGTTTATGCGCAAGACATGAAAAGTATGAAACTCAGCCTTCGGCTTCGTTTCATACTTTTCATGTCTCACGCATAAACGACTTTTAGCACGCGTTGCATACGATATTTTATCTACGACCTTAATTTTACCGTTATTAATCCATAAATATCGATTTAAGAAAGGTTCGCATCTGCGACACTTTTAATTTATGTCATAATGAACAGTAGGCTACGCCGCGCGGGCGATTGTTTGGCCACGCCCGTGCTGTCAAGGTGAGTTACGAAATGTAATTATTGATACTCCACATATGACTGTATTCATTACATAACGCTTTAATTATTTCAAAAACGCTTTACCTGTAACGCAAGAAGCAACTGAATAGCTTTACAACTTCACTTGCAGTTCGAAATTGTAGTTTTATAACCTCACTTCACTTTTAGCCCGTGTGCTAAAAGTAAACAGCTGATTTCTTTAAACACGGTAAACTATAAAACGTCACTTTTAGTGAAACAATCTAGCGCTAAAAGGCCTACTTTTAGTAGTGGTCGTAAATAAAATTAATTTAAATACCTAAACATCGTAAAAAACAGCGACAGCTGGTGTTAATAGTTGGAAAAGTGGCCGTGGTTTTCTTAGCTACTCTGTATATACCTGGAATGAAACCGGTAAAATTTCAGACAAATATATACAGGGTGAGCACCTTAAAAAAATAAAATTTTGTTTATTTTTGCGTTAATTTTGAAATAGAAGGAAGTAATAATTTTCACATAGGTCAGGCTTTACACCTGCCGAAAATAGGACTCAACAGATACAGCAAAATACCACAAAAGAGTCGAAACGTTTCAACAAAGACCGGTTGAAACAAATCTTTAGCTCCGGCTATTTGTTGCGTCATTTATTCATTTCCGGGCCAGCCTGTATATTTTCACTTGAGTTATAATTCGCTGTATTTCAAACGATATCAAATCTTGTTCGCGCAAAAGTGCTGGTTTTGGTTTTTCCGAAATTCAGTTGTTATCTCTCCGCGCCAGCGAGCAGCTATTTCGTTGTTTAGCGGGCATTCGATTTTTGCATTCGGTTGAAATAACTTGCTTCTACGAAGGCATTTCCGTGTGCTATTGCACCGATTATTAATTAACTTCGTTTGTGAGCTGATGACTAAAATCAGGTATGTCTACGCTACTTGTTTGATATTCAGTTTAGTAATTTCCCTTTTTTATTAGCTCTTAGACGTCATTCTTCAATGTCATTCTTAAACGCCATTCTTAGATGCCGTTTTTAGACGTCTTCTTATTTGGGTCTCCTTTCTGGAATGTCATCTTGAGCTTGCCAAGTTGTAACAAGGAGCGTCCTTTTCATTATCAATTTCGGCCACGAGTTCGATGCTGCTGTTGGCTGGTACGCTAAGATAATCCTGGACCAATTCAGTGCCTGCCGGCGACGTTTTTTTATCACAACCCAGGTTAGTCTTGTTTCAACGTTTGTTGATAACCCCGTCCGCCCATGAATTGCTGGCTGAATCGATTTTAACGACGCTTTAGGTTTATAATTTACAAATTTAAAATCCGTTAACATGTAATGTATTAATTGATCACAAATCTACGCTTTACACATTCAAAACATAATGTATTAATTGTTCACAAATTTACAATTCACAAATTTAAAGTTTTGCTAAATGCTCATATGAATACGTATTAAGAATGTTGTAAAAAGTGCCCTCACGCTATTTTATCATCATTACCGAGATAACGGTTAAAACATATGACAGTGGTAAGCTTACTCCTTCATTGAGTTGTAATTATATTCAATCCAAGAGCCCAAAAGAGGTTCACATATTTTTTTGTGCGTGCTGCATTTTCAGCATTAGTAATATACTGTATTATATACTGTATTTAAACCTTTTAATATTGTGATAAACAATTTACAGACTTAATAACGATGTTGCGAGCAACTATTAGTTATTAATTAAATAAACCTAATTGTTGCTATAATTTTATTTATTTCTTGAAATCTGTGATTTCTGGTGCCCCGTGTTTTTTATTATTATAAGAGCTTGCAGCAGTTCAGCTGATGATAGAAATCTGCGACCCAAGGCCACCGAAATTGAGCTAGCTAGGTCATTGCGGTGAGTAAGAACATTTCAGAGCTACCGTGGTGTATAAATGATAAGGGGGTTAATCTGCGATTATACTACCATTGGTTATTATTAGTAATCGATCGCAGGTTGGCTTCTTTATTGTTTCACGATCCCTTAAATAGAGGCGCGCGTCGCACTCATTTCAAATAGCCTCGATGGCGCAGTTCGAGTTGTGGATGCAGTTACGATTTCTACGCAGGTGCGGTTACAATCGCTATGCAGATGCGGCAGGTTCAAACCCCAGCGGGATACATTTTTTTTATTTGAAAATGTATTTAATTTATTAGAAACGTAAAGATATTTTTACTTCTAACTTAATTTGATTTTTAAAATTAATTAGTGTCGCAATGTCGACGAGGGAAGTTCTGGGTAAAGCCTTTTACAGATTTTTTACAACTGGTCTAATGAGGTTGAAATTTTAAAGTCAAGAAAATTATACGAAATTATCTGGCCCATTCGAATACCTATATAACTGGCAACAATGCAAGCCTCTAAAAATCATAACCCCAAATTGAAAACAACATAACCTAATTTGGTCACGTTAGTTATTTCACATGCGTACCAACAAAAGTGTCACTCTAACATAGCCTACTGGAAGGAGGAAACATTGTGAATAAGTTACACTGGCGCTACTGGTAGCATTCATATCTTTTATACCTCTTTTATACGCAATGTTGATATTTCAAAAATACCGGGTTTCTACTCGAAGCCCAACAATTTAATGGCTAAATAAAGGATATTTTGGCATTATGATATTATCGTGTTCAAAAAGTTGGAGTAGTGTCGATTCATTTAAAATTTACTTACATGCCACAAACAATAATATACCTGATGGTTGATCATACCTCTGAACATAGGCAATTTACATGGCTTATCATGGTTATGCTTATTCCTGCTCACTATTTTTATGGAAAGAAATGGGAGTGGTACTAAATTAAAGAGAATAATTTTCCGCGTTGTTTAGCATTAAAAACTTATTGGATAATGTTAACTGTGCATAAAAATATTAATTTTAAATTTTATATATTCCCCTCACTTATATTTGGGAATATCTAAATTTTAAAATTAATATTTTTATGCACAATTAACATCCAATAAGTGTTTACTACTAAACGACGCAGAAGAGTATTCTCTTTACTTTACTACTACTACCATTTTTTTCATAAAAATGGTGAGCAGGAATATGCATAACCGTGATAAACCATGTAAATTGCCTATGTTCAGAGGTATGACCAACCACCCGGTATATACAGTTTCAAGAATAACAGTTTTCGTGCCTATAATAAATTTTCGAAAATAACTTCGATAAGTTCTTACATATATTGCAGACCAACCCTATTTGATTATTTTATTCACGTGAGTCAGTTTGACAAATCAGATCACGCTTGAAGTGAAAACGACCCTAGGGTGATTTTCAATGACCATGGAAACTACCCAATTAAGATTCAGTAGTATCCTATGACAAGTTGGTGGCACTGTAAATCTAGGTAAAATTCGAGAATAGCAGGTTAGGTTTTGCGTCAGTGTGTGTCAAAACTGACAGAAAACCTAACCTGATAACCTTGAATTTGACATAGACTTATAGTGCCATCAACATATTATTATAATGATGTGTCAAATTAATTTGTTAGAAAAATGGCTTCTGGCTTCAGTAAAAATTATTAATTTATTTAAGAACTTATCTAACCGAATTCACCGCGGCCAGTGATAAATCCTTATAATTTTGACAAATAATATCCCTCAAGTGTACCTTTAAGTCTAGGCAACGCACTTTCGGGTTGTTATTTGTCAAAATTATTGTGGGTGATTATCACTGCTCTTGGTAAATTATAGCTGAAAATATCTCCGAAGTGTGGTAGGGTTAATCTTTTCTAAGTCGGCGATCTGTTAGCTGCCTGCATGATACGAGGTATAAAACAAAATATTTATGACTGATTTATTTTGACTACACACTAAACAGGAAAATTCCTGTCCATCGAGAAATTTCGAAGAAATTAGTATAGAGAAAATGTGCAAGACAAGAGAATTAAAAATTATTATCTCGATATTCAAGACAAGACAAGAGTTATTACCCATCGAGACAAGATTTGTTGTCTTGATGAAACCCTAGCCTCAGCACAAGACAAACTAATAAATCTAAAAATTCCGTCTTCCAGATGAGAAACGGTTTTGCAACGTCTAAAATGATTTTATAAAGTTTAAATCTTTCCGAAAATCTACCTAACTAGAAATTCGAATAAAATTGTAATTACATTCAGTTTTGCCCTTATTATTCGACTATACTTCATAACATACAATAATTTTATTTATCTTTGATGTTCAAGGTGAGCACACATACAATACATTTGTAACTTTTAGAGCATACCCATAATTTCTGCAAACTAATAGATCAAGTGCACCATGAAAATCAAACTTGTCATGAAACAAATGTTTGTTGTTTTCTAGTTTAACAGTTCAAATTTGGGTTTGATAATCGCAACAGTTAGTATACAAGTTAATCTTGAAATAAGTGTTGTGCAGCAAAAATGAATTTAATGAGAGAAAAAATTTGAGCGGTGATTTACTATGACTTTAAAAGTTGACTATCCTCGACAGAAAGCTTTGGACGACTTCATGCTGAATTTGGTGACTAAGCGCAATCAAAGAGGACTGTTTATAGCTGGTTTAATGAATTTAAAAATTTGAACGACTTTTACTCAGTGACGTTTTTGCGAAGGGAGACCAATTTTAGCAGTTATTGAAACAAACATAGACTCCGTCGGAAGAATGGTTGAGAAGGCATGACTGCAATAAACAAGATTTGATATAATCACTAGGGTGTAAGAAAAGTCTGTTGTCGGTAGATACCACACAGTTCAACAGAAGCACAAAAACAATAGTGCGTGGAATGGTGTAAAAAATTAAGAAATATTATGAAGCTGGGTCTAAAGCAGTTTATAACATCATAACTGGTAACGACAGTGGATATGTGCATTTGAACCCGAATATAAGCGGCGGTCTGCCAAATCAGTGTTTCTAACAGATCCTAATCCAGTTAAAGCAAAACGAAGTGTTGGCAAGAAAATGATTACTTGCTTTTTTCAAAGTTAGTCTTGGCAGAATTCTAAGTAAGACTAAGATACCTGGTACTCTGCATGCCTAGACCTTGTCCACGGGGTTGGCAAAACGGGCCTATGAAGGCCTACTTGCTAGACATGAGTCTTCCCACAAATGCTACTACTAGGGCCTATTACAACTGTCGTGCTTGAAAATAAACGTACGGGTACCGCAGAATGGTACGCAACAGTATGCCTGCCAGACATTATTCAAAAAGCTCGTTTACGGCGCCCAAGGATTGAGATCGTTCTCCACCATGACAATGCTATAAGCCATACCACACATCAATCAAAAGAATTTTTAGATGGTCCCGGCTTAAAACTTTTAAGTTATACCCCATACAGTCTGGACGTAGCGCCTTCCGATTACCTTCTATTTCATCGATTAAAGGATAAAATGTTTACGGCCGGTCTATAAAGGCCACTAATCTGACGTTAACTTTAATTCGTTGTTAAAATAAACAAAAGCGCATAAAAATTTTGTTTACTAATGAATAATATGTTATAAGCGTCAACGTTTTGATGAGCTTTTGTTTATTTTAACAGCAATTTAAAGTTAACGTCAGGTTAGTGACCTTCATAAGACCGGCCCTAGGTGTGCGATTTGGAACCTCCGAAGATGCCGTGGAAAGCTTCAAAAACCTTGTTTTTCAAGTGACTCAAAAAGAGTGGAATTTATGTTTTGAAAATTAGTTTTATTGAATGCGTAAATGTATAGAGTTTAAGGGCGAATATTTTTGAAAAATCATAATAAAAATATTTTTTGACCACAAATCTTTGTTTTATTAATTGCAGAAATGTTTGGTGCTACCCTCGTACACGATGACTGAACATACCGACTGTCGACATATAGTAGTATCATATCGACTTTAAGTTTTAATAGTAAAAGGTTACTTAAACATGGTATAATTGATGAAAATAAGAGTAACATTTTATTGCATTTTGAGACAAGATCGGAAAGGTGATAACGTATTTTTGTCTCGTTCTTGAGTTTTGGTATCACTAGTCAAAAAAGGGGATAACTCAATACACATATAAGCTAGAGAAGCGTACCATTGAAATGTTTCAGGTTTAGTAAATTGTTAATGGAGTAATGCTTAGAGAGGAGTATGTAAGTGATAGCATCACTTCAAAGGCAGATAAGAATCGATGAATGCCATCTCACAGTGAGATTTTTATGCTACGATGTCTGCCAGAAATAAGAACTGTTATTATGCATATTTGCTTCTTGATTAGCTGTATAATAAAAAATAATTCATTCGCCAAAAAGATGTGCTCGTTTTTAATTAAAACCTGGATAATATAGTCTGATTACATTGAATCCTCGAAAGACATGTTTCTAATTACAATTTCCGTAATGAACGCGAAAGAGGTTAATATTAAATTGGGTTGTCCTATATAACTGCGAACATTATCAGAGTGGGTGGGTTGTTTATATGAGGTATAAGATTCCTGTATCCTACATTTACCTTAACAGGAGGAAGAAAGCAAATAAGCCCACGTGGAGCTCACCCATCCCCTAATCCTAAAGTAACCTCGTTTATAGGGATAATGAGCACGTTGGCATTGTTGTAGGTGGTTTTCAAAGTCGTCATTTTAAAGTGTTAATTAAGATATAAAATTTTTAGTATGGGAAATTACATTTGTAAATTTGTAAACATAAATTAACATGAAACTTAAAATTTTCGTTGTACAACGATTTTGCACTAATACGCAACTTGTGGAGTTCAAGTTTAGTAATTTCCTTGCAACTGAGTTAAAATTAAAATGCTAAATTCGTGTGTGCCACTTATTTTACTTATTAGTACACACTTCGAAAATAAGAAGAGAAAGGAAATCTCAGTAATATAAGTGATAAAAATAACAAGTAGTTGTTTTCTTATATCGTGTATTTAAAAAAAAAACTCATTTAGAGCAGGCCTTGGAAAGAAAGATAGAGGATCTATTCTTAACTTAAGTCTGTAGGTGAATGTCAGATTGCATTTTGTTTATGAAAATATTTCTCACTGTGACAGGCAAAAGTTTACACTGCATTAAGTTCACTTGTATCAACTATTTACACATTAACGAGTGTATTAATCATAACACTCAATAAACATTGTTTTTATTAAGTGTTTTGTATATTTTTAGGAAAATAGTTCAAGATCAAGAGGTAATTTAGTTCTCTCTGATTTATGGTAAGTTCATTTGCTTCAATGGGTATGTATCAAGTTATGGCAAACTTCAATTTGATCATGGTATGCTGCGAATGAGTTTTTTTTTAAATACACGATATATTGTAAAAAGAAACTGAATGCGTACGTATTTTTTTATCATACTACACAGTACAATATTAAGTATACAGAATTTCTACAAGTGATGAATAAAAGATAATAAATTGATATTTAAATTTGTACGTAGGTATTGTATCATCTGCAGATGACATCAAAGTAGCTTAAAGTATTCAACACAGAAAATTTTGAAATTGGTCATTAATACAAAGGATACTAAAAAAGTTTTGTAATACGGTACAATCACGGGCCGAGGAAAATGGGCTCCTAATGGTGTGATGGCTTGTTCCAAATCTGTAAACAAAAGTGTATGCATCTCTTGCCTGTTGTACTCGAACTATGTCGTACTGGGCGAAAAATGAGTATCGGAGTTTTACTCTGAAACTTTGCTCAAGGGCTGGCATGAAACCATGCCCAGAAGAAATACTATACTGGTCTGGGTTCTGAGTATCTTTATCGCATTACTATATGTAGATGGAGTTCCACGGAGGAAATGTTGGTGTTGACGACGATTATTCATACAGTATTTTTTTCTCTATCACTGACAAAAACGTTGCAGCCGTGTGGAAGAATCTAGAGAAAGAGTGATTGTTACCATAATAACGCTTGCACCTGAAGTACATGCAATTTTTCACGAATTCTGAATGTTAAAAGGGTTTTGTTCTTTCTGTATCGTCCATTCATTGACTGACGAGAAAATGAGTCCCCGCGTTGTTTGGCGTCAGGAAATGCTGTGGAAGTTTGGGAACAAAAAGTAAAAGTAAAGTTCGGGCACTTCATTCCATGTGGGAACATGGCCTGAGACAAGGTGAGTCAGGGTCGTCGAAATATCACTTTCAGAAAACCCAGTCAATCTGGCACACCGTTAACGGCATAGTGGGTGATGTGGTTAGCATCACGCCTTCGACGACTGCCTTACTTTCTCTACTTCCACACTGTGGTTTCGGTACCCAATTTTTAAAGCGACTGAGTGGGCCTCCCGCCAGTTGCCAGACGTGGGGATTGAACCCCGTACCGTGGCACCGCAGTGGCTCTCTAACCGCTCGGCAACTGGCGATGGAAGTTTGGCAATGCATGATCAAAAACGATGAAACGTGGCTTTCTTACTACAATGTCCCCACGAAATCACAGAATAAGGTGTGGGTGTTCAGAGATCAAATAGCCCCAGTTACAATTAGAAAATAACGGTGAGTCAAAATAGAGTGATCGCCGTGTTCTTCACAGTTAGGGAAATTTTGGAGTGCGTGATGTTGGAGACCAAGAGGACGGTCACTTCTCTAGATGCTCAGATGTCAAAAGTTTACAACCCAACACGTGGTTTCATAACTATGACGATTGGTTTGAAACAATGGAAAGGTGTGTTGAATGTGAAGGAAATTACTTGGAAAGATGAAATAAATAAAGTCGTTTTGCAAAACTTGTCTTGTTACCTATGCAAGTAATGCATGAAATATACAGTCCTATCGAAAAGTGTTCACTCTATATAATACATAATATCATTTTTTGAGAAATTGTTGAGATTCTCTTTTATTATATACTTATAAGTGTGTCCATTTAGTGCGCCGGTCTTTGATTACGCTTTCAGTTATTCTCCGATAAAAAGTTTGATTAAGGTTTCCCTGATGGGATTGAAAGCAGACATTTCAAAATTATTTTGACATATACATGGTGTACCAAAAAACTTTGTGTAAAAAGGTATTACTTTTTTTAAATGGAACACTTTGTACCTCTTTATGGCTGTTTAAGCCTCTATAAGTTTTACGTTCAGTTCTAACTTTTCTTTTAAATTGCTTTTATCGTTTCCAACTTCTAAACGTTTTTAGTATTTTTTGCCAACATCCAGCTTTCATTTAAAACTTCACATTTTCCCCACTTTTGAATATTTGTTCCCTGAAAATTGAGGCGGTCTTCATTTAGGATACAAAAATACTAATGTTTAATAAAAACCGGATATTTTAATACAGGGTGTTCAAAATATCGGTTCACATTTCAATATCTTCAATTTTTATTTTCTCAATTTTTTAAAATAAAACACCCTATATTTTATTATAGAAATAAATAGAGCTTTAAGTTTTCTTTATTTTGACCCCATTATATTGTACTTTATTCGAAAGAGTATTTGAGTACTTAAGCTTTTAATAAAAAATCACGATAAATGTGTACTACTTGTCTCATGGTTTTTGATAGCGCTGTTAAAAAAACCGATTTGACTATTAACCGACTCTCAGTTAACCACGGTTTTTTTCATAAATGGTAAACCCGTAAGCCGGTTAACCGAAAACCTGAATATAACCGGTTCATAAACAGTTTTATAAACCTGTTTAAAAACCGATTTCTAAATCGGTTTACGATCCAGATTAAAAACCTGTTTGTAAACCCGATTATAACCATTTTAAACCTGATTATAAACAGGTTTTCAAATCGCTTTGTCAACCGGTTTACAAACCGTTTCTTAAAGAAGTTTACAAACCGTTCGTTAACCGGCTCAAACTCAGATTATTGGTTAACCGGTTTACCAGTGTTCGAAGCCGGTTAACCGTCACATTGGTTTTTTACCTGCACTATTATAAACTTTGAGCTAAATAGTACACATTCATCGTTTTTATTAAAAGCTTAATTTCTCAAACATTTTTTAGATTAAAGTACCACATGTTGGAATCAAAATTAAGAAAATTTAGGGCTCTATTTATTCCTGAAATAAAATTAGGGTGATGAAAAAAATGAGGAAATAAAGATTGAAGTTATTGAAATTTGAACCCTGTATTGAAATATTCAGTTTTTATGAATCTTTAGTATTTTTGTATCTTAGCTGACAACCCCCTCAATTTTCAGGGAAGAAATATTCAAAAGTAGGAAAATTTTGATGTTTTAAGTGAAATCTTGTTATTGACAAAAAAAATTTAGAAACGTTCATAAGTTGGAACAGTTGCATGCAAATTAAAAGAAAATTTTGAGTTGAACGTAGAACCTATAGGGGCTTGAATAGCCGTCAAGAAATACAGGGTGTTCCATTAAAAAAGTTGAACATTTTTTAAGCCAAACTTTTTTGGGATACTCTGTATATATAAAAATAATTTTAAAATGTGCTTCCTTTAACTCCGTTAGGATCGCCCTAATCAAAATTTTTATCGAAACAAAGGTAAAGGCGTAATCGGAGCCCGGCGCACTAAATGGACACCATGTATAACCCCAATTTAATTATTTAAAAATTGCCAGTGGGGCAATTTGAAAAGGACTTATATTATTTCTTATCACTCTAAAATTATGATTTAGTTAGAGTTTGAAAGTAAAAAACCGTAGAGTTAAGAGTACATAATTAAACGCTGAAAGGAGAGAAGCTACTGAGTGGCCAGACAAATAATCTCTAATTTCTTTGGAATATTTCCTTTGGATATTTGTGTATAATACAAAACTTCACTCACTGAAGCATTTGAGCGAAATTTCTATTCCAGTGTCTAACTTATTTCGAAAACCGTTCACATACTATTTACTATGGAAGGTCACTTCAAATATTTAATCAAATAAAGTAGTACATTATTTAAGTGCTATCTACTCGTATATTTAATTTCCATTTAAAACTTCAAAATAATGTACCTTAACGAATTAATAGAAACCAAAATTTAAATGATTGTATCAACGTTTTCAAATGAGTCATCACTTTGCTCCCTTTGTTACGAAAGAAAGTGGACTTATAGTCGTATAGTTACTAAGCTGTCTCTTTTAGAATTTTCCTCAAGGATGATCTAGGAAATTATTTGAATTAGGCAGTTTTTATTAGGCTGTGTATAATTTACTAACGGTTTTTAGTAAAACAAACATTCATCTCGCATTTTAGCGTATATTTGCATTCTAGTATAACACAAAAACAACTAGCAGCTTAAATATAAGTTTTTATTAAACAAACATTTCCTTTCATTGTCTTGTGCAATTTATTGTTTGGATTATAAAACAGGAAATCAATAGTTCACAATATAACATAACAAAGCTTATACATTGAAAACCAGTGTAATATTAATTTTTTTCAGAAATTTGTATAAATAATAATCGAAATCTATTAACAAACGATATGGAAAAAATTGAAAAAATGTGTTTGGAATTGTCGTTATATACAAAAAGATAATAAAACTTTGCTGGGAAAAGTATGGTACAGGTATGGGAACCTGTAAGCATAAGTAACTCGATAAAGTAGCTTTTATAAAGCGAGGAAAATCAAAATCTCCCACGATTGTATATTTTTGTTATGACCTTTAAGATTTAGGGAGAAAGCGAAAAATGTGTAGACGTTTTCCAACCTTGTTATGCTGCTCCAATTTCAAAACATTTCTCTGCTGCCAGTTTTTATCTGTTCGTTTCAGTTTCTCATATATAGTTGTTTGTCATTATGTTCGAATCCCCTTTTTATTGGAATTTCCTAAGTTGCAGTAAAGGTCGCAATATTTATTAAACACAGTTCATGGGAAAATCAAACAACTATCCCCGTTTGCCAGATTGAATTAAAACCCATTTAGTCCATCCATTGATACCAATCCCGGCTCGGTCTTGTAAATATTTAAAGGGATGTGTAGCGGGTAAACCAGAAAGTGTTAATAACGTCTCTACACGAAAATTTGTGCAGCTCACCAACTTTTCCATATTCAGTAGGCTTAATAAGAATTTATGTTACAAATTGCGAATCGCTGAATTTTTAATTAAGTCTATTTTAAGCCGGCTGCCCCAAATATTTATTTTTAACCCCTATGTAGCACGTTCCAACTTTGCAACTTTCCCAATTAGCGGCAGATCAAACAGCGTTTCGGAGAAGTATGCCACAGTTTATGTATTTAGACAAACCGTTAGCTAAGATTTCCTTTAATCTGGCGCCATTTCGCGTATTTGTTATGTTAGTTGGAACTTCAATTCGAATTAGAGCCCCCGGGCCTATTTTTGTTTCGGTCGCGCATGTCGCAATGAAAGAGGCAGTAAACTTTTATATTGTTTATGTACCTGTTTACGACTTCGCGCTTTGTTATTTTATGGTGTAATTTCGTGTTGTAGCGCGGTGAAATTGATTTTAAAAAATCGTAAATTTGGTATTTCAAGCTTTCGAATTGCAATTAAAAGCTACGACCATAGTAGGTGTGGGTCTGAGAATACATTTTCAGAGCTGGAATGCGTTTTGCTAAAATCAAAACGGCTATTACGAAGCTAAATATTCGATGAAGTTTTTGAGATGGACTTTAAATAGATTTTATTGTTCATTGAAATGTTAAACAGTGTTTAACATGATCGCGTCCTCGAATGTTAAGATACATTTAACATGCATCCACTCATTTAACATGCATCCACTCGCGTCCTCGAATGTTAAGATGCATTTAACATGCATCCACTCATTTAACATGCATTCACACATGTACATGGTAGTCCGATTTCGATTGAGCAGTTTTTAGTACTTATTGTTGATTCAAAGTTATTGCCTCAATGAACAATAAACTAATGAAAGCATTTCGAGGGGAAACCGTCTTAACATTTCTCACATAAATTACCACTCGAATGTTAAGACTGGGTTACCCATCTTAATACGTAAATTACTATTAAGGCATCTAGTAGTGATGCTTTAGAGATGTTTTTGAGTCTTACTTACGAAATGTCGTGGAATAGATATTATTTACTTCCTTACTTTTGCAAAATAGTTTATAGTGCTAAAAAATGTTGTTTAACCACAAATGAAAATTTGAAGAAAATTTTATATATTTCGGTGACTGTGAGTCGAAATATTTTGTTGTTGATTTATGAACAGAAAAGACACGAATGCAAATTTATATTTAGCACAGCGGTAGTCGTGGCAATCGTACAAAATAACAATAAATTTTCATTTACATAAAAAAATAATGTCTAAATTTAAATTAGCGAATGCACCTCAAACAGTTTACAAATTTAAGCTTCAGTCCAAGTACAAGGTTAAGTTTTTTTTACGCAATGTGTCTGTTAAGCTTGCCTTCACAGTTTGTTTACGTCTGAGAAAGGTGAAGGTCTCAATTCCTTATTTTCTGCCATGGATTTAATTGTCAATCTCGTTTTGCCGAGTTCCAACTTTGTTACATTAAAGTTTTGTTTATGTTTGGGTTGGGTGTACAAAGTTTAATTAGACACTTGTATTATCTCCACTAAGCTGTAGCGTCAAATTTTGCATTCAAGTGGAGTTTTGCCGCACCTTAGAACTGTTTCCTTTAAGCTGAAAGTTTAAAATTGAAATTCGGAATTTTACATGGAGTTGTACTATGTAACCTACAATGCGAAAAAATGAGATTAAATTCCTATATTTTCATTGGGAACTAAATATATTGCTGTACCAATTTCAAAGGAGTATAGATTTGATGTTTAGTGTTTAGCCAATACTCCTGAAAATGACTTAGATATTTATTAAAAAACTAAAATATTTTAATATAATTTGGTAGTGTTTTGGTTTTTTAAAATTAAAGGGTTTCTAGTTTTCTACCAGTAATTTAACATCTGTTGTTGACTTTTTGAGCTGAGATTTGTTGGAAAACAAACTAAAACTCCAGTCGAAAATGTTAGAAAGGAGTTTATTAATTTAGATTTACAATTACAGTTAATTGAAATTGCAGATAGAATATGTGTTTAACTTTCTGGTAATATTTACCCTTTGTACTAACCCATAAATTAAATATTTGCAGTACATAAGAGTTTGTATATATGAAATAATTATAGACTATTTGAAAACTTTAAGTAAAAGTAAAGTTTTTAAATATTAATATTAAAGAAGTGAAATATATACTCCATGTAGTTGTAAAATACCTATGTATGATTTTACTGGTATTATGTAATTTTGCATCGATCGTGAGTGTGCTTTTTTCAAATTGCTTCAATTTAAAGTATGAGAAATAATATAATCTATGGTGACACCACGTGTAAATTGTTTGATGTTGATTAAAATTATTTTTCTCATCTTTATCATCATCACATTCGAATATTTAACAACAATATTAGTTTGTTAGGGTTAGACACGGTGTATAAAATATTAGCACTAAAAAAATAGGTTGAATGTGGTTACAGAGTCAGAGATAGAAGAGTGTCAGTGCGGGTTCAAGTTTTCACATTAAAGCAGATTACGGATAATAGCATTGATCAGAACCTGTTTATGTATATTGTATTTATAGACTTCAAACAGGCATACGATACTATAAAAAGGAAAATGTTATATTTGAATGAGAGAACTAGGAATACAAAACAAGCTTGTTGTTGTTTGTTTGTTTGTTAATGGACAATGTCTAGGCATGCAGAGTACCAGGTACCTTAGAACACCGACTGCTGTAGTCGCATGGTCAAAGTCCAACTTAAGAATTTTGCCGAGACTAAGGAGCTCCAACTCTAGCAAGGGATAGTTTACATGCTACACATCGTAGTAACATGGAACCCACGGCTTTACATCACTTCCAAATGATGGCATTCTGTAGAAGCTTTAATCTGCATTTTTGATTTTTAAAAACCTCACCGGGACCGGGATCGAATTCGCGACCTTAGACCAGTAGTCAGAACGTTAACCACTGAACTACCGACCCCAGCTACAGAACAAGCTTATACGTCTAGTTAAGCTGACCCTAAACGAAGGTTCAAGGTACGGGTAAATGGACATGTATCAGAAACGTTCCTGGTAAGGAAAGGTTTAAAGCAAGGGGACCCATTATCCACCACCTTATTTAATATCGTATTACAGACTGCGGTAAGAGCAAACCGGACAAAAACAAAAGGAACAATAAATTATCACGTATGCGGAAGACATAATAATTTTAAGGACAAAGAAGGTAGGCGCGATCAAAAAGATAGAAAAAGAAGCCAAAAGTAAAGGACTAAAAATAAACGAAAAGAAAACTAAATAGCTGATAGTGAAAGAAGAACAAAATAAAAGTCAATAAAGCAAGTTTGAATTTATGACGAAAGACATGGTATAATACAAATTTGACAGAGTGGATACTTTGAATTTTCTCAGAGTGACGGTAACAAGTACAAGTGAAGAAAATACAGCAATAGAGAGAATACCTAAAGGCAACAAATATTTAGGAACGGTTAGAAATATCTTTAAATAATGAAATGTCTCAAGAAACACAAAGATAAGGACTTACCATACAGTTATTCGGCCGGTAGTTATATACAGTGTGACCAGTAAAGTCCGCATCATATGGGATCTTTTTTTATTAATAGCTTTTTCGAAATTTGACTTTGGCATCAATTTGTGCTTCGATCGAGATGAAAATTAACCAAAAAAATAGTAATCACGTCATTCGCATTATCTGTCAAATTTTATTTTTTTTTCAAAAAAAAATTCAAAAGTGGGGTTATTTCTCAAAATATCGAAAAAAGTTATTAGAAAAAGTTTTTCTAAATGCAAATTTTAGCCCATATGCAAAATTTCAGCTGTATAAGATAATTTAGATTTTTTGCCCATTTTTTTAAATTGCACCACTGCTGCAAAATAAGACTCAACGCAACCTACATAAAACTTCTTAGTTTTGACAATGCTTTATTTCACACACATTTTCTTTAAAGTAGCGCCATATTAAATGTGTGTTTTTCTACAAAATCCAAATAGGGCTAATAAAATTTGGTCACATGTGATGCAAAGTTTATTTGTTTTTGACCCTGTATAATGTAACTTCATAAAATAACGTGTATTACTTTTAGACACAAACTGCGTTTTCAAAAATAGTTATTTTATGGAGTTACATTATAGAGGGTCAAAAACAAATAAACTTTGCATCACATGTGACCAAATTTTAATAGCCCTATTTGGATTTTGTAGAAAAACACATATTTAAAATGGCGCTACTTTAAAGAAAATGTGTCTGGAATAAAGCATTGTCAAAACTAAGAAGTTTTATGTAGGTTGCGTTGAGTCTTATTTTGCAACAGTGGTGCAATTTAAAAAAAATGGGCAAAAAATCAAAATTATTTTATACAGCTGAAATTTTGCATATGAGCTAAAATTTGCATTTAGAAAAACTTGTTATAATAACTTTTTTCGATATTTTGAGAAATAACCCCACTTTTGAATTTTTTTTGAAAAAAAAATAAAATTTGACAGATAATGCGAATGACGTACTACTATTTTTTTGGTTAATTTTCATCTCGATCGAAGCACAAATTGATGCCAAAGTCAAATTTCGAAAAAAGCTATTAATAAAAAAAATCCCATATGATGCGGACTTTACTGGTCACACTGTATATGGAGGTTAAATCAAAGGGGGAAGGAAGCACTGGAAATATGGGAAAAGAAGAGTACTGAGGAAGATATATTGAGGGAAGAAAGTAAAAGAGCAATGGATGAGAAGGGCGAACCAAGAATTAAGAGAGGGCACAGAGAATGCGTTGGTTGGGACATGTTGCGAGTACTAACAGGGGCCATCATAAGAAAGAGAAAAATGGGAAAACGGCGGGCGAAATCGACTGAAGCAGTAGAAAAAGACCTGCAGTAGCTGGGAATAACAGATTGGAGGCGGTTAACGGGCAACAAAAAAGAATAGTGGAAAAAATGCAACCAAGGCATGAGGCTACTATAGGCTCGTAGCGCTGATTTATACAGGGTGTCCCAGATAAGAGCAACTACATGGGGATTTCGGAAACGGCAAGAGATACAGGGTGGCTTAAATGAGAGAAAAGTTGCGCTATTCTGAGCCCAGTCAGATGCTGTATCGAAATTAAAAATATCTACAGGGGTTTTTAAAATATCGAGCAAAAACAAAAAATTGTGGTTTTCGAAAAATTGCAATATCGTCGCCATCTTGTAAACAAATTTAATAAAATTTGGTAATTTTGTATTAGCGACTACGGCCAATCGAATGACGTTTACGAATTTTTTCTAGGCCTTCTAGATTTTTTGCAACCATAGCCAACTTTGTTATTTCTTATGGCCGCCATATTGGATTTATACGTCATTAAATAGCGCATAAAAATACCTTTTCAACCATGTATAACAGACCTATCTTTAGATGACGGAAAGTTAAATTTATTAAAAAAACAGTTTTTCACTTAGTTGGCTGTGAAACAAATGCCGCAGTTGTGTTTTCTTAAAAATGTCTTTAAAAAATAATCTTTTATTTATGATACTAAAGTTAACAACTAATACATTATTTATGATTAAACTCACAACCAAAAAAAAACCGATGACAGAGCGTTGAATTAAAATAAATTAAATTAAATGTTCGAAAATTCCACCGTTGTTATTAATGCACGTCATGCATCGATGAATTAGAGACATACATGCATCTTTAACCATATGTCCAGGCATTTCTTCAATGGTTTGAACAACGGCTGCCTCAAGTTCTTCTACTGTATTATAAGGAGTACAATAAACTTTATCCTTTAAATATCCCCAAAGGCAAAAATCAAGTGGCGTAAGGTCCGGCGAGCGAGCAGGCCAGGCAACCGGACCTCGATTTCCTATCCAGTTATTTCCATGTTGCTGATTCAAATAGTCAGTTATGATTCTTGCATTATGTGGAGGTGCTCCGTCTTGCTGGAACCACATGTTTGCTACATCTTGAAGAGGCAAATTTTCTAAAGTTTGGTCGACGTAATTTTGTAATATTTCAAGATATCGAGGTGCAATCAAATTATTATGAAAAATGTTAAATAGTACGTGTCCGTTTATGACTCCTAGCCATACATTAAAACCCCACTTAACTTGATGACGCACCTCACGATGTAAGAACGGATTTTGATCGGCCCAGTACACGTTGTTGTGTCTGTTAAATACCCCGCAGTTTGTAAATCTGCTTTCATCAGACCACAGAACCTTAAGCGGAAATTGAGGATTTTCTTGGCATTTTTCTAAGAACCAATTGCAAAACGATATTCTCCTTTCTAAGTCACCATCTCGGAGTCCTTGACTAATATGTTCTACATATGGACGATACTTGTATTTTTTGAGAATTCTCTGAGCAGTTGATTTAGGCACTTCAACATTATTTTCGATTTGACGAAGGGAGGTACGAGGATTGTCGATAACACTTTGCAAAACAAGATTTTCCATATTTACATTTCCCACTCTATTTCGATTGTGTTTTTTAAAGGAACCATAAGTAAGTAAATTATTTCTAAGCATTCTGAAGATCGACAAACCTGGTTGCCGTCTTTCTGGATATCGCTGAAAGTACATATCTTGAGCTCGTTCAGCGTTCCTCCGGCACAAAATGAAACAATCATACATATCCACTTTTTCCCGATTTGAATACCTTTCCATATTAAATATAAAAATTAAACTCTTAACAGATAGAACCAAATAAATAACAAAGTTTTGACAGATAGTTACATAGCTAAAACAACAAACACAATTGCGGCATTTGTTTCACAGCCAACTAAGTGAAAAACTGTTTTTTTAATAAATTTAACTTTCCGTCATCTAAAGATAGGTCTGTTATACATGGTTGAAAAGGTATTTTTATGCGCTATTTAATGACGTATAAATCCAATATGGCGGCCATAAGAAATAACAAAGTTGGCTATGGTTGCAAAAAATCTAGAAGGCCTAGAAAAAATTCGTAAACGTCATTCGATTGGCCGTAGTCGCTAATACAAAATTACCAAATTTTATTAAATTTGTTTACAAGATGGCGACGATATTGCAATTTTTCGAAAACCACAATTTTTTGTTTTTGCTCGATATTTTAAAAACCCCTGTAGATATTTTTAATTTCGATACAGCATCTGACTGGGCTCAGAATAGCGCAACTTTTCTCTCATTTAAGCCACCCTGTATCTCTTGCCGTTTCCGAAATCCCCATGTAGTTGCTCTTATCTGGGACACCCTGTATATAATATGTATAAACAAATGAAACATATAAGTACTTCATGTAGTTGTAAAATACCGGTGTATGATTTTACGGATATTATGTAATTTTGCATCGATCGTGAGTGTGCTTCTTTAAAAATTGTTTCAATTTAAAATCTGGGGAAAACCTTATAATCTATGATGAGAAACGTCTAAATTGTTTGATCTTTATTAAAATGATTCTTCTTTTCATCTTATCGTGTCATCATCTTTAACAACAAGGCCTTTCTAAAGTATATTTTAATATATAGGTTCTTGTACATTATTTCAACCCTCCCAATATCAAGACGGTTGCTCTTCCCAAAATTAATATGCCATAAGACATGAGGACCAATACGAAGTAAAAAACTATAAAGTTATTTAATCAATAGTAGTGAAGGCAGGCATTAGCCTTATTTCGCTGCAGAAACTGTTTCTTTGATTATACCACGATATTTTGTAGATTTTGCAGAGCGAATGTAATATTAATAAAATCCAATTGACTGCTTGCACGTAAAGGTGTTAAATAAAGTTTTAAAAATTATATCACAATACGCCACAAATTAATAAAAAACATAATTTTGAGAAAGGTCTGCTTGCAAACTATAAATTACGGACCCTTAAAATAATTTTTACTTGCCTCGTGTAAAAAACGTAATGTAATTGTGAAATCTGTAAAGGGATTTACACGGAACTTCCCTTGCAAGTGCGGCACATCGATCGCTAATATTTCCGTCCGAGCCGACTGCGGTCTGCGGCGATCGCCACAAATTTCTATACCTTCTACTGTGTTCACCGTGTATCTGTTTACTCTCATTTTCATCAAGAGTAAAAACTTGAGCTACGTGCAAATTATTACTCTTATCTATTCCTGAGTTAAAGCAAAAATAGATAACATTCTATTTCTTAAGGTGATTACTTTATATATATTTGACTGAGAGTATATTTGGTTTCGAGTCAGGTAAACTCGCATTCGATTTTACTTTGCTGGTGGCCCTTTGCAGTACGAACAACTGCAACATTTGTATAGTTATACTGCTCGCTTTCTAGCTTCTTAGTTCGTATTAGACTATTAGAGTGAGCGCGGGAGCAGTTGCCTTAATTAAACCGGTTATCTTTATCTGACTGTGGACTTCATACTACCAGCAGAGTAAGATCGAATCTGAGTTTAGACATCGAATTCGCATGCAAAATATCGTCTTCGTCAAACAAATAGTTTTTGAGGTAGGGGCTCTCAAACGTGAAGATCTGAAAAAATCTCGGAAGGTGATTTTTTCACGATTACAATACTTGTTTCGTCTTTAGATGAGGGAAGTAACAAATCACCTTCCAAGGTTTCTTTAGATCTTCACATTTCAGGTTCTCTAGATGACGAAAAAAATGTTTTTTTAATTTTGACATATAGTGTCACCTCTCAAAACAGAATGAGTTTCGAAACGTCATACTTGTCGTAAATGGTTATGAAATGAAAATATTTCACAACTAGTGATGAAAAGTATATCAAATAACACATAATACACAATACACAATACATTGACATTTACTTGACATGCCATTTATAATTTTATCAGTTTAAAATATAAAGAAACAGTTTTTCTCAAAATTAAACAAGGTTTGTACCGAACACGCAACACAAGTGAGGCATTTCCTCACTGGTTTTATAAATAGCTATGGCTTAATACCGCCTATCTTTCTGTCGGTCTGTCTGTGTGTTGGTGGTAGAGCTCAAAAGCTACTTGTTGGATAAAGACGATAGTTTACATGTGGATTAGATGTCTACCTGGCTCGAAACCGACTACACTTTCGGCCAAATATATATAGGGCAACCTTACAAAATATAATTTTGTCTCAAGAACTATTAGTAGATAATAGTAATATTTTGAACACAGCTCGCTCAGGTTTTTACCCTTTACGAAAATCGGCAATTTAGGGATCCAACAGCTACAGGGTAAACCTCGTAAAAGGGACAGTAATTTACAGCGGTCGCTGCTGACCGCACTTGTGAGGGAAGCTCCGTGTAAAAATCTTTTCAAGATTTTTTAAAATATTTTGCTGTATTATCCACAAATGTGAACGCAACCTTTTAAAAGTTGATATAAATCCTACTCAATAGATTCTTTTTGCCCACAAGAAATTCCAAAGTTATTATTTTATGTTTACTGGTAGTTAATCAAAATCGACATTTCATTTTCATCATATTGTAAAAATCGTAAGCAACATTCTTAATTTGGGGATAATTCCTAGTGCGGAATTACATTTTTTATAAAAAAGTTAGGTACTATGGACTTACACGAGAAAAGTTCATTGCTTCGCCAGAAGTTGCAATTCAAGTTTTCGAAGATTACGTTTTCTGTTAACTGTAACAGACAATTTTTGGTCTATTCTAGTAATATTTTTGTGAAACAGCACTACTAGATTTCTAATTTTAAAAGAAAATACATAATGCTATGTCATGCATTTTGGAATTTTAGTTTTGTGGGCGAGTGCAGAATTCTTAAATTTCTAATTCACAACGCAGCTTACATTTCCACCAAATTCTTTTGAGAATTTTCTAGAGCTACTCCTTTACACATAATATCTTCAATCCTTCCCTCTGTCTTTAAATAAGCACCTTATTTATAATAATAATATGTATATATTAATAAAATACATACATTAACCCAGAAACAAAATAAATAGTGAATAGGGCGAAGTTCAGCTGCAGAATGAAAAATTCTGCAAGTTGCTCTACCGCTTAACCCTAAGTTAAAATTTCTAAATCCAGCTTTATATTATGTTCTTCGTTCATATTCAATATCAGTTAAAGTTCATGGAACAAATAAAAATAATACATTAGTTATTTTGACCATTGCGTAAAAGATTATTGATTCGTGACCGAAAGCAGGAAGTCAGCGTTAATTTGAGGGCTCGGGGTAAGTCATTATACCATTCTGTAAAATTATTAAAAAGACAGCGTTTTCCAAATTCAAAGTAGCATAATGGAATACTGGCATTGCCCCTAAACCTCAAATTTAAGTAATGTACATTTTTTGTACGAAATGATATCTTATAAAATATGGAGGAGTTTTATACAAAATAAATGTACGATATAGAAGTGCGTAATGTAATGATTTCCAGTTAAACATATTTAACCATTTAACGTCTTTTCATTTAGATGAAATTTTATTATAACCAAAACTAAGACGTAAGCACGCATTATATAGTTTCAGTAACCTGGCATTGTCCTACGCTTCGAGACATGGTCCATACACTACATCGTCATAATCAATCTGAGATAGAACTAAATTATTACATAAAATGGTTTTGACTTTTGTATTAAATAGGTGGCAATTTACAAAAATTGACTTTAAATTACAATAGGCTTTTTGCATAAATTTTGATGTATTTTTTTGAAACGTCCAGCCGACAATCACACCTAGATTTTTAACACTGTCAATAACAGGTATTACATTATTATTTATTTTGAAAATAATTTTACTTTTACAATCTCGATTTGAGCCATGTTACCAAAAAATATTACCGCCAATTTCTCTCCCTCAAGCTTAAGTACTTGTTGCTGTGAAATGGTAGCTGGCCCTTCCAGATCTTCATTTATAGGCTTATTAGCAGTAATAATATTCTGAATATTAAAAGAAAAATAGTCATCAGCGTAAAAATGTGATGCATAACAATTTAACGTACGTGGGAAGTGTGAGATACAGATTGTAAATAAAAGAGGCCCAAGAATAGACCCTTGCGGAACTTCTGTTGTATTGTTGCAAAATTTAGATAACTTACTAGTCACTTTAACGGCTTGCGAGCGATTTGGCAAATAGTTACTTAGTAAAGAAATTGCATTTGACAAACAATATATGTCCTACATCCAAACCATAATCCTTTATCTAATAGACGTGTCTGTCCGGGACGCTGTTTTGTCTGTCTGGGACGCTGTTTCAGCAGCCAAACCGTAAGAGATAGAGAAACAAGTTATTAAAGTTATATGTTTGGAATGGTCATGTCAGGTCAGAAACCGAATTTCAGTCTCTAACACTAATTATTATCTTAATTATAATCCTAAATTTTTAGGTTAGATTCTAGGCAATTTTTATCAAGGCGAATGCGACTGGTAGTTTGCTACCAACAATGACGTCATATACGTACGTGTGGTGAATACGCGTTCTATTTCCAAACGGTCTTTTTTGTTTTATTAAATAAGACATTTGTCTCACTGGACTGCTAGTTTCTGTTCTAATTTTTAACACGATTTTCAAATAATTGAAACAAAATGTTTGCATTTAACTAATATTTTATAAAAGCTAAATCTTGGGTAACTCAATTTTTCATCGCATGACAAATTTCTACTCACAAAATCAGGACAGCGTCATCCGCATATGCAAGTGACCATTTAAATTAGTAAGTAGCAGCAAATCATTAATATACAGTGTGTTTAAACTGAAATGAAACCTATGTATCTTTTCTATTTTTATATTTGTACAAACTTCTAAAAAATGTACTGTTAAGATCATTTCTGAAACCTTTTTGTGGCGTGATATAATTCATGCTGGCAAAATACCCATTAAACAGCATAAAATGTTATCTTCATTTGTTTGCTACAAATATTCGTATCTGGAGGTTTTTGCAGATGCTATTTTTTTAAAACAAAGCCAGCCGATCTTGTTTGTTAGGGCAAGTTTAAGTAAATTGGCAGTTTTAGTCGTTCATAGTAGGCTGATGTACAGGGTTGGAAATAATCCAAATAAGCAGCTTGTTCACTTAGGAGTCTGTACAAACCACCAAAATTACAAATCATTATTGTTAATAATATTTATATGTCTTAATTTGAAGATATTAAGAATATCACAGGTCGAGTATGGTGTCTTGGAGTACTCCATATATTACTAGTATTTCTGAGTAATACCGATAAGCTAGTAAGCACTGAAATAACATCCCCCCTTCTCAGACATCTCCTTCTCTTGAATTTTTAGGTAGATACTAACTATGAAGCGTTTTATAAGTAATGTTTTGCGAGAACTACTAAACGGAAAAAGATGAATTGTTAGCAGTATTTATGACAATTGTATAGAACTGGAAATAATTACTGGCCACAACACGAAACAGTTTTAACTCCTCTGATTGACGTAGCTTCATCTGATACTAGTTTTCCATATTCTTTCAAAAGGAGATCATTGTATTTGGACTGAAAGAACGTGCTGGACCAAACACTGTATCATGTTGGTTTATACATACGGCAAACTGCCTTTAGTCATAGACAATTAATTTTACGTGGATGTCCCGATCATGTTCTCTTTAATTTCTTTATTGTTTAAATAATCCTAAGGAATTTTGTACAGAGTTCGGCAGAATAATATTACCATTTTTAAAACGTCATAAGTTTGGGCAGGATGCACTGATCTTAAAGATCAAACATGTATTAGATTCTACATACCTTCGGATTTGATATGTCAAAATAGATCGCTGGCTTTTACACTACAGTACAATGTGCGTTTCGGTTGGACTTTGAGACACCAGTGGCAGAGGGGATGCACCACGTCGAGTGGCCATTCGCAGATGGGTCAGAAAATAGCAAGAAGATGGATTGGTTCAAAACAAAAACAGAATGGCTAGTGGAAGATCTGTTAGAAATGAAAAAAAAATATTGAACAAGAATTGCATTTGAGTGTTTCAGCGATACTTTTTGGATATCAAGTAGGCCAGACCGGATTTTTTCCTATGAAGCTAGCTGAAAGAGAAAGTTCTTTTTCATATTTTTTAACAAGATAGACGACTTAAAAGAACTGCATTCATGCCAAAGTTGAAGGTATCCCCGACGAAATTATGTGTAGTCATGGTAAATTTGAACGACTTCGCACTTGTATTGAACAAAATGGTAGTAATTTGAAAGGTTTGATAATTGGTCATAAAATTCAAATGTGTATAGAACAATTTGTGATAACAATAAGTAATGTGTTTTGTTTTGTTCAAAAGTTATGGCGTTTTGAAAATGGTAACATTATTCTGCCGAAGTCTGTAGAACCGTAAATATGGCGGGCGTTTAATAGAGATTTTGTAATGCCCTTTAAAAATACTTCTGACCTTTGAGTTTTAAGTACCCATATGTACGTATTATAATAACAGTATTATGACTTCAGGTTTAAGGCTGACGGCTTAATGAATTTGTTTAATGGAACAATATACAGATTTTAGTTATCACACATTTTAATTATATGTAGTAATTTTTTATTTCAATCAATATAATATTTCTATCCTCATCAGTTGCGAAATTTTTGATTGCTAGTCAAAGGGATAAAAATGTATTTGAAAATATTCACAAAACCCTGAAAACTTATATTTTTCTGTATTTGACGGAAATTGGAATTTAAGAAAGCGGATTTTAGCTAAAAAGGCGAACAAGAACGAAACTTTCCAGACATTATTAACTTTTTTAATTTTAAGGTAGCTTTTACGCTTACATCGAATACAAATTTATAACATTAACGTGACCTAGTTTGATCATCCTACGCGCGGTTTGTGCTAGAAGTTCTTCTCATTACTTTATATTCTTTTCAACGCCAATATTTGCTTTCGCGGGATCTCACGCAGCAATCGCGCTTGGGACACGTTTTGACTTTTCAGTTAGTTGCACAAGTAGGCTGAACTGATGATCTTGCAATAAAAATCCAGAAAATTGACGATTTCCAACATACTGGATTTGAAGAATTTAGATTGATTTTTTCGATTAAAATTCAAATCTTCAATACGTACATCAACGGGAATCCATTCGATTTCTCCCAGAGCAACCCAGGAAGCGGCGTGGATAATGCCCCAAAGGCCGTCCCCTCCGTCCGGAAGGTGCGCCGTGACGTAGAGGGAAGCAGCCAGGATCTGGGTCTCGGAAGAGACATCTAACTGGAGAACGTGCAACCTGCCTGAAGACTCCTCTTTTAGCTCGTCCGCCACTGGGTTATCGACCGCGTTTTGGAAACCTGCAAACACGGTGAAGCCCATGTCGTCCAGGACTCGAGCGAGGGCGCTTCCTATTCGCGAATCACATCCTGTTATCAGCACCGCTTTCCCGACTATTGGTATCTGCAAGAAAAGAAAGTTTTTTACATATTTAACATTAGGAAAATGGTTTGTTTGAGTGGCTTTATAGCAACGGAGATAATAGGCTGGTGTGGGAGAAAATTCCATTAGTTATGAAAATAAAGACGGATTTTAGAAACTTTGAAACATATGATACTGCTTCACTGTGGAAGTTAATAAAGTATGATCAAAATTTATTTTCATCTAGTATGGCTATGGAATACTTCCTAATTTATGAATGCAACTATAACTCACTTAAATCACAAATGTCAAGTTTGACATTTAAGTATAAACGTTGTTGCATTCATAAATTAGGAACTATTCCATGGCCATACTAGATGAAAATAATTTTTGATCATACTTTAGTTTAGTGGCGCTACTTGTAATTTAAATATACCTGTAGTCAGTACCGCAAGCCCTCGACGTGGTTGCCCAGAGACTACTTAAAATTAGAACTTTTCATTAAAAGATTAAAAAGTTTGGGCAGCGGAAAAGTGTAGTCTAAGTAGAGCTAACGATATAAATATACAGTGTGTTTACCAATTATCAGACAGCCAAAGTACTATCGGGAAATGATTAGATGATCTACTATTGTTGTGTACGTATTGAGCTACTGATCAGTAAGAAGTGAAAACAATATTTTTCACTTTCGCTATCGTACGTATGTTATTACAATGTTGTTTGTAGGGAGGTAGGTTGATTTTACGGAAAAGGTGTTAATTGCTATTGACGACGGAACGTAGCAACTCACTTACGTCCCTAGAGAAGATAACTAGTTTATTAGCGTATCAGTTGACACTTATGATATACATCTCTTTAGTACTTTATTCAAATGTTAGAAGTAAATTAATCAAAAGTCAAAAATAAAAACCGATTTATTTAATTTACGTGGGCGTGAAAAACATCTAATATGTAACTCGGGAAATAATTTTTGACCATTCTCGGACTCTATTGCCAGCCCGATCTTCGACTGGTAAATGCTATTTACTTCCCTTGATGCATAAATAACTAGTTTGTACTCCGGCATCATCAATGTCAACTTATGCACTCATATTGATGTTATAATCACAGTTTTACCGCACAAGTGTTTTAATATATTTATCTCAATCGGTGTTGTTATAGACTATTAACCAAATTAATTTTAGTATCGTTAAGAGCTTCATTACCGTACTGAGTGCGGTATCTATCCATTATTGCACTCACTGCAGTAATGGATAGATATTACCGCACTCAGTGCGGTAATGGATATTTTCGCACTCTTTTTATATAAAAAATTGAACCAGAATTTATTGATGAAGATAAAATATTGACCACTACTCGTTTGCTTATGGCACTTAACGAGACTCGTTTGATTGCCGCAAAACTCGTCTCACCGCCTTGTTTTGGCAATCAAACTCGTTTCGTTAAGATGCTCAAGTGTTTCGCGAGAGCGAGAACGAGAGCGAGAAGTGGTCTCTCTCGTTCTCGCTCTCGTAAATCCTGTAAAATTTGTTCTCGATCTCGCTCTCGATTACGAGAAAATTTCGCATATAAGAGGATGATTATATTAGAATTTTTTAACGGACAAGAATTAATTATACAAAAACATGTACTAGGAAGCCTAATTTATTTAAAAAACAAATGTCTACTTCTTTCAGCTTTGCGTCATCTTTTTAAATTGTAAAAAAATACAATGCATTATGATGCACGGTACAGTTAGCGAACATAATGCTGTGCATTATAACGTATTCTAAGTTTTTACATAAAAACTATTAGCTATACAAAAGCACACAAGACTACCCACTTTAGAATGGTGTAACTGTGTTAACCCAGCGGGGAGGAATTAAAAAAAAGTGTATGTGCAAAATTTGTATGTTTTAACGTTCTGTATAGCCTCGATGTATATTGGTAAATAAATGTGTTATATTAATTTCAGAACTTGTCGAGCAACTTTGACCAAACGACAGTCAAGTGGTTAGCAATTAAGAATTCGCCCTTCAATTTCTTCGACGATGATGCTACTCAAGATTTTTTTCGAAATATTAAAATTTCAAATAATACAACTATGCCAAAAAAAGATTTAATAAAAAGAAAAGTGTTTGAAGAATAGAAAAAGATTGAGAGGAACGTGAAAGAAATTTTCCAACGAAAATTCTCCAAAATTTCTTTTACAGTTGATGGTTGGACTTCAATTTCCGGAAGGTCGAATTACGGAATTACGGCGCATTTTATAGACAACAATTTCAATTTACAATCCTTGGCTTTAGATTTTGTACCTGCAAAGGGTAACCACTCGGGAAATGATATCGCCCAAGCATTTATGAAAAGTATAAAATCATACGACATAATGGATCGAGTGAAAGGGATTACGGTAGATAACGTGTCGTCGAACACTACTTTCATGGCAGAACTAAAGGTTCTGATGAAAGAAGCTGGAATAGAATTTGACTCAGAAAATCAACATTTCAGGTGCTTCGCACATATACTAAATCATGCCGTACAAGATATGCTACAATTGTTGAAGAGCAGAAAAGAAGAAGACAGCAGTGAGGACGATGAAGATAATTCAGATAGCGAAAACCTCGAAGAAGACTTTGAAGAGGCCCAAGCTAATTGCGAGGAAGAAATTGACTATAAAGAGGGTACCTTCGATTTTTCTACAGTAATCGCCAAGGTTAGAAAAACCTTTATTAAAATAAGAAAATCGGAGCAACTTCAGATTAAACTGAAAAATTGATGCGATACGGTCGAAGTAACTTGTATAAAACCATGTTTGGATATTAAAACCCGATGGAACAGTACGCATCACATGTTGGAAAGCGCAGTTAGCTTGAAAGAACCCCTAAAATTGCTATACTGCAATGCAGAACAAGTCGAAAAATTCAAACTTTCTGATGGTGAGTGGGAGCTTATGGCCACAATTTATAAATACTTGAGACCTTTTAAAGAATGTTCACAGATTTTATGTGGGCAAAACTATGTGTTGTATTATTGGTTGGGGCGGAGCAGGTGGGATGTATGTGGAGCGTGTTAAGATAATACAAAAATGCATCTTAAAGGTAATTCTGAAAAAAAAATATTTTATATCCTACTCACCTCGTTTATCAAGAAACTGAAATGTTTAACGTTTCTCAATTGTACTGTCTTTCTATCTTAAAATATATAAATAAAAACCCGTTGTCTATTAGTCGATTTGCTCATGAATATAGTACTAGAAACAAAACTGATGCTATTCCAATAAGAACGAATAAGGCAATTGGCCAAAAATTCTTAAAATACTATGCACCAAAAGTTTTTAATAAATTTCAGAGATACATTAAAGAATCAGATATACATCTAAATTTCAGAAATGTTAAAAAAGTTTGTAAGATCTTTGTGAGGCACAATATTAGAGACATGACAGATTTCAGTTAAGAGTTTCAACAAAAAAAGATGCAGTTTGGAGCGGGAGCGGTTTGTGTGAATTAATTTAATAATTGATTCGCATAAATAGTTTTTGTTTTAAAGTTAATTTGTTAATTAATATGTTACACATCATTTATCGTTTTTACTTTAAATAAACGGACAAGTAGAATAATTATGATTATACAGCGCAATACCACACGCGACCTTTAGCGGTCTAAGTGGTCTAATCCTGTTATTCCTAAATGATACTTTGTTTATATTATTTTTGATAAATAGCTTTTTTTATATGTATGTATAGATAAGGTTCTTCTTTATTATTACTATTATTATTATTGTATATTCATGTGTTTCATTTTCGAATAAATATTAATATAAATATATATAAAAAATTCCTCTTGTAATCGTGGCATTTAACATGCTATTGGACAGAATTGACAATATAATAACAGATCTTTCTGAAAAGCAAAGAACTAATGTTGAAGAAATTATATTATCAGCTTACTTGGCCGGGAAAAACAAATTGATGAAACATTATAATAAGAGTAACTGGATTTATTGTGTAATTTTGATTTTAGACCCACGTCACTAATTGGCAACATTTAATTTAACGACTTGGGGAAAACAAATGATGGATTTTTCGTATTCCATGTTTGAAAATATTTTCAAAACGAAATATCATGTACCTAATGAAGACAAAGGAGCAGAAGTTGCTGGAGAAGAACATAAAACATTAACGAAAAAAACTAATCACGATGATGATCTGGATTTCACGTCCTTATTTGAAGAAGAAACTTCAGAAAACAACTGGAAATAAAATTCTCGCTCTCGGCCACCCTACCTCTCGTTCTCGTTCTCGGCTTACATTTTCGCTCTCGTTCTCGGTCTCGGTCTCGTTCTCGGTGAGAGAACGAGAGCGAGAGCGAAAAAACTCTCGTTTCTCGCGAAACACTCTAATGCTCATAATCAAACGTGTATCGTTAACATCTATTACCACACGCATTTGTTAAATAATTTCCAATAGTAGTGACTTTTTATTTCTGAAAAAATCAAATAAAATTGGATTAAAATGCTATAACCTCCTTCGCACAAAAATATTGTAGGTACATCACTCTTATCTAAAATCCATTACGATTATAAACTCGCTCTCTTGCAGCACTCCACTACATCTCGAGCTTAAAATCGCTCGTTCTTAATATTCGATTTTACGCACTTGTTATATAACCAATCTCGATGAGTGCACTACGAAAACAGTTAGTTTCATAGCAAGTACTGAAAGTGAGATTTTATAGGACGAGCAGGCAAATTCGAATCCTGGAAGCTTTCCAGTCGAGTAAAAACATTTTTAGTACCAGCTGTGTACAATATGTTTTGTTAAATTGTGATAAGAGTTTACAAGTTGATACAATAATAAGGCAATTCAACTTTCCAGTAGTGGTGTGCTCGGTGTCACAGATCGGGTGTTTCTAATACTGTCAATAATTTAGAAATTTGTGGGAAGGTGAAGTTGCACAGTTCAGTAGCTTGAGACATGTGCTAGAAAACCCTATCTGATTATTGCTGTTTTATATTACCAGTACCGTAAAGTAATTAATTACGATACTAGTCCTGTAAAGAAGTGTTTTCTGTTGATGTCCTGGTTACCATGATATTAATATTATTGTATGATTTAACAAAATCGATCATTAAATTATGGTTTTCCAATGTTAATTTGACTACTATGTCTGATATTTTGAGAAACATTATATACGGTTACTAAAGCCTGGCAACAAAACTCTCTTATTCAAATGGTATGTATGTATGTATGTATGTATTATCGATAACCTCATTTTACCTTGCGATGAAGAGGCTGGTGCTTTATGCGCTTGCATCGGTCGGTACAATTCAACTTGCCCTGGATTTGGGATACAAAGTTGGAGAGTGTCTTTTGTACTTGCGCAGCAACCATTGTGTGAGGTGTGTGTCATGGTAATGTGTTAACTTTGTTACTCTATCTCTAAGGTCTGTGGTTCTGAGTAGAGCACAGTTAATTTGTTGCCCAATTGGTCTCACCGAGCCCGATTACAATCGCCAAGGCTGCGGAAAAATTATTGTTCCCACGGGATTCGAACCGAGGACTTGCTTAATGCAAGCCTAGGGCCTACCCAACTTATTCAAATGGTTTAGGATATAAATCCAAAAATCGAGGATGTCGAATTAGAATATGTTTTGCGTATTTCGGAGAGATTCTTTGAGTTTTCTTTGCTCTTGCACGATCTTAAACTTCTTCACACGTAGGCGATATAATTTTACATTAGCGAAGTTCTAAAAATATGGAGCACAGTTTTAATTCCATATAATTTTCTATTGCCATGATTTAGTCATCTTTGGACAACACATCGATCGGTAGGAAACAAAAACTAGAAGTTTGATATGTACATCGTTAAATAAACATTTTTTGCAGGTGAGTTTACGGTTACCATACCCAATCAGCAGCCATACTTATTACTTAACGCTTTCTGTTATTGTCCAATTGGCCTGTTTAAAATTAGCCTATTACACTAGGTCTCTATATTTTTATTTTGAATAGTTACTTGCGAATTTATTGTAAACGAATATTGAAGTAAAATGTAATACGAAATTGTAAGCTTTTATTTTAAAAACACACGCAAAAAGCAAGCAACATTAAAGTAAAATATAAACAAGAAACATTTCAGTTTGTACATATAATCAAACATAAAATGATAAAAGCAAAGCAAAATTACCAACTTTAAAATGCAAACACAGGAGTCACGAGAGGTAATATTAATATGTAAGCGGTAAATTCTAAGTGAGAAATGCTATTATGGATATAGGTTCGATTTTCAACGGTTGCTGCGATATAAAATTTACACCATGAATTTCAAACACTCCCATATAAAGAAAGGGTGTTAGGATCTGAGGTTTATACTGTCCTTTTCGTTCTATCAATCTTTCTGGAAAGTTTTACATTAAGTACTGCCTAACTTGCATGATATAGTGAGTTGAAGCTCCATTATGTTGAGCCTGCTAGCAATGCATTTTTTTTAGTAAAATTGGTAACTCGTGTCTAAAAAAAATGAATGTCCCATGCAGACGTGTGTTATCAAAAAATAGTTTTCAATTACTTCACAGCAAATATTTACGGAAAATGTATATTACAAGTTACTTTCTCACGTTATTAAGACCATTACGAGTAAATTTAGCTTCGGCAGATAGATGTTAATCAAGATATTTCACCGTGCTTGTAAGGTGATGCAAAATTGTACACGATGTCGATGGTCGCTTGGTACGATATATTGTGCTCTTTTTATGTGAACATGAATATAAACCATGTTACTTAATGGTAAATTTTCCAAACTTGTTTTATCTACACCTCAGTTCGTAAGTTATTCTACGTAGGTTCAAACCAGGACTTTAAGTTACTGCATTCAAGACTTCTTCGCCATGGTGTCGAAAAACTTCTCTTATTATATTCGTTCAAGGTACAGATCTTGCTTCATGTAATATACGAAAGCCATTTTTTCACAACCATATAGATTGTTACTGACTTTTATAACGTTTGAAAATGAGCTATATGATCGACTTTTACTCTCCAATCAGTCGGAAAATGGCTGCTATGTATTATTGTTTGATTAAGGTCAGTTTTAAAGAACTGTCAACAATAGATACCCATTTTTCGAAAATTTTTGTTTATAATAAAATGGCTATGAATAAAATATGTAGTATATATACATATATCGGTGGAAGTTTCCCTTAAAGTAGAGGGCAAAAATAGATCACCGAGGCGCAGAGCGCCGAGGTTAGCTATATGGCCTATGGACATAGGTCGGAAAATGCCTTTTAAACAGCTCCGAGAGGGGATTGTTATCCTCCTGCCGAAGCAAATTTCAATTTTTAGGTTCGTTTTTCTCCAAAACTACTGCTGTCAGTAATTCCAAACAAGAGTACCTTGTTTATGTAGAAAAGACTAGACTTTCTGAGTATCTAACCAAAATTGACTAAAATGTTGACGGTAGTTCCCTTAAAAAATGCATTTTGGACCTATGTTTATAGAAACGTTTTGTCTTGTTTTGATGGATTTCTTTTATCTAGCCCCTACCCTTGGCGCCTGGAATTACTTTCGCATTATTTTAGGGGACGTGGGCGTCACTTAAGTTAACATTAATTAAGTGAAACCAGAACACACAGGCCGGGAGTCAAACTCTCTCCCGCACGCTCTGAATTTCGCTTCGACTGCAGCAATGAACACCACTAGTCCACCGAGGACGTCTACATACCCTGAAAGTTTACTACACATTTTGTGAAAATACCCGGTATATGCTACAGTTTAATAAAATATAAGATAGCGTCGGTGCAAGGAATTGCAAAGAGAAAACGTTATTTACTTTAGAAATATGTAAAATACATTTCAATTCGACATCCTCAATTTTAAATGTACGGATGGGGCCATAATTATATAACGGGTGTTCATAAACAGTCGTCATCCCAGTAGGTTTTGACTTCAGAAACGTATGTCTATTAAAATTGAGAAAAAATGCGCTATGACAGTACTCAATGACGTTTCATTGTGTTGCACGAATTAATCAAAGACATAACATTTTGTTTTTCAAAGCAACTGGGATGACGACTGTTTATGAACACCCGTTATAACAGCAATGAGATAACATGAACAACAAAATAAAATGCTTGAGTAAGAAAGAGATGACCATACGAAAAAAATATTTTAGTAGGCATGTTTGGTTGACATCTGTCATAATTAAAATGACGGCAAGCCTACTCGCATATTTGCTACTATGTTTATCTCTCTCTTACTCAAGCAATACGGGTTATTTTCTTGTTCATGTTATCTCATTGCTGTTATATACCAATGGGGCCATAATTATATATAACAGCAATGAGATAACATGAATAACAAAATAGAATGTTTGAGTAAGAAAGAGATGGCCATACGAAAAAATTATTTTAGTAGGCATGTTTAGTTGACAAATGTCATAATTAAATTATGCTTCAAGCCTTCTCGAATATTTGCTACTATGTTTATCTCTCTCTTACTCAAGCAATACGTGTTATCTTCTTGTTCATGTTATCTCATTGCTGTTATATATAATTGTGGCCCCATCGGTATAATTGTGGCCCCATCGGTATATCTTTATACAACAATTTCGATTTTCTTTCAGCAACTTCTTGGCTTAACAAATATGAAATATGAGTGCTTTTGGAATATAAAACATACCTCTCAATACATGAAAATGTTATACGTTGCAATTACATTTTTGTTTTTGGATGTTGCATCATTCTAAAAAAATAAAAAAAATCATATATAATAAATCTATTCCCGGTAATAACAAAACTGTCCACATCAAAGTTAAGAATAAAAACTTTTTTTAGCACTTGTATCAATTTGACTCTCTGTTTACGTGACAAATATTATTATTAATAGAACACCACAGGCAGTTTGAAAGATTACAGTAAAATTTATCGAAATAATATCGTATAATTGACCTTTTACACTCAAAGCAATATTAGTTAAGGCAAGATTTTCAAATTTTATGATCGCTCATTCAACCGTTTAAAATAGTGACAGCTGTACATTTTGAGTTTTTTTGTTTGTTTAAAATATGATTAAAATAGAAAAAAATAATAGCTACGTTTTATTTTCTATTATCTGTATTTGTAATAAAAAAGTCATCACGATTACAGTTTTGAAAATAACGAAAATGTTAATAACTTCGTTTAAAGCGATTAAAGAATATCTTTGTCGTTTTTTTTAAATTAAAATTTACTGTTATGAAACGATTTTCTTTTATATATACAGGCTGGTAACAAAATATCGCATTATATCATTACTGTGTTATTTCTGAGGGTGCATAGAGCAAAAATGTGGCAACATTATTTAAGTAAATATACCGCTAGGTAAAAAGAGGTTACAGATAATACATACATACATACCACGTATTGTGCTGTTGCTATGAAACATGGTTAAAGTGGCGTGGAATTTTTTCTTAATGTTTTCTTCTTATTTGTTAGAAAAAGAAGATTGAAATATTTTGTATTTTTATTGCAGGATAATTAGCGAAGTATTTTTGGATAGTAGAGCGTAAATTATGCACTTATTTCTACCTCAAATATAAAAAAATGTAGCCTCGGCTGCTAAACTTGAAGGACAACTGTGTTTTTGAATTGAGAAATTTAATGTGATATACAAATTTGTTATTAGTTGGCGGAGGCCTAAGCGTATTTTTACCGCCCTGTATAACGTGATAATATTGTAAATCAGCTGACGTGCTTTGCTTTTTAATGTCGTTTAAAGTTAGATGGTTGATATTTTAGATTTGTCAGAAAACTTTGTTACTACATTTGCAATTGAACAACACTGTATATTATCTGATTTAATTATATTGTCGAAATGTAAGTGAGAAAAATCTGATTTTGGTGTTGTTTCGTGTGTACAAGCTGGATTTATATTTAAACATTTTCAGAAAAATATTAATTATTTTTTGTACTGTGGAATTTTATCTTAAAGCGGTTTTTAATATACAGTTAAAAATTTCAACGAAATTGTATTGTACTTTATTTTATGTATTATTTTAAATATATGTATATGATATATTAGGTATAACTAATATTTCATAATGATTCGAGAGTTAATTTAATATATACGAACTAAATCTATATTTCTACTTTTGAAATATATTAATGCATTTTTCGTGAGAAGAAATTAGCAATAAAATATAATAAGTGTAACAAAATTTGTAGTTACACCACTAGTTGTAGTTATTGAAGCAGTAGATTAATACTTAAACCGCGTAATAACGAAAGGAACATAAACAGCTAGTAGATAAATTTCAGTAAATGCAGAGCAGGGAATTTACAATAAGTACAGGGTGAGCGAAACTCAATGTCTCAGGTCTATTATAAGAAAAGGAAAAACGATAGAAAAATCTTAAAAGAGGTTCTTAAATCGGATTGAGTAAGATCCATTTTAAGCCATAATTGCATATTTTTCCATATTCGGAAACTGAAGTAATGACGTCATCGAATTGTTTCTTCTGGAAACATACCTATATTCTGGCATATTTGAAAAGAGCTAATTTTTCTGAACACATTTTGTGAAGAAAAAAATTTGTTTCTTCCGGTCGAAAATTATAAGCAAATTTGTAAAAAAAAGTATTATCAAAAATTCGCAATTGTCACTATTTAAACAAGTAGCCTTTGGAAACAAATAGCAAAGTCGCATCTGTCAATAATTAAACTAATGGTTGACAAATATTGTTTTGTTGTCATTTGACTTTGAAATATGTTCACTCACAATGAAAAAGTCGACATGTTATTGGTTTATGGGGAATCTCAAAAGAACTCTAGAAGAGCAGTTCAGTTATACGCCCAGAGATACCCCGAACGTGTTATTCCAATTGACAGATGCGACTTTGCTATTTGTTTCCAAAGGCTACTTGTTTAAATCGTGACAATTGTGAATTTTTGATAATATTTTCTTTTACTAATTTGCTTATAATTTTCGAACGGAAGAAGATAGCAAATTTTTTTCTTCACAAAATGTGTTCAGGAAAATTAGCTCTTTTTAAAAATGCCAAAATATAGGTATGTTTCCGGGAAAAACAAATTTGATGACGTCATTACTTCAGTTTCCAAATATGGATCCCATTTAAGAACCTCTTCAGATTTTGTCTATCGTTTTTCCTTTTCTTATGAAAGAGCTGAGACATCGAGTTTCGCTCACCCTGTACAGTAGATAGTCGCTACTATTAAATGTTATCCGTTCGCTAACGTGATGCAAACGCTACTTCATGGTGTTTCTGATTACTTCTCGTACATATTTTTATGCGGATGTAGTTTGATCAAACGAAATAATTTAAAAAAATCAGATCTACTTTAAACGAGAAAACTAAGCAAAAAGGAATATTTATATTTCTAATTAATTTCTTTAGTTACATTTTAACGTTGTTCTTTATATGTTAAGTTCAGATACCTATGTATATAAAAATTTGGCAGTCTTTTAGATTAGACCAAATGAAACTTGATATAATCTTTCATTTATAGTATCATCTAAATAGTTCAGTTCTATATTTTCGAATAAGTGAAATTAAACCTTGTAACTCGACAAGTACAGTTTTTTCCTTTATAAAACACCTGGAACTTGTCTTTAAATGCCTTTTCACATACTCGTCCGGTATAGTACATGCGGTAAATGGCCTCCCCTGTTTCAATTTCTTAAAATTATTCAGTCGCTGTAATTTAAATGTCAAAAGAGGTCATCTACTACGACCAATGCAATTTGATAATAAGTGCTAATATTTTGTATTTGATCTTTACAAAGGGAGTGTAACAAGATTGACTGTCGGGGGGGTCAACTAAATGTCTTTTCAAAATTGGAAAATAAATCGCTTATGGAAGTAGGGAAGTAACGCTACGCTTAGTATCCGAGTAAAGACTTGAGGGCTGATGATGAACTGTATTACCATATCGATTATTTTAAAGTCGAGACTTATCAGTTATTAACTGGAAAAAGTATTACCGCAACTACTATTAACTAGTAAAAAATGAACACAAAATGGTATAATAATGTAATAAATATTACAGATGCGCAAATTATTACTTTATATGGACATGTTACATGTTCGGAACTACTAAATTTGTAGCACTAAGCTAGAGTTGTCCGGTATTTTAATGAAGGTACTGAGCCTGCTAATTATTAACACATGAAATCTACCTGCGGACATAATCTAAAAAAAAAACAACTGAGGATATCACGAGACTGAAAAAGCCAAGTTGACCTTGCAGATACCGGCAATCAAATTCAGTTATCTTTAGTTTCGTAGCCAAGTGTCAGGCTACTTGACCTACCTCGTCCTCAAACAAATATAAATTTGAATTTGCGCACCATCTGCTAGTTATTTTAAAACCAAACTAATTGCTGTTATAACAGATTTTAAAGAAATTATAGCATTTGTTTTCAAATTTTATAAAAGTGATTTCACTTCTTTAAGTAGTGATAGTAGCATACACGTTTAGAGATTGATATCAAGCTCTAGTAATTATTAATTGCAGCGAAGCTGTGGATAACTGATCATTTTAGTTTTAGTTTGATATTTGATTTAATGTAATAATTTACTTCTGCACTTCTCGTTTGCTCATGGTTTTTACATTCTTTTGTCAACAATGGCTGAACTTTTATTGTCTAAACTTCGTTTTTTGTTGTGGTTGGAGAGTGCAAGTGTTTAAATTGGCATTTTAATGGTGTTTGTTTTTGCTTTGAATAAAACTATATATCAGAAAAAACTCATTAAAGAGAATTTACAAAAATATATAGATATAAATAAAGTGTAAACAAATCAAAATTGTTAAATGTAAACATTTTGAGCACGCTGTATAGTATTAATTCCTTGAGGTATTATTTTACACTCGAAAGGTAATTCACAAAAGACAATTTTTTTTATTCAATTCTTAGTCGTATAAAATTCAGCATTTTTACATCGTCAATAACTTCAAAACAGCTAACTTCAGACCCATACAATTTTATATTACGATGATTGGCATTTTGAGATAAAAACCTAAACAGAGAGTGAATTCTAAATGGAAGATAATATTAACATAGCGTGATTCTGTATCGAGTGCTGAATAAAAAATTGTATACTAATTAGGCCCACATGAGTAGTTTTTCAAAAACCAATAATTAAAATTTTTACCTACGATATTATTAAACTATAGCACACACAGTACGTAGCCTAGATACCACCGTACCTCGTTGCAATATTTCTGAAATAAACAAGCAGCATAATATTAAAAAAATGGAGGAAAATTGTAGGAGCACCAAGGAACCAAGGGTATGACAAGAACAACTACAGATTAGTTACTTATTCTGTTAATTAAACTATACCTGTAAATTGTTATTTATTAGAAATATCCTAAGGTAAACAAACCCCAATATAACTTAAGACTATCAGTAAGTTCTCTACATCTAGATAGATCAAATTAAATTGCTGGGTTTTTATGTAAAGTGAGTTTGTTCTGCTACACTTTTTTGAGCCACCGGTATAATCACTTCACTTTTTTATTAATGTGCATCACCTTTGTACGTATAGCTTTTATATAAGCAAATATGATGTAACTTTCATAATTTTAAAAATACCTTCTACCCCTACGTCGCTGCCTGGTCTTGTATATTTAAGACGGAACCTCCAAAGAATACACTTTCGTTCATACCTATATATATTTGGTAGTTACTTAAAATCATTTGAAAAAGACAACGTTTTTTGTATTGTGCCGAAAAGTCCACGCTTTATAGTCGATATTTTACTTCGGTGAAATCAGCGTGGGTGAACTCGAGAATTACTGTTTACCATACCCACATTTTGATTAGCCTTTATCAAATAGGAGAAAGAAATATTACTATTAAATCAGATAAAAATATTAATAATAGTGAGAATTAGTAGAACTGAAAAGGATAATTCGATATTTATACTTGTACTTCTAGTTATAATGTTTATATACTTCATTCAATTCTTACGGTTAAAGTTGTACTATTCATTTCAGAAGCATAAAATAGAATTTTATCTGCTTATGTCACTCACTGCATTGTTGGTAGCACTGTCGAGCTGTGTCAAATTCCATATTTGCAGGTTTAATTTTGCGTCAGTCTGTGTTAAATAACAAACAAAACCTAACCTAATAACCTCGAATTTGACATAGACTCACAATACACTTCAGCGCTGCCAAACGTATAACACGAATCACAGGCGACTCTTTCCAAATTGTCACTATGACTTTTCACAGCTCTCAATACAAATTTTATGATTTTCGATATTTATTGATTAATGAAATTATAAGAATTGAATACATTTTTTTATCTACTCCAGTGGAATAAGGACTCATTACGTCATTCATTTGACACTATTTCCGTTAGGTAATAAAGCCATTACACCACTCAGTTATGTAATGGCTTCATTACCTAACTGAGTGGTGTAATGGCTTCATTACCTAAGAAATAGTGTCAAATGAATGACATAATGTTATTTGCCTACTAAAATATTTTGGAAAATGACAGATCTGACATTTCTCTTAATGCACTTTTCTCAATTTTAGGCAGTCGTAGATAAAATTTTGTACAATACACTAATATACCTACTTTTGTGATTACATAACTCGTGTTACGCACTCGTTTGTAACTTACGCACACGTATATTAATGATGCTCTTATCCCACTTGTATAGTAAATAACTATTATTATACACGACAATAAAGTGATTATTACACAGGACGATAAAGTTATTATTATTCACTCTTGAATCATTAACGTTTCGATTTTGTCTGGACGTTAAACGATTCACTCGTGGATAAAATGCAGCTTTATCGTCTTGCACAATAACTATTATTTTTTAATGCCGTGAACAAAGTTCTGCAACCCCAAATACTCGTATTTCCAATGTAATCTAAACTCAACAGTTTTATTTTTAACAAAAGTAATTCAGGAAGCTGTGAAAAAAATGTCATGAAGTTAGGTTATTTTATGTGTTCGATATTAGTTTAACGTTAATTATAACGTAGGAAAACATAACAAAGTTATATTTTATGACACTTATATTCGCTTGAAAGACATTTTTTATCTTATAAATTTATGAGATACGCAAATTAAATGGCAAGTTGAAAATGTCAAGCTGAACCTACAGCAGCATCCTTGATTCATAAAATTAAATTTAAACAAAATTGTACCAAGTTGACTAGTATAAATGAATAATGGGATGCATAACTTTGTCCGCGATATTAAAAAAAAGAGTATAATAATTAATAGTTTTATATTAACAGTGATAAATCACAGACAATTTTGCTAATGCACTGTCTCTAACGGCATCTTTGTTATAAAATATTACAGTAATTACTAGCTGCACGCAATGCATGACTGTAAGACTAACTTCTAATATGAAGTAGCTTTTAGGAAATACGATAAGAAAATATTTTGTTACCGTTAATGTAAAAATTCGGTCTCCAATAATTTGCCTTTCCTGTTTTCTTGATTATGATTCCTTGTAATATTGAAACAAAATTACAGTAATGTAGTTAGTTTAGTTTGTGTAGGGATAAACAGATTCTTTGTTAGTTCTAACTTATCAGTTGAGCGGACATCGGTTTAGTGGAAATTTTTTAGCATTTGCACATGATATGAACTCATCTACTAGGAAGAGGAACGATGGAACTAAACAAAAGGGACTTCATAAACGATTAAAGACCATGTAACCAGTGAAATTTGAGAATGTAGCTAATTTAATGTTCTAACGTTGCACCGATTTGAAGTATCTGAGCGCTGACGTACGTGGTGTAGTTTTGAATTCCCACGTTGTGTTAATTTTGTAATGTTCGACACTTATTTTTTTTTGCTTCAACACACTTATTCTAGATCTAAGTCATTTACTTTTGAATAAATTGTTTCCATAAGAAGGAGCTTTTTATAATATGCTATTTTATTCAATACTTACGGTTAAAGTTGTAGTTTGACTATTCATTTCCAAGGCATAAAATAGGGTTTTATCTATTTATTTCCTCTTGACTTGTTAAAAGGTCGTTTACTGTCGACTAAACTGAATCGGTAAATGAGTATTTACAGGCACGGTGCCTATAAAGTGTTATTGTCATCTGAACTGTCTCGGTAAATGGTTCTTTACAGGCACTGTACCTGTAAAATGTTGCCATCGCTCCATCGTTCTAATAAACACATCCTCTATTAATCACTAATACTAATTTTTAGAAATTTCAGCAAGAAATAAAACGTTGTACGCAGCTCACTTGCAATTAGACTTTATTTGGGCTTACCGAATTACAGAGCTCGCACCTACGTCACTCACCCTGCAAATTATCCGGCTAGAGCATAAAGGCTAATTTACTGAGCTATCCACATAAACTATTATGTCACTCACTACTGCATTGTTGGTAGCACTGTTAAGCTATGTCAAATTCGAGATTTGCAGGTTACGTTATGGGTCGGTCTGTGTCAAGTAACAAACAAAAGTAACCTACTAACTTCGAATTTGACATAGACTGACAATACACTTCAGAATTGCCAAACGTATAACACGAATGACATGCGATTCTGAGTATAAATTTATTTTATCTACTCCTACTGCACAATGGCCATGAATTATGATTCATAATTCACGGTTTGCAGCCAATCATAGAATTCTATTTTCATTATTCAATAGTTTGCAAATTGCAACCAATCAGAAAATTATATTTTCATTATTCAATAGGGTGTAGCCAATCACAAAATTCATTCTTATTATTAAATGACTTTTGAAGTTAACAGCTGTCACAAATGCCATAATTCTGAAATATGAACACAAGGCTCCTATTGCATAGGAGTAGATAAAATATCGTATTATATTCGCGATTATGGCCATTATTCACTCAGATGACTTGCGCCACGCGCCTTCGGCTTGTGGCGCAAATGTCATCTTCGTGAATAATGGCTGTCATAATCGCTCATATAATAATATACTATTATCTCTCCGTACTGTCCAAATTGTCACTATGACTTTTCATGGCTGCCAATACAAAATTTATGTTTTTTTTAAAGATATTTATTGATTAATGAAATAATAAGAGTTGAATACAATTTTGTATTATACACGACGATAAAGTTATTACTTATTATTATCCACTCTTGACGTTAAACGATTCACTCTGGATAAAATTTAACTTTATCGTCTTGTATAATAAATAACTATTTTTAGTATACGTCGTGGCACAGCGACTGTTAGATTTAATATTTTAAACATGCTTCCCAACAGTGTTAAATGGGTTCCCTATACTCTGTTAAAAAAATTATAAAACCACCAACGCCGCACATTTAGTGAGAATTGTAATTTTAAGGTTAAGTGTCAAGGTCAACAAATTTTTAGTTTTTCTGGGCATGTTTAAGATCAAATAATAAAAATTAGCATTTAAAACTTTTTAAACTATTTTTTATTTATTTATTTATTTATTTATTTATTTACCTATTTATTTATTTCGCACTCAACCAACTGTGAATTTTAAATTTGATAGTTCTATTATTTTAAAGTCCTTTTCCACCAAATGACGAGTCAAGATATCACTATGCAAAAAAAAATTACTTGTACCACACGTATGAAAGCAACTTTACTTATTAGCTTGACTGACCTTCTAATTCACAAGAAAAAAAAAACTGCGAACGAACTGGAATCTTATTTTGATTCAAATAAATGTCATAATCAGATTTATGTCATAAAATGTGTACTGCTACCAATACTTCGTAATAAATAATTTTATCTAGATTCTAGGGATTCAGAAAGAACTTTACGTTCCATAAGAAAAAAGGTGTATTTTATAATGATTTGCCCACTTAAATTTCTAAGCGTTTATTAATTGATTTTTAATATTATATAAATAAAATATAAGAAAACTTTTAAATGGAATGTTGCAGTATTTGCATAAAATTGCATACTGAGCTGTCGTAGTGTTATAGTTTTGCGTTTTCTACTGGAATCACAAGTAATTTCAAAAAGGGATTCGAAGTGCGCTTTGCTATAGATTTCAAAGCATGATCCACTTATTACCAACAATTTTTGAATTTTTCATTAATGGATTTGATACTCTGTTTAACTTTGGTGAACATGTTGATACTAGAATGTGTAAGCGTACAGGGTAGTAGTTATAATAATAAATAATTCTCTAAAGCAATTCAAAATGATCGTAATTTATATATAACGATTTGTTGGTATATATTTTATCATAAAGTAAATAAGGAAAATATTTTAAAAACTGTCTATATGTATATGAATAAATTACAATGGTTGTACATGAGAATATTACACGTGTTACATTTATGGACAAAGAATTTATTAGCTTTTCAATTTTGAAAAATGCGTACGGAGGAAATACTGTGTTCTAACGCTTAAGAAACATGATTAGTTTTACACGCTTGGTATTTTTGAATATTTACACAGTTTTTTCAGTAAATATAATTAGCAGTTTAAAATACATTTGGATAGGTATAAGGCGCCCAAGTCTTTTAATAAATTCTTATACGTCGGGAAGTCACTGTAGTCACATTTCTGTAGTAAGACCTTATAGTCGTTCAAATTTGCAGTAATCGTTAAGCTTCTGAAAGTAAATATATCATTTTATAATAATGACTGCATTGGAAAGACGCATGCCGACTGAAAAATGTATTGTTATATAATACTATCCTATAAAGAGATGAAGTCCAGAGTTCACAACTCTAAAAATAAAGTTAGATTTAATATGTGGCAGATACTGTCTGGACATATTTGTTCGTGCCAATAGCAATATAGAACACTAATGATTAAGTCCTTGTTTTTTCTTTTGCCGAATGAACATCAAATTATAAAATGGATAGTAGAATCAACTATATGAGAGCTTTCAGGTTAATACTGAAGAACTAATCATAATGACTTTGCACACACGTATTAAAAAAGCAGTAAAACTCAAATTATAACAACATTACTTGGAATATAAAAATTTAGAAATGATGTAGTATAAAACGCATATTTCAAAACTGCAAAATAATACGAGCGTGTCAGTTAAATAAAAAGCTTATTTAGTATGCCTTCTGGCAAAAGCTTCAACAAGAAGTAGATTAAAGCTTTAGAGCGGTTGATTCTTTGAAGCTGCTGCGGTTTTATTGCGGAGTTAATATTTAAATCATTCAAGCATAACTGTAGGGCTACGAACTTTCGAACTTTCGAATCTGTGCGTTAATCCCACGCGTTTAAGTAATTTCTGATTTTGTCACGCACCTATTATTTTACTTTTTCTTAAAATTAATTTTACTTGCACTTAAGCTATAGGTACGAATAACTCAAATTATGTACTTAGACCTTTTGTAGTTTGTTTTTTTTATGTTGTTTTCTGCTCACACATTTATCAGAAGATATGTTTTTCGTGAAAGATATGGTAAAGGGCGATCATCATCACTGATATTATTGTTTTGATTTATTCAGGTCATACTGCATATATTATTTTTTGACAAGCTATAGTTATACCACTACGAATTATATAATGTTTTGTTATAGTTTTACAACGTTTCTATAGAAAGATCGATTATTTTTTCAACTTGTTTATATGTATTTTTGACAGTTAAAGTAAAACATGTATAGTGTGATACGATATATTTGCGCGCATCTCAATCTGCAAGGTCGCTATAGCAGCCCACCCCCAGTTAGAGAAATTGAAATTACCTTGAACCTTTACCTTTTACCTTCTGACATTTTACTAGAAGATGCATTCTGTCACTGTCGGGATACTCCAATAAGCAGTACATGGGAGTTGGCAAGGGATAATAACAATACAATGTATAATTATTTTATAGTTATCTAAAATGTAATATGTTGACGGTGACAGAATGACATTTTTTATTATCCATGTCAGCCTTATTCGTTTATATTTGCCAGTTGTTGACTACTTTAAGTTCATAAAAGTATGTGAATTAAGCTTGAACACCGTGGTATAATACATTTTTGGAAAACTGAATGGTCTGAAGAACTGGTGCTGGCAATAAGGCGATTAAAATTCTATATTATTGCACGAGAACTTATTGCATTTTTTACACCTGTATTAGAAACTTGAACAAAAATTTAGACACCACCGTCAAAAAATACGAAAATTCAAAACTCGGAAAGCTAATGGCAATAGTTTTTTCGAACGAAGAAAGCTTGATAGTGCATCTATAAAAATATTGAAGAGCATTTTTATTAGAAGAAAAAGCTTCTTTTGCAGTGCAATCGTCATGTTCAAAAATTCAAAGATGCAAGAAGGTTCTGAATTCTGGTTTTGTTTCTTTAGGGTATTTATATTATAGCTCTAATTCAGGGTTTCTTTAAGTATGTGAAGAAAAACTTAGTCCAATGAATTCTTTGACGAATGGGGCAATGGGAAATGGGCATAAAAGCGTTTGAGTGGCCCGTCTAATAGTGAGACATAGATTGCTGACAGAAAGTTTGCTCCCCCCCCCCCCCCGTAACTTTTTAAGGCGTCATATATTTTAGTCAAACTGTAGCATAGTAAACTACACCAATTTAAGATGGTTTTAAGCTATTTCAGCCCAATAAAACATTAAAGATGGCCGCTGGGTGCCATAAAAATATATTTCTAATAGAAAGTGTGGTACCTCATTAAGTAGAACTCGTACCTATACTTTCAGAAAATATTGAAGACTATTTTTAAATATTGAATATTTCTTTAAATACAAAGGGTGGGGGGTCATGCAATATTTCATTTGAAATGTCCCATTGAGTGGAATACGAACCTATAGTTTCAGATAATTTTGATAAATATTTTTGACTATTGAATATTTTTTAATGCTATGGGTGAGGAGTCATGTAATACCTCATTTGAAGGATCTTATTAAGTAGAATTTATACCTATAATTTAAAAAAATGATAATCTTTAACCAAAATTTAATAAATCATGAAGTACCGGTCGAAATGAAGAGCGCTATTTTGTTAAGGATCATCAACAGTTTCTCAAATTATAGGTACGCATTCTACGCACTGATACCTTTCAAATGTGGTGTCAACATAACCCCCTTTGTGCTTAAACAAGTATTCAATATCGCGCCGAATGGGCATATTTAATTTTTGATGGACCTTAAATGGACTAAAAACATCTAAAATTGAACCTTAAAATTACATGTGAGCAAACGAAAATGAAATCAAGCTTGGCTTTGAAATTCAAATTCGGGGTTAGCAGGTTAGATTTTGCGTCAATCTGTGTCAAAACTGACGCAAAACCTAACCTGCTAACCTCGAATTTGATATAGACTTACAGTGTCACCAACATATTATTCATAAAACAAATATTTCAAAGCCAAGCTTGATTTCATTTTCGTTTACTCACATGTTATTTTTATTTCCTTTTGACTTTAAAGGTCGTTTGCTGTCGCCTGAACTGACTCGGTAAATAAGTCTTTACAGGCACGGTGCCTGTATAATGTTGCCATAGCGACATTACAAGCACCCTGTTTTCTAATAAACACATCTTTTATTAATAACTAATGTTTTCAGCTAGAGGAAATAAAACGTTGTACGTGGCTTTCTTGTAGATAGTCATTATTGGGGCTTACCGGCCTACAGGGCTCGCTACTACGTCGCTCTCCCTGCAAATTATCCGGCTCGCCCATAAAGGCTAATTTAGTAAGCTTGCCATGTAAATAACTATTATGCATTTAAAAGTTAGAAGGATGGGGGCTCATTTTTTGTATTCACTGTTGTATATGTTTGGCCTTTACGAAGGTACTTGTGTAAAACTATGAACTAGCCCAGCACAATGCCACCTTGTGAATTGCGTCGAATAGGTGACGCATTTCTGGAGCAATTTTTCAAAATTACTGTTTTAAAATAAGTCATTATCGACATATGCATTAAGGTATGGAATATCTAAGATCAAGTTTGCTGTCTCCACATAAAGCTATAAGAAATATTTAAGAAGTTTTGTGCCTAGAAACGGAAACTATATAGTTCTTCTTCCATATTTAAAAAAACATTAAAACGGTTCTATTTAATTTTTAGAACAAATTGCAATTGGAGGTATTGAATCGTATATCGGAGTGCGGTGCATCATGGGGAATGGGGTGTCAGCTGTCATGCGGGGCCTCCCTTCTGTATTTACGTGTTCATTTCTTTGCTATATCTGGTTTTTTTATTTTAATAAATACAGTACGTTTCACTGCTACTTTAATCTCCTCGAGTTTGCAATTTGGTAAGTTGCGAATGAAGTTTTGTTTTAGAATTTCACTAATTACTGAGTCAGGGCGCCCTGAATGACAGCTAAACCCCCTTTACCAAAATTCATTGCGTTTCAGCATGCGATTCCGTACTTGAATTTCAATTTCATCTAAAAATTTAATGAAACCATTTTAATTTCTTTACAAATATAGAAAAAAACTATACGGCGGAGTATTACATCGTAATAGGCTTCCGCCAATTTTATAAAAACCTGTTACACTATAATAATCTTATATGTCTTGGAATTCATACTTATTTTAGATTATGGATATCAGTTTTAACAATTTCTTAAAATTGTTCACGGTGATATTTTTCTCTCTGACAGTTTCACCTATTTGAAACTTAAATTTATTATTTTCACATTAAAAGCGCAGAATGTAGTTTTTAAGTTTCAGAATAATTTTATTAATTTTGGATAGGGTTACCAACATTGGGTTGAAGCTGACCCGAAGAAAATACTTTTTGGGGGAGAAAATATGGGATAAAATTAATAAAGACGTTCAAGGTGAAATAGTTTTTTACCTTATAAAGATATCATTCCTAAAATTGTTTTATATTTTTTAAGTAGCATATGAAATGTAGTATTTTTTACCCTTCCGTGGATACATTAAATTTGAACAAGACGTCGTACGTTTTAATATTTAAATAATTATTTGCCTATTTTATCCCTTACCTAGCTCAGTGATCATGAAACTCTCTTAATAACTCAGTTAGTCGCTTATGCAAGATCACTATTTGCCAAAATAAAAATCTGGTTCTCCTTTATAGTGTTGGTCGGACTTTAAACAAAAAAGCCAAATTCTTTACATTATCTATTGATTTTAAAATACATATACAAACAAAAAACGTTTATAAAAGTATAAAAGAAATAAAAGAAAATAGAATTCAGTTCTCACCTACGTGCGATATAGATTGAGGCTACTCGCAGGTGTGTTGCACAACATACATGAACAACCAAAAATTGCCTTGAAATAATTATCTTTTAAAGGAATGCTAATGTCAAAATGTCTAACAGAACGGGTTTATGAAAATTACCTGAAGCCGGTACTTTTTAAGTCCCTGAAGACACATTCCTGCGCGTTTGCAAAAACTTGCAGTTAAACGCAACCTTATCACGCTTTGTAAACATTTTAGCTGGAACTGACTGCTGCATGTTCTTGAAAACGGCACGCCTCGATTGCATCATCCGCTCTGGCGCACATTATGTTGGGAACTACTGATCGCGGGAAGGCCTAGTAAGGACAGTTGAATTGACGCCTTTTAAAATTAACGCTTCAAATAAGCCTTTAAATATAGCACAGTGGGTGTACTTACATGTACACTCAGAAAATGCGTTTGTGGAAATTGCAAACGCTGGCTCTCTGCACTTTAACACTGTTTGCAGCAAACGTTGGCTGCCAAGCTCTTTTACGGTCGCTTCAAATTATCTTATATTTCCCTAGGCGAATTCACGTACTATACTTTTATCTCAGAGGAGGTTGCGAGCCACTGCTGCCTTTTTTACAATATTAATTCTAATAATAGAACATATGAAATAGAACTTGGCTTCTACATTTAAGCATGAAAATAAACATTATCGCTAAGGGATCCAGCTAGCCAGTTAGATATAGCATAATTCTTTTTAGGATACTGCATTGGTAACTAGCTTTTACATAGTTACAAACGAGTCCGGTAGATAAAATTTACCGGCCTAGACCAGTAGTAGAACTACCGACCGGTAAATTTTATCTACCGGACTCGTATCCTAAAAAGGCTTATACGATACACGACCGGTAGCATTTTTATGGCCTTGCCAAACATACAGGTCTCGCCCTACGGGCTCAACCTGTAAAGTATTGGCGCGGCCATAAAAATGTTGCTACCGGGCTAATAACGTGAATAGCTATTGTAATAGGAATTAAAGAACAAAACCATTTTTTACATTCCATAAAAAAATGTTCAAAATGTATCTTAGAAGTTAAGTAAACTACTACGAAACTACATTTTTCTGAAAACAAATTAAGATATTTTCTAAATTTATATTTTTTCCTCTTTGGCCACTTTTTTATTAATGACTTCTGCTCTGGAGCTTTTAAATAGGAGTAAAATTTTTCGCAATCCATGTATGTGTATGAGCCTTTAGTTAACCCGAAGAATTGTATTGAAAACCGAAGCCCGAAGAATGATTGCCAAACCCGAAGTCTTCGGGTCAAAGTGACACTGTTGGCAACCCTAATTTTGGATAAAATTTAAATTTTAATTAATACAGATGAGGTTTTGAAATCGAACTGTAAAAGACACGCACAGGTGCAAAACCAAAAATTTGATAAAATTTGAAGGCGTTAGTCATCTGTTTTGATCAAACTCTAAAATAAGAGCCGCGCAATGTCTAAAACTGCTGTTGCATGTACTTGAGGACAAAATCAACAACCTTTAGAGGGGATCGAACTCTGAATACCGCTTCAATTTAGTTTTGCATCATAGCGACTACTGTTTTTTTTTGCTATCTAAATCATGGCTGTTTTATTCTTAGGATAAACTAATTGACATTTTTGTTCTACTCCACATATTTTGATGTGATTGTAGATAGGCTTAGTTGATGAACTTGTCTTAGGACATAGATTCGATGTTGTGGTGATGAATACTAAGCATTGATTTTATCTTGAAGAAACCAATATTTGTCTTATACATACAGTTTAGAATAAACAATCAAAATATGGGAAGAAAAACTGTTTGTAGAAAATCAACCGACCATAATAATTTGTAAATTTAAACTCTTATCAGGTTTCGGTCAAAGTAAAGTTTAAGGAGCGAAAGCTCCCTTCTTCTTGTCTTAAAATTTTATTGATAAAGTGCATTATTAGATAAACGCAGATTTTCAGTTATATTATCTCCTCTCTCTTCTCCTTTCTTTCATCGTACCCATTAGAAAAAAATATGTAACTGTTATAGATTTTTTCTATATTTTAGTATGTGCAAATGTAAAGCCTTTCTGAGATGTACTATTTGCGCTATTGTTAGTGGTCTTGTTAAAAATAATAATTTTAAAGTAGGTGCTGGAGCTGGAAAAGAGTATTTGAGCTCGTTCCTAAAATACTTATTCAGGGTATCCTGTTTTCTCTATTCTTGTTACTTGAAAAATCTTGGAAACTAAATAGAACGCTCTGCTAAAATCTGTGCTTGGTGTAAACGAACCGTGTAGAACGCGTTTTTCTTGGCGCTTGTCGCGAGACTGTCATCTCGCAGGTATAATTTTTCGAGTTGAAAGAAGTGGACCGAAACAATAATTCCGCGCTTTTTTATGGTGACAGGTGAGGTCCTGACGGTAACTTTTTCCGTTGTTTCAGTCCTTAAAGTGCAACCGTGCGAAAGATTTTATGCGTTAATAAATTTCCTACATACTTTGTCTTTTAGTTGAAGTATTTTAAGCAACGGGGAACCGGGTCGAGTGCTTAAAAATATCTACGAATGCGAATGAATTATCGGCCATTGCAACTTGATATTAGTTACAGGTTAAATTCTCAAAAACGGGTTGCCAAAAATGCGAAAATTGGAGTGGTGCGGCAGTTTTTGGATAGCCACACAAATTCAAAATATTTCGTGTGCATTTTTATTATTAGTATTTGGAGCTATATGAGTTTTAGCTTGATAGAATGTTATCATATTAGATCAAGTATTGCTACGTTCTTGGTACAGAAATATTATAAAAACATTTTATTCCAAGGGAAAGGTGCTTTTAAAATAGCTGCTGAAAGATTTATTTTTACGATATAATTAAATGCTAAGTACTGGCAAATATTACTGGGGAGATAGAATTAGGAGTAATGCATACAGTTGTTTAGTAAAGATTTTGCATGGAAAAGAACACGAACAATACAATTCCATCCAAGTTTATGTAAATAAAGGAAAAATGCACATTTTAAAAATGAAATCTGAGCGTTGTCTGGAATCTTTGGCATACAACAAAGATAAAGTAGACTCTTCCGACATATTTTTGTCTTCCAGGCGCTAATACTTGTTTCTGGATGCTTTGACATGGTTTAGTCTATTATTAAAAATCATACACAAATTAAAAAAGGTTAGTCCCAGCTACTCATTAATGAAAAGTTGCTATTTTTGATTATCAGAACCTTGAATTGCATTATTATTGGAGTTTGCTTCAGCCATATAGAAGTCAGTAGCATTGGCATAGCCTTTAGTAAATCGAATATGTTGCTTCAACCTTTCAATGTGTAGGTTTATTTTTAAAATAGTACGTTGACTACCGTGTGATTGGACATACTAATTTTGTAGCTATTTATTTCATATAGATATGTGTGCCAATATTCGTGTGCGCTCACATATTTTACATCTGTGCAATTCGTTTCCGTCAAAGATCCTTTCCAAGGGCAGACTTGATGTATTTTGAAACGAATCATTCTTCATGTTAGTATTGGTCATAAATCAAAGTTAGTTCAAATAAAAGTAATGAAAATATAACATAGGGTTATTTTTGACCTGGCTTATGTTTAACTCGGACATAAGAATAAAAATTTCAGATATAGATACTCTCCTAATTTTAATGGGGAAAACAACACAAGCTCCTGGTTAACTATGTTACTTTTAAGCACTTGTAGCACACTTTACCTTCAGGTTATGATAAAACAGTACCACCCCCAGCATCACTATCGTAAACCATATAAACAGTGTAAATGCCGTAACGTTCCATATTCGTAAGGCACTAAGGGTTGTGCTGATGATCACGGCGGCAGCCTGGCAGAAGAGCACGGGAACGAGACATCTCTCCAGAAGATCCCAAGGGACATCTTGCTGCACTTGGGGGATGGGTGCAAGGGCAGTGACTGAAGATCTCCTTCTGGCCGCGGCAGATTTCACTAAACCCAAGGAAACAGGCTTCTTGAGCGAAGCTCGTCTTTTGAAGGGTCCACTCATATTTAAGTGATTTCAACGTTTAACGACTAATTGTTTTAAACACTTGAAACACCGAGCTTTGTGATCCGTCGAGACCGTCAGTCCCGGTTGGAATGCCAAATAGTTCTACTTTAGGAGGCTGTAGTCTATTTTGGAACCCTGCAGAATTGCGATACGCGGTGTCTCTCTTCTTTATAATTTAAATATAGCCTTGCACGAATTAAGTGCAGTTTTTTGCCAGGTTATTAAGCAATACTTTCTGTTTCTTTTATGCAATGACCCTTGTTATCCAACGTTATTATTAACGAGAGTTTAAGGCGCCAGGTTAAATTGAAAACTGTTTATTGCTTGCATTTTATTCCGCATATTTGCTTAAGGTGAGAAAGGACGACCTGAAACGCTCTTTTGATGATCTCCCCCTCGCAACATTAAATTTGAATTTATTCGATTTGAAGTTCGCCTATCTGACTCAATATGCTCGCTGAGAGAAAAGTAAACAGCTGTACTGCTATTAATTTTATCGAGTCCTGGACGTATTATAAATATCTCCACGACTGGGTTATATTTAAACATTTAGTTTTGTCAAAACAAAATTCTTGCGAATATACGGTTTTGCGTATTCAGATCATTAGTTTCTCGGTCGCTTTGATCCCCTGTTTGGATATGATGTTTAACTTGATTTAAATCCAAATAAAGATAATATTTATTTTAAAATTAAATGGAAATGTAGGGACCGTTAAGGCCGGGGAATATAGATCACGGTCATAATCGAATATCATTTATGGTCGAATTATCAAAATCGAGTGTAAGCCTTAAAGCAAAATACCAAAGGTTGTGGTGTGCGAATTTGCGTTTTAGTCGTCTTCCGAGTAATATTTAGAATTGTGTAATTAGGTATTGCGTCAAAGGCAAAGCAGTGAAATATTTGTATTCTGAATTTGTTAAGTAATTAATTTCCGTACATTGGATTTAATTAAAAACGAGTAAGACTAGTTGCATCGGTTTAAAAGGAAATTAATATAAACCAGAAACTTGGCTATAATTTAAGAAAAATGATTACCTAGGCAACACGTATAGCAAATTTCTTAGGAAATTTATTGAACTGTCTTTATTAATTTTCAAATGTAATTGGTATTTTGAGCGGGAAATTATTCGTGCTTGTTCATAATAACTTAACTGTCTTGGCGAGTTTTAGTTACATTTGTAAACGTCTTTGCTGTTCCCAGAAAATTTATAACTTTATATATGAAACTTTTAAGTGATTGATGCGAATGATAAAACTTAAAACAGATATAATGAATTTTTATCGCAACCAAATTTACAACATTGATTTCAGATACATACAGAAGTTATATACTGAGATCAAAGCGGAAAACTACGAAAATTGTTAGAGAAAATTTAACGTTAAACTTGTAACGTGAAATATGGAAAAATAAACTCTAAAATATCTAAAGGGTGTTTCAATAAGAGCGCAAGATTTGAATTGCGCGCCATGTTTGACAGTCATAATGTCACATGATTATGACGTGACAGATCGAAAGTTGACAGATGTGAGTTAGTAAACATGGAGCATTACACGGTAGAACAACGCGTCCTGATTGTCAAAAATGATTATCAAAATGGTGAAAGTTTAATTGCCACCATTATCGTGCTATGATAACACAGTTTCTTGTGCCTCATTTGGAAGCTCTTGATCTTGACGACATGTGGTTTCAGCAGGACGGTGCCACATGTCATACCGCCCGTGAAACATTGAGGATCTTGCACGAGTTTGCTCCTGGTCGTGTCATTTCCCGATTTGGTGACCAGAATTGGCCTCCACGCTCTTGCGATTTAACGCCTTTAGACTTCTGGCTGTGGGGTTTTCTGAAGTCACAGGTTTATGCCAATAAGCCTGCAACCATCGAAGCATTGAAAGCCGAAATTACATGCTGTATCAATGAAATACCACCACATGTATTCAATAACGTTATTGAAAATTTCGTCAAAAGGGTACGCATATGCCAGCAAAGCCGTGGAGGCCATTTACAAGATATTTTGTTTCATACATAATTCCCAAATGTATATTTTCTAAATCAATAAATATTTCAATACTTTGCCACAGAAAACCATGTTTTATTGAACACTGAAATCTTGCGCTCTTATTGAAACACCCATTATAATAATGCATACGAGATGTATCAATGTTGCGCTAGAGAAAAACTACAATGTTATTTCCAAATCATGGTGCAGTAAAAAGGTTTGTCCCTGAAAGCTGAACTTGGCATCGATGTCAAGTTACTCACAATAATCACACTTGAAATTTCTACCGCTTTCACCATCATCTTCAAAAATGACGATTATAGTAGCTTTAAGCTGGTTTTAGTCAATTACTTCGTACACCATGGATTTTATGGCTAAACCATACTGGACGTTATTAACCTTATTAACCCTAATCAATCGCTATCAAATCTAATTGTATGAAAGGTCTCATGAAACTGCATAACTTTTATGAAGATAGCAACTAGTACGTTGGCGTTAGAGCAAAGTCAGAAAATGTAGTTTAATGAAGGTGTTTCGCCGGATGGATGTAAACATATATCGAGAACGGGAGAACACATCAGGATCATTTTTACGCCATTTTGTACGAAATATTATTGCAAAGAACTGAGTGAAATTTGTCGTTTTTCTTGCATGTCTTTTTCGATTTGTGTTCAGAATACCAATAATAACCGTTAAGCGGCCGGATAACCACGCTGACAAGACGGAGTAATGGTACAGAGCTGGGCTGCTGAGCGTAAGGTCAAGAGTTCGAAACTTGATAGCGAATGTATTTTTTTATAATTATTAAAAGATTCGCGTACAAATTTCTATCCATTGTCACATTTGAATGTGAAATGTCACGTAATAGGTGTTCTCTCCCTCCTCACTCAAACCAACGTTTTAAGGGATAACAAAGACTAAATTCACGTGCTTTAAGGAGTCGGCGTCCTAAAGAGCGAATGTCAAAAATCACTTCATCCTCACACTGTGCCGAAGTATCGATAAGGCGCTTGTACCTTGTCATTTTTTTCTATATTTGTTACAGTTAATAGTATATAACCCGTTATTGTATAAAATATTTAGTTACTAGCTGTAGCCTGCGGCGCATGCCGCATTTAAAGTTTTGCACGTTAGTACAGGGCCTTCAAAAAAGCCCAAAGACCACGTTATCACTGTAATATAGGCAACTCATTTAACACATTGGCAACAGTGTTTTGAAAAACTAGATGTGGCAGCCACAGTGGCGTACTCTTTTGGGATACAGAAAGCTTATTTTCATGTGAAATGATGAAAAATTAATTTGATGCGCAATGACAGAATTTTAAGTAATATTACAATAATTATTGAACAAGAATATATCTGAACACAACAATTTAATACAAAATAATTCTCATTGATATACATACAAACATATTTGTAAAAACTTATAATAAGTGCTCAAAATGACCACCATTATTTTCTAAACACAAATTAACTTGCCTCTTCATGTTATTAAAGACTTTCCGTAAGTCATATTCTGTTACGTTTCATATTTTCTGTTGAATTGCTTCTTACAGTTCATCAAGATTAAATGCAAACAGTTTTTATTTACATTATTCTTCAAATGTCCCCATAAGTAAAAATCTAATGGTATAAGATCCGGGCTTCTCGGCGGCCATCTTCCATGGCTTATAAAACGATCATCATAAAATTATATTAGATAATTAAGGGTTACATTGGCCGTGTGAGGTGTAGCTCCATCCTGTAGAAAATATCCGTCGTTTAACTCATCGTCTTGTAATTGTTCGATAAATGGTTGTAAAATATTATTACGATATATTTCTGCATTTATTGTATCGTGGAAAAAATGGACCAATAATTCGCCTTCGTGACATAGCTGCCCATACTTCAACTTGGAGCTGGTGCAAGCTGGTTTCAAGATAATTATGTGGATTTTTTGTGGTACAGGTTCTATGGTGTTGACTATAAACGTAACCCGACAAATGACATAAATATGCAGTCTACCAGGTAATTATTGTTTAAATTCTCCATAAACTATTGGCAATATTCAATCTGTGTCAAAAATCATGTGAATACAGCTGTTGAATTACCAATACCTTGTACGGATGCACATGTGGATTTTTCTGGAGTGCTTTCCGGCAAGTTCCATAAGAAATACCTGTACAAAGAATAATTTTAAGAGTTAGACTTGCTATTTAGGTACCTGCTTAAATTCGTACCAGTTTGTGCAGCCAAAATCGCAAGGGATTTGTTAAAAGTTTTCTCCATTCTAGTTTGAATATCCTTTACAACCATAAACCATCTGCATTGCAAGTTCCACTTCGGAAATTTACCATAATAATAAAACCGTCTTGCTCACTTGTAAAAGGCATAATTAATAATTACAAATCTGAAATAATGTATAGGTTATGTAATATGTTACAGACTCAAACGACATTAACGACACCGCGCCAGCTCATACAAAAAGTCACCAAAAATCTAGACGGCCAGCGTGGACGGTATTACGCAAAATCTGGACAACGACTCACATAGGACCGCTGCCCTGCCCGTAACAAGAAGTGCCGACTAGACTCAGTGAATCAAGGGGTGGTTCAACACGAGATAACTTACGGGCAACGGGCTGTTGGACGGTAAACAGATATAAAATTACATTGAGCGCCACCCAGTTCCATCAATAAGAACGATATGTAAGAATAAGCCCACTGTGAAACCGGGAAGCAAATGAGCCTACCTTTCAACTTTTTACCTTGGCGAAATCCAAAAGGTTATAGTAAAATCGGTGTGTACAGCCTCACGACTCTTAGCACTGCGGCGACGAGCGCCTTGACCTACCTGTGACGCTTAAAACTTCTTCCTTCACCCTGAAATTAAGCATGCACAGGCGCGGTGGGAAATCACAAGACAACATACAATAAACCGATCTATTAGTCTAACACATAAATTTATATACGAAGTAAGAAAACAGTAAATTGGTCTACAAATACGAGCCCAGAATGGGTTACTAACATTTACCTTAGTGCGAGAATATGACTTTAAATACAAGCCCAGAATGGGTTACTAACATTTGATTTTGTGCGAGAATATCATAGCGGACGGTTTTAGCGCAAGCTCGCGCACAAAGCAAAAGAGTACCATTATTACATGCACCTGGCAGGTTAACTTCTATACACGCTACCTTATTTACTTTAGTCTTGCCTGGTCCTCAAGGGCGGTGGCTCGCCTCACAGCATAGGGAAGCCGTGAAGCCGCAGCTGTACTAGTTGATTACACAAACTCCTCACAGGAAACGATACGGTCCAAAATGGCAACGGGGCTCACATGGGGGCTGACAGGGTGACCTTTTGCACAGCCAAGTGCGATGAATTCCTCGTCGAAAATGGTATATTGCCTGCACGGCACACGAGAATACCGGGGCGTCGGTCGACATAATGAATGGAGTATCACTAGAAACTGCACGGCACGGAAGCTCTCTCGACAGGCCGCCATGCGCCCGAACGTACGGGGCGGCTACAAAAGCCACGCTGTAAGAACTCGCTCTTAGCAACAGCCAGCAACTAACTCTCAACACTGACTGACTCAACAAAACCGGCTTGTGCTGTCGATCGGCAAGCGCTGCCACAACGCAGGCAGACGAAACATTCAAAACCCTCTCTGTCGCTCTCACAGGCTCGCGTTTCAAATTCACTGCAGAAATCACCAATAGCCAGCTCGCAGCCATTACGAAACGAAAACAAACACAGGTGTTCAGCCACAGCCCGAATCGAGGGCACAGCTGCGCGACGATTTGAATAAAACTTGATACACGCTTAAATTTAACTAAAAATACTAAAGAAAGCTATATACAAGCGGAGTCGTAATCTTGACTAAAAGTTAAATAACTCATACATAAGAATTGAAAATGTCCTGACAAATATCAGACTTGGTGCAAATGAAACAAAAAGTCGTAGGTTTGATAAATAACATAGGTAAAACCGTGAATAATAATCTGTCACGAATGCTACCCGAACTTTCATCGGGCCCGGGTAAAGGTAGGTTTAAACGGATCGGTTGGCTTCATTCAGCATGGAAATAATAAACCCTCCTTATCATTAAATAAAGTGTACTTATGTTCGTAGTTTTTTCAGACGAGGGAAGTAATAACACAACCAATAGGCATAATTACAGTCGCTTTATATACACTAACGTTAACAGTCTGGCCATATATGGTCACGATTCCCATTGGTGCCGCCATTTTATGTCTTGCGTCATTTTGACAATAAGATTTAAATTTCAAAAATGTCAAAGTCACATTTATTCAAATAGAATAAGTTGACATTCAATCAACAAAAATCGTTCAAAATGCGAGTACATAGTTAAAAACTGATCATAATTTTTAGAAACAACTAGAACTATAATTTATTAACGGTAAGCTGAAAAGGTTTAAAGAAATTTATCAATTTCAAAATTTTTCTTCAGATATGAGGTATTGCTGTGCAGTCGGATGCAAACGCAAATGTGAAAAATGTGTGCTAACGGAAACTTTCCTCAGGAATAGGGACAAAAAAATTAATACAGAAAATTGGTACCCAAATGGAAATTGAAGAATTTGTGAAAAGCACTTTGCAAATTGTATGTGTGAAAAAGCACGAGTTGGTGGCAAAAAAGACTTAAGGATAATGCTGTTCTAACATTATTTACTTTCTCATCGTCTGCTTCGGAGCCTACGGCCATTGAAAATACCTAATAACATTAGCCGTCCAAAAACTGATTTTATCGCCGTTTAAATTTTAGGTATGGAGTCTTGTGCATTTGAATGCAAGAATAGGTCTGAACATAGTATTAAGATGAAAAGCTTCCCTATAAATAAAAAAGCGAGGCTTGTGGTCAAACAGGATAATGGAGCATATTAGAATAACATAAAAGGTCGGAATAGAATCTAAATGTAAAAGCATTTTATATAAATAAAATGCATATTGTAGATGTAAAACATATTGCAACTTTTAATCAATTAGAAAAGTTTATTATATCCAAAGTTATCGGTGTTCGTTTAAGAATAGCTGAAACGAAAACGAAAAAGCTAAATACACAACAAAGCAAATACAGTTGTACTTCCGTGGCAATGCACAATGTAGCCTATACAAATTAAGTGGGAAGTTATGAAAAGTAATTTTAAGCGTATTAGACTGTATACTCACTGTTTTATTAGTTTTGGGATCACTTTAAGTTCTGTATATTTATTATTATTTATGTGAGCACTAACTGTAAATAAAATTTATAATATCTCATTGATACGACATTGTTTGTTTTACTATTTAGTCGTATATTTACTTATACTAAGCATTTATTTAATTAAACTATTTTCCAACACTAACCCCGCCACTGCTTTTGACCCGCCACTGGAGGCGGCCATATTCTGTCTTATGTCATAAGTGACATTTCATATGGCCAGACTGTTGTATATAAAGGGACTGTAGGCATAATAAGTAATTGTTTTTTTTGTGATAATATCGCTATTAAAAGTAATGCGAAGTTTGTTTACAAAAACTCGAAAATAGTAACGGTCGAATGCAACCATGGTACTTTTGCCCGTTTAACACGGCATGTAGTGTTGTGCTTTATTATATAGGTATAATTCTATAGAATGACGAATTCTTTTAGTTGAAGCGTAAAATAAGGCATTATTCTACATTAGATTTCATATATAGTAACCGTTGTAGGACACATATATGGTGTAAGCATTTTCTTGATTTTCGGTTTGGTGGAATGGATCTATAAAATAATATTATTTAGTGCCTAAGGTTGGGAAAACGTCTTTATTAGGAAAAAAATGTGGCGAAAAGAAGTTTATATCGTAGAAGAGATTCTTCAAGCGTCAGTTTAGTAATCAGTCCTGTAAAAATGAATCGATGGCTTATGCAGGTTACAAGGTATCTTACATGTTATATTTTCAAATATAGCTATTGTTAAGATTCCACGTTCCGGTATTTTTTATGTTATAATTAAATATGTTCTAATGGTATTTCCGTATGTAAATGGTTTTATTTTATAAAAATTTTAGTTTTTATGCTACAAGCAATTGCATTTGACTTTACTTTTATTGAACTGAATTCATGTAATTCATATGCCCTTTTTGTTAAATTATTAATCATCAGTATTACGAAATATCACTAGCTCCGGTAGAACATAAGTATTCTTAATAACAGGTTGAGATCTCATAACATTACAATGACTATCGTTGTGTCTGATAATTTATTTCTTTTTTTATGAAACCTTACTGTCATTTATGTTTTAATGAATGTTAGAATGAATCATAAATACACTTATTACTATACGTCATTCAATAAACAACATAAAAATGGTCAGTGGTTCCTTCTTAATTAATTAACTTCACTATTTTCATGCTTTTCTTACAGTTCTTTATAAATACCTTTAATTGACAAATGCACAAATAATACAATCCACTTCTTTCCAGTTCTAACAGCATTCCAGCTGCTCCGAACAGTTCCTCAACTTGTACACCAAACCCAGAATATGCGCAATCAGCCAACACCAACTGCTCAAACCAAAAACACAACAGGATTTCTATTACTTCCACCTGGATACTTAACAAGACACTAGCTGCAACTGCAATGTCTCTTCCCAACATCTAAAAACAGTAATCAATTCAGCAACAGCAGACTTGACAATACCCAAGTCACAAGACGTCACTTCAATAAGATATTCTATGTATTCCTACACCAGTAATTAAAAAACAATGTATAATATCCAGTCCCAATAATTACTTTTGTAGCTACTATCTGTATAAGTTATTGCATTCCTACCAGATTCATTCTTCTTATTAGATACACCATACCTTCTTATTTTAAAACTTTATTGTTATGCTCCTTCTTGACCATTTTATTTATGTAAACCCTTACATACGCCAAATAGATATAACATCTTTTTCTGAAAGGTTTTATTTCAACTTTTAACTATTTATAAATTAGTTTTACATGTTTTCGAATCAAAATTTTCTTAATGTCTAAAAATAACCACATTTTTCTATAGTGATATAATAATTCTTCTTTTAAAACCTTTAAACACTACATTATTTTAATCCACTTCCTTTAACTATCCAATATATTAAATGACTTCTTTCAAGTAAGATTTTAGTATTAATTACCCTTCATTTTTTTATTCAAACAATCTTTATTTTATTTTATAGATCCTTCCTGTTTCTTTTCTCACATTGTTCAATTAGATGGGTATTTTAATCTATTATTTTCCAAATACATATTCAATAAGTCTGATTTCTTTTAATTACATAAATTCATTTTTAATAATTTTAATGAAATATTTTTAATCATTTTAATTACCTGATATTAAACCCCCATAACAAAACCACTACAATATAGTTGGATTTTCATTGATTTGTGAAATGACCTTGATACTTTTTATTTCACGCAGTAATTGACTTCACACTGTTAAATAATAACTAGCTAATTCACAGGTTAACTAGATAAAGCAAAGGATATTATTTTAATTTTATACATTAATTAATTGCTCCAATTAGAGTGTAGAATATCTAGTTATTCTATGAAATAGCGGCATTTCTGAGTTTGTACATTGAAAAATATACACAAAGTCGGTGCTTTGCCAGAGAATTATTGAAGAATCGCAGAGCTAATTTTTATAGGTTTCCCTTGTCTTATTGTTCCATCACCCTTTTCAACTTTCTGGACAACACCTTCGAGAGTTTCTTGCTCCCAGGCTTCGACAGTTTCTATATGCTATGTCCACCCTTTACCAGGTCACAGACCGCGGTACCATTTCAAGACTCCGCGCCGAAAATCCTCTCGCATTCAACCCCAGTACTCAGCTTTGGCAATAGGCAGATAACAGCATCATCTGCGTGAAAGCCATCACCAGTGCCTTTCTCCAATCTTTTATACGCTTCACTTTTGAAACTTGTACTCTGGCTTCAGCGTTAGAGAATCAAACCCAACCTCAACAAAATCCAAGCCATCACATTTTGAAATCCCCCTCAGCGTAACATACCCATATTGGACTACAACAACGTCGCCCTGACACTCTGAAACTCTAGATTAGAGGACTCCAACCTTAGGTGGGAGTTAATTTCCCTTCCACCTTGTACAAGAACCTCCAACTCCAAAGATGCGTCGACTCTATGTGAAGACGAAGTGCCATTCTCAGTTGTTTTAGGCAGCTTTGGATACTGTCACCCCCGCGCCCTCATTCATTCCTCCAAGATCTTTATTCGTCCCATCATTTGTCAATATTTTGTAGTTGTAGTTTCATATGTTTCAGCGTTCTATTCCGCTTTAGCACAATAGAAGCTAAGAGAAAAGGAAGCGCCATTGACAGAAATACGTTACTATTGAATTGGTTTTCATTTTCGCCTAGGTTGCAGCATCTCTTCCGCCGTTGGAAAACTTTCCGATCGCTGAAGCCGATTTGTGCACTGAGTGATCGTACAGGACCAATATTACATAGTCACCACTCGCAGGACCTCCGCCTTCTAGAGCAGGGACAACAAGACGAAGAAGAAGTTTGTCCAATCCTTCGGCGACACACTACCCGAGTTCCAGGCATCCTTGCCGACGTCCCCCTCAACCTCCAACCTCCTTTATTTATTTAATTGTTAATTACATAGCATATTAATTTCCTTTGTTTATGTATAAAGCTTTTTACTTCCTTTTACAATAAAGGAAGTATTGGATTCACCCCAAAAATTCTAAATTGAGTTTTCAACAGATCTTCACGTTTTAGAGTCCCCTGATCCCAAAAAAACATATTTTTTTTCATTGGTCTGTGTGTCTGTCTGTGTGTCTGTCTGTGTATCTGTCTGTGTATCTGTCTGTCTGTGAACAGAATATCTCAAAAACGAAAAGAGGTATGGCGTTGAAACTTCATATATAAGTTTCGTGTACAATGTAGATGAGACAGCAAGCTTTTGAAGAAAATCGCATAACCGAAAGTAGGTGTTTACTCTAGTGATTTTTCAGTTTTTTCGATTTTTTCAAAAACGGCTCTAATGATTTTTTTTAAACTTTACATTTTTACTACATTTTTAATGTGTATTGATGTGAAATAGGTGATTTTCCAGTTGAATACTTCTAAAGTGGGTTTCTTTTGTTTTTTTTCTATTTTTTTTATTAACTCCTATTTTAAATAAAACACCCGGTATATTATTACATTTATATGTATATGTATATTTTAATTCCAAATATGTGTAATAATCTAAAAAGAGGTGGTCCCCTCACCGGTAGTAGGTTAGTTTTATTAATATGTATTTATTGTAATGCTAAATGCAATACATTTTCATAATACAATTGATAATACAATTTGAAAGACTATTGGCTTTCACGATTTTATTAGGCTATACTATGCAATTCAATTGAATTAATAAAATTAATTTTTTCTTCAAACGACAGTAAAATATGGCATTATACTGCTGGATTGATGATGCTAAACTGTCATTTTATTGCCAAGCGGCAAATAATATTATCTGCCGCTGACGAGCGGCAGATAAAGTTATTATTTGCCGCTGACGAGATCAAGTAATTTTCTTCGAATTTTGTTCACAAAGTTGTAAATAATTTGTTATAAAAACGTTTGAAGAAAAATACTATATGTTATTCGGAGCAAAAGTATCTTTATGTGGCTCGGCTGTAATTATCCCGTCCAGCCTCGCCACATAAAATATAACTTTTGCTCCTAATAACATAATATACTATTATACTACTTTATTTTCAAGATACAGGTTTAGCTTAATGATGGATTAATAAGGCTATAAACTACTTGAAAACAATAATCACTTTATTGCGTATACAAAATAATTGTGTTTACGTAGCATATTAGAGATAGTCCTAAGCTAGATCTAGTTGTTTTTGTGATTTTTTTAACATTCTATGTTCTTCTTGGCAACTGTGGAGTCAGTTAGGTCGTAGTGATCGTCCGCGAACATCTTCGGTTATCTTCCATCGACCAGCAGGTCTGTACATCCATGTGACTTTAGGTTGAACGACCGGCCGTCGGTTGTAGGTGGTCAACGTCGTACTGTCAAAAGTAAATTAGATTATATTTTGGATGTTGTTGGTGAAGCTTCTCGCCTTCGAGTGTGCAGGAAGAAATTACCATTTATTTATTTATCGTATGGCATGTTAAGACACAAAAGTATGTATATGACAATAAAATTATTACAAACGAACATTTAACAACTTTATATACTCTATTGATTCTGGAGTCGCCAATAGGAAATCTTCTGGGCTGCCGTTATAAGCCGTTTCTGGGCATTCCTCCACGATGTGTTTGATGGTTTGGTTTTCGCCGCACTCGCAGGAGGGGCTTGGAATCTTGCCCCATTTGTGTAAAGAATAGGCGCATCTGCCATGCTGCGTTCTGATTCTATTTAGCGTGCACCAGATCTTCCTTGGTAAGTCGAAGCCTGGTGGTGAGTTGGTGATGCATGGCATGTCACTGTTTTGTTTCGACGTCCATTCCTGATACCAAGCGTCGGTGATGCTCCATTCATCTTCAGTTGCGTTTAGTGCGGTCTTGGTTGGTGGTTTTCTAGATCGGAGGCGGTTGTGGTTAGCGTCCTCGATGTCTGTATGGATCGGTAGTTCTCTGTTGTCCAGTATCTTGTTAAACGCTCTGTGCAGAGCGTTTATGCGGCGCAGACTTGGAGGTGGGATGTGACTGAGTACTGGAAGCCATTCTGCAGGAGTCGATTTGATAACGCCAGCAATCATTCTCATTGTATTGTTGAGCTGTGCGTCTATTTTGTGGACGTGTGGGCTGTTGAGCCATACCGGAGCACAGTACTCTGCAGCTGAGTAGACGAGGCCCAGGGCTGACGAGCGTAGAGTAGAAGCTGAAGCACCCCAGGATGTTCCGCACAATTTTTGTATTATATTGTTTCTAGTTTTCAGTTTCTCTGCTGTTTTTGATAAGTGCTCCTTAAACGAAAGTGTTCTATCGAGTGTCACTCCTAGGTACTTTGGGTTATTATTATGTTTGAGAGTTGTGTTTTCAAACTGGACACTGAGTTCCCTATTTGCGAGTTTGTTATTCAGGTGAAAGCAGGTTACTTCCGTTTTGCTAGCGTTTGGTTGGAGTCTCCATTTTCGGAAATAATTCCCTAGTTTCTCAAGATCAGCCGTTAAAATTTCCTCTGCTTCCTCGAATGAGCCGCATCTTATAGTAAGTCCCCAATCGTCGGCATATCCATGTTTCTTTGACCTAGTTTCGGGCATGTCTGAGATGTATAAGCTGAACAAGAGCGGCGCGAGCACCGCTCCTTGAGGTAGACCGTTCTTGAGTTTCTTTGGGGAGCTTGTGTCAGATCCCATTGCAACTTGGAATATTCTGTCGTTCAGCATGTTGTCAAGCAGTCGGGCTGTTACTTTGCACGGAATCACTCGCAGAAATTTATAGATCATGCCTTCTCGCCACACTGTGTCATAAGCTGCCGACAGGTCGATGAAGGCGGCTGCCGTTTTTTGTTTTCTTTGGAACCCTGCTTCGATGTGTGTGGTGAGCGAGAGAACCTGGTCAACGCAGCTTCGTTTCGGTCTGAAACCAGCCTGTTCTATTGGGATTACGTCGAAGATTTTTTGGCTTACTCGATTATATATAAGGCGTTCGAGCAGTTTGTAACTCACAGATAACAGTGCTATGGGTCTATAGCTTTTGGGTGTGTCCACCGGTTTGCCTGGTTTCAGTATAGCAATAATTTTCGATCTTTTGAATTCTTTGGGTAGATTTCCAGTCCGTAGTATGTCTGTGAAAAATTCGGCCAGCCATTTGATCGCAAACTTTCCGCAGTGTATAAGAAATTCAGGACTGATGTTATCGAATCCGGGAGCCTTTCCGGGCTTAAGATCTTGAATTGCTGTCGAGATTTCGTCTGCTGTGAAAGGTCGGGAGTGTTCCGTTTCTTTCGCTGAGGTTTTAAGGTGTCTGAGGTCTCGTTTAACTTTTATTGTGTGATCTTTGTCCTTTGGTGCTCTGGACGTTGCTACTATATGAGATGCTACTGCGTTTGGCGAGATAGTTGCTTTTGATCTTTGTATGCGTGATCCACTCCCTAGTTTTCTTAGAAGTGTCCATGCCTTTCTGCTTGAGGTCTGGAAATTCAAACTTTTTACGGTTTCTGCCCACTTTTGTTGTCTTGCTGCATCAAGGCTGTGAAGGAGTTCATCTGCTATTTCTTGATCACCGGTCTCGAGGAAGTTTTGATAGAGCTCGTCGCTATTTTGTGACCATCCAGGGATGTATTCCTTACGAAAGCCTCTTGGGATACACTTTTTAGCGGTGCCTATGATTGCTCCCACGAATCTGGTGTAGTTTTTACTCTGTGGTGGGATCCAGCCTAGGCATTTATCTAGATCTTCAGAAAACTTGTCCCAGTTAGCCTTTCCAAAGTTCCACCTTGGTCGAGGTGTGGACGTGATTATTGGGATTTGGGTGCCCGTTTCTATTATGACTGGGCGATGCTGGCTGTGTGGGAAGTCGCAGAGAACCTGTCGTTGGACCAGTAGGGGTGCATTGTTATTGCTACTGGTTGACGTGAAGCACAGGTCCGGGTTATATTCTCGTCTCCATGCTGCAGACTTGAAAGTGAAGCGGTCTTTTGCATCGAAGACGAGATTAAGGTTTTCATCTTCAGCCCATCTTACTAACGCCTCTCCGTTAGCGTCACAGTTTCTGTATTTCCACTGTTCGTGGTGGCTGTTGAAGTCACCCACGTAAAGTGCTGGGTGGGGTTGAGTTTGGAGAACTAAGTCTGGCCAAGCTGTAGCGGGTGGTTTATATACATTGGATACTGTGATGCCTCCGATTTTCGTCACGACGACATGAATTCCATTTTCAGTAGAGGTGTTTATCAAAGAAGCGTTTTCGATATCGTGCCTGACGTAGGTTGCTACGCCGTAGGCTTGGTGATAGGTTGCTCCGAGTAGGTCGTAGCCGGGTATTTTGCCCCTTTTTTGTAGTTGTTCTTCTGATTGGCAGTGTGTTTCCTGAATAGCAACTAGATCAATATTGTCATTCTTTAAAAGCTTAGATAAATATTGGCTTTTTGAGTAACTTATGCTCTCTATGTTTATATGGCAAATTCGGACACAGGGTCCGAGGTTTCTGGTCAGCAAGCCCTTAGAAGGGCTGTTATTTACTTTTGGTAGCATTATGGTTTTGACTTTGATTTGGATGGTTGTTTAAGTGTCTTATGGTCAGGAGAACCTTCCTGGTTTGTCTGACCGCCAATTTTTGCTAGTTCATTTAGCGTTACCCAGGGTGCACCACGAGGAGGCGAACTAGCTTTGCACCCCAGAAATTACCATATTGCTCTATTAGTATTGGAGGGAGAAAAACAAACTAAAAGAAGGAAAAGTTTGACTAAGAAAATCTATGCGAAGAAGATGGCGAATAACTTATTATGAAGCGAAAAACAATCGGATATTCTTCAGCTTCTAGCATCGACGTTCCTCCTATATAGAGTTCGATAAATCCAAATAGCAAAAAAATGTCTTTGACATTTTTAATGAGTACACGCACATTCTATTTCGGCCCTCCACGATCGATCAAACTGTCACACTTTTTAGAAAACGGTAGCTGAAGAACAGTCGAAGATGTTTGTTAAATGTAACTTTGTCTATAAGCATGTGTTGAAAATTGCATCGACCGTCCACGGTCGCAGACGATCGACGTTGTACGATCAGTGTAATCCCTGGCATATGGGGTGGACTCATAATTCTTTTCCAAGTCATTCTCACCCTTCCGTCGCGTCAAGAGGAATCGAGTTAGCGTTGAAGAAAATTAACGTCACTTCGCTATGGAGACTGGTCTATAAGGTAGAGTAACAAGAGACACACACGTCAGTTGGAAGTACAACCACATCTTCAGTCCACCTTGAGACCTAAGTGCGTGTAAATTAGCTTTTACCTGCACCCAAAATCCATATACAAACATACTGGCTTTTTATTAAACTTTTATCATCCAAGTGCAAGAGATAAACGATTTCCTTTTCAAACTTGAATTTGGTAGTACACACGACCTGCTGATAGCTAGTGGCGATGAAAGAGGTCGCAGTTTTATTGCTGTTGTATGAGGAGTTACAGAAAACCTGTACCGCTTTGTCTACTTACCATAAAGTGATAGGAGTTTTAATTTGTGATCCAGAAAACAACACGTACCTATATTATTTGCAAAAAATGAAACCTGCACTTTATTGTTTTTTAAACTGCAGTACCTTGATCCAGTTTTAGTTAGAGGGCGGTTAAAAAAAGAATTATATTTATTGTCAACTTTTCGATTTTAGGATCAATACAATACAGGTAGCACGACGATATTTCGCGTATGAAAGAGGAGACCCTAACCTCAGTATGGAATACTACATGACAATGTGTGAGAGTACTTTCACTTCAAATACAGATAATTCATCCCGAGATTGCAGGAGTGAATACATTAGCACAGAACATTTCTGTTGACAAGTTTACACATTAAAATTATTATCCACAATGCCATTAGAATTATTTAATAAAATTCGCTTGACATTTTTTTGGGTTAGCATTTACATTGACATTGACGTGACGTCATACAGATTAAATTTGTTTTAACAATAACAATTAAAAGTTATATAAAGTGTGACGTTATGTGACAAGTTACAGAACATGTCTCATGCGCGGATCTGAGATAATGATAAGATCGGACACATATTATGGATAAATCGATCATTTGGAGCTGCGGAGTCTTAATTTGTATAAATATGAAAATTCAAGCGTCAACGATTGACTTGGCTGGTAGTATACTCGTATGATAAGAAGTACTTAGGTTACCAATTTCTTTTAAAATATTGAGTAGGAGTACTGAAAATATGCACATTTCAATACCGATGTGTTGGACTCGTTGGTTATCACTTTAGTATTTTCAAAATGCATGCCGTGTCAACTGCTATTCACTTGGCATTTTTGTGTTGAACGATTTTGGACTTGGACTTAGAATCTGTGTGAGGCACATATTTTCGGAGTCCCGAGCTAATTTATTTTTTCCTGGTTTTAGATCAGTTTGCATGCATACATTTGCAGGGCTGGCGACTTACCAAGAATTCCATAATGGTCTAAGGGTTCAGGTCAGAAACATGACAGTGAGGGAGAGCTAGGCAATCGGCTGGCCCCCTCATGTGGTATGTGCTCATATGCAATCGTTGACGAACACAAAGCCAGGAAAATTCCAAAGCCAAACATGCGAGCAAAAATAAACACACATTCAACATTTAGCAGTACTTATAGGGGGATCTGCGGCCCCCCGCGGCGTTCCCACGTAGCATCTAGCAGAGTACATCGTTCGGGAATGGGCTTCAGTGCACCTCCGATGATGTTCCTGCAATAATCCTGCAACAAGGATGCTTACCGCATCTGGTACCCATTAGCCGAACGCTAACTATATCAATGGGCTACAACCCATGTTAATGTAATATGCATCCGGGGCTGCCACCTCCGCAGAAAGCCGAAATCACAAAGCATTTGTGGGAGATGAGCATCGTAGGCTATTCAGGTTGGCTTTCTGAATCACTGATAATTGCTTATCAGGTCGGGGGTTATTGATCATCTCGCCGGTAAATCTCTAACCTAAGCACACAGTGCACTAAAGTGGCCAAGCTGTTTACAATAAGCAGCCATACTAACAATAAAATAGTGTTCAACTCGGGTGCACAATAGAACTACACAGCCTCTATTGCAAAGCTACTTAAGTATTAGTACCTACTTATTACAGATATTGCGTCATTAACTCTCTTACTCCACATAATATCAATTACCACAAGCCCTCGCATTGTTGAAATGCCACCTTCGATCATGTCAGGTTTCACAACATTCACATATGGACGTTTTCGGCTAACTGATCGCCAGACCTCCAAGATATTAAAGCCACCCCTGGTCCCCTATAATAACTTGGGACACAGTTTAATTCTAACAAAATTGAAAACCTATTATATTTCGGTGGTTGGTTTAGTCAAAGGCCCATAATTATATGAATATTAATAAACGATAGAATATTTTCAAACAACTCACAGGACACAAAAGTAAATATTACAACAATAGCTACAAATTTGCAGTGTGGAAGTCTGTTTGTGAAATGCTGATCATTATATTTCTAAGTCTCTTGTAACATGCAATTTACGTCGCATGCTATATAAAAGTGGAAATGGAGAAATCTGCCTGCACTGGCAGGTTCAATATACCAATTGAGTTTAACTGAATATTGCACATATAGTACGGTAAAAGGAAACTTGATAATGCTCCGGAAAATTAGAAACTTTGTGGATCTAAGGAGACTACACCATGATATTCCACGTAAAAAGTTGCATTGAGAAAGTTCTTCTAAACCAATCTATTTACCTATGTTATGTAAGTATTTGTGGTATGCAGGTAGGTTGTCTTACTTCCGTGCTTCATAATACATACTCAGTTTTTTTAATAAAGTGAAATAAGTCACATATTTCACTGCGTTCAGGTTGACATTTCTATTTCATAAGCTCGTCCTACCTATTTTGTTCCAAAGATCTAACTGATTGCAGATTGAAAGCCTTGAAAAATGTATCTTGATACAAAAAATTAACGCATCACTTCAACAACATAATTTTAATTGTTGTGAACAAGTTCAACGCCTTATTTAATTATAGTCAAATTTATTTTCACATTTTGACAAGCCTTGGTCCAGTCTTATCGAGGGTGTTTTATTAGCCTTTACATTACGAATATATCCGCTTGTCAACTTTGTCTAAAAGCGTTCAATATGATTAATGTTCTGATTTTGTGTTAGCGCTGCCATACTATTTCTTTTAGATAATTTCTAACGGTTTGAAGATGGTGGCATTATCGTGATTTAGCGATAATTTTTTATTAATATATGGCGCAATAGTACTCGAAGTTGTTCTAAAATATAAGACATTTATTTCTTAGCATTTACATGATTCAAAACAACAAATTTCATTTGAGTAGTTAAAGAAATTCTCCCTTGGTTATAACTAAACAGCAACTGAATGAATAGGTATTCAAAACTTACATCGTGCATAATGATACTTTGAAAATAGGTTATATTAACATGTCTCTCACAGTTTTAGAAAAATCGGGACTCGCCAGAAGAGAAGAACAATTTCCAGTCAGCTTCTAATCAATTTACTTGTTTCTTGATAAAATCCAATATGGCTGTATAATGATCCATGGTTATGGTTAGACACCTAGCGCCGATACGAGACCTCATTATTCACATGGTGAAGTTGAATATGTAAACTTTTGACTTTGAAAAAGCGTTGTATTAAAGCGGAATGCCCTAAAAGTTGATCACGAAACGCAGTTGTTGCTCAATTGTCAACCAGGTCTTGATACATCAATTAAGTATTTTTGGAATATTCGTTAACTAGATGATTTTTCAAACGTTGCTACTGTGTGGTGACATTTATCCAGGATTAAATTTCTTGTTTCCTGTTCAGTAATAATTAAATTGAACGAAATTGTTTACAAAGCTTTTATTGACATGCGTAGGCAGTTTAAAAGGGATATTGATAGCAGCTAGCCATTTTTGTTTCATAATCTTAGAGCAATTTTAGATTTCTGATGCATTGGTAGAATTCCTTATATTTTCTTTCTAAACGCAAGAGTCAGATGGGCGCAGTATTGATGCATTCTCCAGGCAAGTTGAAGGTCCATTCTATGAATACATTGTTAGTGCAAATCCCACGACACTTTTGTTTTATAAGAATACGGTCTATAAATATAATAGTATTTAATATTACTAGCTTGGTAAGAGGGTTTTCACTGGCGAATAGAATGATATGACTGGCGAGCCGCAGGCGAGCCAGTCATCTTCTTGAGCCAGTAAAACCTGTTACCTTGGGTGTTGTTGAATATTTTATTTGTTTCTCACTTGTAAATAACTAGAAATTTACCATTTATTCAAAATGTCAAACTGACAAGCAACTAAATTCATCAATATGACACATACTAAGGAAGACAACTCTGGCTTTGCACGCTATCATTTATCTATGAGCACGCTTGTAAAACTGACAGTTGACTTGTAAACATTTTACAAGTTATAATCCATTCAGAAAACTCCCGTGACGTAAAAATCACTATCAGTTGGTTAATATGAAAATCGCTAGTAGGGTGTTAGTAATTTTTGCATTTTATGTTGGCGCCATTTTCAATTTAAATTTCAAGGTTTTGTTGTTTTACTTTCACTTTGACATTTGAATTATTGAAGTACATATCATTTAATTAGGTTGCATATATAATACAACATTACTTACTAAAGTTATTAATAAATTATGTTTTTACTTTGTTTCACTAAAACTACGATTCATATTTAAGTTTAGCAAAATAACAAATAATTTTCCATAACCTTACTTACAAGTTTGACGTTAAGTACATTCACTAAAAAAGTTGATAGGTTCTGTACATAAAGTACACTCCAAAATTTTCATTTGACAGCGTAAACGTCACGGGAGTTAACTGAATGGATAACAGTAACTTGTTAAAATAAACTTTCTTTATTAATACAGTGACTTGATAAATTGATGTTTACAAGTGAGGAACAAATAAAAATCTTAACTAGTAGGAACTGTGTACGGTAACCAATTAATAATTGGATAATGTTTCAGTCGACACTTCAAACATCTACGAAATCTATTTTAATTGATAAAACGTATACAGATTGAACAGCAGCACTAACGAAAAATATTGTAAAGCAGAAACTTTTACCAAACAACATTTTTAATGTACGAAATACCATCAAATTGGGTTTATGTCACGTCCGTTTTCAGTGAGACATAATTTTAGAAAGTCTGTCAAGTTTAAAAATGAAGCTGATTACTTCTTAGCAGTCTTTGAAGAACTAATTGTTTCAATAAGCTGCAGTTATAAAATAAACGTTACACAGATGTACACGATTACTTGAAATTAATAAATACTATTGGAATGTTTAATTTTCTTGCATAATTTATGTGTTGGAAAACATTAAGATTGGGTATATTATATCTTGAAATTGGACAATCTGAAAAATGTTTCACGTAGTGTATAGGTACAGGGTAACTGTTGGATCCAATGTCCACGGTTACCTTCTCTTTATTAAAACACCGAAAAAGAATTCATAAAAGGAAGTTGCGCATCTTCTAATCTTTGACAATATGACGTACAACGAATAACAGTTGAGTGTCTACATCTATTATCTAAAAGGGAAGGTATAAATTATTAAATATTCTGAAAATGTTATATCACATTATCTCTAGAGTAATATGAAATAATATAAAGTTGAAAAACAAAGTTCACAGAAACTATTTCAGAATAATTTCCGTTTCTGTTGCATTTCATTAATGTCGTAGTAATAATAGTAGGTCGCGGAACAATACGCTGTTGCCAAGATAAACATCAGCTGGATGAACATCAAATTCTTTTGACAGTGATGTAGAATAACATAGGTGTTGTTAAAAAGCAAAAGTCTCAGTGAATGATACATAATAATTGCAAAGGTGTCCAAACTGTAGAAATTATAGAATTATTCAAACAATGCAATCTAAGTATGCATTGAGCAAAATATACAGTGCTTTCATAAAGTAGTGGATAAATTCGTTAAAAATTCAAAGAATAACTTTTGGAAAAATCGCTGGAACCCGTCGATTTTTATTTTTATTTACGCATTTTTCAAATAAACTATACATACAGGGTGACCCGCGTAGGAGGTATGACGTCATCGCTGTTTTTCTTAATGGCAACCTCCTTTCTTTATTACGGAATTTGAAAGAACGTATTTTTTTACTTACGTTAAGCTGATTTTTGAGTATAGATCATATCACCAAATACTTCGGAAAAAAAAATAAAATTGCAAAATACTAAATTCATTGCAAAGATAACTTCAAAATCAACAAAATTAAGTGTGCAGATTGTGCACCGCTGTCTGCCTGACAGCAGCTAAAACGACCGACATGTTTTTATTGATTGCTGTCATTGAAAAAAACCTAAAATCATACTTCCTAAAAGTAAATTTAATATTTTGCAATTTTAAAATTGTTTTTCTTAAATTTTGGTCATGTTTATACACAAAAATTTTATTTGAAAAAAAATGCTCAAATAAAAAAGAATCGACGGGTCTCGGAGTTTTTTCCAAAAGTAATTCCTTGAATTTTTTACGAATTTATCAACTATTTTACGAAAGCACTGTATAATTTTCCTTTAGAGATTAGTAAAACTACCATAATATGATAGCGAAATCATTAAAATTGAATAATATTTAACAGTGATCTCTGGTATTTACATTTATGCTTATTACCAAGAAGAAATTGCAAATTTTTAGTTTGAACATTTAAATTTTATTGGTTTTGTGTCGAAATATAACAGCTAGTAAGTTAGGAGTTCTTTACGTTCTACTAGTGCGCCAGCAGTGTAAAATTTAAAGTGTAGTACCTAGAAAAACATGTGTGCCAAACCTTTAAGTTTGATCATAAAATGATAAATTGAGCTTGAAATTATCTTTAACGTGCCAACCATAAACAGCACATTCAAATTAAAATGTATGCGCGGTTATTCTGAAAGATCAAGGCGACCTATATAGTTTTTGGTTGCATACAGAAAGTAATAGTTAGCAACATTCTGTAAAAAATAAAGCTAAAATTACGACAACATTAACATCCTCTTCTCACAAGTAACCTTGATAAACATCATTTAATTTACAGAGATGCCAGCCGCAAACATTTTCCACCTTAACAATGTAAGTGCCATTTTGCTTTTATCTAGTTAATTTGGTGTAGCTACGAGGGTTACTCTATTAATTGTTAGTCATAAAAAATACGGACTTATAAAAAAACCAACTATATTGTTTTTCAAAATGTGTATCCATCATTATTTGAAAGCGCTTTTCGAAACAGGCAGAAAACTGTTTTTGGAAAGTCTTCAAACATTTGCTGAAATTCAGCAACCGCCGCATTTCCGTTAAAAAGTCTCTTACAGCGTGTGTTTTTGACTTCATGAAAACAAAAAGAAAACGGTGGGTGGAAGATCTGAACTATGGATGCTGAGTCACCAGCTGGACTCCAGAGCCGTGTATTAAATTTAAAGGTTTTACTACCATATGCGGAGTTGCGTTATCTTGTTGGCACGGAATAGATACAACTCAACCCAGATATTCGACAATCACTACACAGTTTTTAAAAGACTTGAGAAAGAAAAACCAATCAAACGCTACAGTTTTACGATCATCAAGTAGAATTATTGCAAGCAACTGGACCAGTGCGCATAAAGTAAGCAGCAATAATATTTTGTTAGCACTTTTACCGCGCATCTTTTACTGGCATAGCTTTGTTTACCAACACTTAATTGTTGTTTAGTCTAGGGGCTATAATTATACAGAATGTTTCAAAATTGCACAGAACCAATATAAGGGCGTTATTCTGCAACAAAAAGTAAGAAAAAACCCTAATAGACATATGTCTTAAAATTATTCATTTCAAAGATATCGTTGATCAAAGAATTAAAGATAGCAATTCACCAGCACATTTTTCCCGACTTGTAGCTGATTTGAGTATGACTTACAACGGCAGATGGATTGGTCGTAAAGGTCTTTTACCATGGCCACCTCGGTCACCTGACCTCACCCCCTTTGATTATTTTGTTTCAGGGTACATTAAATGAATTATGCGTTCGTCTCTAGTCGACACTGTAGACGAATTAAGAAATTGCATAAGTGAAGCTTGTGAAACCCTCGCACAAAATCCTGAAATAAGACTTGCTCGAGAATCATGGATTCGTCATACTGAATCCTGTATGGCAGAAGGAGGGCATTTCGAACAGTTACGCGTTTGAAACGGGTGATTATTATGTTTTTATATTTTTTATTGTAGAACAGCGCTGACATATTGTACGTCAACAAAAAACACGTGTTAGAAACAAAAACCAGCCTACTAAATCATGAACGTCTTAAATACGAATTACTATTAATATATTGATCAAGGCTGTTAGGGTTATTTTATTCTGTAGAATAACGCCCTTATTTTTGTTCTGTGCAATTTTGAAACACACTGTATATCCAAGCCTCAACACCCGTAACAATATTAAACACGTTTGAAAAATCCTGCTCACACTTATCTAAGTTAAATCTGTTAACAAATTGTTACGTGTAATAGATATAAACGATACAAGTTTGATTATGAGCATCATAACGGAACGAGTTTGATTGCTGAAGTAACTAAAATATACGGTACCCCCCACCCAAGAAAAACCCCCTTTGGTGTTTTCAAGAATACTTCGACACTCAGCATCACTCCGTTTCGCTAATACAATGAAATATTATGAACAAGTTATTTCTAAAAAAAAAAAAAACCCAAAAAATAAATTTTCTTTGCCGACGACCATACCTCAAAAGTTGATGTCTTCATTTTCGGAGGACCTATCGTATGAAAACGACCCAAGACTTCAGGAAGGTTCCTGGCGACCGGAATCGTGTACACATACGAACATACATACCCCGCACAGCACGTTTAGGCAGCCCCCAATACGAGGGAGGAATCTAGTGGGCTGGGGTCTTCACCAAAAGATCAGCACAGCCGAGACGGAGATTTGGTATAGTGGGTTCATTAGTCGGTTGGCACGAATTTTAGAGATATTTGACTCAGGTGGTTTTCGATATGAGGGGATTTCAATACTTCGTACACCTCGTGTCGAAGTAATATATATTCCCGATAATGCTTAATACAGCTACCTACAAACATTTAAAATTACTATACGTACAATAAATAACTCGCTTAATGTAAGAGGAAGAAGACGAAGAATTTGGATAATTTTTGAATTGGTATTATATCTTTATTTTTTAGAATACAGTATACTGCTGCAAAAAGTAGTATTAAACTTGTATAATTTTTTCTAAAAATTAAAGTTGTATCATCTACTTCCCGTTAGTGTTACACTTATATGGATGGTGAAATAATTATGGATTCTTATTAATCATTAATAATGCGACCAGATACTGCATTTAATTATTATACTTATAACTTGCTTGTAAAGGTAATTCTGGTATTAGTTTCAGGAAACCAACTAAAGTGGAAATATTTGAATATTCTTCAGAGTATTGACATGATTCAGGTTAATTAGGTTGTCTGAGTTTATCATACCAATACAGCTATTTAGTTGTTAGATGCTTACACGATTCTACGATTGCAGTAAGCTCTTACATCCACATAGGTCACGGATTTAATGTTAGAACACTTTAATAATCAACCAAAGCTTCTATAATAACTTCTACTACAATTCTACTTAAATATTGTAATATAATAATTTCATATAATTTACGTAAATATTTAGTCATTAGGTTGACACAAACCGGCTTTTGATTAATCCGAGACAGTGCGCACATGTGCTCCAAAACGCTTCACCGAGAATCTGCCCATTATAAAAGCGACAGTTAAAAGTGTTGGCAAGATATTTGCAAGCAGGCAGTTCTGCCAAAACTAATAAAAATTGCCTTACTAGCATGGTAACCGAAAAACGGTAATTATGAAATAAACACCTCTGATGCGGACCTCCATCAGCTTCTAAAGTACGTATCCATACAAACAAATACCCCGTGTAAGGACTTTTTGCATACAAAAAAGTACCAGTAGACCGTTGGAAGTAACCAGCAAAACCAAACACTTCGAATTAGCCAGCGCGGGCTATTTGGAAAATAGAAATTTTAAGAATTAACCCTGGTCGCACTCAGCGGTCCGTTCATAAAACCACTCGAAACCCCAATAGAATCAAACCTTAAAAGTAGTAAGAAATTCTCAACTATAGGTTTTACAAGTTTCAGGCAAACTCACAAAAGGATTCAAAGACAGCCATAAAAACCAACTCACGGACAACCGCCAGTCGGCGAAATTATAAAGAAGCTTTTACTCCAATATACGAAGATTAATTAATTATAAACCAATCGGCCTCGTACGAGGTGTCCTCATACGCGGAAAAATGCGAGGAAAACAACGAAAGCGGTGCCGACACCGAAGCAAGCAATCTCGGAGATAAAACAACAATGAAATATCACCCCTTGGGAGCTAACGGCAACAAAATGATCAGCGGACGCTTTTACGCAACCCTTTCGTGCTTGGTTGTCAAAATGCTTGTTTTTTATCAGCAACCAGTGCTGCCTAAATTAAGCAGCTACATAGACGTACCGGTCAATTAACCCCGCGACTCTACCATCCGGACGAAAAAGGATTGTTCAACCCTACTCACGCCCAATGAGTGTCGAGGAAACGTTACACAAAGAGAAGCGGCCATTTAAATAGTGAAGCATTGGGAACAGAAAATTACTCTACTTTGTAGAGTATAAACCATCAGACCACCTTCCAGCCACAAGGACCAGCACCTGGCCGAGCCAGTCCAACGAGGACCGATGAGCGCCGCCACAGCGTAAGCCCGGACCTGGCACCGCATGGAAATACTCCTTCACAAATAGTACCTCGCTGGCATAATTTTCAGGCAACGCCCGTCACTCAAGGAGTTGTTTCGACCTTTATCGACGCCCTCACCAGAGCCCGACGCCAGAAGTGATCCATGCCACCCTCCACCAGGTCGGGCTGCTGTCCCTCGATACGCCAGGCACCTCTAAACTCCCCAGAACGCCTAAACTAGTAACTAATTATGGATAACGAAGGACTATGTTTGCAAAAAGCTATCACAAAATTTTTGTGACTTGGATCATATGTCAAACAATCGTTTTAGAAAATAATTGTCCTAAAAGCGTCCAGCGGTACTTCCATAATGTCTAATGAACAATAAACAACTTATAAAAGCCAAAAATTTTTTTAATACTCTTTAACTTCAACCTCTCAAAGTTATAACTGGTTAATAGAATGACTTTTCAATGTACGCAAATGTTTTTGTTTTTATTGGCATGCATTCCCTGCTACTAACAATAAGGTCACTAGATCAACACACTAAAGTGTAAGGTACTGCCATTAGTGATTTTTATGTATATCCTTGTCGGTCGTTCAATGTTCTCCAACTGGGGAAAGACACAATCTAAAAATCACGGCTTGCTGAATTGTTTGACAAGCGTCACTGGCTTTTGTCACACAATAATAAGTGACATAACCTAACACATTCATTACTTTACAGCAGTGCCATTACACTAAAAAGAAAATCTCCAAAAACTAGTGTCTTCCCTATTGCACTTGGGAAATTTGTATTTGTTATCTTTATCTCACAATTTTCTCACATCCTCAGGCGAGGAATGGAATGGCGGTACCTTACACTTAGTGTATCAATCTAGTGACCTTAACTAACAATTAGTAGAACTGCCCTCGAAATATTTTAGGGAAATAATTAATTGTTCAAATTTATGGGACATGTTTATCTTAATATATTAAGAAACTAACGTTATTTACCTTTAGAAACTAAGAAACTAAAACTGCCTAGTGCTATAGCTAATAGCTACCGCCTGTAGAAACTCTGACTTGTAGTATTAAGAGAATAGCAAGAAACAGTTTGATGAGCTTTGTAGGATGTATTTAGTTGTCAAAAGCGACAAATTTTTTTCGAAGTTAGTGTCACTTCCTCCTACGTAAAAAATGCGAGTTATGTTTTCAGCAAAAACGTTGTATTTTGTATGCTATATAGATAAAATTAATAATCTATTTGAAAAAATTAGTCCTTTGGCATGGATTGCAAGATTTTTTTGGTTATTAACTGTGAAACGACTATAAATGATAGGTGTATTTTATATCTGGAGATAATAATTATATTAAATTCGTCCTGGCAATACATAAAATTGCTTCTAAAATTGTTAGGATAAAAAGTAAAATATGTAGTAAAGTACAATTGAAATAAAAAACAATAGATTTCTTCCCACAACACGTAACACCTCTCTAAATTATAGTTTTGAAAAACAATCGATTGCTCGAAAAGCACACATTCTATAACGGACAGTGGTCGCATTTCAACCAGTAATTTATCGAATATATCACCTGATAAAGCCAACTGTGTGGGACGTTTATAGTCTATTTATTTTTGAATACGGAGCCAAGAGCAAAGGAGAAACGAGAAAAGCAAACAAGTTTCAATGCACGCAAGTTTGTATTTTTATGTCCCACACTCGGTGGAAGTAAAAACTGTTTTGCGCGGAAAATAACTTTATCTGCTAAGAAATTTCATTTGACATGTTTTATAAAATTATTTTCCAGCAACTAGCTTAAATTGAATTTCATTTCGACGTTACCAGCTCGTCAATAAACACTGAAAATTTCTGCCTTTCCTTCAAATACTATTTCATTTATAGATCTTTCTACAAATGGCTCGTTCATTACCTTCTAACAGATGATTTGGTTAGAGATAAGCAAACAAAGCTCAGGTTTGAGGCAGGTAATTATTAGGTTTATATTAGAGGAGAATTAGAGCAGACATGATATTTATAAGTGTAAAGGCTTAACATATTTAGGATATGCGTTTTCTTTGGTGTAAAATGAATTAACTCTCAAGAAATCGTATCAGCAATAAGTTGTGTAAATTGTAATGGTTTTTAGTGTAAGGGTTTGATGTCAGATTACAAAAAAGTTAGAAGCATTTAAAATATTAAATTGCAAAGATGAATTTAAATATGAGAAGGATATCAAAATTATTAATATGTATTTGGTAAAGAAATGAAATAGAATTAAAATTCAATTGAATGATGCTATAATAAGAAACAGAAAGATTCTAACATAATTTAATTATTATCTGAAATAAAGTGGAGGATTAATAACAAATACCTATTCGAGAAATATCATTCCACATAGTGGGTGTTAAATAAATATGATTCAGATTATATAGAGTGTTGGACTTTAAAATATATGCAAAACAATATCACTAACTAGATAATAATAATTATTAGTATGTAAAATTATTTGGTACAAAAAAGCATGCACTACTACATTTGTAAGCGGTTAAATTTGGAAAATAAACCGTGTATAAAAAGTTGTAATCTGTTTGGAGTGTAAAGGGTTGCGAATTAAACTAAAAGGGGGAAAGAAAATTGATGTGGTGATAGTGCCATATGCAATACAGTCATAATATACAAAAGCAATTTCTGGAATTGGATGCAGAACATTACATCATATGAATTGGATAGCAGGAAATGGTTTTACTGCAAGTGGTTTACATCGAGATTGTTAGCAGAGTGAGCGTCTTTTTCATCTACTGGAGTTCTAATTCGCCAAGCTTGTTATTGAAGTGACATCTTGTAACTTGCATCTAGTCGAGGTTTGTGATACTAGGTCGTCGGTGGCTGGAGAATTTTGAAAGAAAGACGTGGAAGTCTTCTGATCAGTTTTTGGCAGTTCTGTTGGAGGAAAGTGGTAGGTGCCTTGTCGTGTTTGGCTGGGAAGTCTTTGCGGTTCCTGGTGTTTGGTTGAGTTCGTACTGGAATTTGTCTGGACGTTGGGAGATTTCTGTGAGACTGCCGGATGCGTTTGGCTTGGTAAAGGAGAGTATGGAGGTCCATGGACAGGTGACAGGCTACAGGTGTTTATATAAAAACTGAAAGAAAATATAGAAACAGTGAAGTGAGGTAATTTTAAAGAGGGGAGTACTTACTATTTGATATTTATTAAATGACAAGTAATGTAACGAGAAAGTATTTGTAATTGATTTTGCACTTGCATAATTCAAAGTGACAGATGAGAGACGTACAAGTTGTCATGAAATAAGAGAATTAAATTTCAGGAATAGAAGCAGTCCAGATTATGAGCGAATTCCACCTGTGTTTCAGTTAAGAGTAAAAATGGAAGAGTTATTTGTAATTGAGTTTGCACTTACATAATTTGAACTGACATTGACAGACGTACAAGTTTTACAAGAAATTAAAAAATGAATTTTCAGGAATAAAAACAGTTTTGATTATGAGCGAATCCGACCTGTATTTTCAGTTAAGAGTAAATGTTTTCTACCGGAGCTAGAGATACTTAATAATATTGATAATTCATAATTTATAAAACTGTAAATGAATTACTTAAATTCATTTTAAAAGTAAATTAATTGAAATTAAACTAAAGTATAGTAAAAGTCAGATGTAATAGCTTAAGAATAATAAATATTGTGGTAACAAAACTATTTACATACATAAAGACCATTATAACATAATTAATTATAACAAAATTGACTATTCTAAAAATTCAAATGGTCGGTTTTAGCGTACAGTCAAGTAAAAGGTATTTTGGTAAAACATTTAAATTACTGTTGGTAAACGCTCTTGTGAGTATTTAAACTTATTAATTACAATAACAACGTAAAACATTAACGTTACACTATGAACTTTTAACAGCCACGTTAAATAATACAAACAAAATAAATTGCCTGCAAGATTTTGAGGTAGGGGCTAACTATATAAGAATAATATTTTTAATTAAAACAACTCTACATACTTATTTTGCAAAAACTGCTTTTAATAAAGAAGGGCAACGCAGAAAATTACAAAATCAACACAGAATCTGTTAACACAAACGATTTATTAACAACTGGACTTGACGTAACTTTGAAAACTTTTACTTTTACATTAAGCGGTGTAAAAAAGGTAGCCAAATCCACTTTGGAACTTAGCACCTTGTTTATAGTATGTAGAACCAGGTTAGTTCCTTGACAGGAGGTGGAACTTATTTTCGTTGTTATAAGAGATAGCGTGAAATGGCCAAGCCAAACGATCCCGTTACAAACATTTTTCGCCTTCGTCAACCACTATCAATGAATACACTCTCATTGCTAAAAGTATATTAATTTAAAATTAATATTACAAAGTTTATATACAGAAAATGTGGGCCGTGTTTTTAACCTACTATTAAAAATTACAATCGCATGCATTTAGATAGCGTAATCATATATACATTATTGTTTGTAACCTGACCTACTATCGAGCAAACTGCACACCTTGTCAAAGCTTTCGCTGCAATACGTCGTAACCTGGCCTAGTGCGTTTGATAAACTGCAAAGTCTGTTTGTAAACACGGAATTGACACGCTTTTTAATAGTTTTGTAACCCACTTGCGTGTGTTTTGTATTTGCCCAATTTCACTTTGTTTTTACACTATTAATGCTAAACCCATTGGTTTAATATATTACCGTTAAATTATTTCAAATGAAATTCTTATAGTTGATATATTTTTCGACTTTCAGTTATGCTTCGGGGGCTGTATGAAGTAAAAAATGTATCTAGAAATTTTACTCTGCAAAATACCCATTAAAAATGTGTAAAAATGAAATCGAATTACTTTAATAAAAGCTTTTAATAAAAACTCTAATTTAAGTATAACGTACAAGATGGTAATTCAGTACCCTAGTAAGGAAATCTCAACCGTTTTGATCAATTTTACTTAATCGTTGCTAAGTTACGCTCGTATATGTTCACTCAAAGTCCAGTCAAATAGGAACAAATTTCGACGTTTGACGGAAATAATCGATGAAGTTTTGAAAATTGGCAAATACGTTTATTCAGGCGTACTATTTGACAACAAGTAATTCAAAATTAGATTCATCAAAGTAAAAACAAATCACGTATGTGACATTTGAACTACATGCTATTGCAACTAATCTTTGCAAATATTGATAAACAGCAACTAAACTAATCATTCAAAGCCAGTTTCATGTAAACTTTGTTTTTTAATTTAAATTATGTAAATAACTAAAAACAACTGCTAACAATTGGAAATAACTAGAGTTTCCATTTCATTTCGCTACAATGCTGCAAAGACAGTTCTAAAAAAAATTAATCAAAGAAGATGCTGTATGTGGCCACCGCCGACATCTCTAGACAGCTTAACTCTTTTTTTCATGGCATTGAAAACATTGTTTAGCACCCCAGGAGTATTATTTATTTCGTCAATATGATACACTATCCGCTATGGAAGGTCATCCAAATCAACGATAAAGGTTTTAAAAATCAAATTTTTAATATTTCGCCACAAAAAGAAATCCCAAGAGGTCCAGTCGCATGATCTAGGAAGACATATAACGGGCGTATTTAAACTTATGATTCGGTTGCCAAAAAATTCCATAATAAAATACAAATGTTGCCGTGTAGTATGAATTCGAGCTCCATCCTATTGAAAATAGCCTTCTGCCAATCCGTAATCCAATAATTGATTAATAAATGAGTCAAGACTTCTATGTGTAATCTTTCAACATTCAGTATTCTTACAAATACATAATAATATTTTCCTACTGATATTGGTAAAAAATCTGTATAGTTGAAAAACTGATATTAAATTGTTTATTGTTACCTTTAAAGAATATACGTCCTATTATGCGCCTTTTGCTGATGGCTGCCCAAACTTCAATTTTCTGTAGATGTAAAGGTGTCTCAATAAAATAATGGGGGTTGTCTGAACTGTACATCCTCACCATTGGTGTACCCAACATTTATCAGTGTAAAATGTTTTTTCAAAATCACTGACAGAACGCCTGTCTCTGGGGAAAATCATTTGGGACAATTTCATGGAAAGCTTGCAAACGATAATGATAAAGTTGTAAATCTTGTTTAAGGATACGCTGACAAGTACTGTAAGAAAGCTTCAATGTTTTCTTCGTTCTGTACTCTTGGCCTGCCAGTACCTGTTTTACAAGCTACGCTTCCTGGTTTAGTATAAATGTCCACAATGTGACGAAGAGCCCTACTAAACGTGTCATAGTGAACCGAGTGAACCGTCACATTTCGAAATTCTTCAATAAAATCGTCAAATGTGTCTCGCATTCACCATTCATTTTTTGGCAATTTCCGAAGTACATTTCTAGCCTGGACTGTTTTTGGCTGTCTGTGAAAACAATAACGTAAAATATACAAACTTAAAGTTTCGTCGATTTGATGACGTGTTTCACTGGATGTGTATCGAGTTTTGCAAATTTTACTGCTACAAACGAGTACTACTTACGGTGTGCACGGTGGTATTGTGTTTACTGTAATTAAACTGTCTTTAATCCGAGTTTTCGGAACTGTTTCTTTTTGAAGTTCGGTAGAAATATTTTGAGTTTGTTTCAACAAATCTGCACAGACCTGTCGTGGACAATGTAATGCTAACCAAATAACCAAATTATGCACAAAACATGAAAACTAAAAGATAAAGGTCTCTCATGGGTTTTTGTTATTACATTTTTATATTTTTGATAGGTTTAACTTATTTTAAATTCGACTGTCAACTTGCTAGTATGTACTACTAAATATACATATTTCTACTATGTTACGATTTGAGATCTGTCGTGATTTGGGTTCCTCTCGAGCACCAAATACCGCCTTATCAAACAAGCTTAGAATTTAACATGCTCATTTGTCATTAGAGCTAGCGTTGAAATTTTCACTAGTTATCTTTCGTCGAACCTCGAAGGTAAACTATGCTGAAAGCTTTTTCCGGTTTTAGCTTCAAAACTTTAAATGTATACGTAGAATAGCTATTATACAAGTGCATAATGTCTTACTTTAGCTGGCGCGCTTATTTAAATACACGAGCGACCGTTAGGGAGTTAGGCAAGCTCCCTAAAGAGCATTATGAACGTGTAGCATACACAGTTTTATGTTCAACTGCAAAAATATAAAAAAAATGTGTAAATGGGTTTACACTGAACTTCCCTCGCTCGAATTATATCGATTTGCAAATTAAAAATAAAGATCCCGCTGGGGTTTGAACCCGCCGCATCTGCAGAGCGATCGTAACTGAATCTGCGTAGCGATCATAACTGCATCGTTAAGTTGAACTGCGCCATCGATCCTCATTAAAACGAGTGCGGAGCGTACATCTATTTAACGGAACAGTATTATTGTTGAAACGTTTCGACTCTTTTGTGACATTATCCTGTATCTGTTGAGTCCTATTTTCGGCAAGTGTAAAGCCTGACCTATGTGAAAATGATTACTTCCTTCTATTTCAAAATTGAAGCTAAATAAACAAAATTTTACTTTTTAAGGTGCTCCCCCTGTATATATTTGCTTGAAATTTTCACGGTTTTATGTCAGTTATATATATAATGTGTGTGCAAAATATTATATTTCTTCAACAAATAGTCTTTAAGTTATACCGTCAACAGACAGACAGACAGACAGACAGACATGTTATTTTCAAATTGTAAGGCCACCCTAGTTTAATTTCGTTTTCATCGCTTGGCTTCATGCTTAAGTGGTAGTTAGGCGCTGCCTCTCCGACTCACGTTCACAATCACGTTATGAGGAAGGGTGTTATTCTTAAAAAGGTTGGTGCCGGATATGCTTAATTATTTACTCGTCGTATTATGAGTCACTGTGAGTCATGCTTGCCGTTTGTGTGTATCTCGATGAAGTCCAAGCCACTAGGTGGGTTTTTGTCTATTCGCGACCCCAATTTTTTTCGACTCTGTGCATGGGGCGTTGGTGCAGACATCTTTTTCCCGAGTAGGTAGTCGCCATTTAACGCTCTCCAAAGGCAACTGCTCGTTTTCAGGTACTTGCTAGGCCAACAAGCAGATAACGGACGCCTTCCGTCAGCGAAGAGACTGCGAACTGCTCACTAAGCCAGAATTGTACTTACTTTGCATGTAATAACAGACTGAATTAGAATAAAGTGAAATGAACTTTTAAGCTAAGTGTCAATACAATTAATACATTTGTGTCATTGGGCGCACATTAGATCAATTTGAAGTTATATGTTTAATACTAATCAAGTATACGCTATACGCTCTATTATAGTTCAACTAAGGGCTGTAACACGTTAAACCATTAAGCCTTGTAGATTTTTTGAGTTCTATTGTATACAGTGACGTTATTTAGGGTGTTGATAATTTTGTATTTTTATGTGTAGGAGAGCTGATTGTGTTTTATTCTATGTGGGTGTCAATAAATCGACTGTAATAATTTGAGTGGTGTGTTTTCTTATATTTTTCTGTAAAGTAACTTATCGGAAGAGTTCTAAAGAAAGCAACACTAGAACTGACAGGTACACTTGTGCTCATAAAAATGGAATACACTTACTGTTGCACTGATGTGAAAAGTCGTATTATTCGCGTTATTAAATAAATTTTTATACGATGTCTTTATTTAACTATTTTCTTGTAACTTAATACAACAAACAATTTCACTTTATCGATGTTTCAAACCAACCGGTATTACAAAATAAAGTATTACAAAAATCAGTCCAACAGTAAGTGTATTCCATTTTTATGAGCACAAGTGTACTTCAGGTGAAGTGTTAAAGGTAAACCCCTTGCCTGCAGGAACTACTGTTTCCTGTTGTTTCATGATGCGTGATTTCAGTAGAACGACAACCGAATAATCCTCAATTACGGATCACAAGTGGTACTTAAATTAGCAATTCTTATTTTGAGCTAGTACACACCCACATACTTCTTATCGTCGAGTCGACTCTTTGTCCCGATCGCAAGTGAGTCGGAGCAATTTGTAGTTGCGGGGTGGTTTGATTTCGTACGGTAATGATTGTTTAGCGTTTAGTATTAGTTCGTTAATTAATGTCGTAATCTTGTAATTACCGCTGTGAACAAACGGCCTTGTTATGAGATTCGTTTATCATTTTATCCTGTAACAATTATGAATGCCTTTCTGTGCATTATTGTCGTCCTTGCGAATAAACTTATGTTGATGTTTTTTTCCATTCTGTGGAAACCCCTTACCTTTTTTTGGTCTGTTTTACGTCGCAGCTCATCTGCTGCGCGTGGTTCGACGGATCGTGACACGGAAAGTTGCTGAACCTACCGACATTATACCTTATATTAGGTTGTTATTGCTCATAACTAGTAAATAAATCTACTACGTGTTCTTTATGCCTTCATTTTGTTTGAGCTAATGTTACACTTTACCTAAAAATTGTGTAATTACTTAAAACAACAAATGGTGATTTAAACGGCAAAACCGATATTTTTGTATTAGCACAACACCATCCAGATCATAGCGAGGGTATTTGTTGGAACTACACGTTATTTAAATTGATGCCCGTAGTAGAACAAAAATGCACTATATGGTGTGCAACTTTTGATTGAGATCAAATTTCCTCGCCCGATAAAATTCACACACCCACCTAATAATCTAATTAGTATTCTTTTTCTTTAAAAATCAAGTGGTACAAAATAAAATACAGAATCTAGACAAAGAAGAAAAATGTGTGTCTAAACTGGATTGCATATTGGTTAGATCGTGAATTCAAACTGACTATAAATAAATATTTAACAGTGATTTGCGACTGAAGAAAGATTTTTGCATGTGTATCGTAAAGAAGGTAAATAATTGCAGGTTCTGCAGCTTTTATGGAATAACCAATATTGCCCTAAAGGGAATATATAGGTTTTTTTACTTTTATATTCAATAAAAAAGTATACTATATTTTTATAGACGCAAGTTACTTCAATTAATGTACGCTCTTTGAACTTTTCTTTTAGAGAAAGATGCACTTGGAGGGAAGGAACTGCGGTCTCCTGAGGTATACTAATTTAAACTTGGAGGTAATTCAGCCCGACAGTAAAGCGTTCCAAGTGTAGCAAAATTTTAAATGTTTCAAAATTGGAAAAACTTTGCCGACGTGTATAAATTTGATAACATTTAATCTAAAGTCGAAATCTGGGGTTAAGAGAGGTGGCGAGCATTTCGACGGACAGTTCTGGTTGAGAGACCGTGACCTCGCCACAAGCACACAAAGTAAATACAGAAGCAAAATTGAAATATTCCAGCGCCGTTGCCGTCGAGCGCAATACAACCGCTGCAGGGAGGGTTAAAGAGAGCAAAACACGAGCAAAGAAAGACACGGAGCAAAGCAATAATAAACAATGCCGTGAAATGAGCAACAGTGCGGATCCACAGGTAGGTTCGCGTCGTGGGGTCGTCGGGGGGCCGCAGGAGCGCCTGGATCGATGATGGAACTCGACGCCCACACAATGCGGCCGACGCGCGCGACGCGAGCGACCTCCGACGCCGATTCATCGTCCGCATTTTTCCGTTTTCTAGTGGTAGCGCTACATGGTGCGGCAAGATGATAGGAGTTCAAGAACATTTAAATTATGCCCGTTTCTTAGGGATTAGCACGTTGCAAATGCTGTTAAACGAAGGACTTACACTTCATTCACTGCATCGAGTCAGTAAGATCTGCAACCCAAGTTACAATATCAGCTGTAACAGATCACTAATATGACAGAAAATTTAAATTAGAGAGGCATGACCTTTTTTCTGTGTTTGTGAATTTCATAATCAATGTGTCATGTCTTTATATGTAGGATATTTGCTAAGTACGTGTAGAAAATTGACTGGCATGTTCCTTGGCTTATTCTGAGACAAAAGTTCATACGAGTATCAACATGGCTTCGCAAGTTCTTCGTTTTCAAAATACAGGGTATTGAATTTGAGAAAAAAAATTGTAAATGTTGTTATATTTCGAAAACGGGTTGCAATATTAATTATAAATTTGGTGTATATCGGCGCGAAGAACAATTTCAATCATCTTTCAATTCACCAGTGGTGTGTGTGCATGAGTCGTCTTTGTGTGATTGAATAAGAAACAGCAGACGACATGTGGACGTCACCAATTTTTTTCAGTTTTGATTTTTTTTTAATTCCTTAATTAAAACTGCAAAAAATGCAGCTTTGTTAAAATGCTCTGTTTTTTTATAAAAATTAGAAAAATGAAACCATGGGCAAAACATTTTTAAAATTTTTATAATACCAGGTGTTTTTGAGGGTTTAACGAGACGAAGAGCTGAGGCGTACATCATGTTGGAAGGTGGTCATTTACAACAGTTTCTTTGATTCGCTTGTTTCCTGAAAATTCCGGCTGATAACAACAAATATGTATACCGAATTGACAAACACTGATGACTTTTAAAATAAAAGTTTAAATTTTCCGCGTTTACGAATGTTTATAATTTTTCTACGGAGTCTACTTGTGAAACAGATCTAGCCCCGGCCTCCCCTATTCGGGGCCTTGTGTGCTTGGTGGAATTTTAGTAGTCTAGTAAAATTGGGCAGATACGAGTAGAGTCCCGATAAGCTGTTTTAATTACATTGCAAAAATGTAGATAGTTGAGTCGAGTCCGGGGCGAAGCCGTTAAGGGATTAAGCCGATAAGAGGTGATTAAGCGGTAATGATTTGCTAATTTATGGGCTAAAAGGAGACCATTATATACCATTAGTTTTCTTTTTACTTCCTGACAAACGGAAGGCCACGTACAAATTGGCATTAAATTATGCTATCCAAGTAGCCCAAAAGTGTGGGAAACAATTAGCACCAAGCACAGTCGTGGTCAATTTTGAACCAGCTATACATCAAAGTGTGACAGAGACTTGGACCAACATCACCCTAATGGGATGTAGGTTTCAACTGAGTCAATAATGGTACGTTTTATTTTTAATTAATATGCATTTTAAATAACAATAACTTAACAATTCTAGGTGGAGGAAAATACAAAAACTGGGTCTGGCAAGCTTCTATAAAGACAAGGAATCGGATGTGGGAAAATTCTTAAGGTACTGCTTGGGTTTGCCATTTCTCGATCCTAAAGATGTTGGGGATTGTTTTGCCATTGACTTCAGTGCAATTCAACCTGCAAATTCTAAATTAACAGAATTTACCGACTATTTGGTGGACTATTACATATCCGAATCTTCTACATTTCCACCATATATATGGGCTGAAAATTCAAGCAGCTTAAAAAGGACCACAAATGCTTACGAGAGTTTTCATTCGCGTTTTAATTTAGCTTTTTGCCATTCGCATCCTCACATTTTTAAGTTTATCACAGTTTTGTTCGATTTTCAAAGTGATACATAAAAATAAGAAGTGTGCAGCAAAATGAAAAAAAATATATGCTTCGCAAACTTTAGACAATAAAAAGTTTTTGGATTTTCAAACATCTCGACTAAAAAATTGCGATATAACTAATTTTGATTTTGTTACAATAGTTGGAAATCATTTTAAAATGTAATATTTTAAAAGTACCTAATGCTGTAAACTGTAAATAGCTGATTTTTTAAATATTTGTATGCATGTATGTACCTATTAAAGCAAATGGTTGTAAATGTTTTTGCATTTCATGAGTTTTTTTACAATAATTTACTAATGATAGTATATTTTTAATATTAATCTAACATAAATTTTAAACTACTCAAGTGTTTATCTATTACTTAATCTAACATAATCTGCTAAGATACTTTTGGGACTCGATTCGACCATCAACGGGACTCTACTCGACTGTGATTAAGGGTGATGAGAAAGTTTGGGACTCTACTCCACTCCGCCGGTAAAATTAGCAGGAAAAATTTAACTTTCAAGAAAAAATAGTAGTATTTCTTCTTACTTCACTCGTCTAAATGACGAAGGATGTATTGTAATCACCTTTTGAGATTCCTTCAGATTTTCACATTCCAAGGTTTTTAGATGACAAAAAACAGGTTTTCACAATTCCGCCTGTCTGTCTGTTGTTGGTATAATTTAAAAACTATTTGTTTGAGGAAGACGGCATTTTGAATGCGGATTATATAGCATATATACCTTCCTGGCATAAAACCTAAAAAATTTCGATAAAGTACAGGGTAATTCAAAAATAGCGCATTTACTCTGGAGGGGTTGTTGGGGACTACTAGCGGAGTACGGGAAAAATAACAAAAAACATCTTTAATCCTTAGGTTGTTTTTCCGAAAATTCAATAAGATTTTTAAGGTCAGTATTTATTTCTAAATTTGCAACATGAACATTATCAGAATCAAAAATATAAGTTAATTGAGTATCGTCTGCGTATAGGTGATATTGACAGTACTTTAATGCACTACTCAATTTAAAAGTATAAATAATATAGAGCAGCGGACGCAGAATTGATCCTTGAGGGACCCCCTGTGTAATTTTTAACGATTCAGATTTTGTGTCTTTGACTACTACAGTTTGAGTCCTGTCAGTTAAATAGCTTTTAAAAAATCCATTGCACTTTCATCAAAACCGATATAGTGTAGAATAGCAATTAACACGTCATGACTTAGCGTGTTGAAAGCTTTGGAATAGTCTAGTATAATAGCTGTGGTTAGTCTGTTATTGTCAAGAGTAGTGAAGATATCGTCAGTTATACTTAAAAGTGCAGTTGTACAGGTATAGCCTGCTCTAAAGCCAGATTGAGTATCTGCAATGATTTCAAAAGTTTCAACGTAATGCCTTATTTGTAATGTCATAACTTTCTCAAGTACCTTCGAAAGACATCAATCAATCAATCAATGGCCTTTATGTCCCTAACTGGGTCTTGGCCGACTCCACAACAGCTCTCCAAGCAGTTCTATCGTCGTTGAGTCAGTCCTGTCTGAGGCTGTTGCTTTGTTCTTTTAACTGTCTTTTTTTTACAGGTAAGGATGTTCATCCACAGGGGTGGTTAGCCCCACGCCCAACCCTTTTAGTCGCCTCTTACGACAAGCAGAGATACTGTGAGTCTATTCTAACCCCAACCCACACTTTTCCAAGTGTTAGGAAATGTGGAACTGAGTATACATGAATTAATAATGTTGGTTATTATACGTAATAAAAATCTGGTGTGATACACGCACACAACTTTCTTTTACAGTGATCTTATAAGTAGCCAAAAATTAGATTTTTAATTTTTAAGCATTTGTCAACAATTTTCAAAAATTACAAATTCTACAAAAACTGTACAAAATAGAGCGTTAGTTCAAAAGACATATTTTTTCTAAAATTTTAAGCTGAATTCAAAAATGTAATAATATAGCGGGTGTTCTATTTAAAACATTAGTTAATAAAAAATAGAAGAAAAACAAAAGAAACCCATTTTAGAAGTATTCAACTGGAAAATCACCTATCGATTCCGAGGCCTAATTTCACCGCCGCAGCACTCTACTGTCCGTTTTGAAAGATCTTTTTCTTATCAAATATATCATATTTACAATAACGTATTGAAGGATTACATATCCCTTAATTTTGCGCAATTTAAATACAAAATGCGTCACGACTTATTCCGCAATCAGTTAGGATGCAATTAGCTTGGACAATTAAGTATTTGATTAATGTGTTTGTTAACTTCCTTTGTTTGTACTAGGTTTAATATATTAATAGTTGTATAGGTTTAATTTTGTCTAAACACTTTTGTAGACTTGATCGTTACAGATAGTAGTGTAATTTAATTTAGGCAGTTTTTCAAATCTACTTTTATTTATTTTAATCAGGGTTTGGATGGAAGATCAGAGGGGTGGGATTTCCTACTACCAGCTGAATCCCGCCTTGTGGTTACCCGTTTGAGTGGATAGTGCTTTTCCTCGGTCATTTCTTTTTATTGTGTATTTGCTCAAGGGTAATAAAGAAAATTATTATTATTATTATTATCTCACAACATTACACATTAAAAATGTAATAAAAATATAAAATTTGGAAAAAATCGTTAAAGCCGTTTTTCAAAAAATCGAAAACAACTGAAAAATCACAAGAGTAAACACCATACTTCCGGTTATGCGATTTTCTGAAATATTAACAGCTGAAGATGCATTTTGAAATAAGCTATTTACCAATATTTATTAAAAATTCAACGTTTGAATCAAAGATTATTATTGTTACTAATCATCCCAATTAGAAAAACTGACAGTTTCATCAAACTTACCTAAAATTTCAGTTTTCAAAACTTCAGTTTTTGGTGCCTAGTTTTGAAAACTAAAACTTTTGTAAGTTTCATGAAACTGCCAGTTTTTTGAATTGGGATGTTTAATAACAATAATAATCTTCGATTCAAACGTTGAATTTTTAAAACATGTTCGTAAATAGCTTATTTCAAAATACATTTTCAGCTGTTAATATTTCAGAGGAATGATTGTAAAGATGTTTTTCGTTATTTTTCCCGTACTCCGCTAGTAGTCACCAACAAACGCTCCAGAGAACTTGCGCCATTTTTGAGTTACGTTGTATACAGTGTCCGCCAAAAAGTCGGCATAATATGGGAAATTTTTTTATTTTTCATTTAAAAAAAAACTTTTTATGTCAATAGTTTGTGCTTGTCTAAAAACCTATTTAACCCCTATCACATATACTGAGTGATTTTTACTTGTTTAATAAATGGAGCTTTCAAAATCCGAAAAGTGCTGTTTTTCGGAAATTAAATAAAACTTCAATGAGATTTTTTTAGAGTGTGTTATTTTTAGTTAACTGAACAATCTCAAGGGGATTTTTTTAACTTTAGCTAAAAATTAATTTTTCAATTTTTTAAATATTTTTTAAAATTTTACATATCAAGACTTAATATTAAAATTCAAATTTTTTTATGTGTACACTTTAAAGATTTGTAACTGGGAAAATAATATAAAGTGTTAATTACTTCTATAGATTTTTTATTATTTACCGAAAAGTAGTGTTTGCATAATTTTTACGTTTTTTATGTTAGGCGCTTTTTAGGTGAAACATTTTTCAATTCTAATCAATATCTATTTAAATAGCTTTTAGAAACTCGAATCTAGCCCTGCTAATGAATTACTGTTACAAAAATCCTGTAAATGTTCTTTTACAGTTGTCTAAATGAGGAGATTTTTCTATATCCAATTACATGTTTTAAAAAATATCCTCATTTAGATAACTGTAAAAGAACATTTGCAGGATTTTTGTAACAATAATTCATTAACAGGGCTAGATTAGAATTTCTTGAAGCCATTTAAAAAGATATTAATTAGAAGTGAAAAATGTTTCACTTAAAAAGCGCCTTACATAAAAAACGTAAAAATAATGCGCACATACTACTTCTCGGTAAATAATAAAAAAATCTAAAGAAGTAATTAACATGTTATATTATTTTTTCCAATTATAAATCTTTAAAGTCTTCACATAAATAAATATGAGTTTTAATATTAAGTCTTGATATGTGAAATTTTGATTTTTTTTAAATTGAAAAATTAATTTTTTCGACTACTGACATCGAAAGTAGATTTTTCTCACTGTTATTTGACAACAGAAAGTTGACATTTGCCGCTGAGCGTGCGTTTTCATCACTTTGCCGCTCGCCGAGCGTTTTGGGTTTCCGCGTGAACAAAATAGGTAGCCACGTCCGAATGTTTCCTTGACAATGCTCGTCATTTGTCGAAATAATCGCGTCACATGTCTAATAGACTGCGCGAGTAATGTTAACTTGATTGTCAATTAATATTTGCAATAAAATGAAATATGATATTTTCCATTAATAATATGCTCAGTCGTCGAAAAAATAGTATGTATATTTCGAGCTAAAGGTGCGCTTGCCGCTTTGGCATGATTGCTGGTTTCGGCTTTGCCTCAACCAGCAATATTCATGCGCAAGCGGCAAGAATGCACTTTCAGCTCTTAACATACAATATACTATTTATTTAAAGTTAAAAAATAGGGGTTTTCTGGATTTCAAATTGTTCAGTTAGCTAAAAATAACACACTATAAAAAATATCATTAAAATCTTAGTTAATTTCCGAAAAATAGCACTTTTTGGATTTTGGCAATTTCTAAATAAGTAAAAATCACTCTGTATATATGATAGCGGCTAAATAGGTTTTTAGACAAGCACAAATTATTGACCTTAAAAGTTTTTTTGAAAAATGAAAAATAAAATCTGTTCTCATATTATGCCGACCTTTTGGCGGACACTGTATACAGCGTGTTTTAAACGAAGTGTGCACTATTGCTAACTTCTTTATTATTGGACGTACGATATCGGTTAAATTAGCAAACTAGTAGCATTTTTTCTTTTGATTAGAATGGCGAAAACAGAAAAACAATTGAACATCGCCTTCTCGAGAAATTTGGAAAAGTTTACTTTTGTTAAATGGAACACCCTGTATATTTTTATATAAAACGATTGAAAATCGCGATTTAAACATAAAATTTCATATAAAGTGCGGGCCTAAAACTGAAAATGACCGAGTTATTCCAATTATTTACTTTTAGACGAGGTGGCGGCTGTGTAACCATAAAATAAAATTTATGTTTAAATAAACATTGTAAATAAATCTAAATAACATTATTTATTAGACAATTAAAAAACAACTTACTAAAAGAAAAAAGCTGTTACTAAAAAAATAATTTTATGTACATATGTCAGAAATACACAGCCACCTCGTCTAAAAGTAAGAAGTTGTAATAACTCGGTTATTGTTAGTTTTAGGCCCGCACCTTATATGAACGTTTATGTTTAGATCGCGATTTTCAATCGTTTTATATAAAAATATACAGGGTGTTCAATTTAGCAAAAGTAAACTTTTCCAAATTTCTCGAGAAGGCGATGTTCAATTGTTTTTCTGTTTTCGCCATTCTAATCAACAGAAAAAATGCTACTAGTTTGCTAATTTAACCGATATTGTACGTCCAATAATAAAGAAGTTAGCAATAGTGCACACTTCGTTTAAAACAGGCTGTATAAGGTGAGCACCTTAAAAATTTAAATTCTGCTTATTTTTGCTTTAACTTAAGAAGTATTACTTAAGTGAAAGTCATATTTAGCACGTTGTGTGATTTACACCCTAGACAGTTGAAAAAGTCCGAAAAACATATCATATAGCTCAGGTTTTTACCCTTGAATATTTTAGAACCAACATACATATGGATACAGGGTGAGCATCTTAAAAAATAATTTTTGTTTATTACTTCTCTCGTCTAAAATACGTTAACATATTTTTACCCCTAGTTTAACTTGATCTTTAAAATTGTTCAGTGTCTCAACGTCTACTTGCGAGAAAAGTTCTGAGTACAGCTCTTTACAGATTAATTTTGCTTTAACTGAGAAATAAATAAAAGTAATTATTTGTATATCGCTCAGGCTTTAGCCTTGACGAAAATGGGACCCAACAGATACAGGATAAATGTTGTAAGACACCAAAAAGGGGCAACCAATAAGTGCGTTGTGTTTAATGGAGCTGCATCGTATAGATCCGAAAGGTCTCGCGTGCATATTTATATACAGCAGACGTGTTATCCTTTTGGCACATCTCGGTAGTGACCGAAAGAAGCGTTGTATGCAGCAGACGTCTGGAACCTTAATACGTCTGCAGTTTACCACCTCTCGCCTCGCATAACCAGTTTGATAATTAACCTTTTTGTTATAATTTCTTGCTGATCGATTCGATTTTAAAATGAGATTACCAAGTGGTTATTGTTATAAAAGTACTAAAGATAAAAATATCTTGCTGGGCAATATAAAGTCAAAGAAAGATGTGGAAGTGAGCTAATATAATCTGTGTTTGCATGTTTTCTCAGAACATTCTTTTGTTGCAACTGCGATGTTGTCAAGGAGCAGCTGTTTAAGCAGCTGATTTGAAAACAATTATTTTTTGGCTTTGCTCGGTTATCCAAGAGAAATGTAATCTTGGTTGATAATTGCCAAAAAAACGCGTACAAGGGTTAAATTGATTTATTCTAAGCATGCAACCTATCCACATAAATATTTCTTTTGAAGGGCAACGTAGGAATAATATCCGAAAAATGCATGTGTAGATTTTTCAAGAAAGTATTATTTATTCGTTATAGCAATAACTGTTTCAAATACACCTTACGTATACCTACACCTAATTCTTACATTTTTGTCTAGAAGTGTGTGTTTGTTCTTCAAACAATCAGTAAAGAAATTTGGGCCATAGAAAAAATATTTGAAGTTTCGACCACTGCCCCCCAAGAGATGTCATTTGAATACTAGAACAAAAGTAAACGCTGATTTCAAAATAAAATATAAAAAGTCAAGAAACATTAATTGCCCCGCACAACTATTATGGCTATCAAGAAAACCTTCAAAAGTAATTAAGAAAATCAGAAACTTCTGTGACGTCAGAGCGTTGTTGGATAGAATTTAAATCGAATCATAATCATCGACTGAACGTTGTACAAGAACTTCGTAAGAGACCTCTTGGAGCAGAGGGTAAACAGCACTTCGTAGATTCTTTCAACAGAAGTTACTCCGCGGCTACAGCGTACCACAGATATTGTATGGAAAAATCGATCAACTCGGAGACGAATACGAAAATTTGTTGTACGACAGGCACTACATCCCAACAAAAATTGATGTCTTTAATTATAGAAAAAACAATTCAAAGAAAATGTTGCTGATCGAATTGGAAGTAGTATGCTCCTGAAGCTGGAAGAAACGTTGACCCCCCATAAAAATTAAGCTGTAACAACAGTGAACGACGATTACGCTATATCTATTTGTACTCATCTAATGCAGCGTGTCTTAGAAATTTCGCAATCAAACGAAGTAATATTTGTCGATGCATCGTGTAACTGTGATGTGTATGATCACAGAATATACTTTGTCGCACTACAAAGCGCAGCGATAGCATTGGCTGTTGGTTGCATTTTGATTAACTGTAAAAAACTGATATTATTACAAGCAGCCGATTTACAATTCAACAAAGTCTCAAAAGCAGTTGCTGCTAGATAGTTACCTGAATCAATAGATAGTTGAGCCAATCAACATGGATTCCTTGGAATTTTCTGTGAGCAGTGAAAATATGAAACCTTTAAAAATTGTGTGGATCTGCAAACTTGCACATGTACGTGTCAAATTGGTTTTAATGGAAAATATTGTAAACATCAGGGCGCCGTTTAGGAGAAATACAATATTTTAAGTTTACTAAATATCCTGCCCTATGTGACTAGATTGAAGCTCTATCGGGTCGCAACTGGAAAAGAAGCAAAGAAAGAAATCTTTCTTCCTCTGCAAGATGAGAGTGAAGTGGTTTTGGAGAACATTGGACCTCTAGGCTGTAATGAAGAACTTGATTTGAAAGAGTCAGTGGAACGGCTGGAGTCTGCGGCACTGTTAGTGGAAAGCGAGGTGGAAAAAAATAATGCGTGTGCATCCATTTTAAAAACCAAATTGGTAGAACATTGCAATTCCGCTCTTAAAACATCGAAGAAGATCCAGAGAATTTTTTTCTAGCAGTAGAAGCATGTTTGAATAACATAAAAAATATACTTCTTCCAAGATTTCTCTTCTATCTGCCCTTCACATAGCTTTCAAGTATAAAGGTGTCGCCAAAAAAAGTAATGCTTTAAACAAATGTATAAGAGGCAAAATTATACCCGTGCAACGCCAAAGGGTTCCGTCCGTGTGGTAGCAAAAGAACCAAGTCAGGGAGGTTCCCATCTAAAAATTTGAAAGTTAGAAAAGGAAATGCGTTGGCTGACTATATTAGGTGCCAATAAATTTAAAAAATGAGAAAAGCATTCTTCCAATGTTACGTACCTATATTTTTGTGTACCTGCTCAAAGTTTGTAGTTATTGATATTAAATTCGTTAAATAAATAATAATAAAGTAAATCCTGAAAATATAGGGATATCATTAATCTATCACATAAGTGTAGGTATCTTTTTAAATATCCCTTAATAACCCTTCCGCTCGCATACACCTTGTAAACAACAGATGCGTCAGTGCGGACTTGTCTGCTGTATACGATCCTTGATTCAGGCGTGCACTTTGACGAATCCGTCTGCTCTTTACATATATACATAGGCGTAGGCGCTGAAGTTCAAATCCCACTACAGCTAATGTTTTTTATTTGAAAAGTGCCACAACATCCACCTGCGTGGAAAGTTGTGAGTAAATCGACATTTTTTAATATTCATATTCCTGATGGTATTAGGCATGAATACCGAGAAAGTTCCCCACTCAAGCAGTGATGTACAGTCGTGTGCAAATAAATCTGGGACAATGGTTTTTTCATATGTAAATTGAGTTAAGATTTCAAGCATATCTCTATGGATTTCCTGCTATCAGAAAGAGTCACATTAAACTTTGACAAGTAAATGAAAATGTAGCTCTTTCTGGTAGCAGAAAATCCATGGAGATATTCTTCAATTCTCAATTCAACCTTCATATGAAAAAACCATTGTCCCAGATTTATTTGCACACGACTGTACAATGTACAGTCGTGTTCAGATAAATCTGGGACAATGTTTTTTTCATATGTAAGTTGAGTTAAGAATTGACGAATATTTCCATGGATTTACTGCTATCAGAAAGAGTTACATTAAACTTTAACAGGTACATGAAATCTGTAACTCTTTCTGATAGCAGGAAATCCATGGAGATATTCTTTAATTCTTAACTCAACTTACATATGAAAAAAAACATTGTCCCAGATTTATTTGAACACGACTGTACATACACCTAGTTTAAAAAAACCCTCTCGAGAGCGTTGTAGCGCTGGTTTTTGGCCATTAACTAAAAAGGGATTGATCGAAAAACACATTTAATAGGAATGCAAATATTGGTAATAAAATTTTCACATATAATCTCACAAGAGCATTAATTCTTTCCGGAAATTTTTTTGAGTGCGTTCGAGCAACGTCGTATTAATTTGCCCGAGCGGGACGCGAGGACAAATTAGAACGTTGTTGGAATGCACGAAAAATAATTTCCGGATATGAATTAATGCTCGAATGCAGATTCGGTAAGAAAATCGTAACGACACAAACCCTAAAAAGAAGTAATTTCTACCTACAAAAAATTTCAAAGAAATTTTGTTGTTGTCTGGGTTACGGCTCGTGAACTAATTTTTCTATTGGTTATTAATGAGTGTCGTACGATTTTCAATAAAAAAGTTCATATGCACGTTTACGGTACGGGCCATGGGTCATGCGTCATCTGCTTTAGAAGTGGCGGGTGAGTGCTCGTGCAAAAACATAAAAATTGGTAGTTTTTGATAAAAATTCATAAAATGAATGGAAATTCCTTGATTGAAATATTATAAAAAGAAGAAGAGCCGAATGGAATAACCATGTTACCAGAGCCAATAACCAAAGACAAATGAAAATAGCACGTGACAACAAACTTATAGGGAAAACAATCCCAGGAAGACCAATGAAGAGGTGGACCGAAAGCTGGCAGTCTACTTTTGTAGAAACACCATAGAATTAGTGTGAAGAAATACAGGCTACTGTCTACAATAAAAGAAGAAGAAGAAGAGAAGAAGAAGAAGAATATTTTTTGACGATCTAATGCAATTTATTCCACCCATTGAGCGAAACGTTCCTTTTCCAGTTAGACTTGTCCCCACTCCTGGAGCAGATTATGCATGACCTATGGCCCGTGCGGCAAAAGTGTATAGAATATTTTTTATTGGAAGTGTTATTTCCTTTTCAATTTTCTTCTTCGATGCACTCTTTGGTAGTTAATGGGTAAATATTAGTGTTACTACCAGTCTTAGGGGTGTTTTTGGAGGCTAGGGTATGTGCGTTATCGTTTAGGCAGAAACATGTTTTGATATTTATTTCTAATGCCATCGGAGATATGAATAGCAGAAAAGAAAAGGTTAAAAATTTTTTCTCTGGAAAAAAATAGTTATGTATGGTATAAATGAATAAAGAGACATTTTATCCCTAAGGGAAATCGTAATTCCCCCGAATGGATAAAAGCTCTTTATCTTACAGTAGCATCTATTACCATACATTATATAACTGTTTTCAGTGACTAAAATGAAGTTTTGTTCACTTGTGACTAAAATTAAGTTTTACTCACTAGTGTGTGTTTATCGTAACTATCTATTGTCCGTTTCGAGACATATTCTGACTGCACAAACTATTTAGGCACAAGAATTGCTACTGTAAGATAAAACGTCGTATATCACACGTGGGCAAAATGCCATTATACGCTCGTGAGAAATTGTATCGCTCGTACTGGGGCACTCGCTATTCAAAATTCTCACTCGCAAATAATGATGTATTTCTTTCACTTATAATATAATCTACTATTATTCAAGTGTGGTATACATATTTTTTCAAATACTTACATCTAATTATATACATAAGTTTAAAAAAATAAATATTTTAAATAAGTAATCGCATTATCTGATTGTGTGCTAGTTACTAAGATACACATATGTATTTTGTTAGTTGCTATGGATTATGAACAGTTTTATTTACTAGTGGATGAAGTAACATTTTATCCACCCCCATAATTAATATGTTACTTTATCATGGAGATTTTAATAGATAAAACTCAACTTTAGAAGTTGGCAAAATGTAATTTTTTAATTTAATTAGAAAAGGTACGTTTCACTCGATGGCGGTATAAAATGCATTACACCGCCAAACAATGTTTTGAGTCAAGAAATTACCCGTTTGTGAGTTATTGAACGAGCACATTTTGTCCTGTACGTACCCCCCCCCCCCCCCCGCTAATCTTGAAGTAAATTGCGCATGATCTATGGATCGCGCCACAAAAGTGCATAGGATTTTTCTTATTGGAAATTTTATTTCCAATATTTGTATTCTTATTCATTTATTTTCTCGGATGCGCCCTTTCGTAGTTAAAGACCAAAAACCAGAGCTACTACCAGTCTCGGGCTGTTTTTGAGACTAAGGCTATGTTCGCCACCGCTTGGTAGAAAACTTTTTTGCTGTTCATTTCTAATGTCAGCGGGAATAGAATAACAAAAAATAAAAACTGAACTAATTCTTCTTTAAAATCTTATTTTACTGGACTATAGAGCTTCTGCGGAACTAATTATGTGAATGTGTTTATGTAAATAATATTTGCTCATTTAGATAAGCTATTAATGTCTTTCAATAAATTGTTTGTGAATCTTTATGTAAAGATTCTCACGTTTTCGAGTAATTTGCCGTTGCGCCTTGTATGAGTGTTTTTCTTGATTATGCTGCAATGTGTGGCTCCTGTCCAGACTATGTTGATATTTTGTCAAAGAATTCTCTGCGAGCGTGTTCATGCGTTTAGTGTGTACTGTGAGGATATTCTTTTCATAACGAACCACGAAGAACTAGAACTTATTCGCTATACCTTATGTTGAAAAGTATCTATCCTTTATGGGTTTACTTTTGCAGTGGCCCTCACACTACCGTATGTGTGTATTGATTAATGAACCACATTTTATTTATTATATTCTTTTTCCAGATGTCGATTACTCTATAACAGACTGCACAGCAACAATGTGAGTATCTTTCTTCATGAGAATCGTGAAATAAACACATTAGTTAGTAGAATTATTATTTACTGCCGACGCGACGGCAGAAATACCAGGTGTCTTAAAAATAATTACATCTAGTATACTTTGAGTTTCCCACAATTCAATACCAATAACAATCTAGCGGCACATACAAATTGACAGGCAAACAAAATTCAAAACCTACCAGATGTAATTCTTTTTCAGACACCTGGTATGTTAAGAGGTGAAAGTGCATTCTTGTCGCTTGCAAAAGCGGCAAAAGCACTTTTAGCTCGAAATATAAATACTATTTTTTCAACGACTGAGTATATTATTAAGGCGACAATTTTTTGTAAAATTAGTGATCCAATGAAATTAACTCTTTTCTAGTCATGTGGACAAAATCAACTAATTAGATTATCCTGACATTGAAAACTACCCATGGGTTGTTATCACTTTGTGTACAACGGTCAGTTCGGGTTGCTATGTTACGTCAAGTTTTTGACAGTTCGCGATAAAGTATTTTATCTACGACCACTACTAAAAGTAGGCCTTTTAGCGCTAGCTTGTTTCACTAAAAGTGACGTTTTATAGTTTACCGTGTTTAAAGAAATCAGCTGTTTACTTTTAGCACACGGGCCAAAAGTGAAGTGAGGTTATAAAACTACAATTTTGAACTGCAAGTGAAGTTGTAAAGCTATTCTAGTTGCTTCTTGCGTACAGGTAAAGCGTTTTTGAAATAATTAAAGCGTTAGGTAATGAATACAGTCATATGTGGAGCATCAATAATTACATTTCGTAACTCACCTTGACAGCACGGGCGTGGCCAAACAATCGCCCGAGCGGCGTAGGCTACTGTTCATTATGACATAAATTAAAAGTGTCGCAGATGCGAACCTTTCTTAAATCGATATTTATGGATTAATAACGGTAAAATTAAGGTCGTAGATAAAATATTGTATGCAACGCGTGCTAAAAGTCGTTTATGCGCGAGACATGTTATGAAACTCAGCCTTCGGCTTCGTTTCATAATTTTCATGTCTCGCTCATTTTTTTTTATTATCTCCGATATTCGTACAATCTACTCAACATTTAATGAGTAATGAATACATTGTTTGTATTAAATATTTTAGTGTCTATGTACATGTGAGATGACATGAAGAGATATATTCCAGTGAATACTCTCTATTGGCATAATTTTAAGTTAACAGTAATTACTTAAAATTTGATTAATTAAACCTATGTTGTAGATCCGACGGCTTAAACCTTTTCAGTCTTCGGTATCCTTCTTCGAACAATGTGGTTGTAAGTTCATTTGGATGATTTTGGATTCTATCACTATAATTTACGCTCAAAGTTCTGATTACTTCGCGCACTGTTTGAATTTTTAAATCTTTGTGAATCACTACGTTAGGCACGTACTATGGCGCGTTCACTATAGTTCGAAGCACTTTGTTTTGAAAGCGTTGCAGAATCTCTATGTTAGAGCTACTGGCTGCTCCCCATAACGGAATTCCGTATGTCCATATAGGTTTAAGTATCATCTTGTAGATTAGTAGTTTACTTTCCAGTTCTAGCCGCGATTGTCTACCAAGTAGCCAGTACACCTGCCTATACTTTAGTCCTAACTGTTTCCGTTTGGTGAATATATGCTTACGCCAGTTCAGTTTCCTATCTAGATGAATGCCTAAATATTTTGTATCATTTGCTTGGGGTATCTGTATTCCATTCATCATTACAGGTGGGCAAGTGTCACGTTTTAAAGTGAAAGTAACATGTACTGATTTTGTTTAATTTACTTTAAGTTTCCATTTTCTGAACCAGTGTTGGAGTTTGTTTATGTGTACTTGTAGATTACGAGAAGCACGTTCTGGAGAGACATGAGAAGCAAGAATAACGGTATCGTCCGCATAAGTGGCCATTTCTGTCGTTCTGGTTGTAGGAATATCCGACGTGTATATGAGGTATAAACTTGGGCCTAGAATGCTTCCCTGAGGTACTCCTGAGTTTATTGGATATAAGTCGGTGTTAGCGTCTTGGTATTTGACGTAAAAGTGTCTATCGGTCAGATAAGAGCTTAGTATCTGATATACATTGTGCGGTAGATATCTCTTGATTTTGTAGCGAAGTCCTTTATGCCACACTTTGTCGAACGCTTGGGTGAGGTCTAAAAATATTGCTGAACAATAACACTTTCCTTCCAAGTCCCGGTTAATTTTGCTAACTAGTCTATGAACTTGTTCTATAGTGCCGTGCATACGCCTGAACCCAAACTGATGATTCGGTATTACCCTGTGTGCATCCAGTAGTGGCTGAATTCGCATCAATAGAAGTTCCTCGAAGGCCTTGGAGAGTACTGGTAGTAAACTTATCGCTCTATAAGAAGTAATATCGGTAGGGGTTTTTCCTGGTTTATTGATCATAATAATCTGGGCGACCTTCCATTGGCAGGGGAAATATTCTACTCTGAGCATGGCATTGAATATGTAAACTATTAGCTTGATACATTTTTCGGAGATCTCTTGTAGAATTTTTCCTGTTATTAAATCAAAGCCCGGGGCCTTTTTTGGGTTTATCTCCTTTTTGAGTACAGTTTCAACTTCGAGGGTGGAAAAGGGTGTCAGAGGTAACGCAAGTTGATATGGGGCTTCTAGGATTCCTTTCAATTCAAGTTCTTCTTCGGGCGTTAAGTGATCAGGGATTGGTTTGAATACACTAGAAAGGTGCTCTGCAAATGCGTTGGCTTTTTCGAAAGGGGTTCGAGCCCATTTGTTATTTGCTATTCGTAGGGGCGGCATCGTCGTTAGGGGTCTTTTTAGCTTCCTGGTCGCCTTCCACAAAGAATAGTCCGTTTCTTGATTTGGAGTAAGTCCTTGTAAGTACTCTTGTAGTGACTCGTTTTTTAGTTGTTGGAGCAGTACTTTTAGTTGACGAGCTAGTCTATTGAATGTTATTTTATGGTCCGGGGATTTAGTTAATTGCCATCGCTTTCTAGCCCTATGCTTGTCAGTGATTAGTTGTCTTACGTTCTTAGGACAATTTTCTTTAGGTTTCGTTACTACCTGTTCAGGTGTGGAATGCCCTGCGGAGGTTTGAATTATTTTGTTTAGTTCATTAACTGCTACTTCTATATCAGTTTCGGTTTTAAGTGGTACATCTAATTTGATTGATTGATCTATCCTTTCTCTAAAGAGGTTCCAATCTGTATGTTTATTATACAAAGTAGGTTCTCTCCTTTTTTCAATTATGTTTGCGTACATAGATACTATGATAGGTGTGTGATAGGACGTAAGGTCAAAGCATGATGTGGTAATAAACATTCGGGTGTTTACTCCCTTAGTAATACAAAAATCTAATAGGTCCGGTTCCTTATTGGGATCTGACGGCCAGTATGTAGGCTCTCCCGTCGATAAAAATCCTAAATTGTTATTCTGTATAGCATATAGTAACTCTCTGCCTTTGGTTGTTGTGGTACGAGAGCCCCACCAGGTATTTTTTGAATTATAATCTCCTCCTGCGACGAATGTATTACCTAAGGTATTGAAGAAGTTTTTATAATCATGTTGTTTGTTGTTATATTTTGGGGGAAAATAAACTGCTGAGAGTAAGATTTTTCAGGTTCCTCTGTACCGTTATGCTAGTAGCTTGTATGTTTTCTTGTACAACTGGAAGTCTTTCGTAGTGTCTTATATTTTGTCTAACAAGAACTGCAGTGCCTCCATGCGCTGTGCCGTCTGGGTAGTTTGTATGATAAGTTATGTAATTATGGAGTTTGAAATAACTTCTGTCTGTGAAATGTGTTTCGGAGATGAGCATTACATCTATTTTGTTGATAATTAGAAAAATTTTAAGTTCTTGTACATGTTTGCACAATCCGTTGGCGTTTCATATTCCAATTGTTAGCGTTTGAGTCATTATTTGGATTTAGCGGTAAAAGTTGTCAGGAGATTTAGAAGAGTACTCATTTGGTCCATGAGTTTCTTCATCATGTCTTTTAAGTCTGTCATGTCGTTGGTTGATTGTGTTTGTAAAGGTATGTTCTGATGTTGTGTATCTACGGTTGTGTGTAATTGTAGCGGATTATAGTTTGTTGCTCTCGCATATGTGATTCCTGGTTGAACTGTCCTTGGAGTGATGATTCTTTGTCTAAGTGCAGGGTAGATTTTCTGTTGTAGTTGTTTGTGCACAACACATCCACGGTAATTAGCCGGGTGATTTTCGTTACAATTTACGCAAGCGACTTTATCATCTCTTGTTTTTCTGATGCAGTCAGTGGTAGGATGATTTCCCGTGCATTTAACGCATATCGGGGAGTTGTTACAATAGTTCTTTGTGTGTCCATATCTTTGACACTTCATACATTGAGGAATTTCCCGTTTTGTATGTGGTGTTTCGAATTGTACACATGAATGTAGAAGTAGTTTTATGTTCTATATATCTTTATTATTTCCCTTCGGTTTTAGATCGACAAAAAACATTGGTAATGGTGTATTCGTTTTTCTCTGTTTTACATTCCATATATTGGTGACTTCGTGTCCTTTTTCGTTTATTTCTTTTTTTATTTCGGCTGGGTTCGTTGTATGGTGGATATTTTTTAGAACCACTCGAAAGGCTTTATCCTGCTTTGGTTTATAGGTATGGAATTCTGTATTCTTTTCCATTAGGGCTTTAATGATAGTGGTGTATGTTTGTCCATCTTGAGGTTGTACTTTGACTTGATTGTTGATTAATGTTTTTGTGTTGTATTTTTCTTTTGCTAAGTTTTCTGAAAGCTCAATTAATGGCTTTATGTTTTTGACGCCCGAAATAAATATGGGCGGCGGTTTTGTTTCTTTTGTTTGGTCATTTTGTTGTGTATTAGCAACTGGACTTGATTCTCCGTTGTTTAGTGCGTTAAACCTATTGCTAGTTGTCACAGGTTCGCCAAGCCAGTAGTCCTGTTTTTCTTTCTGTTCGATGATTTCAGCATCTGCTGTTCTGTTCCGCTTCCTGGACTGCACAGTTATCCATTCAGATTCCATTGGTTGCGCTAGTGGTGGGTAGGCTTGCTGATAGTTCTGATTTAGGTTTACTGGTTGTGAAAAATGTTGTTGGCCACCAAATTGAACATTTTGTTGAGATAAATTTTGAGCAATGCCTGGCTGTGATAGTGGCGTGAATTCTGGTGCATAAACGTATGGTGAAGTGGGATTCTGATAGGATGTATGTGCGTTTATGTAGTGCACAGGCTGAGTGTAGTTCGGTGCTTAATTCATAATTACGCTTGTTTTAAATAGGATTCATAAATATAAATATAGATAAAAATGAATATGAATATTATTTGTTTGAATCAAAATTCTTTACGATAAAAGTGTTTAGCGGTTACTTACGGTCACTTGCTATCTACGGGTGAGCGCGCCTGCAGCACAACCTCTCCGTACGACACGTTCAGTGCAACTGTCTCGCTCATAAACGTCGACTTTTAGCACTTGTTGCATAAATAGCTATTAAGATGTCATATTCTTTTCATAATTGCACTTCCACTAAATAAATGTAAATAAATAGTTTCAAGGGCAAAAAATTGTCTAACCGAATATCCCTCGACCATTGATAAATACTTATAATTTTATTACAACTTCCTCAAGCACGTTGCTTTTCGACAACAGCCCTCCGCCGCTGTCGTCGGGCTGTTTCCAAGCAACGTGCTTTCGGAAATTGCAATAAAATTATTTCGTAATTATCACTGTCCTTGGGATATTATAGCTGAGAAAAATCTACTTTCAATGTCAGTCATCGAAAATGTACTTTTTACTGCTCGGCTGGACTTGTCTGTCTCGCAATCTCGGCAGATAAACCGTCCAGCTACGCGATATAAAGTATAACTTTTGCTCCTAATAACATAATATACTATTACCTTTTACACAAAAAGCATGAGCTTGACGTGAAATGTAAAAGTGATAACCAAGTTTTTAAATAAATGAGGATTTCTAGTATTTATTTTTGTATAATCAAATTCTTGTGCGTTAAAAACTTCTAATATAACCACCCTCTTTAGAAGAGTGTACCTAACTCGGCAAAGAGAGATTTAAAAGAAAAAGTTTCTATTCAAAATTTTTATGTTGCAACGTCCTTTATAGCCTACAGAAATTTGTCGGTGTTATTCTGATACGCCCTATATATTTATTAAAACATTACGTGACTTGTCTATATTTTTTCAATAAGGTAAAGCTACCAAGGGACGCCTGGTATGATTCCTATCGAAGCCGTTATTCTATGGAAGAACACTTGAAATATGTCAATAATGTGGGAACCTTTATGAAAAAGCTAGATGACTTACGATGTCTAAATAAGTGACGTAGCTTTGCAGATGATTTATTGACAGCTTTTCCTAATTATCAAATGTATCATACAAAATTGATTCTTGCAGTTAACATAGAGAATTTTATTTCAGCGGTATCACAGCACATCGTTGTCGCGACACTATCGCTGGAGTCGATGCTGTAATTGATTGGGAAACAATTAGTCACTCCGGAATTCAGATTGTCAAAAAGGATTATTGTTCAGGCTTACAGGATAATAAATCTCTATTTGAGAAATTGATAATGAAATCCATTAAAAGGCACGTAATTCTATACTGCGTAGGTAGCTTCTATAGGTAAATTATTAATACAATTAGAAAATAAACGTATCTGTTGCATTCTGAATAAGAATATCAGTACACACTGAAAGAATCTCGTAGTGATAGAAGATTATGTGAACGACCGTTAGAAAAACGTTTGTGGGATCTATACTAGTAATAAACTTTACGAGATTATCTATGGACGTTTGAAACGAAATAAAGTTTATGTTAATTATGTAATTCGCCACAACCCAATAATATCCCCGTCTAAGCAAATGTATTGCAGAAAAACGGCCTGGAAATTTGCTGAAATAACTTTTTACATAACATGACAACGAGACTTCTCATAACTTCAAAGTTGCAGCAGCTGCAATTCAAAAAGCAGAATTTTAAGTTATGGACCACTCATCTTCTAGTACAAATCTGGCTTCCAGCGACTACTTCCTCGAAGGGATGAATTCATTTTTCTTAGCTCAGGAGGAAACATTTCGTGAAAAGGATGCAATTATTGAAAAAAAGTTAGGATTTGTGTATAAAGGTCAATGAAACCTATTCTGAAAATCAGTAAATGCGATTAAAAAATCATTTTACCCTTTACAATTTATTAATTGTTAGCCATTGTATCAAAAGACAAAAATAACTTATGCCCGGAAGCATTCTAAGGACATTTTTAGTTTGCATGAACGTACTGCTAATTTAGAATTATTTTCTCGATTCCGAATTACGATTCCGATTGTATTGAGTATTTCGAATTATTCGCACGCAGTCTGCAGTTTTAAAAGCACTCATTCTGTGTTATTGCTGTTTCGGGCCCATTGGCACTCTAGAGGGGCCACGCACGTGTTTCTTATCGACCTGTCAGGAGACGTGAATTTGTTGTAGAAGCGCTTACGTTGAGCCAGAATAAAGACAGTGGTCGTGTGTTGTCTGACAGAGCGAGTAGGAGGTTTTGCCTCCCCTGCTTGTCGAGTGCGTGGTGGTCCGCGCGCTTTTTTAGTGTGACGTGACCCAGCTGTTGAAGTGAGTTCTTCGAAATGTAAGTCCGATGGTGTTGCACATGGCTCGCTGACCAAGACACTGCCAATTTTATATTTGAAAAGTTAATCCATTATACTTCCACTTTTCTTCGGTGGGTTCACCCGTGTATTTTTTCCTTGTAGGAATCGTGGTGACGTACTAGCAATAAAGATCTGCTTTTCGTTTATTAGGCCGTTGTCCTGTGTTGGACCCCCCTCGCTCCACTGAAGTTTGTAACGGGCTGGGGCAGCGGTCCTATGTAGTACATTCCCAATTTTGAGTTAGCTTACGCGTTAGTCGTTTAGCTTTGTTTGATTGGTCGTAAAGCCGTTTTCAGCCGGTTACAGCATGCAGTAGTGTTAAACAAAGTATCACTAATGATTGAGTTAAAATAATTAGGAAAATTATAGGATAATTTCCTATGTTGGTACACTTTCAGCGTTAGAGCAACAGGAAGCGAGAAATTGCTAAAAAACCGTTATCACCCCTTTTTTCCATTATGGCGAAAAAACAATTTCTCCCATCGTTCCAAAAACTTAAAGTTAGACTTAGAGCACGGCCCCTCAACCACCCATTATCGCAAAATGCCGTTATCAAGTATTGCATGTAAAGCCCTCTTAACGATTTTCTTGACGCCTGTACTATATACGCTATCTGTCGATCTATATAATATGTGGAATACGCGACAACAGCATGAAGAATTGACCAAATTTGTCTTTATGTCAATCCATAAGAAAGCTCTCGATTGTGACACAGAATGATCGCTGTACTAGGCCACGCAAGCAAAGATTGCTACAAATGCTTAACACCCTATGTAACTGTACTTATCATGGCAGATTCCACAAGATCAAACCGGTGGTTTTATTCAAACACACGGGAGCCAATATAAAATATACGTCAAACCATAGAAAAGGCAAGGAATTTCAACCTACTGGTGTATTTCTCGATTATAGCAAGGTTTTTGACAATGTAGTAAAATGTGGAAAGCTTTTCAAAGCATGGACCTTCCAGTGCATCTACTTGATATTATGAAAAATCTTCACTGTAATAGCCTTGCTACAGTAAAGGTAAACAAAAACGCTGGGAATCAGGTAAGCGAGATAATTATTGGCGGTGCCAAAATAAATAATCTCGGCTACGCTGATGTTACCGCCTTGCTCTGAAGAAGAATTAAATGCTGTTATCACCAGATTATAATATGCCAATAGAACATATGACCTGGAAAGAAACACTCAAGACGAGCATCATAATCGTTGACAGATAGAATAAAAACAGATTCGAAATTCAGCACATCTCAAACATCAAAGTTCAGGAGGAAAGCCGGGCACCAGAGAGCCAGCAGAGGGCATGTGCGTATTGTATTGTTATTGTTCTGTATAATTAACTACGTGGAAAGCCCTTATTGGGAAATACCCATTTTCCCAAAGCGCAGTCTACCCATCTGACATTCCAATCCCGTCTCGTTTGAGCTCCTTGGAATTTCATATCGATCTCAGGTCGGATATATACAGTGCGTTCGCGGATTTAGTTCACATAAGGTATAACTGACAAAAAATGTTCGAATTAGATATTAATATTCTAGGAATCGCTCCTGCTTGTTCTCAAACCAATATTTCGAGAAAATCAATCAAATTAATTAGTATATAGGGTGTTTTTAGAATCGATTTTTAATGGCAGACTTTCGATTTTCAGACAAATCGGCCTACTTTGATTTTTTAAATATTTTTAGGTTTTTTATACTAACATACTTTCTATCGTGGCTGTAGGAGGTATTCTAACTAGTTCATGAACTAAGATGTTAAAAAAATAATCCAGTGCCTCCTACAGCTACGATAAAAGGTATGTTGGTATAAAAAATCCAAAAAATATTCAAAAAAATCTAAGATGTTAAAAAAATAATACAGTGCCTCCTACAGCTACGATAAAAGGTATGTTAGTATAAAAAATCCAAAAAATATTTAAAATCAATATGTCTGAAAATTGACAGTCTAACAACACCCTTAATTCTAAACAACTTTTCTTAATACTTTTTTTGTTATATTTTCTAATAAAGGTAATTTACTCTTGGCCATTTCTTAAAAATCGATTCTAAAAACACCCTGTATATTAATAAATTTGCTTGATTTTCTCAAAATCTTGCTTTGAGAACAAGCAGGAGCGATTCCTAGAATATTAACATCTAACTGGATTTTTTTTGTCAGTTATACCTTATGCGAACTCAATCCGCTGACACACGGTATAAAGAAACCCTCATATCGTCTCGCCGACGTCCGTATATAAAACGCCCTGTATATCAGCGCTCTGTAGGTATATCTCCGCCCTGCATCCTGAATACGCTTTGTAGAAACATCTCGTTATCAACTTGTAGCTCAACAATCAACGCCAATTGCTCCTAACCAATCTTCAAACTGATGGTATTCTTTATTTGACAAGTCGTCGTAACCCTAAATTGTTTTCTGTAATATCGCGTGTAGAATGACGCTACTTTACCTGTCGACACTCCTGAAGCTACTCATTTTGGTTTTATTGAAGCCCAGTCGCCAACCCCTGCTCCGTTATCGATCCCTTAATTTTCCACAAACTTTTGGCTGGCAGCGTAGCTCATTATTGGCCAGAATTTTTGCATAGTTCCGGTGTCCGACCGCTTTCATTCTCGTATCACCACCCTGATTCAGTGTACTAAGCCTAGTTGAATACATTTTTATTAGCTTGGTACTGCAAGAGGGTAACAAGTTTTGGGACGGATCACCATTAAAAGTGCAGTAACCGCTTAAGAGTTCTGTTGCCATTGTTTTCTTTTGGAAATGACTCCCATACGAACCATGTGTAGGAACGTTTCTCATCGCGCAACGTGACCCCAGAAGTTGGCTAATTTCTTTCTTGCAGTCGCAGCTGCAAGGCTGAATTGGAAAATGCATTGCTACACGAAGAATTTCTGTACATATTTTTTAAAGTTTGTTTTAGTAAGTCACAGGATGGTGACCCAGTAATTGTCTCATGGTGTAGCAAAGTTTGCCAATTAGTTCTTGAGCAAGATGGGGTGGGTTATCCGGAAGCGCCACTGGATCGAGACGCTTCAAACCAGAAAACCTGCAGGTGTTGGTATAAATCCCTAAACCACATAGCTGTTTCATAAAACAATCAATAGCAGAAACGCAAGAAATTGATGCAAGCCAATTGTTTATTGACACTATACATCATTCTGCAATCAGCTCCAAAAGCATATAAATTTTGTGGAAGCGTAATGTTCGAAAGAGCAAAGCTACATGAATCAGAATCGAGAGCAGGTGAGGTAATCTCAAAGCATAGAACTGCCTGCAAATTGGTTTTCAGGTGTTCCACAAGGTCACATCAGAGTTCATGAGGAGATATTTGCAGAGCGAAGTGCTACACAAAGACGATAGATAACTTACCGAAGGTGGAATGGGGCCAGAAGTGAATATTTGTACAGAAATAATGTCGTATCCTAGAATGACTAGATTCATTTCAGCAATTCCACACACCATTCCTTAATAATGAGCGAAACCTCCATAATATTCACGGATATTTGTATCCGCATGTAGCGAAAACTCTAAAAGATTACATGCACAGAACAAAGGGCAATGTCTCTAAAAATGGCCGCCGGAAATCATACTGACACTCTATCTTTTGGCAATCACATCGAATCCCCTAGTTTCAAAGATTTCCAAAATCCACACAGAAATAAAAATGTGGATAGGCAACTAAACATATACAAAGGAATAGCTGGCAACTCAAGACAATTCCTGGATAATCGACTTAATAACTTAATTTTAATAAGGACAAAAAATACCACGTAGCAGCATTTTTATTAATGCTATTTTAATGCTGCTTTAAATTTACTGTATTATTCTGATTTGTAAAGCGAGATGCAGTTCCATGTGTTTTTGCAGTAAGATAAAGTTTCAGAGATTACGAAACAGGGTAGCTCCAAATTTGGGGGTTGAGCACGCATATTTCCCAATGCAGAGAGCTACATTTTCCTGGGAGAAATGTTTTGAGTACCTCACAGGCAAACGAATACCAGGTGGCGCCTATAAAAATAACCCGAATTTGTTCCCATACTTTTACAGAAACAATTGTTTTAACTATCGCAAGCGGGTCCTCTTTCTTTCACTGCAGCCTACGATTCATCTCTCATGCTGAGATACTGGGTCCCTTTAAGCTTGTTATATGTTGCAAACGCGTTTTTTTTCTGTAACAGCCGCTGTATTTACAACAATGACGTATATTTCCAAAACGTAGACATTCAAGTAAACGAAAAATTTGAATTATGGTGGTGGCGGAGTGTTCTTAGATTTGCGTGGACAACTAGAAGAGTAAACGAATGCGTTTTGGAAGAGATGCAAGTACAAGTTCTTATTTGTTATTGTTATTACATCTCAACACATACTAAGATATTTTGATCATATCCAGAAGCTGACGCATAGTAGCTTAGAATGCTTATTAATATAAGAATTGCTAGAAGGACGAGGACTGCGAGGACGTTTTTCTTTGTTATCAAAGCCACACGAACAGCTCATAACGTATCTAAATGGAAAACGATAGTACGGTGTTAACAGTTCTCCCTTTTTCTTCTTCTGTGTGCCTTATCCGCTCAGCGAAAGTTAGCTATCATCATAGCGATAGAAACTTTGTTAACAGCCGCTCGGAACAGTTTTTTGGATGGTTTACCATACCACCAGCGTAGGTTCTTCAGTCAGGATATTCTTCGTCTGCCCTGTTCTCTTTTGCTGTTTATTTTACCTTGAATGATTTGTTCGAGCATAGTTTTCAATACGCTTGATATGCCCCAGATATATACGTTTCTCTTAGTGGTCTTCATCAGTTCTCTCACCACTCCCACTCCCAGTGTATTTAATGTTCTCTCAGTATATTTAAAACATCCTGTAATGGAATTTGGCCAAAGGCCTTCGTTAAATCTATAAGGCAAAGTTATGCCGGTGTATTGTATTGTATGGCTTTTTTTTTATTATCTGGCGGGGAGTAAATACTGCATCTATTGTTGACGTGTTATCCCTGAATTCATGTTGTACTTAAGGGTATTGCTTCTTTAATCATCCTTGCCGTAATACTGGTAAAAAGTTTTATAGTCGTACTCAACCACGTTATTCTTTTGCAGTTTTCAAAGAATTTTTAATTACCTTTTTTTAAACGGCGACTATTATGCTTCTCTTCCATTCACTCGGTATTTTTTTATGTTCCAGTATAATATTAAACAGAGTTGTCAGTATCATGGTTAATTATTCTCTACTATATTTTAGTAGTTCGTTTGATATTTTGTATTTCCCTTGTGTTTTCATTTGTGTGCTCTGTTTGCTCTGTTGCTATTGTTGCAGTTCCTTTTTCTCTTGGTGAGGTTTCGTCAAGTGATTGTGTGGGTTCATTACCATTGTACAGATTCTTAAAGTATTTTGTCCATTCAACTTTACTTCTATACTTGTTCATTTATCGATTTTTCGTCTTTATTAGGAAATTCTTTTGACCATCGTACAGATCGTGCTCCATATCAGATATACTTAGTAAAGTCCCTTCTATGTTCTCGTTTTGTTTCGTTTTTTCGTGCATTAGCTGTGTTTTTTGCTGTAATGTATTAGCTACGGCTGCGATAATTGTTTTTGTATCAAAATTACCATTAAATGGCGTAAGGGATATACCTTTGTAAGCGGAAAAAGTACACAAAATTATAGTGAAGAATGATGAATTTGAAAACGCCTTTGGGGTATCGCCTTTTGTCCTTGTGGAGCTGAAATGTGTACGACCCTGTATAGTCATTTCTCATCATAGGATTTAGATTTAAAGGAGCTCCTTGGGGACTTCCGTAGCTCAATTATTTTATATAAATTTAAAGAATCACACTTTTCTGGTCCAGGATATATTTCAATTTCTGCTAGTGCGGCTATACAGTAATAATTTGGGCTGGAATTGAAAAGAACAGCTGCAGTACATTGTCACATTTTCAGCTCATTATACATACAGCGCGATTCATACAAATGGCCATTAATTTAAATAGGTGTATGTTGATCTCAGTAGAAGCATATTGCAGTAAAAATTCACTGCGTACTACGTATTAGAGGTCTGGTGCAAACGACTGAATACTTTTGAGAACCACTGGCGGAATCAGATGCGGGTTCATTCATTTAATGCACCAAATGTGATTGAAATGCCCAAGAAACTGCTTTTTTGCTTTGCATTATCGAAATTCGGTCGCATCGCAACCACATGTGCGGACTTATGTTCATAGATATTCATTCCATCGCCCATCAACCAGTTTAAGCAATTAAATGTTTAAATTTTTTGTGGTATTATTATTAATTTTTTACCTATACTTTATTATGCAATGTTGTCCTGTTTGATGTTTATCCTTTAACTACCCTTACATTTAATGACTATACTTATGAATCACCTTGTATGTAGACCTGATAAAACTTATATTAACCTTAAAACTATTAAAACTTGTTTGTTTGTGTGTAATGGACAATGTCTAGGCATGCGAAGTACCAGTACCTTAGACACCAACTGCTGTGTTCATATAGTCAAAGACCTATTTAGTATTTTTCGAGAATCCAATCATAGCAAGTGATCTTTTATATGCTACACATCGTAGTAACATGGGACCCACGGCTTTACATCACTTCCGAATGATGGCATTCTGTGTAGAGGTTTTCATCCTCATTTTTAGGCTCCCATTTTCACCAGCTCTCGTAATTATATTTTTAGATTCATTAAAACCTGTTAGAATTATAAATATTACCTATTGATTAATGTTTGGGTGAAATGTGTAACTGTCGAATAGTCGCTCTTTTTCTTGAAATTTATTTTTAAAATGAATGAACTCGTAGTCAATATATCGATTTAATCGCAGCGATTCGGTTACTTTCTCGTATATATGTCAAAAGTTAGTCACATTTTACTGTTAATTTCATGTCCTGCAATACCATTTGCATCAGAATAACCTTTCTTGGTTGATATTTTATATAACCTTTTCTAGTCACACATTTGCTATTGCCTTTTTACAATATAACCTGTTTTTTGAATTGTATATAATAAATTTATAATGATGTAAGGTCACTATAGTAAACTGACCTACTTTAATTTCAATTAGTGAAGGCTTTATGATTCACAAAGAAACATAAAAATTACGGTGACATTTATCCCAATTTATACCTTTGACGTTTAAGTGCTGTCAATATAATAAATATTATACAGTAAGTGAATTAAACATACGTTATTCACGAAAAGATGTTAAGATCATATATTTGAGTTAATAAATGTTTCATTCACGTGGCGTATATATGTTTTTGTTCAATTTTGACGGAATTTTGAATGAAAAATAAAAAATATTCAAATCAGGATATAAATTTGCCCATTCATCGTCGATTTGATCTAAATTTTAATAATTATTTATTACACACTACAAAGAAAAATAATAATGGAATGTAAATATTTGTAGAAATAATAAAAATATGTTGTTCCTCATTGAAACTGTTTTAATTAACTAGTGAATTAAACCACTAGAATTTCACTTGTGAATAATTTGACTGTTTATGAAGGTTGTTATGGAGTTAATAATGTCACTTTAAACTGTCAAAATTGTAGGATAAGTAACTCATTACGTCACTAATTTGACACTATTTCCGTTAGGTAATGGAGCTCATTACACCACTCAGTTATGTAAAGGCTTAATTACCTAACTGAGTGGTGTAATGGCTTCATTACCTTACTGAAATAGTGTCAAATGAATGACATAATGACATTTGCCTACTAAAATATTTTTGAAAATGACAGATCTGACATCTCTTAATGCACTTTTCTCAATTTTGGGCAGTTGTAGATAAAATTTTGTACAATACATGAGTGATAATTCATCATTAATATACTTGTGTGATTACATAACTCGTGCTACGCACTCGTTTGTAACTTACACACACGTATTAAAGATGCTGTTATCCCATTTGTATAGTAAATAACTATTAAACGACGACGAACTAGTTTAAAACAATAAGACCCCTTCTTATATTAACTACTTATCTTACTTTTGTTTTTGTTAAGTTTCTTTCTCAGACAGCTGTTCTAATAAATATAAATGTTGACCTAAATGTAATATTAAATTCAATTCAGGTATCTTCAGAAAATGTATATTTAACGTTGAACTTGAGAATTATTTCGTTTGACTTGACATTTACAAAATAAAATTCAAATAACCTTCAAATCCAAATTTTAATAACTTGATTCAAAAGTATGTTGACATGTTACATCAATGATTTAGAATATAACTGAAATACTTATTTTCTAAACATAATTATTGTAAATCTAAGTACAGTCTTAATAATTTTATATCAAATTAAACACATTTAAATATATTGTCAAACGTTCACTGACCTTGTTGTTTCTTCAGAAGAACCTGAACTTTGAATGGTCCACTTTGGATCTGTCCACAACTACCTACAACTCCCTGGCTGATTCTTTCACCAAAACTTCGTCGTTGACTTCCTCAACGTATTTCTATTTTTTAAATAGAAAACCAATTCCTTGGCACAAGACACAATCACTCACGCACTGAAGTTACGTTAAATGATTTTCAAATCTATTGTATTCACAACACATAAACCTAATTGAAAGGTTACTCTTAATATTGACTTTTCTTTCAATATTATAATAATTTGATATTTATTATCAGACATTACTGTAATAAAGCTATTTTGCGCCTATGTTTAATATAAAAATTATTATAAATACAAAACTGCATGGAATTCAACCTACAGCGTGTCTTCTGAAGTTAATATTATTTTGTAATCTATTTATCACTCTTAGTAACATGCTACTATCTCAACTACCACTAACCATTCATACGATTGTTTTTGCAATATAATCGTTCGCTAACTGGATTCAAAAAATTACAAATTAATAATATTTGCGCTTGCATCTTACATTACAGTCGGCAAACGACAAGATATAAATAATAAGAGATTTGGGTAAAACCAGTACTGGTGTTTCTTGTTGTATGCTAATCATAAAAACAGCGTGATAAGATTTTAATAACTGATGAAATAATTGTGAACTGTGAATTTGAAAGATACTGTTCGAAGTTGGTTTATTTGAAAAATAAATTTAAGAAAATCAAACAATTGGGAATTATTTTCAAGGAGGTAATGAATTTTGAAATAAACATTTAACGTTTTAAATTCTAATTGCTTTGATTTTTCTAATCATAAATAAGAAAATAGTTTTTTATTGTTATAGTAGGTAAGATATAAACTTAAAAAGGATTTGTATTAATTATTGCCAATAATCAAATAAAATACATAACTTCATTGTAAGCCGATGCGGAAAGTTTAAGATATTTACTTATCTAAAGTTTCGATAATTTTGTCCTGTTTATATACTTAAGATTTATTAACCTGATTTTAAGGACTGGTTATTTATAATATAATTTTCCTTAATGTGTGTCTGTGGCACAAAATAAAATCTCACGTTCCGGCTTCACATATGTTTATATTTGTTTAGGTTTTGTTTTTCTTATCTTAGCGCTCGGATCGGAGCTTGACCTTTCGCGTATCCTATTTCACGTGCGCGCCGATTCAGACTCGCAGCGCGTAGCGCGCGGTTTGCTTGTTTTGCATAAATTTCAAAGTAGAATCGAAATGCAGATTTTTTAAATAGCTATGTGTTTTTATTATTTCCCTAAAGAAAGGTGGAAAATTTAAATAATTTTATGTTTTTAATTCACTCGTCTGAAAGACGAAGAAAATATTGTAATCACGAAAAAATCACCTTCCGAGATTTCTTCAGATCACCACGTTTCAGCGTCCTTAGATGACGAAAAAGGTTTTCTCAATTCCGTCAGTCTGTTTGTCTGTCTGCCTGTCTGTCTGTCTGCCTGTCTGTCTGCTGGCGGTATAACTCAAACACTATTTGTCGCTGGAAGATGATATTTTGCATACACATTACAATGAACTAGGCCGCCCCCCAACTAGTTTTACTTTAATAAAATAAAATATGATCGGAAAAAGTGCTCCTAAATTCACGTACTGCAATAAAAATAGTACTACCTGTGCACGATCTTAGGCTTATTAAAAATACAAATATTTTATTACAAAATTGAACGATTTTGGTACCCTTATTTTATTTTAACTATCTGCAATAAAATTCGGCTGCTCCGGTGAACATAAAACTCTTGTCTCATGGGTTAGGTCGCTAAAATTAGAAATACTGAGTAAAGCAAACTAATTTTTAGTAACTCCAATTCAATTAGGATTCTTTTACTTGTGAACGCACCACAACTAAATCTGCAGTAGCTAACCTCAAAAACTGACATAAACACAGAGCAGTGTGTCCTCGTATAAATAGCAATAATTTGATTTAAATCAATACCAAAATTTGCAGAATAGCACAGGTAAGCAATATTGAACCTTGCATGGCAACAGTACTAACGGCTTGTGTTCCATCGTGACGTATAAGTGACGCTAACTATCATTTGTTTCATATCCGGCCAAAGGTGAAAAATGCCGCGTCATCCTGCATTTTTTCGGAATGCTACTTAAATTTCTGGATTCTGGAATGCACTGGACAATAGGGAACTGCGGCAATGCGCAGCGGAAGCTCCAATCTTGCAGACCCTAACGGAATAGAAAGGCTCTGGACGACCAAAATTTCACAAATACCTGGTTTCAAAAAGATTCCGATGATGAGCCGCACCACTCAGGGGACGCTAACTCGTTTTCTTAGCTGAAAATTGCCTGGTGACTCGAATATCTGCCAGATGTTCTGCGTATAGGACCCCTCTAGGCGTTGAAGGCACCAAACTTGGCTCCAACTAGATCTTGCAGACGGTATCGAATCACAAACATAGCCCTTACTTGGATTTCAACTGCCTGGTTTTTGTCGAAAACGAGTATTTACCAAATACAGCACTTTAAGACTGGCAAATTGGTTCCAATTGTGCCCAACACTTTAGTGTGTAAATAAAACCAGCACGTGTACTAAAATGGATTTGTTTTATTAACAAATTCAAACTTTTTATGGGAGATGATATGAAACAATGTTAACGGCTTGGGGAATTTTTAAGCTCCCTTGTGTGGTTGTTAAACAAACGAAAATCTCGTATCTTAGCAACATATCACCACAGTTGTTTAAAAGGAAATAAGCTTTGATACATAAAATTAACTCATAGAATAAGGTTTTGATAACATCTTTAATTCTTACAGGCTAAATAAATGTTTTTCTTAGGTTAGAATGCACTACACTTAATACTTTGCTATTTCACTGTGTTTTTAACCGCACTGTTATATTCTGTAGTTTATTACGCACTTGTGTCCTTCGTTCTATTTCTTTATCATTCGTAGGTTGCTCTTTTGCAAAATTTCTTATCGGTTGCTTCTTGTAACGTTTCTAATTCTAGTACTGTATTGCTATACCCTTCAGTTACTTTGCCATTCTGGTCTTAACTTTCTAACCACTATAATGATCATACTTTGTACTTGTGCAAACCATTTCGTACAATAACAAACATAATACTGCAAACGGTAATCGCCAGATACAATCTAACTGCATTCGCACTTCCACAACCTCGTCAAATCTGAGCCCACGAACGTAACCCTTTTGAACTAGCCTTTTATATTACCTTTGCCTCAAATTGTGAAACTCAACTGCACCCATCAGTGCATTAAGAAAACCATTGCAATATATACCTGGTATAAAACCGTGAAAATTTCAGACAAACATTGAGATGGTTTTAAGCCTACAAATTGGCCTTGCTTGCAGTGCAAAATATTTAACCAAGTCAATAAAGCACAGAGTTAAGATATTTTATGGAATTGCAATTTAAAACAATAATAAGTGTATTAAATGCATTGGTAATGAGATGCGAGAAGTAGTAATTAATCGGATAAAGGCACGCATAATAAGCAAAGCATATTTCAGAAAGTTTGAACAAAGTAATATAATTAAATAAAATAGGTTTGTGCATATTTAACGCCAGGCCAAACAAAGTTAATTGACACAAAAGGTTTGTTATGTGCAGACAAAATGAGCGTAATTATTAATAAAAGTACAGGTCAATAAATGGCAAGCAATCTGAAAGGTAAATGAGATCGTAATAAAGGATTATAGAAAATTGCAAAGAGCAATCCAGAAATTAGGCAACGGAAAAGAAAGAAACCGAGCAACGTGTGTAAATTTGAACTCGGTTTTCAGTGCATTAATAAGACAAAGTAAAAAAGCAGAAAAACATTTGTGTGCATAACAGAAGGAACAATAATAGTGATAAGTAAAGGACAATTTTTAATAGATTTAAGAAAATATTAATTTAAGATTTATGTAATCAAACTTTACTCCATTTGTGTATTTTTCTATCAAAACTAATTTCTAATTAACAGAAATTATCGCGGTAACATAGCAACGCAAAGCGTTTTTGTAAAAATAAAGAGAACAATTGAAAATATAAATTAAGACAGTTTTGGGCGAAATTGCACTCCCTTAAAATTAATGTTATTACGAGAATAAAAGTGTTTACCAGTTTTAAAAGTGTTGCATTTTATTATACGCATCATTATCCAGCTGTGGAAGTGTTTGTGGCAGTTTCCGCTACGATAAAAGTATACATTTTTCCAATCTCATCTCCGAGTGTATCGGCCGCCGACAACTGAAATTTGAGGTCTTCGATTCCGGCACAATTAAGCAGCTGAAACCAGAGGTCTGCACGGCATCACATCAGCGGGGTCTGCAGGAACATCCTGAGTGAGAGTTTCAGCCAGGGGAGCGTTCCCAGCAGAGAAAAATCAACGGCGTCACCCTCCGATCATCTTCCTGCCAAGTGTGGAAATCTTTACGTGGTAGGAATTAGCTATAAATCGAGGGTCAGAATTCGGGAAACTTATTAAAATACGAGATTGAACCTTGTTGAAGAGGCCTATTGCATAGCTAAGGGTCCAGCTACGCCGTAATAATCCAAAAATTGCAAAGCGTCATCAAATTTTGTGAAAAATTAGAGGATTTCCAAGCAGCAGAAACAAGTGAATGGTTTTGTTGTCAAGCGATAATTGAATCAAATTATCTGACGATTCCTTCTTAACTTCACGATTTTTTAAAAACATTCAAGTAATTGCTGTTGCACTGGCGAGGTTTTTGTGTCATCTGACAGATTGTAAATTTTATTTACCAGAACCGCGTATATGAGCTACTCAAAGACGAATAACCTAAAATGAACTACTAATTTGTGAATATAGTGAAATTCTGAACCCAATCTGAGATAATCAGTTTTGTGTTTTCCGAGAGCTAGCTTAAATAATAATGCAGTTCAATAAAATAGTAAAAAAGGGGCATTCAACCATTTTATTTTGAACATCAGCTAATATATTTTATTTTAACTAGCTTTAAATTACCGACAGGCAAAGTGAGCACAGCATAAAAATCAACCTGAGAATTGCGTGGTGATTTGCCTTAATTTAACTTATTAATGTTGTACCGAAATAATAACAAACAGACGGCCGAGGTCATCACAGCAATATATACAAGGTGAACACCTTAAAAAATTAAATTATTTATTGTTTATTTAACTTAGTAATAGATACAAGTAATAATTTGTACGTAGTGCAGGCTTTATTCTTACCAAAAATGGGAGCCAACAGATAGAAAATAAATGTTTTACGATACAAAAAGGAGGAAGAAATTAGCGCGTTACTAAATATAGCTGCGACGCAGAAATTCGAAAGGTCGGTGCTCCGTGGCGCAGGTAGAAATTTCCCAGTCCCTTACAATATTCCAACTAGTAATGGACATAACCGGACAATTTTCACAACCGAATTATTTGCATTCGAATGATATTAATAACCGATTCATTATTTGAATAATCATTCGAATAAATTTTGGCTTTCGATTCGTTGCGATTAAGTCAGCCGGTTTGCCGGTTGGCGGTTCACCGTCATCTGCATCGACATCGTAACTTGCAGATAGCAGAGGAACTCAGTTAATCGTTAATTATTATAATAATTGTATAAATGATTTTTATTTGATTTCTAAGGAGTTTGTGCAATAAGTAATTGTGGATATGAATGAAATATATCTGGTTACACCTTTATTGTTTTCGATTGCTGTCGATTTATAATAATATAATAATATATTGTTGTAATTGTATGTTTTACGGCTCGCTATTCTGCATTAGCTGGATTACTAGTACATTCTTCCAATCTATAACCAAAACATAATATGTACGGTCGGCGCCTTAGAAATCGGGACACGTAATATGTTCTTCTAGTCTTGGGAGTATTCTTGCTCCGGTTACTTCATTAATGTGAGATGGCATTTCATAATTGACAAACAATAAACAATCTGACGTAACAATTAAAACCATAATAACTGCAAAAACCCAGTTTATACACTTAAAAAATACATGCAAAATATATCATAATAGTGTGTAGTGTCCCGATTTCTAAGGCGCCGACCGTACATTATGTGTGAAGTATTGGAAATTAAGAGGTATTTATTAAGAAGTGTAGAAAGAAAGAAATATGCGGGACTGCTTGCTAATCGCAATAAAAGCAGTAGTAAAACGTTTATCTTTATCAATCGGGCGGGTTAAAGGCGCCGCCTCTTGTTTTGAACCTTTGGAGATGTAAGAAAATACAAAATTGTTTTATAGCTTGCTGCGTTTGCAGTTTTTAGGCGTTCAGGTTTCAGATCCCCAGAATTTGATAATTTGATGTTTTTTATGATAGGAGGTAGGTACGCGATAACCAAATGGTGTTTTCAGTACAACCTGCTTTGTTTATGAGTTATGACGTATTTATATTTACAGAATTTAGAGCACTGCGTAGGTCGCTGAGGTATGGCACGTAGTACCTTTGAATATAGGCTTTATATTCAAAGCGTAGTACGTATTAGCATGAGGTTATTTTTCATTCGAATAAGCCCATCACTAATCCCAACGTTGGGGCTGCATACGCGATCCGCCTGCCGTTCGAATTCGACCACCGGTAACGTTTTTTTTAATTTGAAAATTTATTTAATTTATTAGAAACGTGAAGATATTTTTACTCCTAACTTAATTTGATTTTTAAAATTATTTAGTGGCATAATGTCGACGAGAGAAGTTCTGGGTAAAGCCATTTACATATTTATTATATTTTGGTTTAGTTGGGAGTTCTGCAATGAGCTTGTATTTTCTTTGGAATGGAAATCTGGGTTATTATTTACTTATTAATCGGGGTATTTTTTATAAAGGGTGTTCATAAACAGTCGTCATCCCAGTTGCTTTGAAAAACAAAATGTTATATCTTTAATTAATTCGTGCAACACAATGAAACGTCATTGAGTACTGTCATAGCGCAGTTTTTCTCAATTATAATAGACATACCTTTTTAAAGTAAAAACCTACTGGGATGACGACTGTTTATGAACACCCGTTATATTATATTTTGTATACGTTTCCACTAGATTATTTCAATTGAATAGAAGTGCAATGTTTACACAATACTCTTCGATGAAGTAAGAAAGCATGTAGAAGCATTGTTTGTTAATATAGGTATCATGGTTAATTCAGTGTAGGATTTACATCTCTGATAGTTTCAGTTATCAAAGTGTTATGTTATTATGGTGCTAATGCTTCCCTACCGTTGAATTTAATTACAAACTCCTTACAATTAATTTCAGTTACAACCTTAGACTTCTGAGTACTCTGTGCTTGGAAGACTTTGTATTCGGCAAAATTATAGTTGCACTATTGATTGAGGAAACTAATTCCGTATGTGGTAATGGTAATTTATTTTATTCCAAAACTGAACCTGTTAATTAACAGATAACATCAATAAAACAAACACTGCCCTTCAATTTGGTTCTATACGTTGATTGGTACTGGTTTAAAATGTACGTAAAATACTGATTTTTTACTATAGTTGATATTGTTTTGCCAATTATGTACATTTCATTAAAACGACTGTTTAACTCTTATTAAATATATGTGTGCCTTGCCGTATTGTATATACAGGATCTGGCAGCACTGTGAGTGTGGAACTTATTTCTAAAAGTAAGTAACATAAAATTTGTTTATATAAAAGTTGTAGGTACAAAACTGGTGCAAATTAGTAAAATATTTTGATTATACAAGGTGGTTCAGAAAATGATGACGAACAAAATTTACATTCTTTTAAATAGAACCCCCTATATTTAGGTGGCTTCAAAGTTTTCGTTGAGATGTAAATCATTATAATATAAAATTGTATCAGTTTAGCTTTAACTGTTTTGGAGATATTAATGATTTTGTGTAGAAAAATACTTAATTTTATGAAGCTGTGGTAACACAAGAAAATAAATTATATGAAAGAAAACTTTACCAAAAATTATATTTTCTGTGAATTACCTGCCGACTGCGAAAGAGTAGCAGTGGCAAATTCAACCGTTTTTTAAATATTCGAATTTGATTTAATAGAAAAGGCTTTGTTTAAAGGGATGACAAAAACAAGGAAATCATTTCCTTAATATTAATTGGTATCATATGACCTTAGAAGATTATGGCGAGTTCTTCAAAGTTGGTTTTGGAGTGCACAGCGTGTTATTAAGTTAGAATATTAATGTGATATAGGTATTCGACACATAAAGGTTTCACCGCACGTGACCTATATTTTTATTAGATTGCTGTTAGCGGTGTGCGTGATTGGTTATCGCGAATCCTTTCTAATCCTTTTCACTTGTCCCTTATCCCAACCTATAATTGATAATACTGGTTTGCAGATTTGCATTGGTTGGCTGGGGTTTAATTTCAATAGGCTCTACTGTCTAAATATATGTTGTAATTTCAAATATGACTTAGAAATATTTCTATCACACCTAGATACATTACAATTGAAAAAATAAAAAAAGTATTTTCTTTGACGAAGGTATATAACTTTATTGTATTGAGTAATCATAAACTGTTAGAATTACATTTTCATGTATCAAAAAGTACGTCAATACTAACGAATCTAAACCAAAATTCTGAAAGCTTTTATTATCAAATCTTCGTCTGTTTAAATCGGTTTTCTTTTATGTACGTAGTACAGCACTAGACATCTCTCTTTTTAAACAGCAGCTGTAGTCGGCCATTATGACTATATTCTAGATTTCCTAGTACCCCTAATCATTTTCCTTTATGTTTTTATGGAATCTCTTGCCTTGTTCTTCGCTCATTTGTCCAAATGTTTGAAAAAAAATTAAATGTTGATGCTCATATTGCAACCAAAATTGCGACGCTTTTCGAGCAGATTTTGAACAAATTTGTCATAGTCATGTGATTTATGATGTCCTAGAAAGTTTTCCATTACACTTTTAAAATTAATTCAAACCTTAATTTGATCGTCAGTTATAGTAACTGACTGTCTAAAAGCAATTTTCTAATTTGGGGATCAATGAAGATACGCTCCTTAAGTTTTGCATCAGGAACAACCAATATACAGTGTGTCCCAGGATTGATGTTACAAGAGGTGAGATGGTCTAAAAATTTTTGATTTTTATTTTAAGGTTCTGGGATTGCTGTTCATGATACGGCAAAATTTTATAGAGAAAAATTATTAAGAATGATAAATTATGGCCCTATACAAAATTTCTGAAAGATCTGTCGACTTACAACAAACCGTTATTTTTTAGATAATTGTAAACTACCCTTTTTGTTTATAATACGGCAAAATTGTATGAAGAAAATTTGTTCAGAATAAAAAATACGATTTTCTTAATTCCACAAATCTTTCTGAAATTTTGTATAGGGTCATAATTTAACATTATGAACAACTTTTCTTAATAGAATTTTGCTGTATCATGAACAGAAAGGGTAGTTTACCTGAAAGTAAAATAGTTTCCGCTTCCCTGTCAAGGCCTACTTGTTTAAAAAAAAATAAAAATATTTTTAAAATCCTTTTCAAACCAAGCAGGACCGAATCCCAGAACCTTAAAATAAAATTCAAAAATTTTTAGTACATCTCACTTCTTGTAACATCAATTCTGGGACACACTGTATGTACTATAACGAAATATGTGGGGACTGTTTATGTACATTATGGTTGCTGTACTAACACAAAACTAACACGCAATGAAAGCTCACGAATGATTTTACAGCAGTACTGAAATCTTGTAACGCAAGTGCAACTTATATAGCCTCACCGAAAATAAGTCACTATCTGTGCAAACAAGTATAAACATGCAGAATCTTTTGTATTTGAGGCAAATATTCGATAGATGGGGTATACAACTTGTAAACCATTACGGAAATTACTAAAAGAGTTTCGCCTCTAGCGTGGTTTAAACATTGAGTTACCGTGGTCTTTTGCTTTTTCTCCTGATGCAGCCCTTGAAAAAGTGGGCGAAACGTTAAGTACTTTGACCTCAATAATGACACGGTTCAATCCCGGAAGTTGGTTGTTACGTAATGACATGGCCGTGAAAGCCTCCGAAATAAACGATGGGTTAGAACTAAGAAATGATGAAGAAGAAATGACTGATATTTTTACAAATATCATTACGGAAGCTACAAGGCAATCCATTAGAAAAAAAAGTTCTATATAAACTCCATGGTGGAAGGTTATGAAGTAGTTAAACAAAGTAAAAGGCCATTTAACATGTTGAAAAGACGTAAGCACGTCAAGTTATTAATAAAATTTAAAAAGAGGCGTGTGGGCGAAGTATACTTCTATAAGGACGGAATCTACACCTAGCAGTCAAATATGGAATACGATTAGGGGGATATGTAGGCCCAGCGTTAATAAGACACCATGGAAGATATATAACATTTCAATTGCAACTTGTTGAATGTTTTGCAAATAAATATGTAAATTATTCGAAGACCTAACATTTTGACAAGGAATTTCAGAGCTGTAAACAACATAGTAAAATTTAGGAAATTAAAATTGATAGCAAAAATAGGCATCCCATTAATCATTCTTTTAGTATTAAAAAACTGAAATATTACCTTGAAAGCTGTAAAGGTAGTAGTCCAGGACCTGACTGTATTCCTTACAGCTTTTTAAATAATCTTCCAGAATCTGCAAAACATTCGTCTATTGGAATTATACAAATAGAATACGGACCACTCAGCAACTTCCTAGAAAGTAGAGGGAAGTAGAAATTGAAACAATAAAGAAGCCGACCTGCGATTAATTAATAAAATTGATCGATGGTAGTAAAAATCGCAGATCAACTCCCCTACAGTTTATACACCACGGCAGCTCTGAAAACTCTTTACTTACCGCGATGGCCCTAGCTAACTCAAATTTCGGCGGCCTTGGGTCGTAGGTTCAAATCATCAGCTGTGTACCCTGGAATGTCTTCAAAAAAGGAAAGGAAATGGGCTCCAGAAATCAAAAGATTTCAAATAATAGAAAGAAAATAAACTACAAGTGACTAGCGTTTAATTAATAGATAATAAAAAGTCTTGAAGTGTCAGTAATAAATAATCAGAATAATTAAAATGCAAATAATGTGATAACAAAGTTGTGTACGTTAACTGAAGGTCGCGACACGCATAAAATAAAAAAAAACCTTTCGGGGGGTTATTTTAATAACTTTACCAACAAATCATTCGTGGCATAAGCTTATCACAGTCATTTAATAAATCCTTCTGTTTAGGCTATTGAAAATAAAAAAGCGTGACTGTACTTTTTGCAGAGGGTCAATACACATCAAAATAGCAACTTTTAAATACTGAGCATAATTAACTATAAGCATAAAAATTCAAATGTAAAAAGCAAGAGCATGTATGAAATTGAACATTACATGTTAATAATGGCAAAACGTATGAATTTAAATTCCCAATAATTACTGGTTTAAAATGTATAAAAGTAAAATCCAGGTATTGAAGATACGATAAATCCTGGAATAACACAAACTAACCTCGCTTCACGAACGCTCAAAAACGGCTGACAGCCAAACGCCGGCCGGGGTAGCTACACCCTTCGGTTCAAAATAAGCTGGTTGTGAACTGCTACCATAATAGACGAAATCGCCGTGGATGCAAATTATAGCAAAGGCACCCTCGAACGGCAGCAACTAAGCAGAGCGCCAGCAGGTGTCGAAAATGCGATAAGGCTAGCGGCTTGGCCTCCGAGAAAAACTCGTGGTTGAAACTGGTAATAAAGAGCTAAGAAAAAATGTAATTACTATGGGGATAATAAAACAGAAAAGCGACATCGTACCTGATCATAATCAGCCCTTAGGAACACACTGCTCAGTAAATTAATTGAGCGCACGTAATTTGACTTAAACACACAAACTTTAGCCACGCCGGTGGCGGCGGGCCAAAGCGAGGACAGCAAGTGCTCGGACGAAAAATTCGTTTTCTAAAGAAAGCTTGCATTACAACGGCCTGCGATAAGAGATAGCACAGGTCAGAAAGGGCATCGCGCAAACGAAAGGAACTCGATACAGGTACAAAATAAGCTGCTTTGGAAAATTGAAGAATTTGAAATGCAAAGGATTTATAATTCAACTAAAAATATACAGGTTAAGCCTGAAATAATTGGATAACTGGCGAAACAATTAAGCTCAAAACTGATAAACAACCAAACCAAATTAATTTATACATCCTGATATCGTTATCCAGTTCAACGTGCAAGTTCATGGAAAAAATACTTAACAAGCGTCTAGTTAGTAGTTAGTATTTGTTGTGGGGAGACTGATGTCAAGCAAGTAGGCTTTCATAGGCCCTTTTTGCCAACCCTGTGGACAAGGTCTAGGCATGCAAAGTACCTTAGTTCTACTTAGAATTTTGCCGAGACTAAGAAATCCCAACCCTAGCAAGGGATCTTTTATATGTTACACATCGTAGTAACATGGGACCCACGGCTTTACATCGATTCCGAATAATGGCATTTTGTAGAGCTTTTCATCCGCATTTTTCGAGGATCAAACTCTCGTACCTTATATCAGTAGCCACAATGCTTAACCACTAAGCTATGGAGCCCGGCAACAAGCGTCTAATACGGTTTCTAGAAAATAATGACTTGATATGCGAAAATCAGAGCGTTTTCCGGAATTCAAGATCAACAACAGAAAATATCGTAAACTTATCATCCGAAGTACACGAAGAGTTTGTTAATAAACAAAAAGTAATTGCAGTTTTTCTATATATTTTCAATGCCTTTAATATGACATGGAAATATGGAATAATAAAGCAACTAGTAGATAGATTGGGACAGGGCCGTCTTAAACGAGGGTGCAAGGGGTGCACGACACCCGGGCGGTAGAGTTTAGGGGGCGGAAGCTAGGCCTTGTGTACTCTGTTTCAGCTGAAATTTCAAGAAAGATACAAAATATGTGTATAATTATTAATAAAAGGCGACTACTGGTTATTGTAATGTATAGCAGCAATTGTGAGATTTATTTGTATTGAACAAAACCTACACATAGTTGGACGACCACAAAGCGTAAATAGTTAAATTCGCACTTTATAATTCAATACAGCACACTTGGGGCAGGGTCTCCAGATGCCGCAAAAAAACATTACTTGCATGGCAATGTCCAGTTTTTACACAACAATAAATTGTATTTGCATCTGCAAACACTTAAAATAAGGCAGGTTTTCTCTTGACCATTTCGCCTACTAACCTTTAAAAATTGAAGCTCTTTGACTTGTCGAACAAAGGTAGGTAATTTCTGAATTTATTTGAACACTTTTCCTGGCGTTATAAATAAGCCATTCGCGCTTATTTGTCTAAGTCTCTTAGTACACACGTTTGTTTGCGTGCCAGTTCTATACCGCAATGGAAACTGTGGAGAGGCAGTCTATTTTGAGAATTGTTGTACGAGGTATCTACCAATAGTACCAATCAACTGTAAAATAAAAGGTAAGTTATATTGGCTTCTGTTATTTATGTAAAATAGCAAAAAAGTTGTTTAACGATTGGAGATACCCGATAGAAGAAAGAGACTACTGGTTTTTAATATTGAAAACGAAACGACGAAAAAGAAAGACACTTGAGAAAAATTACGAGCTCTATTCGAAAGTTTCTTGAATCCAGACCTTCAACAAGTTCAGCAGCAGCAATCTCACCCCCGGTACTCGGAACCGCAACTTAGTGCCGATTCATTGACAGATCCTGTTCTTTGGTCACAGCCTTCTTTCAGATAATAGTGAAAATCGGGATAGTACAAAAGCGAAGAATTTTATCTATCCCACAGATGATTTAAATTATTTTTTTCGGCTGCGTATTTTCTTGAAAAGTTAGGAAATACTGAAACACTAATTTGGAACTGGCATGTATATTCAAAATCTATCGAATCTGTATTTTGATTTTACTGTAAGATATACAACAGCTGTGTGAAAGCCTTTAATGATAAAATATGTTACAGCGATTGGTGTCATTTATCTAGAAATATTGAAAGACATGAAAAAAGCGTGACATATTTTCATAATGTGAGAGAATGTGTAGACAAACCAAACATAGAGAAAGGGACAACCGTAGATTTTATAAATTAGGCCCAAATGGAACGTGAAGAAAAGGTGGATGGAGGTTATTAAAAGAATATACGTCATTCAGTATTTAGCCAGACAAAATTGAGCTTTTAGAGGGCGCACGAAAAACTTGTATCAAAACGATACCTGCATTTTTTTTTTAAATTAAAAGAAAGTATTTCAAAATTTGATAATGTTATAACAGAGTAGGGGTGGGCGATATTAAAATTTACATATCGATATTCGATATCAGAATTATATCGATATTTATCGATTTATCCATATATCGATATTTATCAATATATCGATAAATATCTTAAAAACACCGATATATATATATATATATCGGTATATCGATATATCGATATGTCGATATCTGATATTTCCATATATCGATATTTATCTATATATCGCCCAGTCCTACTGCTGAGTGCTGACTATCAAATATTATGTAGAATTCCCCGATGTGAAAAAAGTGTAGCATAAACAAAAAAACGCCCGAAAAGGATTTATCCACGCAAATTAAATCTGCAGACTTGCACAATATTTTTAAATGTAGGGTCTTTACAAGAAGTCCTTATTTAAAAGTTGCAAAATGCAATACGTGTTAAATTCGAAGTACGGACTTGCGGAGTACGAATATACTTTATATCGTTATCAATGTTATTATATTGTATTGCTTTATTTAAGAAAATAAATTGTACTTATTAAAATATGTGTTAAAAAATGTGAATAATTAAAGTATATTTCTATCTTGCTAATTATATGCGTTACAAAAGTAAAGCATTAACAAATATTAGGTATTTATTTTAATGTAACATGAGATGTGTATGTATGTACAACTGTACACCACAATCAATGCGTAATTATAACTTTAGTTTCTGAATAGCCAAATTCAGTTTAGATGAATAGTGGCAACGCAAAAAATTAGGTTCGAAAATGATTATTCAGCACTCGAATGTTTTAAATATTACCTAATAGTTAACAGAAACGTCGTTTTTAGTGCACCCATATTCATATCGATTTTTGAAAAGACAATCTATGAATGTAAAATCTTGTTCGGCGTGGTTACAATAGGTCCATACGTAAAATAACACAGTAGATCATTTTAGAAGTATTGGAAACTACTAATTTGACAGCTATTCCATAAATCTCGATATATATGTATTTATCGATAATATGGAGATATAGCTAATTATGGCGATATCAATAATTATGGGGATAGCGATAAATAACGATATTCGATAAATATCGATATCAGATATTTCCATATTCGATACATATGGATATTCGATCTTTCGATATATCGATATTCGATAAGTATCGATATATCGATATTCGATAAGTATCTATATATCGATATTCGATAAAAATCGATATTCGATATTTTGATATTCGATATATCGATATTCGATTAATATCAACATTCGATATTTCGATATTCGATATATCGATATCCGATATTTCCATATATCGATATATAGATATGGAAATAATATGGATATTTATCGATATATCGATATATCGCCCAGCCCTATAGCAGAGCACACAAATCGCATTGAAAACACCCAACACCTCAATATGCCTTATTACCTTGGTCATAACATTCAACATGAACTAATCACTGTAATAGGCTAAAACATAAAATACGCTATAGTTAATACCCTAAAAAAAGTATTATTATTTTAGATTGTACACACACCAGACATCAATCATGAAGAATAAATTACAGTAGTTTTAGATTTGAACTCCTTAACAAAACGTATTGAGATAAGGGAGCATTTTCAAGGATTTTGTTCTATTACTGACACGAGAGGACAGGGATTAACTACGTTATTATTGAATTAAAAAAAACTTAAATATTAATATTAATGACATATGCGGTCAAGGCTATGACAATGGTGCTAATACTAAAGGCAAAAGAATTGGCTTAAAAAGAAAATTTTGAATATCAATTCTAGAGCATTGTATGTATCATGTGCAACACATAGTACTAATTTAGTTGTAAGTGATGCTGCAAAAAGTTCGTTGGAAGTCACCAATTTTTTGCCATTGTTTAAGAAATATATGTATTCTTTTCGGCGCCAACGTCGCGGTGGCAAATCCTAAAGAAGAAACTTACCTTTAACTCTAAAGCCACTTTCCGATACACGATAGGAAAGCAGAATTGACGCCGTGAAAGCAGTTTGTTTTAATTTGGAAAAAATAATGTGCTTTGTTTTTAGTTTATATTGATTCAAACAGGGACAATTAGACAAAAAAATTTGCAACTTTTTTTATTTAAAAAATAAAGTCATGCAAATTTGAACGATCCTTCTTCTTTTGTTAAGATTGCAACCTCAGTGTCTTCTATTAACCATCTGGAAAGTGGAATCTTCCAAGGTCTATTCAATATTAATTTTCCAGTAAAATTCAACCTTTATGCCGTGACGTTGTAAAAGTAAATTTCGGGCACTTCATTCCATGTAGGAACATGGCCTGAGACAAGGCGAGTCAGGGTCGCCGAAATATCTCTTTCCGAAACCCAGTCATCTGGCACACGTTAACGGCGTACTGGGTGATGTGGTTAGTATCACGCCTTCGACGACTGCCTTACTTTCCCTATTTCTACAACTGTGGTCTCGGTACCTAATTTTTAAAGCGACTCAGTGGGGCGCCCGCGGTTGCCAGATGTGGGGATTGAACCCCGTACCGTGGCACCGCAGCCTGACGTTCTAACCGCTCGGCCACGCTGGCGACGCCGACGATGTTGTAATATATATTAAATTCAAAAATCCTTTCTTCTTCTTCTACTTTATTGAGATCTATTGATCTGTTATTGTTTCATCGTAAGAGCTTTAATTTTCTTGAGAAATAGACTGCCAGCTATCTCTCCACCTTTTATATGGTCTTCCAATTGGTCGGCGACCTGTCGGTTGTCTTTCAAATGCAGTTCGAGCTATTCTGCTGTCGTCCATCCTTTTGACGTGATCTCGCCATTCTCTTTTTCGGTGTCGACCCCATCGTACTAGATCTGTGACTCCGCATGTTTGTCGTATTTCATCGTTGCGGACGCTGTCTCTTCGTGTTTTCCCGGCTATTGCCCTAGTGTCTTCATTTCCGCAGTTCTCAACAAATTTTTGGTTTTCCGAGTATCCGCTCGTACTTCAATTCCATACGTGATAATTGGTCTAACACAGGTCTTGTAGATTCTGATCTTGCTATCCATTCGCATATACTTATTGTTCCATACTATGTCTCTCAGGCATCCAGATGTCACAGCAGCTTTGGTGATTTGTCCCTTTAAGTCTTTTACTGGATTTTGGTCACTTTAAAGTTCAATTCGGAGATATTTAAAATGCATCACTTGTTCGGCTGCGTTTGTGTCTATGGCTAATTTACATCGTGTGGGTTTCCTAGAGAAAACCATACTTTTTGTTTTATCTACGGATATTGTCATATTGTATCTTTGACCTGATTGGGAGAATCTATAGAGTTACCTTTGAAGGTCGTCTTCGCTTTCTGCTATTATGGCGGCGTCATCCGCATGGCAAATTATTCTGATTCTCTTGTTTTTCAGCCTATATCCTATGTTAAGAGATGTAACGTCCTCTGTTATCTTGTTCATTATGCGGTTGAAGAGACATGGACTTAAACTGTCTCCCTGTCTGATGCCTCCAGGTACGGGTATATTTCCTGTTATCTGATGGTCTGCTTTAATTTTTGTATAATTGTTGGTGTTTAGGCCGTGGATGGCTTTTACGATATTGAATGGTATTTGCTTTTCAAGGAGAATTTAGAAAATGTCGCCTAACTGTATTCTATCGAATGCCTTGGTTAAATCTATAAAGCAAGTATACGCTGGTGTGTTAAACTCTATTGCTTTTTCTTTTACTTGGTTTATTATAAACACTGCATCTGTTATCGATCTATTTTTCCGGAATCCTTGTTGTTCGTCTCTGTGTGTGATGTATTTTTCAAGTTTGGATTTTAAGACACTTGTGAAGAGTTTTATAGTTGAAGATAAGAGCGTTATGCCGCGGTAATTTTCTGGGTTAGCTTTGTGTTATGCTCAGATGCCAGTATTCCCATATTCTGGAGGTTTCCAAGATGCTGTTGAACAATTTAGTCAGTTCTCGGACTAATTGTTTGCCACCGTACTTCAAAAGCTCGTCAGGTATGTTGTCTATTCCAGGGGCTCTGCTATTTTTGAGTTTTTTAACTTGTTCTGTCACTTCGGATTCTTCAATTATTTCGTTTTGTATCGTTTCTTGTTCCACTAATTATTCTATGTTGTCTTCGTTATTATAGAGTTCTTCAAAATATGTTTTCCATGTTTCTAGCGTAATCTTACAATTTGTACGAATTCGTTTACAGGTTTCCTCCTATTCTTGAGCATTCTCCACACCTTGCGCTGTGCTCCGTACATGTCGTGGTCCATGTCGCTTGTAAATTGTATCCAGTATTCTTTTATATTTCTTTTATTCTTGCCTGTATTCTGTTTCTGCATTTAGTATATTTGGCATATTCTTCTTGTGATGGTGAGATTTTTTATTTTAAAAAGCTCTTCCTTTTCTCTTCCGCGAGCTCTTTAACTTTCTGATCAAACCATGGTTTTTTTCTGATTGTTGAAGTTGATGTTTACTTTTCTTTTACCAATAGATTCTTCTGCCGCTTCATGAATACAGGTTTTAATGTTCTCCCATTCGCTTTGTACATCATCTATATCTTCACCATCTATCAGTTTTGTTGATAATCTGTTTTCGTATAATTCCATTGTGCTTTGTGACGAGAATTATTCTAGGATGTATTTTTCTAGAAACAATAGCGTCTTATTTATTCTTCCAGGTTTTTCAAGACTTAGCCTTCCTAGGAGTTCCCAGGTTGGCTGATGTTAGTGCCCAGATATCTAATATTTGTGTTGGGGTTATTTCTCTATTGGTTAAAATATAGTCGATCATTCATCTTTGTCCTCGGGAGTTGTTGAAGATGTACTTATGTTGGTCTTTATGGGGGAAATATGTATTACTTATTCTTAGCTCGTTTCTGGCACAAATCATTGTTTAACGCCCGCTATAACCTCATTACCAATGCGAGCATTGAAGTGTACTATTATCTTATGGATTTTATCTATTTGGTTTAATGACTCTTGCAGCTTTATATAGAAATCTTCGGATTCTTCTCTAGCTCTGGACATGGCGGGTGCATATACACTTACTAACTCGAGGGTGGAGCGATCAAACTTGAGACTAACTTGAAGGATTCCATCGTTTACGTATTGTATGTGTTCTATATTATGTTCATATTTTTTGTGGAGTAGAATACCAACACCTGAGTGTGCTCGTTCTTGTTTAGGTTTCCCACTATACTATATTAGGACGTAATTACAGTATTTGGCTGTGCCTTATCCTTCCTTTGTTAATTTGTAAAAATGTTCCTAGGATCGGTTACTATGGATACCACCAGTTTTGAGAATTTATAATTTTAGTTGACCATTTTCAATAATTTACAAGTTAAATTATCAAGACGAATAGGACTCTAGGTCAAAATATTGCCGACACTTTTTGCTCTTCAGATTGTCTCGTTTCTGTTGCTTTAGAAAATAGCGACTCGTGCAAGCATTCGGTATTTTCGTCGCCACAGAAACTCGTACCTGAATCGCAAAAATTATTGTCGGCAATATTTTGACCTCTCGTCCTATTATTACTGAATAATTTTCAACAAATCTTTTAACTGGAGATATCACATGAATTATGTAAAACAAGCAGCTGCAAAGAGCATTTCACTACTAAAGGTTTTTTCAAATAATTACTGAGGAGTGAATACTGGTCAGCTATTACACATCTACAGAAGCGTAGTAAGATCAAGGATTGATTATGAACTTGTAATATATTGAAACTTTAAAAATCTCAGTGGAAAATATTTAAAGTTATTGAAAATTCAGCGCGGAATGTACAGTTTTAGAACTGTAGTGTGTGTTCATTTTGAACTGCATAGCAAATAAATTACCTTTGAAATTCCTAATTTGCAAGCATTGGCTAACATATGTAGCTATTATTGCAGCAATGGGCTAGGTTGGTAGAACGTGAATACTCGATCAGATTTGAGTTATTACACTTGGGTGACATAATAATTTGATTAAATTGCAATTAGATCCAAAGCAAAATTGGTTAAATGATATGCTTTGAAATAACCTCAATTATATTTACTTGAGCCGACAGTACGACTGAGTGGTGTTGCATATCGGACGGCACTTGTAAAAGTTAAGCTCCAGTCTGCTTGGTCAGCACTTGGGTGGGTGAACAGCAGGATAACAGGCGTAGTATTCGAGCTTAGACAGGCTCGACTACCTCAAGTACCACTCCCGAATTCAAAAATGCACATACCCTCAGCGGCTCGGTGCTCCCAGCACCCCGACAGTGTGTAAACGGTATAAGGGGTTACAGATTATGTATGTATATTTACTTGGGAATAAAACAAGTAATTTTTTTACTTAAGTAAGTATTATATTTTTGTTTTTATTTATTTGCCTGTAATAAAGGAATGCCGATGGCGAGGTTAATTCCAACTATCACGCAGGGCTATGTAGGCAGAAACCAAGTACTGCAGTGAAGTCCACAGTCGGGATACCTGGCATCGCTTGATGGCTTCGTAGACAAACTCCATCAATGCCGCTGGGTTTTGCAGATGGACACCAAGCACCGCAGTGAAGTCCACACTCGTGATAAATGTCGTCGCTTGCTGGCTTTATAGACGAACTCTACCTATGCCTCCCGGTCACAATCAATCACAAATCACTTAATTACGTATAGTTTGTGAGTTAATTTATACCTCTTAATAAACTGCTGGACAAAATTATCGCTACACAAAAAAATACTCTGAAAACAAAATTTTTGATATTATTATAAGTGTTAGAGCTTCGCATAGTTAAAAGGACTACTATGACGGGACATTTATTGCAGCCAACTACACTTTGCATTAACAAATCGAAACAACTGAATCTGTTGTGCAAAGACTAGACATTTTTTTTGTGATGCGATAATTTGGTCCAGCAGTTTATTAATTTCATAATATTTTTTACTGGTTGCAGCTGTTACTTTTCGATTTGTTATTTTTTAATTATTCTTATTATCTAGCAACTGACATCTCAATTATTTTATACATTCACATTATACCATGTGTTCAAAAAGAAATTACATAAGCGTTGGCCATGGAAAATAAAAGTAATGTCAACTGCAAGCTTTAGAATTCATTAACTGTCATCGTTGAGGTTATTATCAAAATATGATTCAATCAATCATAAATTGTTTGTATTATATTATAAAAACCATTATAATTTTAGCTTAATTGAATTTTCAATATAAATTTATGACAATAACAACAATGATGACAGTTAATGAATTCTAAAGATTGCTGTTGACATTACTTTTATTTTCCATATCCACCCCTTATGTAATTTCTTTTTGAACACATTGTACTAGAATGTATGATATCTACCGATTCATTGAGTGCGCTCTAATTGATTCAGCACCAATTAGTGCTCAGTTTGTGTTTGTAGCGTCACGTGTGGGGTTCAAAGGTAATGAAGACAAAATTAAGCAGTTGTGGTATACCTGGTCACAAAGTGAAGGTAAATTAAAAGAAGTTCAAACCATGCATAAACAATCAAAGCCAGAAAACAAACAATCGACTAGCTTCGGCTAGTGTTAGAGCCCTGCTGATGTTAGAGATCAAGTTTACAAGGTGAAATTGATCAATTGCTATTTTTCGAAAAAAAAATCAAGATGCCATTGCAAACTAACATTTACATCCAACTGCTAAACAGCTGGTCATTCATGTAAAATTTATGAACAATCTATATATTTAAAAATGAACTTTACCGATTTCATTCATCTTTTTTTTAAGTTTTCTAATACTCTGTATAAGGTTCTTACGGAAAGAAAAGTTGAGAAAACTGCACAGAAAATTGTAAAATTTCAGAAAACTTAACGACTACTTAACCTTCGCGCGTTTGACAGTTCGCACGTTTGATAGTTCGCGGAGGGAACGGAGCGGGATGGGACGGGACGGGACGGGACGGGGACGGGAAAAGGCACGGGGACGGGGACGGGGATGGGATGGGATGGGATGACAGGAAATAATTAGTCATTATTGTAACTAGTATTAGACTCTCTGTATATGCAAGAGTTGAAACATGTAGGTGATTTTTTTTGATCCACAAATCATGGGGTACTTGCTTTTAGCCGACCTTAAACTTTATGCACACTTCTTTCAAACAAACAAAAAAATATATCTTATTAACCGGAGCTGGTAGCTCAGTGGTAAGCATCCTGACTACTGATCTAAGAGTCGCGAGTTGGATTTCCGGTCCTGGTGAGATTTTTAAAAATTAAAAAAGATGTGGATGGAAACCTCTACAGAATGCCATCATTCGAAAGTGATGTAAAGCCGTGGGTCCCATGTTACTACGATGTGTAGCATGTAAAAGATCCCTTGCTGGGGTTGGAACTCCTTAGTCTCGGCAAAATCCTAAGTAGAGCTTTGACCATATGACCAAAGCAGTCGGTGTCTAAGGTACCTGGTACTCCACGTGCCTAGATCTTGTCCATAACACACAAACAAACAACATATCTTTTTGTTAACTCACATGGTCCTTGATTTGTGGATCCAATGGCTCATCTCTTAGTCCCTACAGGATCTCTAGCTAGTATTACAGCGGCTTTATTAATGACAGTGTGATCAGTTTTGGTCCTGTTTCTGATTGGCTATTTTAATATTCATCATTTTGACTAGTTTCAATATCCCGTTGAATAATTTTAGCAGTATACGCACCTTAGTTACAAAAAGTTACTACATTTTATAATTCATCTAAAGTAGTTCAGTTACTGATCACGGCTCAAGTATCAAAATAAAAAAACCTACTTTATAACCATTGTAGCTAGTGTCCATAGGAGAGTGCTTTATTAACCAGGCAAGCTTATCCCACTAGATTTTGTGTCACAGGGATTTTAGCGCCAAGCCGTTGGCTGCGCTGACCGGTAACTGTGCGTTCTGTCGTCTGTCAACCAAACAAGACTACAAACCGTTGGAGTACGTACTGCTCGATCCAGACAAACAATGCATGCTGATTTAAATCTTGGTGCATTCCATTACGATGCTAATTATAATTACAGTCTTCATCCAAGTGTGGTTATTTAAATCTATACAGTGTGTAGGTGTTGTTCTGTGCTGTCAACTGTATCTGTCAGTTCTATTGAGTTCTATCACTCGTCACTGTAGTTTGAACTAAGGTACTATTAAAGTTCTCTAATTTGAACCACGTCCGTGTTAGTTAACAGTCTTTTCGTTTCGATTTTTCTGCTTTCCTTTTATTTGTTTAAAAACCAATCTTTTTCAAGATGGATTAAATTAAACGACATGATCGTTGTTTTTCCGACTTACCGTATGCTATTTGGAAAGTAACTAGAATTTGAATTTGCCGCCACTTTCAGTAACTCAAAATGGCGGATAAGCTTGCTCGTATAAATATAGTACCTTAGTCCATCGTATGCTAGTGTCACGTTTCAACAACATCTAGCGGCATGGACCTATTTTTATTAGATAGCCAATTTTAATTAATGCAAGTATTTATCTATGATATGTTTTATAGGACTTTTTCCACTGTCTCGGGTGTTGATCACACTACGTTTCCGGAGTTTTTGATCTACTACCATCCTCAGGTGTTCCTGGTTAGTCCTGAGGAAGACTGATTTTTGTACATCGTTTCACGTACACTCGTGCCTACGTCGGGGTTTGAACCCGGGACCACTGATCGTTGTGATTACGAGTCTGTCACTCTTACCAATAGGCCACCAGCACGGTTATATGTTTTAGTTATAAACTTATATATATGTTACCGCTGTATCCGCAGTAGACTATTTTTGCGAAGTATGTATATCTGAAGGATATTGGTATTTCTACAAAATAATATTTTTCTATGGTCTGGACTAGAAATCAGTTTCTCGTTGCAAACGTAGCTACAGAAATACGGAATTTTCATTGTATAATATAAGAAAAATATAAGAAATGTTTCTTTTCATGGTGTACATAACATAAATACAATAATGCTATATTTATGAAAATACTTTCTCGTCTTTGTAGGTACTCCCGGACGTGGAGAAAATAGTATGTACACAGCAGGGGACGACACCATTTTTTCTTAGTGGATTTGTAGCCCTCGGGCTACGAATTTATATCTTCGGAAAATTCATGCTTTTCTTTTCCTTGGTGTATAATGTACCACTCAATGTTATTGTGATCCTTGGTTTTAAGCTCACTATGAAAATATATTCTTAATTTAGAGATAGTTCTACATTATTTCTGCTACTTTTCTGGCCTTCTATTTTCTTACTTTGAAGAATTGAGAAAAGTTGTATAGTATTCCAACCAAAAATTGGAAAGTTTTTTAAAATCCAGTACACCATGAAAAGTGTAAGTCATGTTTAAGTTGGTTTCATACAATCAGTAAATTATATTCTAATGTCAATCAGCTTTCAAGTAATGACAGTTCATCTGTAAATTGTACATGTAACTGTTTTATTAAGGCATTGTAACATTGTGCATGATTTAAGTAGGTACTAGTTGAGTTTTTAAAAACGTGTAGTAGCATAGAAAATTTTGAAAAACGTATATATCTTCCAAACTTTCCAATGCATCCTTCAAATTTGAAGGTTATTATCGAAGTGTCACTGAATGACAATCAAACAGTAATTTTATGAATTAAATTACGAAGTGACTTACTGTTTTCAATGCTGGCCTGATTTTAAATAGCTTTCCAATTTCTGGTTGGAATACTATACTAGAATGCAGCTGTACTGTTACAGTATCATAAGCGTACTTCAAAAACATGCCATAGAAGTTCATGGTTTGTTCTGTGCTGCTGTCCGGGCCACTTTGATATAGTTTATACCATTAGAAGAAATTCAGAGTCCAGATTCTTGTTGTGATTTCTAAAAGTTATTTATATGCATTTAGGTCAATTCATATTTGCATCTTGTCGAAATCGTTTTAATTATTAAAAAACTATTATCCTATTATGTTACAGTATGTGTAAACCCTCGACTTTCATTATTTACTTTGGGTTTATTTTGGGACAAGGTTTAGGAAAGATAGTTTATTAATATTTAATGGCAATATATGTTTAGGGTATATTCATGTTATGTCCAGTGACAAACCAACGCATGGTAAATATTTAAGAAGTTTGTGAACAGCTCCTTCCTGTAATAATCGTTTCTAAATTAGGATTCAGGTCACACAGTGTTAAAATATTAGTCCTATTTTCAAATTTAAGCTTTCGTCAATGCTTTTATAGCACTTTAAAGAAACCAAAAAAGTTATCTTGCGTAATACCCTAGTTTCACAACAATAAAGCATGGGCGTTCAATTGCTTTTACTACAGCGCGTTTTAACATATTATAAAGTCAGATAGGTTTATTTGGGAATATAAGAAACTAGAACGAAATAAGTATAAATACAGGTATACTTTAGAATAGTATCGTCTTCCCAAACTACCACAGGTGAAGAATTTGTAAAGCCACCGGCATTTGGAAATAAAAACGTTAAGTTTATTATCTACTTTATTACTTCTATTTAGTATACATTTTAATAATATTTTTCAGCTTACAGTCTCAGCAAATTTGCAGTAGATGTAGGTGATATACTTAGTTTAACTATGATTGAATGAACATTCACAGAACTTTGACATTTTAATTGTTGTAATTGATTGCAAACATATTATTAATTACATAAGGTCACATATAATTGAACTGAAATTCTTTTATATTACACTTGCATACAGATATTTTGTGCTTTTAGAAATGGCATAAATTAATTTGCAAATCATGACCCTGCAGGACAAAGCGGTAAAGCATCAAACTTGTAGAAACTGTAGAAACTAAAGGAGATTAACCTAATCCCTATAGTTATATCTGTTCAGGGAGTACGTTTACGCCATCTAACACGAAATATAATAGCTTTACGACTTTTACATGGCTAGCAAACTTATTGAAATGGATATCGCACTGCATAGGAAAGTTCTCTTAAATTTAATACGATATACAGGGTGTTTCCTAAGTAAGTAATCGAACTTAAAGGTGGTAATCTATGGATTATTTTAACAAGAAAGGTTCCTATAAACATAAATACAGGGTGCCAAAGAAGCGGAAACAAAATTGAAAATTAAGGAAATTTTGAAAACGAATAGAAATATTTTATTAAAATATGGTATGCTCACTTTTCAGTATCATTTAAAGATGTTCAGGTGCACCAGGAGCATGCATGTGGGTAATCATATTACATTTTGTATTTAGAAAATGACACGCCACTGATTATTTTTCAACTTGAATAATTTTTTTAAACTCACTAACAAAACTCTCCAAAAACTACCTCTTATTTTTTTAGATTTTATTAGCCGTTATCGAGTTAAAATAAAAATTGTAAATAAACACAATTATTTATTTCAACTCAGTTAAACATGTTTATGTCTGTTGATTAAGATACCTGCTTTTCACAATTGTTTAAATAACTGTACAACGTCACTCGTATTGCATTAACCTATTATTTTAAAGTTTTAACCATGGTGAATTACACAAACTTGGAAATGGCTGATATGCATTATGTGTACGGTCTTGCTGACGGAAGTGCTCAAGAAGCAAGGCGTATTTACAGCGAAAAGTATCTCAATCGCCGAATCATCGGACTTTCATAACACGTCATTAGCGTCTTGTGGAAACAGGATCATTTGTACGAACACGTAATGTTCCAGGAAAACCTCAAACAGTTAGGAGTCTTGCAGTGGAAGAAGCTATCCTGAACGAAATTGAAGATCATCCAGAAACTAGCAACAGAAAAAGTCCATCTAATCTTCAAGTAACTTCTAAGCTGGTGTGGCAAGTTCTGAGAGAACAGCAGCTATACCCTTACCATATCAGTCGAGTACAGGATCTGTTGCCACGAGATTATCTGCAACGTTGAAAGTTTTGTCGGTGGATTCAGCAAAAACATCGCACAGAATCCTCAATACGTTCCTAAGGTGCTCTTTACGGACGAGGCCAACCTTTCGAATAACGCAATAATGAATTTTCAGTATCAATTTTCATTGAATGTATGGATGGGAATTGTTGGAGATTTCTTGACTGGCTCTATCTTTCTTCCCATGAGACTAGATGGTGCTTCGTATCAGCATTTTCTTGAAGATGAATTACCTCTTCTACTAGAAGACGTTTCACTAATGCTCAGAAACACAATGTGGTTTATGCACGTCGGCGCTTCAGCTCATTTTAGTGTACTAGCTGTCATCGGTCGATGTGCTCAAATACCAAATCAACCATGGCTTGTAAGATTCCCAGATCTAAATCCTTTATATTTTTTTCTTTTGGGAACCCTTCAAATCTTTAATTTACACAACACCGATTGAAGCCAAGGCGATCTGAGGCAGCGCATAATAAATGGATGTGAGACTATACGTAACACTTCAGGTATTTTTGAGCAAATACGTCAATCACTGAGAAGGAGCTGAGACATGTGTTATGTCTGGAGGTGACGATTTTCAACAGCTGCACTAATTTATTTTACAATTTCAGTAGTTACTACATTTTTATTAGTTGTATTTTATTATTATTCGCAATAACTCAGCATGTTTCCCTAATAAACCGTTAAGCTATTTACAATTTATATTTTAACTCGACCCTGTATTTTGAAAACAAAGGATTTATAAAACACCTATAGGAACTTTTCTTCTTAAAATAGGCCATAGAATACCACCTTTAAGTTTGATTACTTACTTTGGAAACACCCTGTATAATATTAGCGCTTTTCAATAGCAGTCATTGCTAAGCCATATGTATATCAAATAATAGTCTTAAAACGCCCAAAAATTACACAGTAACTACGTACATATACACTGATAGTATCTGTTACTGAATAAAAAGCATACACAAATATTCAATAACTTGTCAGCCAATAAAATGAGAAATTTGTTTGGCGGTTGTCTAATCGCTCTACAAATATGAATTCTCTGGGGAGGTCTGCACCACAATAGAAAACGTTGGTTATTTTGATATCTGAATTTCTGAAACGTAGTTGCTCCATAAATTTATTACATGCATGTTACAGATTGAACAACTAATATTGTATCGAGTGGTAGTTATTCATACGACAAATAATTTTCCTAGAAAAAGGTAATCGAGACATTGACAAAACATTTAATTTTCACACTTGATTTAACCGAAATTATGACTCATCTCTTTTTTAAATAACAACATTTGAGTAATTGGTGTTCAAGTAGAATAGTTATCTCTTATAAATTCTTCTTCTTCTTCTGCTTCTATTAATTATCGCGCTTCGACAGCTTGGGTCATTAGCGCGTTGTGGTGGCTTGGATAGCTATTAACACTTTGGTTGGAGCATCACTGTATTAATGTCACTGTATCGTTGTCACTATATTGTTAGCACATATCATTAGACGAGTTTTATTAAGCCACTGTGTGTTAAAAATTTTATCCTGTTGGTTTCCGATTTTTCGCTATTGTTCAAAGCCTCTTCCATAGAGTTGGGGATGTGATATTCAGTTCTCTCTTTTGAGTATTTTAGGCATTCTGTGATAATATGGGCAACCGTGATTTTGGTGTTGCATGTTTCACACATCGGAGCGGCTTGCTTCTGGAGGAGATAAGCATGGGTTAGCCTCGTATGGCCGATTCTAATTCGAGTCAAAGCGATTCTTTCTCTTCTGGTCAAACGGTGTTGATCTTGCCATGGAGTCACTTGATATTTTATTGCGCGCAATTTATTATTTTCTATATGAGCCCAAGATTCTTGCCATTTTTTTGTATTGTAGAATATGCATATAGTTTTAAGATCTTGATGTGGAATTTTATCATTTATTATTGATTGACGAGAGTATATTGCATCTTTTGCATATTTATCCGCTAATTCATTTCCAGGTATTCCTATATGGGACGGAATCCACATAATGACGACGGATTTCCCAGGGCTATGAATATTTGTGTATAGTTCTAAAATCTCTTGGACGTAGCAGTGTGATAGCGAAGCTTCTTTTAATGCAGAAGTGACACTTAAAGAGTCTGTTAGAATTAAAAATTTTTGATAATTACTGTCATCTATGTATTTAAGCCCCTGGAGAACCGCCCATGCTTCTCCCGTACAACTGCTATGTTCATGTAGTCTGTATGTATAATGGCCCGATGGTGTTACTATTGCGGCTCCAGTTCCTTCCTCCGTCTTAGATGCATCAGTAAAGATTTCATGGTGTTGAGGGTAGTTAGCAAGGAGTTCGCAGTAGTGGGCTTTTATAATTTCGTGATTTATTGTGTCTTTGTTGAATTGTTTGAGGGTTTCAATCAATATTGGTTGCTTTAAGATCCAAGGTGGTGTGTCACTCAATTTGTGTTGCATAACCTGACTAAAATTCGTGTCTGTGTTAATTATTAGGTTATTTAATCTTTGGTAAAAGGGTAAGGGTAGCTTAAGTTTGGATTGGAACAAGGTGAGAAAACGATTTGAAAATACCATGTTATGTACCGGGTTTTCTGGATGGGCGCTTATTTTTGCCGCATAAGATAATGATAGTTAGTTTCTTCTTAATTCTAATGATGGTTCTCCCGCCTCGGCCAAGATGCTGACAGATGGGCTAGTTCGAAAAGCTCCTCTTGATAATCTTATGGCTGTATTTTGGATTGGATCAAGTAGTTTGAGAATATAACATTTTGATGACGCATATGCAATGGAACCATAATCAATTTTTGATCTTATTGTGGCTTTGTATAAATTAAGAAGAATGGCTGAGTCAGCTCCCCAGTTTGTGTTGGATATCGCTCTGATAATGCTGAGTCTTCTGATGCATTGATTCTTTAAGTTTTTGATATGTGTTACCCAGGAGAGTTTTTTGTCAAAGATTATTCCTAGAATCTTTATCTCATTGACATAATTTATAGGGGTGTTATTGAGTTGTAAGATTGGACTGTTATTTATTCTGTTATACCGATGGAAATGTATACATTTAGTTTTTGATGTAGAAAATTTAAAGCCTGATGTGCGTGACCATGTCAGTAGATTGTCAATAGTGTTTTGTAGAAGATTTCCAATCGATGTTAAATTTTTGCCTTGACAATAAATAATTAGGTCGTCTGCGAATATAGTTGTTTTAACAGGAGAAGTGATATTGCTTACTACATCGTTAATTGCGACTAGAAAGAGAATAAGGCTAAGAATGGATCCTTGGGGAATTCCATTTTCTTGAATAAATGTAGTAGATAATACCCCATTTGATTTGACTGTGAAATTACGTTGTTGGAGAAAGTTAATTATGAACGAGACAATTGATCCTTCTAATCCCCAACTTATTAATGTCTGAATTATTTTAAATTTCCAAACCATATCATAGGCCTTTTCTATATCGAAGCAGACAGCTATAACGTGTTGTTTGTTAGCAAAAGCCTGATTTATTTCACTTTCTAGTAGAATTATGGAATCACTCGTTGATCTGAATATCCGGAAACCATTTTGAGTATGAGTAAGTAGGTTTTTTTTCTCTAAATGCCAAACCAGTCTTCGATTTACCATTTTTTCCATTATTTTACACATGGTACAGGTAAGGGCAATTGGTCGGTAGTTATCTGTGCTTGTTCTATCTTTACCTGGTTTCGCTATCGGGACTATAAGAGATTTAAGCCATTTCTTTGGAAAAACATTTTTGACCAAACTTCATTGTAAATATCAAGTAGGTGAGATTTTCCATTTGTTGGTAAGTTTTTCAAAAAGATAAAAGATATTTCATCTGGTCCTGGACTTGAATTTTTGCTATGATTTAGAGCGAATTCTAGTTCGTGTGTACTAAAAGTGTTGTTTATTGCGCTGTTTGAGTGTTTATTTATTATGCTGTGCTTTTCAATATCTGTCTTGTACTTTAGAAAGTCTTTATTGTAATTGTCGTTACTGGAATTTCTTTGGAATGTGAGGCCTAGGTTGTTCGCTATTTCGGTAGGACTAGTAATGATGTTGTTTCCACTTTTCAGCGCAGATATTGTCGGTTTGTAGTTTGTTCCCTTCATTCGTCTTATTTTGTCCCAAATTTCTGACGTGGGAGTGGAACTGGACATAGACGAGACAAACTGTTGCCAGGATTGTCTTTTGCTGAGCTTGAGTATTCTTCGTGCCTTGGCTCGGAGTTTTTGGAAGTTAATGAGGTTTTCTTGGTTTTTGTGTTTTCTGTATTTATAAAACGCTGATTTGCTGTTTTTGATTGCCTCTTAACATTTAGGGTTCCACCAGGGAACTTTATGTTTAATTGGATTTGGAGAGAATTTTCCAATTGTTGCTTCTGCGGCCTCGATAATTAACTGGGTAAAGGCTGACACGGTATCGTCAATATTTGTGTTTACTTGGAGGTGTTTTAAGTTTTCGTTGATATGTTGGGAATATTTTTCCCAGTCAGCGGTTTTTATTTTCCATTTTGATGATGATATCAGTGGTAAGTGGAAGTCTGTTAGAATAAGTTTTATGGGAAAGTGGTCACTTCCAAACAAATATGAAAAGGTCTCCCAGATGATTGATGGCGCCATTTGGGGTGTGCAAAAGATAAGGTCGATGTTGCTGAAATTTCCAGTTCCAGAGTTAAAATGGGTTGGATCTTTATTATTTAATATCACTAGGTCGATATCGCCATCTAGTTGTTGTACTATACGCCCTCTGTTGTCAGTATGATTTGAACCCCACAGTTTATTGTGACTGTTAAAATCCCCTAATAGAATAAAGGGTTTCGGGATTTGTGCTACAAGTTGGGATAGTTCGATACTGTCTAAAATCTGACTATGTGGCAGATAAATGTTGCAAATGCTTACTCTTTTTTGTAGTTGTACAGGTACGACTACTGCTTCTAATGACGTGTTTAAAGGTATTTCATGACTTTGTATTGAATTGTTGACGAATGTCGCTATTCCTCCACTAGCTCTGTTGGCGTCAACTCTGTTCTTATTAAAGCATGAATAACCATTAAGATTTCCTGATAAATTATTCTGGAAATTTGTTTCTTGAAGACATACAATTAAAGGTTTATTTTGGTTTAATATTAATTTTAATTTTTCAAGGTGGGCGTAATACCCATTTATGTTCCACTGTAAAATAGACATTATATTATAATATAGTTAAAACAACATTTCCGAGTCTAATGACGATTGGCTTGATAATGATGGTGCATCACCAGTTTCTTCCATGTAAGCTTCTCGTAATTTTCTGTTTATTCTGCTGAATCTGTTCTTTATACTTCTATTAGTGAGGTGTGAGTATAGATCTTTTATCATGAATATTAATGCTTTCAAATTATTAGTATAGGTTTTTGCAACACTTGCTGGGTCAGGATTGCCAAAACTATTTTCCATACTCTAGCATTGTTTAAGGTTTCTTCAACACTTCGTATTAATTGGTTAAGTAGAGGTGTTGCATGGTTCACAAATTCTTTGCTATAACCTCCTGACTCTCTCCTTTCCTTTGATTCAGTTAAAATAATGGTCACCTTTCGAGTGTAAAATAGTGGTTGTGTTCAACATTTGCAAATTTAACAATTTCTATTTTCGTTAATGAAACTTCCTATATGTTTTTATATTTGTTAATAAGCTTACTTTATAGCCATTAATTCAACTTATATATATGCGCGTTTGAGTATTGTAGCTGGGCGGGCTAGTTTAATTTAATTTAATTGTTTTTAATCTGTTTGCTACAATTGCCAGACCAGACTTCCAGGCAGCTCAAAATGCCAAGGTATCATTAATAAGCTCAACTTTCGTAACCTAAGAAAGTACACAGAATAAATTTTATAGGCGTATAATATGCCCAGATATTATTACATAAAATCAAATTTGTATTCATAAAAACAAAAATAGAAATTTAAATGAATCAGGTATCTTCTGCTCCTGTGTCTCGGTCAACGGGCGCCAGGCAGTTTAAACGAGCAAAGTGCGGGCAGGATTATACTTAATAACATGCATACCTGGTGCTGCTTGTGTTGTCGCGTCCCGCAGATGTATAGAACGTGTCGTGATTAAGGGCGGCTGGTCCGAGGTTATCTGGTTTACCTTTCGCAGCAATTTTGGAAGTCCAGGTAAGCGAATTACAATTGAATAACAGCTAGTCCTCGCTGGCGATTATCTCCGTCGAATTGCTCCCAATTCGAATGTGCGTAATTACCAACGCCGGCCTCTGGCGATACAGGCTGGTCTTCTCGTGCGTGTTTTCAGCTTTAATTGTGTTAAGCCGTTCCGGTCGCAATTAATGGTTCTAATTACGTCGGTTTCGTTGTCTTGGTGTAGGGAAATTAGTTTATGGACGGGATCGTCATCGACGAGCTCGGTTTAACCCTCCTGGTAACTAGGTACTGGGAATCGTCACCGACGAGCCTGGGATGGCCCTCCTAGTACCTAGGTGTTGAGAATCGTCACCGACGAACCTGAGATGGCCCTCCTAGTAACTAGGTGTTGGGAATCGTCACCGACAAGCCTGGGATGGCTCTCTTAGTAACTAGGTGCTTGACAACTGGCAGGAGCCCCCTCAAAGAGTTTATAGACCCTTCTGAGTGGGATTTAAGCTGGGAGGAAGGTTCAGGAAAATTCTCGAATGGCCTGGAGGCCCTCCTGAGCGAAATCAGGTGAGGAGGAGGTTCGGGAAAAATTCTCTTTTAAAATGACTTCGGATTTTCTTTATATACCCTGGGTGGCGTAATCAGCGGTTTCGGCTGGTTTGTTAGAGTAGGGGATCCTTCCTTTAGCTGCGCGGAGGTGAACCTGCGATTCTTCACGATGACGTCGTTTATCGCCTTTCGCGCGGTTTGAGGACGCAGCACTCCGATTCTTAACGTGATGAAAGCCATGGGCGAAGGCGCGAATTAATTTTCAATTTCAAAATTGCGTTCGTGCTGGGCAAAACGTTACACCATTAACAATTTGACCTCCTTAAGATGCTTTATTTCAAGGGTTCTTCAGGATTCTTATAGGTGGAACAGAATCCTACCTGAAGAATTCTGAGCATTTCGTGGACACATTGGCTTAATTGGAAGTAACGGACCAGGAAATGTTGGTAGTTTCGGTGTGGAATCCGTGTACCTCAACGTACCAGTAGAAGATTTGGAAAATCTTATAAAAGAATGCTTTGTTCCTCGAGGGCGTTTGGAGGACGTTACAACGTAAGAATGTGCCTTACCACGACCCCCTTCATTTGGGAAGGAACATACTACGAGAAAAAGGAAGGAACCGCTATGAGAGCCCCATTACTTCCCGTAATTACCGTCATCATTATGGAAGCCTTGGAACAGGAAGCTATTTAGTCCAGCGACCTCAAACAGAAATGCCGCTTTCTATACGTTGACGACAGTTTCGTTATAATGCCCCATAGAAAAACAGCTCTCAGTTTCTTGGGTTTCCACAAATCTTTTCCAGAGTGTTCTATCCTGTGCCATCTGCTTTACTTCCGGCTAAGTTTTCTCTGAATCACAGATCTCCTCTCTGATAGTTCGCCTCTAAGAGTTAGCAGTGCGACCAACTTTTCTTCGCTCTTGTGGGTTTCATTCTAGGGCTACTCTTAGGATTGACTGGAGCGGTTATTTTAAGGTATGCTCTATTCATTTCCATCTGCGGTGTTTAATGACATTACTTAACCGTTTCTGTGAGATAGCAGCACAGAGATCATTGTTGCTGATGATAACAGGTCAGAAGATACCAGAAATTCGACGTAAGCACTTGTTCACAAGTGTTTGTATTTTGTTGTTTAGTATCTTCAAAAATTAATAACGTGAAAGTGACGGCTATTTAAAATTTTCTTAGTATACCTAGAAGTTGGTGGCATGTAGCCCTCAAATATCCCCAGTTTGAATTTAAAATATAAGTTGCTATCACAGTTTGTAACAAATGATGATGAATTGATGAAACTTTAAATTGCTGTAGCTTTCTTGCTATTGGGTTTAAGTGGGAATTTTATAAGAAAAACAACTGTATTTTGGCTACTGTTTTAGTCTTACCTGTACGTTTACCCGGTATAAAGGTGAATGATATGTGGTTTTGAAGATTTATTATTATATCTTGTTCTGACGTTCATATATACAATAGTAGCACAGTAGTACAGTAGTACAAACAGATTCCTTGCCGTAAAATTTATTGACCGATGTTAAATAGTCACATTTAAGGCAGTTTCAGAAGTTAAATATAGGCGATTCTTGTATGTGGTAGCCACATAACTCATAGTTTAATTACGTTAAGTACATTTATGTAAATGCATTTCACACAGCACCAAGTATGATCGAAGTTCTTTCGTTGTCTGTCGATAAAATGTGGGGTTATGTTTTGGTAAAATCTACCTGCAGATCCTATTTTTTTAGATACACAAAGAGCCCGCAAATGTATAAGACCACATGTTAGTATTAGTTGGCACAGAGTAAAACATTTTGGACAAGTTTAGGAGCGACCCAGTGTTTGTTTCAAAGTGCGTCAAGGTGCGTTTTAAAATCTAAAACCGATCCAGAACATCAGAACGTTTCCATACGAAGTTCTTGCACTGTTTCGCTTGCACTGTCTTGAAGCATTAAGTTAACTCTATTTACAAAATTATCTGCTGTAAACTTTACGCTTTGGAAACCTTTGGATATGTCTTTAGTGGTGTTAATAGTAGTTTTCACCATTTTCTGTGCCTTTAGAAGATCTATACCAGCAGTTTGTAAGTATTTTGAAAGTGGGGTTGTGCTCTGAAATACCTTGAGGTATGTTTGGGCTGTCAGAATAGTGGAATATTGCAATAGAGAATTTTGATACATTTTGGCGTGTAAATGTGCCTTTGCATTCATATTTTCCATATTCGCAATAGAGTCCACAGTTTCTACCAGTTCAATAAAAAGTTCAGTGTCGTTGTCGTCGGTATCACCAAAAGTGCAGAAAACTTTTCCTAGTGCATCGCTCTTGGCCCGCAAACGAGTAGTTCCTATTGGTGATAATAGTTTTTTGTTTGTTTTGTTATTCAAATAATCGATCCAAACATTATCCTTTTATATGATTCTAGCAAAAACGCTGCTATTGAATTTAATAATCCACTTGGAACCCTGTATTTCTAAGCAGCGCCTTTTTTTAACGTATTCTCTTTCAACGCCACTCTTTCGCTTATTATTATCACTCATGTTGATTTCTAAGATTATTAGCAACTAAATAACTGCACTGATAAACTCTCACCGTAGAACAGATTGGACTGGAACTGGAAACTTAGAGAGCTGGAGACTGACTGAAGCTTGAAGCTGGAAAACAGAAACTTACGACTACGAGACGCTACGGACGACTGGCTCCCGTCCTGTCTCAGTAAGGCTTTGATAAAAGCTGCTGATTGGTACAAATATAACAATAGGACATAGTGGGGATAAAATTTTCTCCCACTACTCACTTTCTGCCAAAAAGTACTCTGCGTTTAAGCGCCATTGCTTTATGAAAATCAGCCTAATGCAGGCCATAGGCGTGGGTGTGGAGCAGGGTGGGCTATATGAATATTTTTGATTAAAACTTATGCAATGAATAAATACAATTCGGGTCAGGCCACCGGGAGATTTCCCGGTGTCCCGGTGGGCCAGTGCGGCCCTGCCATGGTGTTTTTAAACAAACGAACAACACAGTGACTATAGAAACTAATTGAAACTGGATTATTTCATTGTAATTTCAAAACCGATAACATGTTACTAGCATGGGTATATTGATTAATGCTAAAATAAAGTTATCAATGTATAGTCTTACATTATTCACACTGTATACCCCTCAATGACATGTTGGAAACATAGAAAGCCGAAGCGACTCCCGGAATCCGTATATCGAGAAATAAGTCAATTGTCACTATATTGTGTTAAGCCATTTTGCCGTCTGCAGTAATTTGATTTAAATTTCGCGCCTTTAGGGTAGCTTATTTATATTTGAAACCAGTTTCCCGCCATTTAAGCGTTTCATCGCAAAAACTCACAAATACCAAATCCTTCTCTCTAAATTTCGACCACCCTTTAGCAAGTCTGGACTTCGTTCCGCTTCGATAACTCGCTTGTTAGCTAAGAATCTTAGCTGTTGGTGCAACTGCGAAGCCTCTAGCTTTCCTTGTCACCGCCACTTGCTTGTCTTGGCATCTTGTCGTGTGATTGGCTGGTTGATGTCGCGCGCATCTTTTTTACCACAGCTGTGCGAGTTTAACGGTCGTTTCTGGGCAGCTGATCGCAGGCCGTGAACAGGGCAGTTAGTTATTGTGTTGCCGCGTTGGGCGTCCTCGGGCGTTTCGACGCTTGATGGCGCCTGCTTTTGAGTTTGTGCCGTGGCCGCGAAGGATATTCTTGTCGTCGTGCTTTCCCGCAGATGAGAGTTCCGGCAGGGGCTCGCTATACAGTCTACACGTGTGAAGCGGTTGGTGCTCTCGGTGCAACGAGTCGTCGCAGGAATAGAACAACATGCCGATTTATTAGCTTAATAACCGCAGTTCTTTGAGTAAGCGTGGGATAATAATCGCTGTGTCCATTTATTGCAACGGCGACGTCCTCAAGTTCTGCATAACCTAGGTAGGTCGTCGCAGACTTCTCCCGACAAGGGGACTCGTGAGTAAGCCAACCATTTTCGCCTTCCGCATCGTTTGAGCTTCGCCGCAATGCCAAGTCCCGCATACCATTTGCTGCCAGGGAAGTTTCCCCATCTGCAAGATGGCCGAGCTAGCCAGGTAACGCTTGAAAAATAACATTTGTGCATACTGACGCTTGCTTTGTTTAACTAATTTTGTGAGTACCGCTTCTCGCATACAAATTGCTGCAATGCGAAGCCAGAGCGTGGTACACTCCTTGTAAAAATAGCATTTGAGCGTACTGACGCTTGCTTTGTTCAACTAATATTGTGAGTACCGCTTCTCGCATACAAATTGCTGCAGTGCGAAGCCAGAGCGTGGTACACTCCTTGTAAAAATAGCATTTGTGCGTACTGACGCTTGTATTGTCCAACTAACTTTATGTGTGCTGCTGCTCGCTTGCGAGCTGCTGCAGTGCGGTGCCAGAGCGAAGTCACCCCGTGGTGAGACTTACTGTGGCGTGCCCACGCCGTCTCGAATCATAATCGCACGTTGTGGGCGGAACACTTTGTGTGCAAGAGTGCAGTGAAAGTACACTCTGCTGGAAAATTCAGTGGTGTGCGTCAGCTCGCGCGCCGTTAGCCCACTTAATCGATAGCGCCGTCAGCGCCTAAATTTAATATTAACTATCGTTGGTTTGTGCCGCCCGGCAATTTTATCACGACTTAGTACAGGGTGTTCAGAGGTTTCGGGCCCGAATTCAGGTTTTGTTTGCACGCGTAACGGCGACCGGCCGTTGGGTTTAAGCCCACGTTTACCCATTTACACCTGGCCTGGATGAGGTACCCGACTCGACTGTACGCCAACCCCTTAGGCATTAAGCGCTTTTTTCCAGCTGAGCTTAACCATTAAGTTCCTTTTAAAACCATGATGTTTTGTAACCTGTGTACGTATTTAGGTCACCCCCAGGGATCCAATAGACGTATTAATATTATCACCGTTTTGTTTCTTCTTGACACTATTGTGCTGGTGTATACATATTACAGGGCGACTGTGTCGCTGTGCCACTACAGCTGTGAGGCGAGGACCAGACGCGGAGAGTAGGCCTTCCAGGTAGGTGGTTGCGGCTGGCATTTTACGGCGATTTTCTCGACATAGTTATTCGCGTATTTTCTCGACATAGTTATTCGCGTATTTTCTCGACATAGTTATTCGCGTATTTTCTCGACATAGTTATTCGCGTATTTTCTCGAAATAGTTATTCGCGTATTTTCTCGAAATAGCTATTCAGGTGCTACTCGAAGTAGTACTTGATTGTAACCCCGCCCCGTTCCGCCGTCCAGTTCCGGCAGAACGTGGGAATCCCGAGTCAGAGCTGGTGGCGCCCATTCTTTGATAACTTTCAACACGTATTAGGTGACGCTCGCCCTGTGGCGTATCGGTGTTAACCCCGCCCATCTCCCTGAGCGCATTTCAGCTGGGGCCTTTAGCCTGTTTTATCGATTTTCCAGGGTGAGTGCGCCACATTTCTCGGATTCGTCTAGCGATCGGTGCCTGCCCATCGGCAGGCGTCGTAAGAACCGTTTGATACCGTAACAATTGTTTGCAGATGATTGAGATGATCAAGCAGTACCGACAACTTCAGAAAATAAACTACAAATACCTTTATACAAACTCTATCATATCGCAAAGATACAATTGTTTAATATCTACAGCGAAGTCAAAAATAATGGAATTTAAGGGAACAGAAACTGTTAGATCAAAAATTGTCATTAATAATTAAATATTAGAGCAAGTTAAAAGTTTCAAATGCCATGGATGCGATATACCGTCCGACAATGATAAAGGCGTTTCTAATAAGTTGGGTACATTCCAGAAAATGTGCGACACACTACAACGTACACTGGTCAATAAAACCACACGTGAAACGCAACTAAAGTTTTACAAAGTAATGCCGAACCGGCTTATCTTTACGGAATTGAAACCTGGACTTTACGAAAGAAAGAATATGCCAACATTCAAGCCTCAGAAATGAAGTTTTTAAGATCGAATTAGGAACGTGGACATACAAAACGAACTTGGAGTATTCAATATAAAGGAAAAAATTATACAATACAAAACACCCTGGAAAGAACACATGGATCGAATGGATTCAATCAGATATCCCAAGTTAGCTTACCAATACGCATCAAAATATAGAAGAAACGTTGGTTGACCGCGTAAAATATGGTTCCTAGAGCTGGAACAGGCTAGAGTCCCTGTATATAATTATACTCACATGTGGGCAGAGTTAATCTAAAATTTAACTTCGTTAGTCGTTATTCCGCTACTCAAAAAGTTAATTGTTAAAGCCTTAGTTTTTTAAGTTTTACCGTAAGCTAAAGTTAACCGTTACAGTTACATACATACATAATCCTTAGCCTTTCTACCTTAACGGTGTAAGGCTTGGTGTCGGTCGGTTGTCATCTTTCCCCATTTTCGTTTTTCCGGCACCTCTTCTTCCACTACTTCCTATCTTGTGCCGTTTGTCTCGCTGTGTTCCAGATTATTCCTCTTTCTTCCACTGCTATTCTTACACCTCCAATCCATGTCTACCTTGGTCTTCCTACTCGGTTTTCCCTTCCGGTTTTGCTTCTAGTATTTGTTTTACCATTCTATTCTCTTCCATTCTGTACGTATGCCCCAACCAACCTAACTGTCTTTCTCTACCACTTCATCTACCGCTTTTACCTTCAGTTGTTGCCTATAAGTTGTATTCCTAATTCTATTCAGTTTGGTTTTTCCTTCTATTTTCCTTCAAAATCTCATTTCTGTGCTTGTAATTCTCTGCTTTTGTTTGTCTGGCCAAGATTCGCTTCTGTACACCAACGCATGGGATACTACTTTCTTCACCACTTCCACTTTTTAATCTTTTGGTATTTCTGCTTTACCAAGGAAGCTAGTTTTGATTGCATTAAAGATTTTTCCGCCTGTGGCTGTGCGTTCGTTTATTTCCTAATCGATTTTTCCGTTACTGCTAATGCATGGCCCTAAATATTTAAAGTTAGTAACTTGTTCTACTGTCTTTCATTCTATTGTTATCTCATGTTTTATTTCTCTTGGTACCACGCTCATTGTCTATATCTTCTCTATATTAATTCTCATGTTTACTTTCTGCATTTCCCTGATGTATGTGTTCACATTATATTGTAGCTTTCTTTCTGATTCTGCTAAAACTACCAAGTCATCCGCGTAGAGTAACTCTGATATTTGTACCGCTTCCATTTTTCGTCTTCCTATTTTATATTTCCTCGTTACCCGATTACATTCCTTGCCTACATTGTCCATAATTAGTGCGAATAATAACGGGCTCAGCACACATCTTTGTCTTAAACCTTTTGTTGTTACAAATTCCGTTGATTCGTCATTTCTGGTTCTTACCATATTTGTTGTTTTGTTGTATACACTTTTGACCATGTCTATTTCTGTTGTATTTAAACCTCTATGTCTAACTTCTTCCATATGTTCTTTCTTCTAATCCTGTCGAAGGCCTTACATAAGTCTATAAAATTTATGGACCTTCTTTCTCGTTACAGTTAATTATCGAATTGTACTGGACTGGAATATATTGTATATATTGACTTACTTTAATGATTAACTAACCAGTCAATTAATCAAGGATTCCAAGTAGGGTAGGCTGGGTAGAGATGATAAACACAAATGGATCAGTCAATCTGACGTTTATTAAAGCCTTGATTATCTACATCTAGCATAAGGTGCATATTCCCCTTCATAAAGATTAACATGTTACAATTTTCATTAGAAAGGGATACTCTTTTAGCCCGCAAAATACAGTTTGCATCTATAAACCAATTTTTCTTCTGATCTTGATATAAATGCAGTATATTTAAGGGTAATACCACAAATAGTGGATATATTTTTAAAAAATATATCCACTTCGAGTGGTATTTGGGACGACTATTTAACAATATTAAGAGAAGATAATATCCGAAGTGGAAAAAAATACCAAAGTGACAATTCTCCCGGAATACATTGACCGCTGCCATCGCATTGGCATCCGAAGAGACGACGAACCGCGGGCGGTAAATATCAAATTCTGCAGCTACAGCTACAGAAACATGGTCTTTAAGAACAAAAGGTTGTTCAAAAACACAATTTTCATCAAGGAGGACCTTTCGAAGCAGCGCCTCGAGGTTTTCAAATCTGCATGTGCTAAATTTGGGTTCAGATGTGTGTGGACTGTGGATGGTGTGATAAGGGTCAAAATAAACAACAAAATCTCGTCCGCCAACAATATGCAGGAACTGGCACTTATCAGTGGATAGGTTATGTTACAATTTATTTTAGTGTATAAGCTTCTAAATTAACTGATTTGATTTGCGTTATTTATTTTCCCGTGAATAATTCTTTTTTGGTTGTCGGAAGCAATGGCAATGAGCTACACAGTAAGCTAATAGCTAGAGAGTTTAGAGTTCATTTAAATATTCTATAATTTTTAAAATTAATCCTGTGTTAACCATTTGATCTGGGAAGAATTATGTTCACGTTACATATGTCTAGTTTAGTTTATTTATTATTTTTTTTTTAAATTTTTAATTATCAAATTAATTAGTTGCATTTTAACCTTTTCTCATGTAAATGTTCGGTCTATCCTCACATGTTTTAATGAATTAAAATATTTTCTTTGCAGATCTTCGTACGATGTTTTAGCTGTGACGGAGACTTGGCTCACCCCCGACATAAAAAATTACGATATTCATATAGGGGGGTATACGCTAATACGTAAAGATCGCGGCAGCCGAGGTGGAGGGGTAGCTATGTATGTTCTAAATCATTACCGTTTTAATACCTTATCAATTCAACATGATAATAATATTGAACAATTATGGATTAGTGTAAGTATAAATAAATTAAACTTTGCTGTCGGGGTTATTTACAGATCTCAAAAGTACTATCCACTGCGGTTTTTAAATGCTTTGCAGGAAACATTTTCCGAAATACTACATAAATTTGATGAGGTCATCTGCATGGGCGATTTTAATATTAATTTATTTAATAATTATAACTCAAATGTACAAAAACATCTAAATTTACTTGAAGTCCACGGTTTAAAACATATTGTCACCAAGTCCAAGCGAATCACTCCAACTTCTGAAACACTTGTTGACCATATTTTAGTCTTGAACAAGTCTGATGTAATTGTCAGTGATGTTCTCCAACTGCACATTTCTGATCATAACCTTGCTTATTGCACTCTCAATATTAACACCATCAATAGATCCCAACATTTCTCTACTTATAGAAATTACAAAAATATCTATATGCCGAACTTTCTAAACGATCTATCTAATATCAAATGGGAGCTTATTTATGATATGTCACAGTGTGATGATAAAGTACTGTTTTTCAACGACAGCATTAAAGCCGTTGTGGACGTGCACCGCTCCTAATAAGACGACTGTCTAAACCGTTCGCTCCGTGGCTAACTGACAACATTAAAATTATGATGTCTCTCAGGGATAAAGCTAATAAAAAAGCTAAAGTTACTAAAATCGCAACTCACTGGGCATATTATAAACAACTGCGCAACTACACTACCTCTGCAATTAAACGAGAGAAAGCTGCATATATTAAATTTAAATTACAAAATGCCGATACCAAATCCACTTGAAACGAACTCAAACGTTTTAATATCATTAGTTGCAAGAAAAATGAATTACCTTTGAATTTACAAAATGCTGATAAGATTAACGAATATTTTCTAAACTGTACGCAGTCTTGTAAAGCGAATAACTTTGAAGTATTAAAACAACAATATAACAGCAATGTCAAAGCACATATTACCAGCCCACTCTTCTTCAAAGCTGTCACTGAGGTGGAGGTATGTAACATTCTATTCAAAATAAACACTCACTTCATGGGAGCGGACGGAATTGACATTACTTTATTAAAGCTTTCGTTGCCAGTGGTTGCACCTCACATTACGCATATCATTAATAAGTGCCTACAAAAGGGTGTATTTCCAACTGCATGGAAAACCTCAATTATAATACATCTACCTAAGAAGTCGGATCCTAAACAGCTATCAGATCTTAGGCCCATCAGCATACTACCCGTTCTTTTCAAAATTTTAGAAGCCATTGTAAATAACCAGCTAATTGATCGTCTAAATGTAAATAATATACTTCCTTCTTCACAGTCTGGCTTTAGAAAAGGCTTCAGTTGCGCAACTGCTTTACTCAATATCACTGATGATATTTTAAAAAGTGTAGATGACAACAAAATGGTTGCATTAACCCTGATGGACTTCTCTAAAGCATTCGATACCATTGATCACGATCTTTTGTTGGCTATTTTACACCACATAGGCGTGGATCGTTCGGCTGTAACATTTTTTTATAATTTCCTTACTAATAGACTTCAATATGTTAAAATTTCTAATACAATATCTAAATTGTACTGCTACAAAAGCGGTGCCGCAAGGATCAATCTTGGGACCAACTCTGTATGCTACTTATACCTCCTTTTTCTTTAAAGCATTTCAACATTGTAAGTATCATTTCTATGCTGACGACACCCAGCTATACTGACCTTTTGAACCCGAATACGTGCAACAGGCCTCCGATCTTATTAATGAAGATCTATCCATATTGGTCGCTCTCTGTCGCGACCATTGTTTAAATATTAATTCTAGTAAATCATATGTATTAGTATTTGGAAATTCCAATGTAAGGGATCAAGTTTCAGCTTTTATTGATATCACAGTTGGTGGTGATCGAGTCAGCGTTGTTGATGTAACCAGAAACCTTGGACTTAATTTAGATAATAGATTACGTTTTAAAACCCACATTACAAAACAAATTCAAAAAGCTTATGGCAACCTGAAAATTTTCTACTCGAATAAAGATGTTTTGGATAAGAGGATGAGGACTTTGCTGTGTGATTCTTTAGTGTTGTCGCATTTCAATTTTTGTGATGTAGTATATTCAAGCTGTTTGGACAATGCTGACGCTAATAGGATACAGCAAGTGCAAAGTTCATGTCTAAGATTCAACCATGGCATTAGAAAAAGAGAGAGAATTTCTCATAAACTCTCTGACACGAGTTGGCTAAATATAATCGGCGTCAACTACATGCAGGATGTTTATACTGTAAGATTGTCACTACTAAAAATCCTGGGTACTTATATGAACAAATATCATTTCGTACAGATGTCCATAACATTAACCTAAGATACAAAGGTTTAATGACTCCTCCAACGCATAAATCTTCTATGTTTGAAAGATCATTTTCATACAATATTGTGCATGCGTTTAGCGGTGGACTTAATAGCATCGCAGCAATCCTTTAAAAAACAATTCAAGAGCCTCCTCCAGCTGAAGCAATCAGGCGAGATCAATCTAGGATAGGTACATGTAATACTTGGGAACTGAACTAAATGTTAGAGTCTTCATACATCGAACAGCGGTTCACGGGGAAGAACAGAAGGCCTCCCAGCTTTTCTGACCGTGCCTTTTAGCCTTTTTTTTGTTACTCTGTAATACTTCTATTTTGTGTACTATTGGCTAATAAAGACTATTATTAATACATAACGGTAAACTTTATTGAAAAATACTCCAACAATTAATATAATTATTCATTCTCAATTAAATTCAGCGGAATACTCCCAAAACACATTTTAAAATTTTTAACGCAAGCCAAACTTTGTTCACACAGTTTGTTGGTGTTTAGTTTTACGTAACCTAGCGACAGAACATCATTGCTAAGCGAACGTTTTTGAGTAGGTAAATTGTTTTGTAAATAGTTGCAATGGTGCCCAATATCCACTGATATACTGCTGTTATTGGTTGAAAAAAGCAAATGTCTGCAATGTAATTGGTTTATATGTTATAGTGTTGAAGAGTCGCTTAAATGTGGCCAAGGATTTTGAATCTGCTCATGCTGAGAACCAGTAAATCTGCTGCCGCTGCGTTCAATGTCAGTTTCAATAGATTCCAGATCTTGAGTTTCCATAACCTAGTAAAACAACTTAGGTTGACAGTCACAAACCAACAGCAAGACAGCAACACATAAACTGAATATTATTATTTATTCGTAGGTTTTATTGTACGTAAATAATAATAGAAGAAAAAGGTAAAACCGTAAAGTTGGGTTATAAGAACAATATCAGAAATCACTGCATTGAACGAAAAACACATCAAGATTATATTTTTTTTTATAAAACGTTTTTCTTCAAATGTCAGTAAAATGTGACATTATACTGCTTGATTGATGATGCTAAACTGGCACTTCATTGCCTTGTCATCTAAACACTTTATCTGCATCTTGCCAGCGGCAGATATAGTAATTTATTCTACAAGACGATATTAATTAATTAATTTTCAGTTTGAGATAAAGATAAAGTAGTGCATGATACATATCGTTAGATTGGTAATTACATTTTCTATCTAATGGCAAGATGGCCCTTGGTAGGTGCCATTTAAAAAAAGTGACTTTTTCTTAAAAAACGAGTTTAGCACACTATATTCTTTTATTAAAGGTTTTTTATTGACCTTATTGATAAAATAGCTATTATTAAGAGTTGCTAGAGTCAATTAGAATAGATTTTTCCAAGTCAAGGTATTCTATCGTAAAAAAAAATTGAAAAAATATTTTTTTTGTTTAAAAAAGTTAAAATTTGGCAAGACTATTGTATGTAATTTGACTCGTAGATTCAGAAAAACATAAAATATACAGGGTATTTTATTTAAAAAATCGAAGTTAGTAGTATTTCAGGTAAAACCGAAAGTCAGCCATTTTGACTATATCTATCGGCCAATCAGAAATTATATCTAGTATCTTTATATAAAATTTTATCCAAATCGATTCAGAAATAAAGAAGATATAAGCATGGCCCTAGTCTTATTGTCACCCGGTATATATATATATATATATATATATATATATATATATATATATATATATATATATATATATATATATATATCGCTGGAGCAAAGGTTTATTTCCTCCCTTGTGTGTTTAATGCCCTCCACTAACGCGTCGGGCATTAAATTCACTCACGAGGAAATGAATACCTTTGCTCCCTAGATATATAAATAGCTATTATTTGAAATCAGCATTAAAGTACCTCGAAATCGACATTAAAATACGAGAAATCGGCAGTAAAGTAATACATTATTTTACGACTTTTTTGTAAGTAGCGAGGCGACAGATAGACGTCAACCGACGTTAACATAACCTACAAATGTTGGTTAAAATGTTGTAATTTCACGATTTCTCGATTTCAAATAAAACATTACATCGGCACTGAAGTTCCTTTTTATCCCTCATGTGGTTTATTTGCCTTGGGCGTAAGGGTCTCTGCAACTAAATCCACATTCGTGATAAAAAGCTAAACTTCAGTGCCTTGGTATACAAACTACTATTTTTTCGGACTTTGTTCACAACGTTGTAAATAATTTGTTATACACGTTTGAAGAAAAACATACTATATGTTATTCGGAGCAAAAGTATCGTTATGTGGCTCGGCTGTACTGTTCAGCTACGCCACATAAAGTATAACTATTGCCCCTAATAACATAATATATTATTATTTAATACGGAAAGTATGTACTCAACACAACACCCAACACGTTTTCTAAATATTTGCAAGCAAGCAAAATAAAAATATTTGCGTCGCCGGCTCGCCGGTGCTAATCATAGAGAAGAGAAAATAGATAAGAGTTGTCAGTCAGTCAGAGTCAGTCCCGATTTACGCTTGCTGTGACCTCTGGAGTAAAGTGCTATATTAGTCGCATCGCACATCACCGTACTGAGTAACGGACTTAAGTTAACAAAAGTTGAATTAAAGGAAGTTAATAACACTGTTAATAGTTTTTGAAATTAACTTGAAAGTTAATAAGTCAAGCAATATGTTAACTTCGTTAATTAACGATTAGCGGATTAACGTTTTCCTGCCTTGCTTTGATTCTACTCAATATTATACTCTAAATTCTACACATTACCCCTTTTCTGTGACGTCAGAAATAACAAAACATAACGTTTAAAACGTATATCTTATATTATAGTGAAGTAAAAAAAAATAAATCACAGGTAGTGGACGTCAGAAAGAATTTGACATATACCTAACCTTTAATGTAAATGATGCTCTAAATAGCACATTATTTAAACCAAGACATTTTTGACCTATGTAATCAACGTTTCCAATCTTCTAAGGAGTTCCTAATGCTTAAAATAAGATTTTAGGCTTGCTCGCTTACTTGTTATTGCGCGTTATCTTATTGTCATTCTGGACAAATGTCATATTGATAGAATTATAAAACAAGCCATACTTAAAGCGGACCTGACCAAAAACTACATATTTTTTGTTTCATTCAGTTCCTTATTGTTATATAAAGACACAAAATTGTTACGTAACGGAGAGAGGGCAATCTGTAGACCTTAGAACAGGCTGAACAGCCTACTCCTTGAACGTAGACGACGATGATGATGACCTTTTGTTTTTCGGCAGGTATAACAGAGTCGAGTGCCGAAAAAGGAGGACTTCCTTGTGTTTTATTCGACAGTTTAGAGGTTCAGTTTTTTTGTTTTGATCTGACGTATCTGTGTAATTTGTTTTGAAACGTTTACTTACTTGAAAATAAATAGCGGTCATTTGTGAACGGCGTTTTGATTCAAATTTAGTGCTTGATTTATTCATTTTGATGCAATAATACAATTACTTTGACAGAATTTGGTTTTCAAGTTGCAGTCGGCAGCAATTTTGGAGTCGTTTGAAATGCAGCTTTGCGCGATTGCAGATTGCAGAGGGCTGTCGCCAGGTGCATAGAAAAACAGGTTAGCAAAATATGCTTTCTTGGTGTTCAATTTTTAGCTCGAATATTTTATTGTAATGTTGAGCACTATTATGACAATTAAGCTGTCTAAAATGGGTGTTTGAAAAAATCAGTAATAAAACAAAGTTTTCCTTTTTTGATTATCAAATAATTTATTGTCGTTTACTTCCATGAACCCACGAAACTGTCTAATGTTGTGTGTTGTATTTATAAACCTGAACTGCTACGTGTGTAAAACAATAGTCTCATATATTTTGTGCTTGTGGAAAAGATGAATTGTTATGCAAAAGTATTTGTTTCGGTAATCAATCAACCAAATGCAATTAATTATTATTTATAATTAACACAATAATAATACAGGCTGGACCTGAAAGATTCGAAAAAAATGTAACCACATATACTACAGCTCAAAATTAGCAGATTTAACTCAAATTATCTATATACAAAAATCCACCCCTGAAGAGTTACAGCCATCTAAAGATGGTAAAAAATGCTTTACCATGTCTCTTCTATAAAATTATAATAAAGAGGTACACTTTGAAAACACTATTTGTTAAAGCCTACCTGTTATTTTAATTTCATGCAGTGAATAATATCCTAGCAAGCCCTGGAATATTTAAGCATGTCAGAAACTCTCTACGGAGAAGGATTTGTTAATGTATTAGTGAAAATTGAGACCATTTTGAACGTTTATTCCGATTTTCCATCCTCGTAGTTTTTAACAAAAATTATTGGTTTCAAAGCCTACCTGCTATTTTAATTTCATACAAGACACGTTTAAGCAGTTTTTACCATCTTTAGATGGCTGTAACTCTTCAGGGGTGGACTTTTGTATATAGGTAATTTGGGGTAAGTCGGCTTATCTTGAGCTCTAGGGTATGTGGTTCATTTTTCCGCAGTTTTTAGAGACACCCTATATACATTCGGATCACAAATGCATTTGTTTAGCGTGCTTACTAACATAAAATCGGTTTTAACATATATATACATATTTCCAAACACATATTGTTTAGAACAAGTTATAGAATCTAATATTTAATAAAATGATCACAAACCACCATTATTTTAATTTATTCTTTATATAATCTGTGCTGGTTATCAACAACTTTAATAAGTATAATGTCTTTGTTATATATCTAGAAAAATCTGAACGTAGGTATTTAAATTACATACGTAGCGTATGTAAAGCTTTGATCAATCGACCAGATTCTGATTTTTTGCTCCTTTATGAAGGTTAAACATTTCATAGGCATGCATGTATGTTATATATAGTATTATGTGTATTCTATATTGCGGCTATACTCCTTCTGTATGAATACAAGATATGGAGAAAACTGCAAAATAAACTTTTCTCCGATTCGATAAACAAGAAGATCTCAATGTGTTCATCCAATTGTAGCGTTTAACGTCGAATGGTTCATTTGTTTCACCGGCCCATTACAGAACTTAGAAGCTAAGTCGATGATGCATCAAACGTTTATTTTACGAGACATTGAATGTAGAACCAATTCGTTTGCGATCACATATTCTAGGCAGATGTTGTAATGTGGAACCCGTATGCCATTCATACCAAAACGGGTGTTAGAGTTTTAGTACTTTTTATGTTGTAGTAAACATTTAGTAGTTCTTAAATTTAAACTATCGGCCACATAAATTAGCTTGTCGAAAGAAAAATTTGAAGGTCATGGAAATGAAGTATTGATATTCTGTTACGGCCATTATTTTTCGAGACGTTACAGAATTGTGCTTACAATAAACGCAGAACACTAGGACATAATTTTAGCTAAAATCGAGTTGCATTTTCGATACCTTATATTTTATTCAAGTTTAAATGAGTGCTTTAATCGCATTTAAAGCTGAAAATGCAGTTTAAGTAACATCGAACTTTAATATATGTATCAAGTTTTGTGTTTTAAAAGTGGCGTCGTAGAAATAAAGCTTCTGGATGTAGTAGCTCAGTTACCGTTCGAACGCGTTTTATACTATTTGTGTATATTAGATTTTCCATAAATCCACATTACAAAGAAAGGTCATAGTTGTTAGTTAAGCAAATAAAATGAACCGAGAAAATTTCCGTGTAACCTTTAACGAATTCCTTTCAATTTACATTTTCGTTTAACGAGCTTAAAATGTAGCACTACAATAAAACGTTTTGTGTTGCGGAAAGATGCAATTTTCGCTTCCAGGGAATACCTTGCTCTGGATCACGTCTGACTGCCCACTCGCAACTTATAAAGGATTTTGTCTCGGAAAATTCCCTCTTAGAACTTTTTGCTACATCATTGCAGTACATGCCTTGCAAGTTAATATTTTTATTGATAGTAATAGTGACATTTTCAATAAACATAATCCTTGTTTTCCCAACGAATAGATAAAGACATGTACAGGGTGGCCAAATTTCGATGTTTTATAGGGAATCTCGGTAACTATAGAAAATATGGAAAAATGAACCCCCATTCTCTATCTCAAGAAAAACTTAATGGTGAAATCCGAAATTGGCTATCGTCGTTTTGTATATTATAAGCAACAGTTCGATTTTTCGACTTTTGTTCTATGGTTATATCTCACTTATTTATTAAAATATGAACAAGTAATTTCTACGTTCTTCAGGCACCTTTTTTGATAGGAATGCAGTGGCGCAGTCAATTTCTCAAAAATATTTTCGAAATTCGATTGTAGCATAAAGTTGTATGTTTTATATTTTTTCTATTCCAATGATGTGTGTTGCTATGAACACACTATTAAACCTCCAGAATAATTATTCTAATTAATAAAATTTTCATGAATCTCAAATAATATGGATGTGACACTAATTTCGTTAAAAACTGTATTGAAATTATAATAGCTTTGCAGTGAACAAATGTAATCAGAGTAGGCTTTGAATTATCATGACAACAATAAAATCTGTAAACAAAACAATCGGAGATAGGAAGCCAAGCTTGGTGGCTGTTCATGTAGGCTTTCCGAATTTAAACTTAGATTATCAAAAAATAAATACCCCAGATTTCATTAAAAGTGGTATAATTTATTGGAAGTGTCTTGTGGAAGTGTTGTGTTGGTGTTGGTAGTGTTTTCGCCGAGGTAAAATAGTGCTTCAAAATTGGTCGAGCAGTAGTTGGTGTTTCCGACGCAGTTTTTGGACTAGGAGGCAGCGTACTTCAAGTCTGAGGCGACTGTCAACGAGACAGCGGTTTGTCCGGGAGCAGTTTGGAACCCTAGGACGGAGCAATAAACGGAGTGGTGCAGAGTATCAGGCGAGAAAGCTTCGGGAGGCAACTGAGCAAGGTGTGTATATTATTACAGCCATACTCATCAGATCAGAGGCCTACAGTGACATGATATTTACTGCGGGTTTCTTTGAAGCCCTAGTATCTATTGCAGGAGTAGCAGAACAGGTCAGGAAAGTGATTCTAGAAAGCATTATTTCTAAAATTATGAAGTGGCGTCTCTTTTATATCAACTTCCGGTAAGAGCACCCTTGAATGTTTTGTTTTGTGTTGTCTAGTTACTTACGCTTTTGTTGTCGCCTAGGAAAAGAGTAATAACGTAAAATTGAACTGTTTCTCGAAGCAAAGCGAATTTGTTTGGCACAATTTGTTAGGTTGGAACTTGAGCTCCCATTAGCTATAATTTCCGCATAGAAGCCATCCCAGTAGTTAAATGCGTATTATTCAAAGCTTTTAGTGTTTAAAATTATTATAAAAATATTGACTTTGATAGCAAATGTATTTGAATTAGTTTCTATAATTTAATAATACTTTCTAGGATGTAAAGACCTGAACCATGAGATAAGAGTCATTTTAGTAATTTTTAATACAATTATTTATTTAATTGTACATTAAAACCTATGAAAACATTCATATCATTGTAATATATTATGCATGGTCGAATTTTTTATTTTCACTAGATTATAGCAAAAACTCGCAATTTTCAAAGTAGTTTTTACTATTTCATCGTTTTCTTTTGAAAAGCGCTTGTGTCATTTAGAATGTACCTGATTCAACAAAGCATCTGTCATTGCGTTGCTACAATACTGGATATTTAATTGACAGAATTAATAAAATTTGATTATTCATTATATTTCACCTTCCAGGAGCGGGATGACATATGAAAATAAATAAAAGTTTGATATATTAGCATGTTTTATTCAGAGTCTTAATAATTCTGAGGCGGCAAGTAATAGCTATATGTGCAACAAGTGCTAAAAATGGAGGTTTATGCACCAGTTTGCACACAATATTTTTTTACGGCCTTAAATTTACTGTTATTAATCCATAAATGTCGATTTAACAAAGGTTTGTATTTATGACAGTTATAATTTATGTCATAGTAAAAAGATGGTCTTGACGGCGCAGGTTATTGATTCTGCAGCCGGTAGCTGTCAAAGTTAGTTATCAAAGGTAATTATAATAGTACACAGTTTGCTTTATTCATTACATAATGCTTTAATTATTTAAAAAACACTTTACCTCGAACGAAAGAAGTAATTAGAATAACTTTATAAGCTCACTTCCAGTTGAAAATTCTAAATGCAACACTCGCTGTTTACTTTTAGCACATGTGCTAAATGTAAACAGCTGATTTAACTTTTAACACGCTGATTTATAAACCGTATTTTTTAGTGAAACAAGCTAGTGCTAAAAGGCCTACTTTTAGGAGTGGCTGTAGAAGAAACACATTTTAATCGTTACTCGAAAAGACGACAAGCACATTGTATAAATTATTGTCTTAGTTTATTCATATTATTATTAGCACTAGCAGTCCAGTGAGACAAATGTCTCATTTAATAAAACAAAAAAGACCGTCCCGGACGGACGGAAATCACGTCATTTCTCGAAAACCGGAAGTGTCACGTGACTGAAATTTGGTTCCTGACCTGACATGACCATTCCAAACATATAACTTTCATAACTTTTTTTTCTATCTCTTACGGTTTGGCTGCTGAAACAGCGTCCCAGACAAACCAGCGTCCCGGACGGACGGAAATCACGTAATTTCTCAAAAACCGGAAGTGTCACGTGACTGAAATTCGGTTTCTGATCTGACATGACCATTCCAAACATATAACTTTAATAAGTTTTTTCTCTATCTCTTACGGTTTGGCTGCTGAAACAGCGTCCCAGACAAAACAGCGTCCCAGACAGACGGAAATCACGTAATTTCTCGAAAACCGGAAGCGTCACGTGACTGAAATTCGGTTTATGACCTGACATGATCATTCCAAACATATAACTTTCATAACTTTTTTCTCTATCTCTTACGGTTTGGCTGCTGAAACAGCGTCCCAGACAAACCAGCGTCCCGGACGGACGGAAATCATGTGATTTCTCGAAAACGGAAAGTCTCACGTGACTGAAATTCGGTTCCTGACCTGACATGATCATTCCAAACATATAACTTTAATAACTTTTTTTTCTATCTCTTACGGTTTGGCTGCTGAAACAGCGTCCCAGACAAAACAGCGTCCCAGACAGACGGAAATCACGTGATTTCTCGAAAACCGGAAGTGTCACGTGACTGAAATTCGGTTCCTGATCTGACATGACCATTCCAAACATATAACTTCAATAACTTTTTTCTCTATCTCTTACGGTTTGGCTGCTGAAACAGCGTCCCAGACAAAACAGCGTCCCAGACAGACACGTCTATTAGATAAAGGATATTTAAATAAATTGTTTTTAATGTATCCCCATAAGAAGAAATCTAATCACGTTAAACCCAGCGAACGTGGTGGCCACCTTACTGGTCCGTTGATCCTATCCAATTGTCTCCAAAATTAACGGATAACAATGCCAAGACGTTTCTAGTATCATAAGGTGGTGTACGAGTACCATCTTGCTGTAAAAATATTTGTCGTCTCTCATTCAGCGGTAATTCTTCTAGAAAAGCTTCGATTACGTGTTGGTTTGTAATTACATAATAGCGTTGGCTATTCAGCTTTTCTTTATAAATTCGGTACCCTGATTTTGGACATCGACGGTACGGTGGGGGTTAACATCGGACCACCAGTGCTAATTGTGTCGGTCGGTTTAAAATACCGGCACTGCTAATATATGCTTCATCCGTCCAATGATATTTCTAAAGAATAATGGATTTTGCTCAATTTGTTGAACGTACTGTAGCGTATCAAGATAATTGGCTTACAAACGCCTGTCGTGCAAGGGACGGTCATAAACTCAAACTTGACACTAAGTGCCGTTCTAAATCTGTAAACGTCAGTGCTATCTAAAACGTGAGTGATGAATGGCCTGTAAACGTCAGTGCTACATATGCGAACAAAAAGTGTTCGCGGGGTGCAGTCTAGAAAGTATCTATTATGTGCGTGCAGCTAGACGTTAGAGTGATCTTAAATTCTGGAATATGAAAGAAGCACACGCAATGAGCAGACTCATTTTATTAACGGAAGTCATCCCAAACTTTCGTGTCACAATAAGGCGAATGATCGGCTGGACAATACTATTGTATCCGAAAGAATAGCCGGCGTTTCTTCGATTCAAACACTTAAACACATAAACTCAAGTAGCCCAGTTTTCCAGATCAGTTTGTGTCCCAGGTCAGTCTTGATCACATCGCTTGCGCTTGTACGACTCGCACGCATTTTGCTGAGTCAGTAACGAAAACTTACCATTTCTATTCGTATTTTTTGTAATATTAACGGATGTGTACATGTGTGTATTTGTTTATGTGTTTAAATTAAAATTAAGGAAGGTTATTGTTTTCCACAAACGTGTATATTTTACTGAACTAAATTCTACAGTAAAAGATTACTACGTATCAACTAAATTGGCAAATGGTAACCAAAATACCAATTGCAATAGTCTAGGCGTCGTGCAGGATCGGTTGGTTGAAGTTGTTGTTTCCTTATTTTATAAGGTGTGAATGTTTTTTTTTCAAAGCTGATAATAATCGGCTTCCTGATATAACAGACTCTGACTCAATTTGACCGCTTGAAATCGAAGAATTTGCAACTGACATTCTAATAACAGTGACGGCAACTTCCTCAGTAGTTTCAATATTATAATTCTTTGTTATTAGTCTGTTAAATTTCCCATAATTCATGAGATTTTCATTCAATCTTCCAAAAATAGATTTATTATGTTGTATTCTTTGTGGGTGACGATTAAAATATGTTTCACTTGCAGCTTCAGCTTCTAACATATCAAACTTTTTGTTACTTTCATAGGCCATTTCCCACGTTTAAGATGAAATATTATAATTAACAATTAAACGTGATTACTTCTGTCAGATAATCGATCGGTATTGCAATGCAATGACAGACACTTTGTTTCTAATCTGGCGGATTCTAAAAGACAAAGCCTACTAGAACACAACAGAAAAACTACTTTCAAAATTAGTTTTTGCTATAAAGTAGTGAAAATGAATAATTGGACCCTGCATGATATACAGTGTATAAATAAAGTACCTAACGGATAAATTCATTAACTTCGTTGATATTCAGTTTTATGAAAACATCTCGAAGGGGTTCAGCGATTTTGACCATTGGGAATATTTTCAGCTGATTTTCAGTTTCTTACGTAATTTGTTTTTCATGATATAACGTCATCTTTTTTTTTTAAATGACAACCTATATTTTTTATTATTGATTTTGGTAGTATTTTTTATGTTGTTTTCAATAATATAAAATTTTTGATATGTTGCATCTGAAAAACATTGAGATGACTTTCCATCAATCGTAGGTAACTAGATTTATTTTGCTCATTTAATTGGTTTTTAATATTTAAACTTTAAGACCATTTTTCAAAATTTTTTTCAAATGTAACATATTAAAAATTTTATATCATTGAAAACAACATAAAAAGTACTACCAAAATCAATAATAAAAAATACAGGTTGTCATTAAAAGAAAAGTTGATGACATCATAACTTTTAAAACGAAGGACGTAGCAACATAACGGTGGTTGTAGTGTATGTCCTTTAATTAAAATCGCTATACCCTTTCAGGATTTTTTCATAAAAATTAATATTAACAAAGTTAATGAATATATCCGTTATTTTATTTCCACACTGTATGTATATCGTTGGAATGAGAAAAATGACTTTCTTTTGATGCCAGAGGGGTTTCATGTAAAAAAGTAAAACTTTAAACTATAACTCGAATTTAGAAAATATTTGTGAGAAATCGATTGCGTCACTGCATTCTTATCAAAAAAGTGCCTGAAGAACGTAGAAACTACTTGTTTCTATTTTCATGAATACGTGAGATATAGCCATAGAAGGAAAATTCCAAAAATAGAACTTTTGTTTATAACTTGAAAGCAAAAGATGATACCCATGCAACGCCCCGTTTCAATAACGTTTCAATGGCGCGTTTTAGCAATTAGCATCTTTTTTTCGGACCGCCTTATATTTAAATAATGGAGTGTAACGCCCCGTTTCAATATCGTTTCAATAGCGCGTTCTTGCAATTAGCATCTTTTTTCGGACCGTTTCATATTTAAATAATGTAGCAAAGAAATTCAGGCTTATCGCATAAAGCGCCTGAAATTAGAGATAATACACCTGCAAGCTTTTCTGGACGAGGCACGCTCTTTTGCTTTAAATTTCTAAGTAGGCTTGCTTGAAAACAGTCGAATTGCTCGATTATTGATTTTACACGAAGCGCCCTTTGCGGATCTAAAATTCTTGGAGCAGGCTGAGACCGATATTGTTTAAACGAAAACCGCCAGGGCGTGGTCTCTCCGTGAACGGCCACAAAGTTTTTAGTAAGAATAGCTCTTCTAGTTGATCTTTGCGTACTAATTCCGATATTTAGGCCGGTTCCCATGCGGCTTCCATAAAAAAAAAACCGCCAGCGGCGATGTTTTCTGCACAAGCGGCCGTAAACAGATTTGTAAAATGCCTTTTCTAGTTTAATTTGGCATACTAATTTCCTTAAAGGTTATTCTACAGTTGGTAAAGAATACCAGGGCCTCCCATTTTTTGCTTCTACGTACAAGCTGGCCAGAAATTCTAGAATACCTAGGCCGCCCTTTTTACCGTAGTTAGCTGCTCTCTTTGATAGTAGCGTTCTGGGATTCTATAAATTATGCCGCCAAATTCGGCTTAAAAATCTTCTTTGGCCAAGATGTAACATACCAGGATTTTTCCCTTACGATTGCTGAACATGACAACCAACCAAATTTTAAGTACATGTACTTCTCAGCGTTTTCTGTCGATAAAGGCAGATGCCACAACTATAATCAGTCCTTACTAAGGCCTTATAAATTCAAGCTAAAGCGTGTTGAATTACTCCTTTTATTCAATCAATTAATAGCGCTAAAGAGCGAGTGATTAATGGTTTCCAAATTGCTGAAATAAGTATATACCTAAAACTCACTTCCGCCTCGTCCTTTGGGCGTCGTGCAGATATGTCAAATGCGATCTTGAGTTGTAAGCCGAGTTATAATTAGTTATTTTGAGGCTTAAATACTTACAAGTTGATTCCTATTTATGGTTTATTTATTTGTTAGGCAATTGTCCTACAAACCTAAATTGCTGCCACTTTAGCCTTCATGGCTTATGTATGTAATTGATAAATTACTGCGATTTTTGGGTTTGATTAGATTCCCCTATTGCTATTAATATTTTTGTGTTCTTTTTACAACCCCTTCATCTGTACAATTTTTATAGATATGTAGCGAAGCATTAAAGGTAGATAGCGTATCATTAATTAACTAGTTTTGTTTTTTATGTTGTGAGTAACGACAAGGAGCCTAAATTTTCATAATCCTACTGTTCAGTTTTAAAGCCCGAAGCATTTTTTTTTGCCTAGTCTTTACACCACGCCATATACAACCGAGAGTTAATGAGCTAGCACAGGTCGTGTCCACCCTTCGTCTAAGAAAACGGTACAGCCAATTTTGTATTTTACCATTAAGTTTTTCTCGAGATGGAGGATGGGGATCCATTTTTCCATATCTTCTATAGATATCGAGATTCGAAATTTGGCTACCCTGTACATGTCCTTATCTGTTCGTTGAGAAAACACGGATTATGTTTATTGAAAATGTCACTGTTACTATCAATAACAATATTAAATTGTAATACATGTATCGCAACCATGTAGCAAACAATTCTATGAGGAAATTTTGCCAATTTTGGATTCTGCCATAATTTTTTTCTCGAAAAAAGAGAAGGGGGATGGGGGTCTATTTTACCATATATTTTATAATTATACCGAAATTCCATATGAAAACATAAAAATTTGGCCACCCTGTAATATCACGCCAGTCTAACGGGGTTTCGTAGCATGGCGGTTTATGTTAGTACTATTTTTGTATAATCATGGCATTTGTCCCACCAGCGAGGTGTAGGTGTTGGACATTTTTATCAGTTTAATTTTATTTATAGAAATCCTATAAACGCAAATATTGATTACCAGCATCATCTTGATAGGGACTGAAAATATATTTTACCGTACGACGACGAAGAGAATCGTGGTTGCAATTTCAATGAGCTTTTCAGAAGATCAGGTTATCAAGTCAAATTGTCTGTGGTCTGATATCTCTGATGGGAGTGGTACCACCAGAAGAAGAAGAATGTTGTTTTTATAGTCCTTGATTAGCCAAAAAATCGAAGAAAAAATACATCTATTAAACCAGCTGTAATTTTTTACAAGGCACCAAACTATGTCGAACTAGTGTACCGGGTGGCCAATTAAGAAGGGCACTCGGCCCTATCTCGAAAAGTAATTATCGTAAAGACTTGGGATAAAAAAAATTATGACTAAAGTGGCCAAGAGAAAATGCTGGAAATTATTTTTAAATTTATATAATGGCCGCCAGGGGGCGTAATCGCATTCTTGAATTTTAAATCCCGTTTTTTGAGAAATATTCTTACATTACAGATAGCTAAAATGGACACCGTTTTAAAGCTGAGATAAAATCAATTCTTTTTGTTAAATGCTTTTTGCTCTATCTCTTAAGGGAAAGTGGTGAGGGGTGTCCGAACATTTTCGGAAAGAAATGTCAATAGCTTCAAAATGGCTGAACGGATTTTGTCAAACTTGGAGTCGTTGAAAAGGGCTTTTCCTAGGCTATCAACGCTGTCTTAAGTGGATTCATGTAGATTGTTTGTGTCGCCGCTAGAGGGCGTTTTGCGACAACACTACAAATGAAATGGATTTTCTCAAAAAAATTAAATGCATCGATATCACTTTTATTGCAACAGAAGATAGCCAAATAAGGGTCTAACACGCTAGTGAAAACCGCATTTCGATATTTGTTTCCTAACCTAAAATATCAGTAAAGGAAATTAAAACTCGAAATAATGTCGCCACGATTTGTGAATGTCGCATCTTTGGGAATATTTTCAGTATACCTGCCATTATTAAATCCTAATTATCGTTCTTTTAGCAAAATATATATAAATTTACTGTTAAAATACGAACATTATATTTAAAATGTCAATAATAATTAATACTCATTCAATATGATTGAATATTGCCTTTCTGTCTACATCCCTGAAGGCAGCGTTGATATCCTAAGAAAAGCCCTTTTCAACGACTCCAAGTATGACAAAATCCGTTCAGCCATTTTGAAGTTATTGACATTTCTTTCCGAAAATGTTCGGACACCCCCCACCACTTTCCCTTAAGAGATAGAGCAAAAAGCATTTAACAAAAAAGAATAGAATTTATCTCAGATTTAAAACGGTGTCCATTTTAGCTATCTGTAATATAAGTATATTTCTCAAAAACGGGATTTAAAATTCAAGAATTCGATTACGCCCCCTGGCGGCCATTCTAGAAACTTAAAAATAATTTCCAGCGTTTTCTCTTGACCGCTTTAGTCATAAATTTTTACCCCAAGTCTTTACGACGATTACTTTTCGAGATAGGGCCGATTGCCCTTCTTAATTGGCCACCCGGTACATACAATATATAACGGGTGTTCATAAACAGTCGTCATCCCAGTAGGTTTTGACTTCAGAATCGTATGTCTATTAAAATTGAGAAAAAATGCGCTATGACAGTACTCAATGACGTTTCATTGTGTTGCACGAATTAATCAAAGACATAACATTTTGTTTTTCAAAGCAACTGGGATGACGACTGTTTATGAACACCCGTTACAATAACACACATAGTCAAAAATAGGTTTTTACTTAGTTCTAGTTACTTAAATTTAGGTTATTTCTTATAGTAGTAATTTTGTTTTAGGTGAAAAGAAGCATTCAGATGAGACCCAAATTACTTAACTTTGCCCGTATTAATATCAGATATATAATTTCTATTTTTCCAGATTTTAAATACTTAATTGTGGTTGCTTGCTATGGAGTAATTGCGTTAACGAAAACATGGATGAAACTTGATATAGTATATTACGTTACAAGATCGGTAAGTGCCTTATAACAGGCTGCCCAAAAAAAGTGTGCGATTGTTGTTTCTATAGTAACCAAATACAAAACAGTTTTGTATATACATTCCTACGGGCGTTATATCCATAACGGGCCTGTTATTTTGTTCTTGTCATACCAACCAACAAGGATACGGTAAGCTGACCTTTCAATCTCAAATAACAAACCCGAAAACAAACAGAAATGGGTTGGTAGCAAAAATGTGTTTTATACATATAAGCAACTATAGTATCTTGCAAAGTGATAACTAAGCCAGAGCTGAAGGTGCTACGTTATACCGGGTGGCCATAAATATCTGATATCACATTACCTTTGGAATCAACACTGCTTTATTAAAGTGATGAATCCAACTAAACTAAATGTCATTAATGTCATCACTACTAAAATTCCTATCTGTCAAAAATTATTACAGATTGCGATAAGTAATGAAGTTAGAACAGGAGATTTTTATAATCGAGCCGTAGGCTAAACTGCAGAATCCAGGGCACATTCCCCTCCTCTTATTGTATTTTATTACATTACATAGGTATCAATACTTATCGTAATTGAAATATAATGCTAACCAACATTTATAAGTAGCTAATTTCATGGCTACATGGATCTCAAATATTTATGGCCACCCGGTACATTAATAGCTATTAACATATCTAGGAATGTTATGAGTATCATAACTGCCGCAGATGTTTTGAAATCCGAGCTCGTAGAGCGAGGATTTTAAAACTTCTAAGGCAGTTATGATTCATAACATCCGTGATTTGTTCAATAGTTTATCGGTTGCTATATGGTTATGGTTGCCATGTAGGGTAATATTCTTTAACCCTACAGATAAGTTATGATCTAGTTACCATCCTACTTTTGTATATGTAAACAAAGACTTAATATCCTGAAACCGATAAACATAATATAAGATTTTATTATATAAATATGGAGGTACTGGAACATATAGGACAACTGTGGGTAGAAATTCACTTAGATAGGGAAATTTTAGTTGTAGGGGTTGAGCCTAACTAATTTATTATTTTTGTTACACCTTGTATATCAAAGATTTCCTTAAAATATTAATTCTGAAATAACAAATGCAACAACACTGGACAAATTTAACTATGTAGCGCTGCTAATCAGGTAATAATTTAACGTCAGGATTGCGTTGTTCCCTTTAATTACGAGGGCTACAAGATGCTGAAATAAGGTAAGATAGCAAGAGCTCTTTTAATTAATCTATTTAATTAACTGCTGTATTTTATATTTTATCTTCGTCGAGTGTACATTATTATGACGGATATTCGAGTTAATGGGTTTTCTTGATAATTCCATTTAAATAATAACTCTGAGCAGGCATCTTACTTCTATTCTTTATTAATTTATTCCTTCACAATAGCTGTTCTAGCTTCAAAATTATTGCAATAATTAAAAAATTTAGATTTATTTGTAGTCATAGCTGGAATTGAAAGATTGTCAGGCTAAATACTATGGAATTTGGATTGGTGTTACATTGCTTCCGTTTAAGTAGGCAAAATATAGTACCATTAAAAAAATCTTTGGATCACTGCTGGTGTGGAATTTAAAGGTCTTCTTCTACTTTGTTAAAGCATAATGCTTGTTTAATTCTGGACCTCTTGCGACGTGGACCACCAGCTGTCACGCCATCTTTTGCTAGGTATTCCAGGGGGTGTCTTCCCACCGGGTATTCCGTTACGTACCATCTTCAATATTCTATCGTCGGCCATTGTCTTACCCGCCGCACTATATCATCCATTTTGCACAGGTCTCGTATGTAGGTGTTTCTTTTTACTTCCTTTTACTATAAAGAGAATATAATTCATGTATCACGTGACGCAATTTCAACCAATGAGGAGCATGCAAATGCCTAGTTACACATTATCACAGCGGTAGTAATTTATTTTCGTAATTGTTTTTACGGGTGATCATAACTGGTTGTGATTTTTTTCTTAGGTTGGCACTGTTAATGCTGGTTCCCTGCTGTCAATTTTAAGTCCGTGTCAAATTCGACGTTAGCAGGTTAGGTTTTGTGTCAGTTTGTGTCAAAAATGACGGAAAATCTAACCTGCTAACCTCGAATTTGACATAGACTTAAAATTGACAGCAGGGTAATCAACATTAACTGTGCCAACCTAAGAACAAAAAGTAAATATTTGATATTTTGCATTTCATTCAATATATTCTCTTTCCAAATATAATTCGTGTAATGATTAATAATCGATAATTTTTTACTCGTTAAAACCGAAACAGAAAATTTAACTCGTGCTACGCACTCGTTAAATTGAGGTTCCGGTTTTAACTCGGAAAAAATCATCGATAATAATCATTCCACTTGTTATATTACAACTGAAAGTATTGGGTTCACCCCAAAAATTCGAAATTGAGTTTTCAACAGATTTTCACGTTTTAGAGTCCCCTGAACCCAAAAAGCATGTTTTTGTTCAATGGTCTGTGTGTGTGTGTGTATGTGTTTGTGTGTATGTGTGTCTGTGAACAGAATATCTTAAAAACGAAAAGAGGTATAGCGTTGAAACTTCATATATAAGTTTTGTGTATTATCTAGATGCGATAGCAATCTTTTGAAGAAAGTTGCATAACCGGAAATATGGTATTTTTCAGTTTTTATCGATTTTTTTTAAACAGCTCTAACGATTTTTTTCAAACTCTACATTATTATTAAATTTTTAATGTAGTCGTGGTTTAACTTTCGCATAGTAAAGTTGTGTGCTCAGCCTTCCACGAGCGTGCAAGTTGGCGTGTGATAAGCTATCGAGAGGTCAGTCGCTGACCTCTCATTTCTTCGCCGGCCCAAACAGACACCGAAACAGGTACAAAATTAAAATTAAATTAAACTGTACATATAAAAGGCCACCATGTACGGTGTGCCAAATCACGGGTATCAATACCCACCCACAACACCAATGATGATCGATCAACAATTAAACCCCGGTACATATCAACAAATTCAATCACAACAGCAGCAGCAACAAATACAACAAGTACACACCCAGTTATTCCAAATCAACAAGGAATACCAACCTCACAAGCCACTAACCCAGAAGAACAATGGCAAACACAAAACACAAGAAAAACAAAACGTAGTACTTCCGAAATGCAACGCATATCTATAGTCTATTTTTTTGCTTTATGATTCAGAGCAGGCTTTGCATTTGTATTATTTTAGCAGTGTACAACAGTTTAGTTACAAAATATACCTAACGTCAAAATCAAGGTCGCCGGGATTGTCAAGTTGACACTTTGGTAGAGCTTAATAAAATGCCAAGAAAAATCAGTATTAATAGTAAAACCAAACAGGCTATAAAACGCCGTTCTACTAATATAAAAGAATCAATGGTAACTTAAGTAAAACAGCCATCATTGGGAGAGTTGGTCAAATCTTTGATGTAAGCATTAAGAATTAAATAGATATAACATTTTTAACAATTTCTTATAATGCTAGATTTCGAATACAACATGTTAATATTCTAAACGAAGCGAAATCACAACTCCAGCAACAACCGAATGACAATATGAATAAATAAAAGAAATTTTTAACTTGGGAGGAATATAGTTTCAGGGAAGATATTAAGAAGAAATTTTTTACTTTGGATAATTTATTGCGATGTGCAAGTGAGGAACTAAATTAAACTGGGAGTCGTTAAAAATTATACTACACATTAAAAAATATGGGATATAAATACAAAATTGTGAATGGAAGCAAATTGTTGTGTGAGAAGTCATGTAATTTTGGCGAAGATTGCTTTTTTAAAGAAGTATTTACAATTTCGAAATTCTAGTAAAAAATTATGTTCATGTTTTTGGATGTAACTTGGATATTTCGCAATGGAACCAATGTCCGTAGGCGGACCCACGACACATACTTGAAAAGTAATTCATCTAAAGTTAAGGCGGAGGGAAAGAGCATGCAGGATGTACATCAGGATTTTTACCAGGATGTGACTTACACTTGGACTGGGACAATAATGACAGGGCCTATCATAAGTGCATCAATGGTGAGATTTTTAGGCAATGATGAAAAACAGGTATTCCCTGTTTTGTCCAAATGGATGGAAAATGTGCGATACTTACGGATAATGCATCATAATATAATTCGGTTCTTATCGATAAATCTCCCAATTTCTCGTCCAATAAATGACAAATACAGGAATGGTTAATTAAACGTGACGTACAATTTGATGAAAAACTAACAAAGCGACAATTATGGAAAAAAAACATTGAACACTGTGAACTACTACTAATACAAAGCGACTGGGCAAAGGATATTGTAATTGTAGTTTGGAAGAGTCTAATACAGAATCGAAAGACGAGTTATATTCTTCTGAATCAGATTCTGGATGATTATCATGAAGTGTATCCATCTAAATTATGGTAAATTTTATCTCTGAAAATGGTTCTACCAGAGTATTTTGTATTATCTGTTTATTTTGAAATGCCTGATATATGTTTAGCATAAATAATAACTTCTACAACACAGATCTGCAAACAAAAATCATGAGCAAATTGTTAATAATATATTTTTACATTAGTACATTTAAGATCGATGTCTAGAAATTTTATGACGTTACAGTTAGATAACAATTATGTTTAAATAACCGTACTTAAAATAAAGCAATACCTTATTTAATGTCAATGGTTCAGTAATTTTAGCTCTTATTAAGTATAATAGTGCTTATAAGTTAACACTGACAGTTGTAATAGGTTTTTGACATAACTAGTGATTTTTTCTTTGTAGCCAACTACCCACACTGTTACAAAAATGCAAATGCAAAGCCTGCTCTGAATCATAAAGCAAAAAAACAGACTATAAACAAACAAAAATATCAGACTACTGGCTTAGTGCCCCTAGTACATCATATCAACCCCGCGCTAACTCAAACCCAGTTGAAGAGACAGTGGTAATAAAACCCTCTCCAATATTTGTCTACGGCGTGAACAACCTAAAACCCCTAACAGACATACTCGAGGAAAAGGCTAAAAATAACTACGTTGTAAAGCTGATTAGCAACACACAAGTAAAAATACAATTAAATAAAGCCGAACACTACAGTACAATAATTAAAATATTGAAAGACAAATACACAGATTTTTACACGTACCAACATAAAAGCGACAAACACTTTAAAGTAGTACTAAGAGGTATGCATCCTACATCTGACCTTGCAGAATTAACAACTGAAATTACTGAGAAAGGACATAAAGTCCTGAAAATTCACAATATAATAATAAAGATTTATTTCCAACAGGTACCAAGACCCAATTACAGGAAATACATGTTTAAATTTAAAGAAAATTACAATGCACCCAACACAGTGGACGCTGCGAGAAAAAAAAAACATGTATATGCATCAAAACGTATCATGATAATTCATGCAATTAATTAAATTAAACTAAAAAACAAAAACAAAAAAGATTCTGATGGTATCAACCACATTCCCCACTTATGGCAGCACGAAACTGTGCAAAAGATTGTGAGAAAATATCCATATGCATATTCATGCGATTAAAATTAAAAGCCATAGCAACAACAGGCGAATGTAAATGAATATTTGTGTTATACGAGTAGGCAAAAGTGAAATACGATCTAGTACGTCTATCTGGTATCATAAAGTTTAATTGTGATAATAGTGAGGGCACATCCAAATGATAATTTATTATCTTATATAGGAAAAGCAGTATATGCGTTTTTCTTCGTTCGGCTAGTGTTGTAAAGTTATAATGATTTAAATTGGATTGATAGTCATTGTTGATGTTATTTATTCCAGATTTGTAATTACAATATCTCAAAAACTTTTTCTGGATCCTTTCTAGCTTTATTGAATAATAATGATAGTGTGGATTCCAAATTATTATTGCATATTCTAATTTTGAACGAATCAAACTTATATACAGAGTCTTTAAAGTTGCAATGTTATGAAAATAATTAGTGTTACGTATTAGGAAGCCTAATTGTTTTAATGACGAGTTAATTAAATTTTCTATATGAATGTTAAATTTCAAAGGCTGTTCAAAAACTACACCTAAATCGCTTATTTCAACCACACGATGCAAACTATCGTTGTCCATGGTATAATTAAAATTAATAAAATTTTGCTTTCTAGTAAAAGTCATACATTGGCATTTTGTAACATTAAAATGTAGTTTATTAACGATAGACCAATTCCAAATGTTATCCAAATCGTTTTGCAGAAACAAACAGTCTGCTTCAGAATTAATCCTTAAGAAGAGTTTAAAATCATCAGCATATAGTAATTTATCACAAGATTTGATTACATCACATATGTCATTTATAAAAATCACAAAAAGAAGAGGACCAAGGATGCTTCCTTGCGGTACACCCGAATATGCTACAAACTGATCCGATGAATAACCATTTAAATAAACACACTGACTGCGCTCAGAGAGATAAGAATGAAAAAATTTAATTAAGTTATTAGTAAAGCCAAATTTATGAAGTTTGTTTAAGAGGATATTATGGTTCACAGTATCAAATGCTTTCGCAAAATCTGTAAAAATGACATCAACCTGGTATTGTTTTTCTAACGCGTCAGAAATATATTGAGTGAAAATGCTTAAGTTGGTTACCGTAGAACGCTTATTGATGAATCCGTGCTGTTCAATACAGAGAAATGAATTAATTTGTTGTCTTACGTGTTTGTTTATAATTGATTCAAATATTTTTGCAAAAATATTTAGTAAAGAGATGGGCCTGTAGTTTGCTATTTCAGATTTACTACCTTTTTTAAAAACTGGAGTGATTTTTGAATTTTTCCATTTCATGGGGAATGTGTTCGTACTTATGCTTAAATTAAATAAAGTACATAAAGGGCCAGCTAGATAGTCAGCACACCCTTTTATGATGTAGGTTGGGACATTATCAGGACCAGTAGCCCGTGTATTTTTTAGCTGTTTAATAGCAGTCACTACCTCGTCATAAGTTATAATGTTTATATTTATATTTGCTATGATATTAGCGATTGGCTCTAAATTGTAATTTACATTTCTGTCTACAGTGTATTGACTACTAAAATACCTGGCAAAAGCATTTACTACGTCTACGCCATCCTGTATTGATGTTCCGTCTGTATCAATCATTGATTCAGGAGTACCACCGGATGCACGTTTGCCTCTTACAAAATTCCAGAAACATTTTGGCTCGTTTTGAATATTGATTTCTAAATTCTCCATATATGTTTTATAAGCATACTTAATCAGTGTCTTAGTTTCAGATCGCAATGATTTATAATTTTCATTAAAAACGGCATTTCCTGTTTCACGGAAAAGTTTTCTATTTTTATTTTTAGCGTTTAATTTCTGAATTATTGCTCGGTTATACCAATAAGGGAATTTACGTTTACGTTTTCGTGACTTGGGAATACTACAGTCCAAAATATTATTAATAATATCATAAAATTTCTTTACCGCTTCATCAATTACGTTGTAATTATCTAGATCACTCCAATCTGTGTCTCTAATTAACTGAGTCAGTAAATCATAATTACCATGCTTAAAATCATATATGAATTCATTATTCATTTTACCAAATTTTTCTTTAGAAGATTTAATAGTAAACTCACATGATAATGCAGGATGATGTGGATCCGCTGGCACTATCCCGTCGGACTCCCTGAATACCTTGATTTCCTTAAAAGATACAATTAAATCTAGTATTCTGCCGTTTGTGTTGGTGACATGGTTGTGCTGTTTACAATTTAAGAAATTTATAAAGTTTATTAAGGCTATAGTTTTAGGAGACAAATTTGTTTTTGTATTTTCTAAAAAATATTTTGAATAATCTGGACAATTAAAATCCCCAAACAGCATGCAATTTTCATTGAAAATAAATGGTAAGCTACTTAGGTACTCAAATAATTGCTCATAATCCTTTCTAGAAGCATTTGTAATGTACACAACAATAATGTATAAGCAGGTTTTAAAATTTAAAACAACCTTGACACATAAAAGATCACAAAACCTGGCACCAGGAAAAACAATGGCCATCTGTTCCGCTTGATAATTAGTACTAACCCCAAGCAAAACACCACCACCTCTGGATTTTCCCGAAATATCTACATCTCTATCTTGTCTAAAAACTACATATTTGTCACCAAATAATTCATTGTTGTTTACATTATTTTTAAGCCATGACTCGGTTATCACTATAACATCATAATCGCAGGACACCACATTTAAATAAAAGTCATTCACTTTAGTATTTAAGCCACGCACATTTTGATAATATAACTGAAGTTTGCGCTCTTCTTGATTGCTACCTCCACCTAAATTAATACTTGAACTGAGATCGTTCTAATTAGTAGGGAGGTCGTCTTCGGATGATATCTTGATTGTGTGGGAATTATCGGTTTTTTCATATATACGCCTTTTTTTGTCCAGACGTACTTGTAGTGCATATCTTCTTTAATTTTCTTTGCCCTCCAAAGCAGCTGTTTATTATAAGGAGATAAATGTTCATTTACATAGATTCGACTGTTTTCACTGCCCAGATCAATGTCCAAGGATGTTATTTTGGTTCTTTTGCTACTTTCAATAAATAGATTTCTTATAATCCTGCTGTTGAACTGGACAATAATAGGTCTTGGCTTATCCGTTCTTCTATGTGGAATTCTATGTATGGCTTCTACTGAATTTGCATTGAAACTCACTATGTTCAGTTTCGCTCCAATTTTACTTAAGATTAAAGTTAAGTTTTCTGATTCAGATTCGGTAACCCCATGTAATTCTATGTTTCTATTCCTCGTATACTGATCCAATTCAGGCACAGAGTTACCAAACCTCCACTACCAATGTTCTTTGTGGAACTAGAACAATCAGACAACAACGAAGAAATTTACGATATTGAATTTCTTATGAACCACCGCACATTAAGCGAACAGTAATCCAATGTCAGCATTGCCAGAGATTCTGCCACTCAAAACACTACTGTCACAGAACGCCAAGATGTGTTAAATGTGCAGGTGAACATTTAACTAAGGATTGTGAAAGAAAAACCAAAAGCAAAGAAGTGAAATGCGTCAACTGTCAGGGTAACCACCCTGCGAATTACAGAGGCTGTATAATAGCCAAAGAAATGCAAAGAAGAAAATATTCACCCTTACGTCCAAGACAATCCGATTACAATTCCCAACTTACCCAGCCAGGAATATCATACGCTCAAAGAGCAACTGAACATAGTTCAGACCACAATGCAACAAACAGTCAACAACAAACGGTTCAAAACGTACCCTACCAGCAAACAGAAAACAAACTAGAAGCACTATTAACTAAACTTATGGAAAGAATGGACACTATGCTCAACCTGCTTACACTCATGATAAATAAAACGAACCATAATGCCTAATATCCTAAAAGTAGCGCTCTGGAACGCCAATGGCCTAGCTCAACATAGCCAGGAGGCCAAAACATTCGTAACTCTACACGACATAGACATCATGTTAATCTCAGAAGCTCACCTCATATCCAACACTTATTTAAAAATACCAAGGTACTCACTATACGCAACACCTCACCCCGACGACACGGCTCATGCAGGTACAGCCGTTATTGTAAAAAGCAAAATTAAACATCACGAACTACAACAATTCCAATCAGATTATCTCCAAGCTCCAACCATTGCAGTTGAAGAAAAACACAGGGAAATTATATTCTCTGCTGTTTACTCTCCTCCACGGCATACCATTAAAAAGCAACAATTCGTAACTTTCTTTAACACACTAGGACCCTGTTTTACAGCGGGCAGAGAACTATCAAAAGCAGCGGATGATCAAAACCTACATTATCTGTCCACGTTTGAACCTACTTATTGGCCTACAGATCCCAACAAGGTCCCAGATCTTTTAGACTTCAGTATTACCAAAGGCGTCGCATCAAATTATTTAAAAGCGGAATCTTGCTTAGATCTGTCGTCAGATCATACGCCAATACTTATCACATATAGCACTCAAGTACTAAAAGTCCAAAAACGACCGACATTGTCCACAAGGCACACGAACTGGAACCACTTTCGGGAACTGGTTAACTACAGTTAACTACATCACTAAAAACAAAAAAAGATTTATTCAACGCCATCGAACATCTTAATCATTCCATACAACAGTCAGCATGGGACTCTACGCCAAATTCTGAAATACAGCAAGTCACACAATATTGCCCTGTAGCCATAAAACAAAAAATAGCTGAGAAACGAAGATTAAGAAGAACATGGCAAACTACTAGAAATCCTAGAAACAAAACCAAACTGAATCAAGCCTCTCGAGAATTAAAGCACCTTCTAACCAATTTTAGACATCAGGAAGTGCAAGAATACTTCACAAATTTAACCCCAAACGAAACCGCCGATTTCTCACTGTGGAAAGCAACCAGAAAGCTTAAAGGGCCAAAATCATCAGTTCCGCCAATTAGAAAACCCGACAGATACTGGGCAAGAACAAATTTAGAAAAAGCAAAACACTTTCGCAGAACACTTAAGCACAGTATTTTATCCACATGAAAGAACATGCTCTGCAGAAGAAGAATCATTTATAGACCAAGCCCTCGAAAAAAACGAAGAAAGTGTTCAACCAATAAAAGTTAGTCAAGTTAATACCGTGATAAAAAATCTAAATCCGAAGAAAGCTCCAGGCTACGATCTTATAACGGCTAATATTGTTAAGGAACTACCAAAAAAGGTAATCAAACTGATAACATATATAATCAATGCAGCTTTTAGACTCCACACATACCCAAATCAGTGGAAGGTGGCACAAACAGTTATGGTGCCAAAACCTGGTGAAAACCCAGAAGATCTTACCGGCCTATAAGTTTATTGCCAGTAATTTCAAAAGTATTCGAAAAAATACTACTCCAAAAATTAGAGCCAATTCTTAAAGAGCGAAATACCATTCCAAATCATCAGTTTGGCTTTAGGGAAGGCCATGGCAGAATAGAACAAGTACATAGACTAAGTACCCTAAATGTCAGAACACTATTAAATGATTGCCAGCTATACGAACTAGAAGAGGAGTTGACGCATATAAAGTGGGAAATTGTGGGAATGTGTGAAGTGAGAAGAAGAGGAGAGGAGTGCATCACACTGAACTCGGGGCACACATTGTACCACAAAGAATCAGAAAATGAGAGCCAGCGAGGAGTAGGTTTTCTAATAAATAAAGCCCTAACACCAAACATTATTAAGTTTGAGAGCGTTTCTGATTTGCTCTGTATTGCTGAGAATATCCAAACATTGCAAAATCCAAATCATACAATGTTACGTGCCAACGAAAGACTATAGCGATGAAGAGGTAGAAAGATTTTATGATGGAGTAAGAAAAATGATGAGCAGAGAATACACAAAATATACTTTCGTCATTGGAGATTTTAATGCTAAACTAGGAAAACGGCAAGAGGAAACCGAAGAATTTGTTGGACTCTTTAGCTATGATACCAGAAATGAAAGAGGCAAGAGGTTAATGGACTTCATAACGGGGCAAAAATTATATGCGATGCCATCCTTTTACAATAAAAAGAAACAACGAAAATGGACACGGAGAAGTCCGGACGGACAGACAAAAAGTGAAATAGATTACATTCTCTCAAATAATAAACTAGCTGTAAGAGACGTGACTGCACTAAACTGCAGCAATATTAATAGCGACCACAGGATGATAAGAGCTAAAATTATGATAAATGAAAAGCTAGATAGAATGAAGCTATTCAAACCACAACAACATACGATATACCAAAAACTACTGACAATAAACGCTAATAAATATCGGGAAAGATTAAAAGAAGAAATAATAGAAATGGAGAAAACCCAGGATAATAGAGACCTAGATAGCACAAGTCAGAGACTAACATCGATACTAACTAAAACTGCAAGAGAAGTAGCAGAACAGAAAAAAGCAAAAATATGTAAACTAAAGGATGAAACAGAAAGAAATATCGCAAAAAAGAGACAACTATTAAGAGACAAACGATATGATGAACTTAAAATTCTTAGAAAAGAAACAAGAAAAATGATAATAAAAGACCTAAATGAGTTTTTTGAGGAAGAAGTTAAAAAATTGCTTGAAAAAAATAGAGGCCTAAAAAGCCTAAGGAAAAACAACCACAGGAAACAAATACTAGTTCTGAAGGACAAGGATGGAAAAGAAATAAGGAATCAAACAGAAATGTTAGAAACAACAGAGGATTTCTACGAAGATTTATACAACAAAAAAATCCAGCCAAAAGAGAGACAACAAAACGAGAGAATAATGAATGTAGGATCGGAGGAGATTCCAGAAATCACAAAGGAAGAACTGAAAAACGCCCTAACAACTATGAAGAATAATAAAGCGCCAGGAGACGATGGAGTACTTACGGAGATGTTAAAACAGGGAGGAGATATAGTAATATCCAAGTTATGTCAACTGTTTAATGAATGTATACAGCAAGGGAAAATACCCAGTAACTGGAATAATGCAATTGTAACACTTATATACAAAAAAGAAGACAAGGCTAATTTGGAGAATTACCTACCAACCGATCTCCTTGTTGTCGCAGATATATAAGTTGCTTACGAAGATCATAACTAATAGAATAACAATTAAATTGGACCAGTATCAACCAGAGGAACAGGCTGGATTTAGGAAACATTTCAGTACATGTGACCACCTTTTAACCATGAGAATATTAACAGAAAAAGTAGTAGAGTACAATCTGGACATATGTATGGCATTTGTTGACTATCAGAAAGCCTTTGATAGTGTCGAACACTGGGCAATGCTACAATCGCTATCAAATGCAAGAATAGACAGCAGATACTCTAACCTCATCAAATATATATACGAACATGCTACTGTTTCCATTCAAATAGACAACATACAGCAAAACAGCAGCACAAAACCCATTAAAATAGCAAGAGAAATAAGACAGGGGGATACGTTGTCTCCGAAGCTCTTCAACATGGCCCTGGAAGACGTATTTAAGAGAGTAAACTGGGATGATAAAGGTATCTTAATTAATGGACAAAGATTGAACCATTTGAGATACGCGGATGATGTTGTCCTCATATGTGAAACAAAAGAAGAACTAAGACAAATGCTAATGGAATTAGAGGAACAATCGGCTAAAGTGGGACTACAAATGAATATATCAAAAACAAAAACTATGTGTAGACAAGACCCCCAAATCACAGTTAGATCCCAACTAATAGAAAATGTATCCAGCTACATATACTTTGGACAGGAAGTGACACTCGGAAAGGAAAATCAAACCCAAGAAATATACAGAAGGAGGAGACTGGCTTGGGCAGCTTTTGGAAGACTAAAGCCCACATTGAACAACAAGAATATCCCACTAAATCTAAGAAGACGTTTATATGACCAATGCGTTCTACCCGTAATGACGTATGGAGCCCAGACGTGGACAATTACGAAGAAATCTCTTGGGATGCTTAAAACAACGCAACGAGCCATGGAAAGGCAACTGATAGGAATATCATTAAAGGACCATAAGAGAAACGAGCAAATAAGAGCTATAACTAAAGTTAAAGATGTAGGCGAGAAAATAGCCGAACTCAAATGGAATTTTGCCGGACATGTTGCCAGAATACAGGATGGACGCTGGACGAAGACCATATTACAATGGCGACCATACCAGGGGAAACGAGTTAGAGGCCGCCCGCCCATGCGATGGACGGACGACATAAAACTCTCAGCGGGTCTGACATGTATAAGAGAAGCCCAAGACAGAAATAAATGGGCACATATGAGGGAGGCCTATGTCCAGAAATGGAACGAATAAGGCTACTAACAAAAAAAACATAGACTAACCACCAGAGCTGGATTAAGGATATGTGAGGCCCAGGGCTAAATTTCTTTAGAGGCCCCATTCCCATTTATGCAACGGGTACAAAGAGATCTAAATGATTAGAAACCGCACTAGATTATAACCTTCGAATCTTTTCGAGGCCCGCGAAATTCGGTGGCCCGGGGCTGCAGCCCCCTTAGCCCCCCCCCTTAATCCGGCTCTGCTAACCACTAAAATTAATCACGACTTACATCTAAAAATATACTGCTCCTCCGTTTTCCTTGAAATAAGCCAGGCCTTCGATAAGGTGTGGCACATGGGTTTGTTATATAAGATCAAGAAGGCTCTACCAACAGAATACTAAGATCTAATCAAGACATACTTAGCCGAGCGAAGCTTCCAAGTTAAATTCAAAGATTCGCAATCAAGTATCCATCCAATAGAAGCAGGTGTGCCCCAGGGTAGCATCTTAGGACCTGTATTATAGCTATTATATACAGCAGATTTTCCAACAACACCACAAACAATGGTAGCTACATACGCAGACGATACCGCATACTTAGCATCACATAGTGATCCAAACACAGCATCGGCAATACTACAACAAAACCTGAATAAAATTGAGGACTGGCTAAAGCTATGGCGCATTCATGTCAATGAAACAAAATCGGCTCAAGTTACTTTTGTTTTAAGAAAGGAAACCTGCCCACCAGTACAACTAAACAACACACCAATACCACAAAAAGACAGTGCAAAGTACTTAGGTATCCACCTAGATAGGCGGCTAACCTGGCAGAGCCACATAATGAAAAAGATAATGCAACTTGGATTGAAACTTCGCCAGATGTATTGGATAATAGGAAGGAAGTCCCGGTTATCACTGGCACATAAAGTGCTACTGTACAAAGTTATCATGAAACCAATCTGGACTTATGGAATTCAGATTTGGGGAACTGCAAGCAACTCGAATCTGGAGATATTACAGCGATTCCAAAATAAAATAATTAGAATGAAACTAATGCTCCCAGATATGTTCCTACTGGCTTCTTCAGCACGATATTCCCATACCCACGGTTAAGCAGGAAATTGAACGTGTTAGTGCAAAATACCAAACCAAACTTAGTGTGCATACCAATAATCTAGCTGTGGCGCTACTAGATCGGCAATATGTTAAAAGACTTAAATGACACGACCCGTTGGGTTTAGTTAATAGGTTTAACTAACACTTAGTTTTCAGTTTAGCTTCTTAGGAATTAAATAACTTTAAGTTTCTGTCATTATAAAGAAATATTGCTAAAGAGCACAATTTCCTCATGTTCCCTCCTGTTCTAAAGCAATACTGTTGCTTGTCGATTGAAGTAAGACAGAAGAATAATTATTTTTAATATACATACGAACACCTCCTCCTCATGTAGCAGTAACACGGTCTTCACGTAGAAAGTTATACCCTACGATGTTTACAGCTTCATTCGGAATACGACTGAAAAGCCTAGTTTCGGACGCTCCTACTACGTATATCGTAGCCGTCATTCAGTATCAGAGATTTAAGTTCTGCAAAATTAGTTAAAAGAGATCGTACGTTTAAATGGGCTATCTTAATAGTGTTAATAATGTAAGTATCTAGATGAATAAATCAATAGACCAGCTGTAGGAAAGATACTCCTACAAACTGAAGATGACTGTGGCTCGTTTAATAATTCGTAACAATCGTCCATATGAGAAACATAATATAATTTTAAATATGTATACATTTTCCCACAAAGTAATAATAATAAGAAAAAAAACCTTTCACCCACAAAAACTTGATTCTTAATCATAAAGCAACTTAAAAGTATTTTCAAATTAGTCACGCAGATGAAAAATAATGGTATGCAAAGTATACTAAATTGTATATCACATTTCCTACTGAAAATTAAATTGGCTTATTAAATAATGGCAACATACTGATCATTCACATCAGAAATCCAATATATCGTAATTTCAAATCTACATTCTTCAAAAAGTAACAATAAAAAGAAAACCTCTTACACACAAAACCTAGATTCGTTATCATAAAGTAACTTAAAAATACGATATACTAAACTCAGCTTCCTTACTTTGTAATAATAGTTGCAAATCGTGAGAATTCACAAAATTGAAAATCGTATAACTAATGTACCGTTGCGGCCAACTCAAAGTGCACGGCAGATTTTTAGCTTGTAATACGATATTCTAATCATAGACGTCGAGTTTTGACGTTTATGTTTGTCATCAACTGTCATACAACTGAAAACTGGGAAAATTCCCATACATTTGCCAGAAGCAGAGAAAATGCGAGCTATTACAAAACTGGAAGAGAACTGGTTACTGAGTCGAGTCGCAACAGATTTGCATGTGAGCAAGAGCTGCACTTTCAAAATTAAAAATCGTTGCAGCAGAGACTTCCGCAAGAAAAGTTTTTTTAACACCAGAGAACAAAGAATGAAGAGTATAATTTGCAACCGGCTATTTGAATGAGATCGACGACTTTTGGAACACGACTGTTTTCTCAGGTGAAAAGGTATTTCAATCATTTACCAATTGACGATTAAGGGTGCGCAGACCACAAAATTCAAGATTTGAGGAGCAATATTATGTTCAACCCTTAAGGAGTAGTGGACGATTCTCTGTAAACGTATGGAGATGGATCAATGCTCACGGATCTGGGGCATGCTATAGAATTAATGGTCGACTGAATGCTGAAAATTATCGCAACATTTTGCAAAATGTGATGCTGCCATCTGTAAGAGAGGTCTTTCCTAATCAATTTACTTTTCAACAGGCAAGTTATTACCTAATTAATTAATTTTGTTTATGTTAACGTAATTGATAGCATTATTTTCACAGGATAACTGTTCTGTGCATACAGCAGGGGTTGTTCATTGATGGTTTGATGAGAATAATATCAATTTATTACCATGGCCTGCAAGAAGTCCGGACTTGAATCCCATCGAAAATGTTTGGGGCTATTTAACTACAAAAATTTATAACAGGGATTTTGCACCAAACAAAACCGATGAATTATGGGAAAGAATAAGAAATGCTTGGAAGGAACTGAGAGAAGGATACAATATGGAAACATTGGTCTACTCTATGCGAAACAAACTGCAAAGCGTAGTAGCAATTGAATACTGATACATATTTATTAAATACATATTATTATATAGTTTGTTTACCTGTAAAACTTTGCTTAAATACAAACCTTAAAAAAGTAATACCTATTTTATAACCACAAGCAACGCCACTGGAGAAACCCTCATTTAATAAGCCGAAAAATCGCAAAAATAACCATAGTAACAAAAAACCGTGCACTTTGAGGTGTCCGTAACTGTACACTTGTTTTCAAAACTTTCGCGTACACATTCAAAACCAAGTAACGATTTTGCAAAATTTTAGCTGTGTGAATGGGTAATTTTGAGATTAGGTTAAAAATGACATTGACAGCATGTGCTCTGTCAGTCGAAGCATTTTGACTTTTCAAAAATTTAAATGTCAGAGTTGATTAATTACAACCCTGATTTAATACAGCGAAAAATAGGTGTACGCGAAAGTTTTGAAAGCAGGTGTACATCAGTAAAATCGAAAGTGGAATTTATTACGTATATTCGAGTATTTTCACTTTTCCGCATCATTATCTTGCCATTTTTAACCCACAAAAATCGAATACCATTACTTTTTAAACTCACGACACTGGTTAACAGTTAACCAATGGTTACTGAGATACAGCACTATAAAGTTTTTTTTTATAAATTTTTTCTTCGTGGAAAACACTCTGGGGCCTTCGGGGGGGCGCCGCGCAGCGCTTCGCGCAGCGTACCTCACCAAAGGCTAATGACAAGTCACACTGCGCGCCACCTAACCTAGCCTTACCTAACCTAATCTAGTTTAGCGACCAACACCGATCGACATGTGCTATACACCATTCGACGCGTCTCGTCGAGCTGAACAATATTGTTGCTGGGGACATTCGGGGCAGACCAACGGTTACTGAGATACAGCACATTAAAAATGAAAATGTCCCACACTAAGTATATGGCTCGTTCGCTTTAAAATGTCTTTATGTTAAATCATGTGTGTTGGGTTAGTTTGGGTTGGGTTGGGTTGGGTTCGGTTGGGTTAGGTTGGGTAAGGTTAGGTTAGGTTAGGTTAGGTTAGGTTAGGTTAGGTTAGGTAAGGTTAGGTAAGGTTACGTTAGGTTAGATTATGTTAGGTTAGTTTAGGTAAAGTTAGGTTAGGTTAGCTTAGGTTAGGTTAGGTAAGGTTACGTTAGGTTAGGTAAGGTTACGTTAGGTTAGGTTATGTTAGGTTAGTTGAGGTAAGGTTATGTTAGGTTAGGTTAAGTAAGGTTAGGTTAGGTTAGGTTAGGTAAGGTTAGGTTAGGTTAGGTTAGGATAGGTTAGGTTAGGATAGGTAAGGTAAGGTTAGGTTAGGTTAGGTAAGGTTAAGTTAGGTGGCGCGCAGTGTGACATGTTATTAGCCTTCGGTGAGGTACGCTGCGCGGCGCCGCGCCGAAGGCCCCAAAGTGTTTTCCATGAAGAAAATTTTATTCACGCTTCTCAATAAATTTTCAGTCGGATGGTATTTTCGTATATATTTTGCTTATGGCTGAAGGGCGTTTCAAAAACTTTATAGTGCTGTATCTCAGTAACCATTGGTTTAGGTTAGGTTAGGTTAGGTAAGGTAAGGTTAGGTTAGGTTAGGTTAAGATATGTTAGGTTAGGTTAGGTTAGGTTAGGTAAGGTTAGGTAAGAGGGCGCGCAGTGTGACTTGTTATTAGCCTTCGGTGAGGTACGCTGCGCAAAGCGCTGCGCGGCTCACCGCCAAAGGCCCCAGAGTGTTTTCCACGAAGAAAAAATTTATAAAAAAAAACTTTATAGTGCTGTATCTCAGTAACCATTGGTCTGCCCCGAATGTCCCCAGCAACAATATTGTTCAGCTCGACGAGACGCGTCGAATGGTGTATAGCACATGTCGATCGGTGTTGGTCACTAAACTAGATTCTTACCGCTCGTAACAACAGTAATTTACAGGTACTTTAGAATAATAACGGAAAAGTTAGTCAGCTGCACGTTTAAAATTTGACACTGAGAAACAGACCACCGTCATTTATTTTCGTGTCTAGCCGAGAAACGTCACCTAAAGAAACATTTTCGCGGCTAGCAGTGCAAACGTCTGTAGAGATGCGAAAAGCGGATTTTTATACAGTGTCAGATAAAATATATATTTAACTAGGCAGTTGTTTTCAGTACAAAATGATAGCATCCTTCTGTCATTTCACTTGGTTATCGGTTTCTTTGCGAATCGATTATTTGTGTCTAACCATTAATATTGCGAACTATCGTATATTCTTTTAAAATCACTGACTACTTTCTATTGTGTATACCCTCTGATAGTTACTTTAATCTCTTGCAAACTTAGTAGTCCTGTGTCTGACATAAGAAATCTTATGACAATAGCAACATTTTAAGTATATATTTTCTAGTGTGCATTGATATCAATTTGACGTTTTGTTCTCTTGTTATAGCTCTCGGTGCTCCGCACTTCGTGCTTTAACTATCACGCCACGGGCTAAAAATGCTTGTTTTACGCCCGTGAGACATAAATAACTGTTGTATTTTTAGTGAATTAAATAATTAAGTAAATTAAATTTATCTACTCCTACTGTACAATAGCCATTAATTATGATTCATAATTCACAGTTTGCAGCCAATCATAAAATTCTATTTTCATTATTCAATAGTTTGCAAGTTGCAACCAATCAGAAAATTCTATTTTCATTACTCAATAGGTTGTAGCCAATCACAAAATTCATTCTTATTATTAAATGACTTTTGAAGTTAACAGCTGTCACAAATGTCATAATTGGGAAATATGAACACGCAACTCCTATTGCACAGGAGTAGATAAAATATCGTATTATATTCGCGATTATGGCCATTATTCACTCAGATGACTTGCGCCACGCGCCTTCGGCTTGTGGCGCAAATGTCATCTTCGTGAATAATGGCTGTCATAATCGCTCATATAATAATATACTATTATATGTATTCTAGCGATGCAGCCGTTTGAATTTCAATAAAGCTTAGTCTTTTTTTTTATTATTTTTTTCTTCTTAGGCTGAGAACCTGATATTATCATACAGAGTGCGGTTTTCCTAAGTCATCGTCCTCTCATGCTGGGCAGGTGGCTAGCCTAACTCATCGATAGGAAGAATGCCCTTCTAAAGGGGCCACGACCAACAAAGGCGTTGGTATGATAGCCGGAGAGCGCGCGATGTAACCAATGTCCGCGTAGGGGATCGAACCCACTAGCTACCCACTGGAAGCGCAAACGATTTACCAGGCAGCTACAGATTCTCTTCAAATCTTTATAAATTTCTCAATTGTTGTAACGCGCATGATCACGTTTAAATGGATTGCTGCGAGCTTTGTACAAGGCTGTTGTTCTTTTTCTCAGTGTCGTCAAATTGATAACCTTTTTATACATGTTTATATTTAATCTCAAACTGTTCTTTGCGTCAGCTAATAATTTACTTACAGTAAAGTGCTCATATTTCACATTATATTGCCCTAATAGGCGTTCCAAATCTTTTTTAAAGTTATATAATGTGTAATTCTAAAACACCTTTATTCTGTTATACGCTGCCTTTGTGGTTGATATCTTATTAAACGCTTAATTTAAATTTTTTTATATATTACCGTTAACTATCTGACTAGCAAGCAATATAATTTTGCATATTTGACGACGTTTAACGATATTTACCGAAAAAGTGTCAGACTGTGTGTATACTATGATTTCGATTTTTGTGATTGTTTGCTCATTTTTTCAGTTAGCGTATGAAATCATCGATACATTGCTCGTTTCGTTTCCTTTAGTATATATATTTTTATATTTTTTTAAATTAATATGTTGCTGCTGAGAAATCATTCTAATAGGTTATTTATTAAGAAATGTCACATTTCACACTATATTCATACTTACAGTCCGTTCAGGATTATGTGAAAAATAAGCAGACTATACTGGCAACACAGCTAGAGTTCCTGTATATTAATCTCTCTCTTTGACATTTTCCCCTTGTTTAAGGGTTTGTCGTACCCAGATTCCAGGTCTTAAGGCTTTGTTTTCTAATTTCATTGTAATGGATTTTGTTATTCTCATTCTTTGCCATATAACTTCTGTTCTCACTCTGTCTTGTCGTGTTAGCTGCAACATCGTCTCATGTAATCGAGCTCTACTGATCTAATTTTGTCTCGCATTTTCTGTGTCATTGGCCATATTTCTCCACCGCATGTCACTACACTTTCTACAATGCTTTGAAATATATTTCTCTTGGTTTCGGTCCGGATATGTTTATTCCATAGTATTCCGTGGAGGGCTCTTGTGGCACATCGACCCATTCCTATTTTTCTTTCCACATCTCTGTCGATTTTGCCGGAATCAGATATTATCCCCATTTTTCGAATTTTTCATGTAACTTTCGTATCATGTATATCATGTCCTCTTCGTCTTGGGCAAAAATCACCTGATCATCGGCGAATTGTAGTGAGTGCAGCGTTTTATCTCCTATCTTTATTCCCATTCCGCCACATGTCTCTAATGCCTGTTCTATATATACCGGGTGCTGACTTGCACGACGCACCATAGGAATTTGCATAGTAAATTCTTCATGTTCAATTATTTGCTCACCTAATTATTTTAGAGCTAAAGTGTACATACATTTTTTGTAGAGAAAAAAATACTGCATCCATTCATACTGTTGCTATCAATTTTTCATTTTCCGGAACCGAACGAATGCAAAAAATCAAACTAGCATTTTTACAAAAATCAGTGATGCTATGGAATTATTGAAACAAGCGGAGATACAATATGTGTTGTTTGTTTGTTTGTCATTGATGTTTGACGTTTGTAATAATTCATTATTAATTATCTTCTGCTTAATGTCTCTAAGGTACCTGGACCTTGTCCATAACAAAAATGGTTTTATAGTGGACGTTCTTGCTTTTTGTTGATTGTAAAATATCCGTATCGGCAAATTCCAAACAGTACAACTATTAATAGACTGATAGATTAAGTTCAAAACTACAGGCACGTTATTAAATAATTGTAGGATCAATAATGAGGTTCATAACTTACACCAAAACGAGAAAAACCACAATACGTTCAATCTCACGGCAGTGACCTGCACGCACTTGCTTTGGCATTTGATTGTTTCAATAATTCCATGGCATCACTGATTTTTGTAAAAATGCTAGTTTGATTTTTTGCATTCGTTCGGTTCCGGAAAATCAAAAATTGATAGCAACAGTATGAATGGATGCAGTATTTTTTCTCTACAAAAAATGTATTTACACTTCAGCTCTAAAATAATTAGGTGAGCAAATAATTGAACATAAAGAATTTACTATGAAAAATTCCTATGGTGCGTCGTGTAAGTCAGCACCCGGTATATTTAACAGCAAAGATGAAAGAGTACACCCTTGTCTTAAACCCTTTGTGATCACTATACTCTTTGTCAACATTTTGCCAATTTTTATTTGTTCTTTATTATTAGTATATAATTTGTTAACTACTTTTATCCATTTTTCGTCCACCCCCATTCTTCTCATTGCCTGCCACAATTCGCATCTAGGTACGTTGTCGTACGCTTTTTCCAGGTCCACAAATGTAACATGCGTGTCCAAATTGTTTTTTATATTTTTTTCGATTACTTGTCTCAAACAGAAGATATTGTCTAAACATGATCAGCCTGAGCGAAAACCACTTTGTTCTTCACTAAAGTCTCTTATTTTTTCTTCTATTTTATTTTTTATGACTCTTCCAAATATTTTCGCTGTTGAAGGTATTACACTGATACCGCGGTAGTTAGAGCATAGTTTCTTACTTCCTTTCTTATGTATAGACGTAATATAGCACTTATTCTATTCTTCTGGTATGTCTCCCCCTTGTTATAATTGTTGAAATATTTTGGTAAGAAATTCTATTAGCTTTGGTCCGTCATACTTTAGGAGTTCTACTTTTATATTGCCAAGTCCAGCTGCTTTATTATTTTTACTTTCTCTCAATGCTCTTTTTACATCCCCTGCTTTTATTTCCGACTCTGCTGTTACATTTCCTTTCATTTGTGTTTCTGTTGTCATATATTCCTCTCGTCTTTCCACTAGTAGTTATTTGTAGTGTTGGATCCACATTTGCGATGGTATTAGTTGTAGTCCTGGCAATTGTCTTACTTGTTGTCTTACATTTCTTATTACTCTCCAGGCTTTCCTAGATTTATTGTAGCCTATTGTCATGGCAATATTTCTACAAGTTGTATTCCAATATTAATTTTTTTCTTGCCGCACCTTTGTTTTCACATTCTTTTTACACTGTACGTAATCCCTTCTGGAATCCAATGATTTATCTAAAAGCCATTTGTGATATTTTTGTTTTATCTCTTTAATCATTGCTTTTACTACGTCACTTAAAATTTCAGGTTTCTTGCATTTCCTTGGTTCTTCTACACCTAATGCTTCCCGTGCTGCTTCATGAATACATTCTTTCATATTTTCGTAGAGTTCGTTTGGGGTTCCCTCTAAATTGCTGTTTAACCTGTTTTCCAATCTCTTTTAGTCTAAATTCCTTATATTTTCTTGTCCCAGTAGTTCGGTTTTGTATATTGGATAGCTCTGTTTTATGAGGTCTTCTTGTTCTTCCTGCATTGTTGCACTTCTGTGATCTGATCTGCATTCGGGTTTTCGATATACTCGAACATCTTTCACTAGTCTTCTTCGGGTTCTTCTATTATAAGGTCAATAATTGACCTGAGCCCTCTTGTCGGTTGCGTCCACGTATATTTGTGTACGTCCTTATGTTGAAAGAACGTGTTTGCAATACTTAGTATATGTTCTCTACATAGACTAATTAGTCTGTTCCCGTTATTGTTGAGTACATCTTCCCCAAACTTTCCTACAGTTTTGTCATTCATGAGTTTTCCTACTCTGCTGTTTAAGTCACCAACTATTATTAAATCGTGATGTTCGTTTATGTTTCCAACTATATCATTTAACAACGTGTAGAAATCTTCTTTTTCGTCTATACGGGTGTCGTCATTTATACCATATACTGCAATTAAATAAGTAAGTTGTTCATGTATTTTCATTTTTATTTTTATAATTCTATCACTAATTTCATCCCATGTTTGTATCATGTGTGTCCATTTACTTATAATAAGTATAGATACACCAATTTTAGCTCTTTCACTTTTAGGTACTTCACTCCATATGTGAATGCAATTTCCGATATTTTCCTGACCTACTCCCTTCTTTTTCGTTTCCGTGAGTACTACTATATCTAACTTCTTTGCTTCTATTTCTGACATTACTTCTTTACGTTTTGTGGTTAAGCTCTGTATGTTCTACGTCGCAACGTTCAGTGTCCGTTTTCGTAGCTTTAGTCGTCGTCTGTTTGATTCGTCCGGTTGTTTCCGAGGCTGTAAACTGGGTTTTTTAGCGGTTTTCGATTTTTGCTGGGCTGCTAACCGTTCGCCCCCAACCCCTTTCCCTTTCAGGAGAGTGGGGAGATATGCTCAGGTACCTCGGGGTTGAAAAGCCCGTACCAACAATTATGTTGGCCCCTGATATTAATCTAACCTAACAATATTATACAGTACTCTACACAGTTTTTTGTTACTACGGTATCGGGTGAAGATGGTGAACAGAATATATAAACGAAGTGGAATATACGGATAAGATAAGTAATTATAAGAAAACACATATACCGCGTTATCGAAAAAAGGAATTAGAGTAGGCTGTGGTATTGCTCCGGATTTGGTATAGGTATTTAATATGGACATATTACAAACATAATCAAATACATGAACATTTAGTAGAGGAACCCAAACTAAATTAACTCGTCAAATAACGATTTGTGTGGGACTGAGTAGCTTTATACCGACAAGTGGTACCTTCTTATTCGGTGGTGTTTCCTGAGTATGAAAAATCATGTTTTCGCTTTCTCAGCCTGTGGAGGGAAGAGCTGTGACGTCACAAATATGGCCATTCTTAGTTGCAGGTTTTAGTACAGTAAAACTAGTGTTTAACCCAAACATAAAAAAAAAGTTCTACCCAGCAGCAAACTGTTTAGTACCCTCCTCTCAATAGGGAGTGCAAATGTGGTAAAATGGTGGGTTTCAACAGTTTTACAGTTTTTCGTAAATATCTCGTTAACTGCAAGGTTTAGCGCAAACTTTATCTTAGACAAAATTAATCTAATTTACAATATAAATGGTCTTATGCATTTTTGACTTCCAGACAAAGGTTACAGTTAGCTTGGGATTTATCGAACTCACTTGAAAATGAGTATGTTTCGTTATAAAGAGTATTTTTCGTTATAAAAAGTACTTAGTGACGCATCAATAAGATAGGAACATTTGTATGTGTGTATGTTGGTACAGAGCTGACAACTCTGCTAACATATAGGTGGAAACACCAAATGCTGAAGAATCGTCGAAAGACGCCTATGCTTCTACAGGAGCACAGGAATGATGATGAGGATGATGATGATGATGATGATGATGATGATGATGATGTATGTATGTACGGCTATGTGTATGTATATCATAATACTCGTATATCTACATTGCTCCCCTCCTTTGTCGCTTTTACCTTCATTTTCCCTACTTTTCCCTTTGAATAATTCATCATATCGTTTTTCTCGTTCCCATTTGTGTTTTTATAATTACACCTACTTAAATTACTTCTATCTTTTGTCATATCATCCTAAAAAGATAAAATCATGTGGATATCATTAAAACAAGGTTAACTACAAACTTTATCTAATAAGCTTTAATACAAAAAAAATGGAAATAGTTTGTCTTCACAATACATGCTTTTCAGTAAATTCAATGTTCTTCAATGAAAAGTGGTATGTACAACGTACAAGGTAGTTACATAATAATAAATATCAGCAATCAGTAACCTAAAAACCTTCAAGCTCTTTTTCATGTTGAAGATAATCTTCATCGATGCCGTCGTCAATAATTAGTGCATCTCTGTTGGTGCATCCAAATCCGGAGCAATTCTTGCACATGTTTGAGCATTTCAAGGCACTCTGTCGACGCTTACAGTTTCTGACACACCCCGCATTACAAGTGTAAACAATGAGGGAGAGCAATTTTTAAGGTTCAGCTGCCTTTGTGGTTCCAACTGGACGCACATAACCACCAATCCTTTTCCAACCCCATTTTAGTGATTCTTTATTGCCATTGAGCCATTGCTGCACCTGATGGTAAACTCTATAAGAGTGTTCTTGTGTATCTGTTGAAGTGGGGGAAAGTACAACCAATCTGAAATTTGTGTGTACAGGCTCCTTTGCGATGGTCCACAAGTAACATTGATTGCGCAAAGTATCCAAATTATCTGCATTTGTTGATGCAAATATCGAAAGGAAGAAATGGTTTCCAGTCAGCTACGGCATCTGGGTCTGCATTTGGGTGGTTAAAAATCAACAGTTTTATATAAAGCTCCTTGTCACGTCGCACTTTTTCAGAAGGCGTAATTTTTTCCTTTCTATAAATTGAAGAAACGGTATCACATCCGGTGAAAGTGTAAACTGTCAAGAGAGCATCCTTCATTTCCCCGATACCACGCTGAATGTCTCCAATGCAGTAAACTTTTCCTTCTTGGTTATACCTTTCTTCGGTACAACCATCTTCAACTGTTTGTTGGCTGGAGCATGAACAACCAACAAGACCAATAAATCGGTGTCATTGCCAATTACGATACCCTCTGTTTCCTTCTTTGATTCGTCAATTGCAATAAAAACGATCTTGGTGTCAGCATCACATTTTGCCTGAACCACTTTGCAGCCAGCTTGCTGTAAGTGTACAATGATGAGAGTAATCAGTTGTATCTTGTTCTTAATATTAGTTAGAAATTTTGCTTGTCCTAGAGGGACATGAATTCCATCTTCCACTTTCACTTCAACATGTGTAGTAGTGGATGAACTGCGTAAATGTTGTTCGTCTTTTATGCTGGGTGCTTTACCATAACCATCTGGCCTCCCCACTTCCTTGAACATTTTATATAATACACTTGGAGCGAATATTACGAGTTCATAGGCGTGATTTTTCCTTTTTTTTTGACAAACAGATAAAGTTACATTTTTACTCCCTCCATATCTCCGTAATCCTTTACTGGAGTGCAAAAATTCATAAGACCATTTTTATTGTAAATTAAATGTACATTAATTTTTTATAAGATAAAGTTTGCGCTGAACCTTGCAGTTAACGAGATATTTGCGAAAAACTGTAAAACTGTTGAAACCTACCATTTTACCACGGTTCCATTTTACCACCTTTCCAACCCCCTCGCGCTTAAATCTGAAGCGCAAGGTCATGCAACTTTTTTTCACTTACTAAGAGGAGGGTACTAAACAGTTTGCCGCTGGGTAAAATTTTCTTTTATGGATGTTTGGGTTAAACCTAGTTTTACTGTATTAAAACCTGATACCAAGAATCGCCATCTTTGTGACGTCATAGCTCCTCACTCCACAGGCTGAGAAAGCGACAACAGGAGTTTTTCTACTAAGGAAACACCGCTGATTACAATGGTATCACTTGTCGGTATAAACCTACTCAGTCCTACTAAAATAATTATTAATTCTCTTGGCCTCCCTACTAATTAGCCAGGAGGTCACTGCAGCTGTTTGCCGAAAAGCACATAGATGTGTAGGTGACACACAGACTGTGGCATGCTCAGTTTTTTATCGATCGGGCGGTATATTTGAAGAGGTAAAATGGACGACTGGACGTCAGGGTGACATTTTGTGCCCCACTACGATTAAAAAAAATATATTGCCTTATAGCTAACCTGTTTATATTTATATTTTATGTATTATGTTAAGGTCTTCAGTACTTCTTAGCTTTCATATTTTTTACGTTTGCTTCTCCGAAAAATTCACCTTGCGCATTTATAAATAAAAACACATCAGTTATTAGCGCAAGTATAAAACTGAAATGTACTGTTTTTCGACTAAGGTCCCGAGTGGTGTAGCTTGAACAAGCGTCCACGTTCGATCAGCAGAGTTAAGCAACGCTGTCTCTGGTCAGAACTTGGATGGGAGTTCCACGGCTGCATCTCTCGGCGCCTCGTGGTACGGCTATCACGGAAAAAAGTTGGTCCCGGCGGTCATACAACATCATGACAGTCGTTAGTGGGGTTGGAAGTCCTCATAACTGCACAGCGACGCCTATAATTGGCCTAACGGCTGTTGGCTGAGTGCGAATTAAATAAATTAAATAAATTAAATAAATAAATAAATAATAAAATTCCCTTATTTGATTACCATCATAAAGGATTAATGGAGTCTATATTTACGTTTGTTTCCGTCAGATACGTTACGAGTTGTAAAAGTGTGTGTTACTGGTTTTTTAAACTACCCTTTTAAAAGAGGTTTCCATCTTCAAGCTTTATTAAAGTATTATTTTCAATGATTATTAGGTTTAACATTTAAAAAAAGTATGAGTCTGCTATGAATATTTTTGTATTTTAGTAACTTTTTACGTATGTAATTGAATTGCGCTTTACGTCTACAAAGCATTTACAGAGCAATAGTGTTATTAATGCTTTTATATACAGTTCGAGTGTAAAGTCTGGAACTATCGAAATAGAACTTTTACCAAATATTTTTGAAAGAAATCCTCGAACACGTTAATTTTTATTTTTAAAAATACATATTTTACTGTAATTGTCACTTTTAGATTGTCTTTTGTTTTTGAGTTATGACGTTAGATATACTTTGTTTAAATGGAAACCCTAAATTTTTATGGTGAATTTGGACAGAGCATGACATTCTAAGACCAAATACGCTAAAAAGTATGATACTGTATTTTGAAATTTTCTACAAGATCCTACGGTTACCACATCCCTTCAATACTAAAATTTCAATTCGTTCTTTTTCACTGAAATATCGCCTCATTATTTATTTATTTAAGAGCATACAACAAAAACAGATAAACAAACTATGAAGAACAGTTATAATTTTAGGGCTAACTCACTGTTTCATGGCTACTTGATTTTTATCCAATTTTTGTTTTAATACTTGAAAAGCGATTTTCTCGAAAATTTTAGAATACAATATCCTACTCTTTTAGCGTATTTGGTTTTAGAATTTCATGCTCCGTCCAAATTCATCATAAAAATTTAGGGTTTCCATTAAAAAAAATGAATGCGAACGTCATAACACAAAAACAAAAGACAATCTAAAAGGACTATTACAGGGTCCCGAGTGGTGTAGCTTGAACACGCGTCCACGTTCGATCAGCAGAGTTAAGCAACGCTGTCTCTGGTCAGAACTTGGATGGGAGTTCCACGGCTGCATCTCTCGGCGCCTCGTGGTACGGATATCACGAAAAAAGTTGGTCCCGGCGGTCATACAACATAATGACAGTCGTTAGTGGGGTTGGAAGTCCTCATAACTGCACAGCGACGCCTATAATTGGCCTAACGGCTGTTGGCTGAGTGCGAATTAAATTAAAAATTAAATTAAAAATTAAAATTATAGTAAAATATGTATTCTTAAAAATAAAAATTGACGTGTTTTAGGATTTCTTTCAAAAACATTTGATAAACGTTCTATTTAGATAGTTCCAGACTTTTCACTCGCACTGTATAATTGAAGTAGAACTTATCCGTAGCGTATATACTTTTTGGGTGTGGGGTTCTGGAAACGGGCGTTTCATTGTACGGTTGCTCTTAATCAGCTGATGAGAGTAGCATGATAAGTTGATCGTGTGACTTCTGGGGGTACACTGTAACATAATTATAAATAAGTGAAGAACTCATGTAGGGTTTTTGTCTTAGATCCGTAGTTACGTTTCCAAAATAGAGCCTGTTCAAATGTTTAAGTCATGTTTGAATGTTGCTTATAACAATTGAATGTTTGAATTGATTTGAATGCTATTTGGGATAATATTCCATACAGGTAGTACTCATTTTTTGTTATCATTGGTCGACGTCTAATGCATGAAACACAGGTGCCACGACATAGATAAAGCAGTAATTTTTTTCAAAGAGACGTGCATTGGTAATTTTTTGTTTTTATAATTTTTGAAATTTATTATTTGCAAGGCAGAAATAAAATCTGAGAGATTTTTTGGAAACAAGTGTAATCTAGTTTCCCGTTTGCTGGAAAACAAATGAGAAAGAGAAAAATTTAGAGGAATAGCGTCAGTTACATTAATAAATGTACAGTTTACTCTCAAATTTACCATAATTTTCCTGAATACAAAGATCGATTCTACCGAGTGTTTCACTTAAGGTGAGAACATAAGGGAATAGCATGGGAAATCGTATATATGCAAATTCCTGCTTGCCGCTTGAATTAATAGGATTGATAGTGGTATCAATCAAAAGAGAAAAGAATGCGCTTAGTTTGATACTACTTTACTTAAATTTGTTGCTTGTTTAAGATAGAAATAGCTTAAAAACTGTATTAAATATTTTGCATTTTATTTACAAAAAACAGACCAGATCAAATTTATTTATGCCAAAATAAATGTTATTTTCTGCCAGTTACCAATTCACGTATTTAACTACTTGCTATAAATAATAATGTTGAATATTCTAATGAGAAGAGGGCATTTATTATCAGAACCTATTACAGTAGCGCCAGTTTACGCACAGGTCGTGATTTATTCTCACATATAATCTTATAAGAGCATTAATTCTTTCCGGAAATTTTTTGAGTACGTTCCAATGACGTGGTATTAATTTTCCCGAGCGGGACTTGAGGGCAAATTAGGACGTTGTTGGAATGCACGAAAAATAATTTCCGGATATGAATTAATTCTCGAATGCAGATTCGGTAAGAAAATCGTAACGACTCAAACGTTCACAGTTAGGTTGGTCTACCTACAAAAAATTTCCAAGAAATTTTGTTGTTGTCCTGGTTACGGCCCGTGAACTAATTCTTCTACTGGTCATTAATGAGTGTCGTACGATTTTCGGTAAAATTTTTAATAATCGACCTATTCCATCTGTATCAACAATTCACAAGTTTGTGAAAAAAATTGAAACTACAGCAAGTGTAGCAGCACGTGATTTAAAAGGTAGTTTTAATATTGCACTTTAAACAAAAATTCAATCGAAACATTAACATTATAGGCAAACGGAATAAAAGAAACAACCATGAGCTGAAAGAAGTATTGCTCGAGAGTGCAATGTATCGACACGGTCAGTGCGTGGTTATCATCCTTACAAACCTCAGTGCCATCAAGCGATATTCTTAGTCGATCAAGAAAGCAGGCGCGTATTTTGTGAAGTCATGCAAGAACGCTCAAACGAAAATGGGAACTTTTTGCTCTCAATCTGTTTCTACAGATGAATGTACGTTCACACTTACTTAATAATGAACCGAATACACTCGATACTGGGCCCAAGAATATCATCGGATAACTCTTGAAACAAGAACGTAGTTCCCGCAGAAAATTAATATTTAGGCTGGTATTTTCAACAATAACATTATTGGACCGTTTGAAATAGTTGGAAATTTAAATTCGGATTCTTTTGATCAATCAGATTGGCCCCGCATTAGGAGATGTTGCACCTGAAAATCAGGAGATTTGGTTTCAGCATGATGGCTGTTCAGCGCATTACGGGATGAATGTGAGGGAATACCTAAGTGATAACTTTTCTAATTGCTGGATAGGCGAGGCTGCACTATCAAATGGCCACCAAGATCAACTGATTTGGCATCATGCGACTTCTTTTTGTGTGGTCAATTGAAAAACAAAATTTACAGAAAACGTCACCCAAATATTGACTCTGCGAGAAGCAATCGTTGCGGGGTGTAGGCTAATCACAGATATAAAATTGGCTAACGTAAGGCAGGCATTTTATAACAGTTTGGGTTATTGTTTACAGCAAAATGGAGAAATTTTTTAGTACTTCCTTTAAATTTGCTTGTAGTTTCATTTTTTTACAAACTTGTGAATTGTTAATACTGATGGAATAGGTAGATTATTAAATTTAACCGAAAATAAATCACGAACTGTGCGTAAACTGACGCCGATGTTTTGATAATAAATACCCGTTTCTTCATTAAAATATTCAACATTATTATTCATAGTAATTAGTTAAATATGTGAATTGATAACTGACAGAAAATAACATTTACTTTGACATAAACAAATTTGATCATGGCTGGTCTGTTTTTACTTCCCTCGTCTAAAAGACGTAATCGTAAAAAATCACCTTTTAGAGATTTCTCCAGATCTTCACGTTTCAGGGTTCCTAGATGACGAAATTCAGGTTTTTCCAATTTCGTCTGTCTGTCTGTCTGTCTGTCTGCCTGTTGGAGGTATAACTCAAAAACTATTTGTCGGAGAAACACAATATTTTGCATACACATTATATTATATACCTACCTGGAATGAAACCTAGAAAATTTCAAACAAATATATACAGGGTGAGCACCTTAAAAAACAAAGTTTTGTTTATTTTTAATTTAACTTAGTAATAGATACAAGTAATAATTTGCACATAGTGAAGGATTTATTGTTACCAAAAATGGGAGCCAATAGATACAGAATGGAGGTTTTACGATACAAAAAGGAGGCACAAATTAGCGCGTTAATAAATATAGCTGCGACGCAGTAACTCGAAATGTCGGTGCTCCGTGGCGCAGGTAGAAATAGCCAAGTTCTTTGCGATATCTCACAAAACCTTGGGGCTGAATACGCGGTCCGCCTGCCGTTCGAATTCGACCACCGGTAACATTTTTTTTTATTTGAAAATATATTTAATTTACTAGCGTTTCTGCACCCAAATTGGGCGCGAAATAATTCATTTAATGCAATTTGTATAAAAGTAATCAATTTTGTATGTCGAGTTAATTTTGAGGTTAGCTATCAACAAAAAAATCCACATAAAAAAGTCACTTATAAAAATTTGAAAACCCTACTACTGATTTACTTGCGTCGCCTTGAGTCGATTGACACGAAAATCAGCCAATTCGGCCCACGGGTTCGCTCTCAAAGTGGCGTCAAGCAAGCAATGAAAATTATTATGTCGGATTAGAAACGTGAAGATATTTTTACTCCTAGCTTAATTTCATTTTTAAAATTATTTAGTGTCACAATGTTGACGACGGAAGTTATGGGTAAAGCCTTTTACAGATTTCTTGTGAATAAAAGGCAAAATATTTATTACAGTTTTTAAGCTATTTCCATCTTAAACAAGCAACAAGTTGAAGTAAAGTAATATTAAATTAAGCGCATTTTTTTTGTCTTTCGATTGATACCACTATAAATCCTATCAATTCAAGCGGCCAGCAGGAGTCTGCATATATACGACTTTTAATGCTATTTCCCTATGTTCGCACCTAAGTGAAACACTCGGTATGTAAAAAATTTAGCGCAATACTTGGCAACTGCTTGCAATACCTTGATAACTGAGAAAGAATTGCTACCACAATTAAAATTTTGTTTTTAGCCATGTGTTTTTTGGCAACAGGGCAACTAGATTGCATCGGTTTTGAAAAGTCACAGATTTATTTTATTCAGTGTGATTTCTATTACATAAAAAATGATGAAGATCCATAAAAATTACCAATAAATGTATCTTGCTGCAAAAAATGGTAAGTGTTGGCTTTTTCATTAAAAAGCAACTGACTGATTTATTCCGTGACGACCGTATTTTAGCTATTAGTAGTGGATCGGTAAATTTCAATATCATCTCAAAGATGACTTCTGTCCGTTTGTAATATCATACCGAATACGCTGCAAAACCAATTTCTACAAAACTTAAAAACTTGAAAACTTTGTATTTGGAAATCTTCGAATCTGAGGCAAATATCCTAACCAGACGATAGACTCAGGAAACACTGTATAATCTTGTAGTAAAAGTGTAACCGCCATAGGATTAGGAAGCATTCTTGAAGTTCAATTTTAGTGAAATTCTCCGAGATGCTGGAGTATCAGAAAATTATTAGTTTCGCCTAAGAAAAGAATATGTAATAATAATAATAACACGAGTGGAGTATATATGTGACCTGGACTTTTTTATACAGTAATAACAGGAACAATACCAAGTTGATGAAAACAGTTTTATTTTTCAAAGTAATGCCGTCGCGCCAGTACACAGAGAGAGACAAAGTATTTTGGTTGCCTGCGAATCCAAATTTGCACAGTTTCATATCACCTTCTCATTGATGTGTTTTCCCCTGTCGTATACTCGACAGAAAAAGATGATACTCGCAGGGCGATGTTGCGTAGGACTATAAGGTGCTGGAGGAGGCACTTTCCATTTTAATCTATTCAGAGGTTTTTGGAGTAAGCGGGCAACATGAGCATGGGAATTAACATGGAGAAGAATACCAATAGTTCGCATAGTTCAGTTTTCAGGTTCTCTGGTTAAAAAAAAAGTTGATTGTAATACTCTGTATTCATAGCTTTCTAGTAATCTATCAAAATTGAACCGTAAATAATGAATATCCCAGGATACAGTTGCGCTAGCGGGTCTTGCAACATGGGGAATATATTATGATACATTTGCGGCTGTCATAGGTGAATTATAACAAACATATTTTCTTGAATGGTATTCTTCACCAATTGTGTATGCAACTAATGATGAATATTAGTAGCTTTCTCAGCTTTAGCACATACAAATTTGATGATTATTTGTTGTAACCCAGAACTGAGGACGTCACTTAAAGACATGTTTGACACAATCTTCATTGTTTACGCAAACCAAACAAAATCTCTGGTATTTATTGACTACATAAGTGTATTGATTATCCCGAAGTAAATTCAGCTATAGTTCCATATTAAAAATAAGACATGTAAAAAGTGCAGGTCAAATCTATATTTTTCTCGTAGCATTTTATTGTCAACTGACAGTAAAAAGTAGAAATAAGTTTTGGTGAGTTTTTTCATTATCGCACTTAAATTATTATCCGTCCCGTTTCTATACGCAGGGATGCTGATATCTAGTTAGCCTAGGTTGTTATTCTTGAATAAAACAAAATCGTGTTACCATAACAATAGACAATGGTTTGTTAAAAATGTCACTGTAAAATTTTAGTTCAAAAAGTGGAAGCATTACCGAAATATTCAAAGAAAGCACCTCGACCGTAATTGAGAAAATCGAAAAATTGGAGTATCGAGCAATTATTAAGTATCTGTTGTGGTGAAAAATTAGGTTGCTGCTTCAAAAGAAGTAAATTTTCCATTGAAGGTGAGAAGAAACCGAAAAATACCAATTTATGTGTCTACCTCTGAGAATTCAACGAACATATTTAAAAACCAATCAAATGAAATCTTTAAAAAATTTCTGCAACTTTTTGAATTATTTGTAAAATTTTTAAAATGCAACTCGTGTCGTGAACAACGCCAGATTATTATAATTCTGCTGAATTTTAACTTGTTCCTATGATCCCAGGAAATGCAACTCATTGTCATTCGTTGCATTTCCATTATCATAGTAAAGGTACGTTTTCCTAGACGCGTTTATCACTGAGCGATGATCGCTGGACGATGATCGCTCAGTGATCATCGCTGGCACAAAACGCTGAGGTGTTTTCCTACAAGCTTCTCCTGCGACATTTGTAGCAGTAGCGGTTGCTTGGTTATGATTGAGAGTTCCGTGAATTTTATGAGTTTAAAGAAAATACTCCTTGCATATTTATTATCAGAGGAAGAAGAAAATGATCATATTGCCGAGCAAATAATGCCTTCCTCCAGAAAAGGAGTGCATCAAATCTTCAGAGCAAAAAAAGAGGAGGATTGCTTCTTGCAACTCATCAAAAATCATTTGAGAGAATACTTTAGATTGATCCTTTCACAGTTTGATTTTATTTTGAGTTTAATTGAAGGCAGTATCAAGAAGACAGCGTACAATAGAATCATTTTATACACCAATCAATTTACACCCTTCACGAGTCGATGACGTCATTATTGTTTCCTGTTGCTTGCACAGCCTACTCAGAGACCACTACTTCGAAACTCGTGGGAAAGCAAATTATGACTTTGACACAGCTCAAGACCTCCCAGTTGAAAACCTCATTGGCTTGTCGGGGACCTGTGGATTTGCAAATCAAGAAGGGTTTTCAGTGAGAAATTCATTAACAAACTATTTTTCTAGAGAGGGCAGTATAGGTTAGTAAAACCGTCATGTGAACCGAACAGACAACAGTTAATTAATTATTAATTAATTAAATTACTTTAGTAACTGTATTAAAATAAACTACAGATTCTGTATTTGATTGTCAGCTCACTTGATCTTTCCACATAGGTATTCTGCAATCTCTTTTCAAATATTGACCTTCATTCGCACATTACGGTAACGTGCATGTTGCATATCATATAATGCTGGATGTTTTTTTTCACTGACTGTAAGCTTTCCGTCCTCTTCAGCGGAAAAATGCAGCTTTGCATTCTGAGAAGAAATTTTTCAAGAAATGGATACGTGCATAATTCACAAAACAACTCTAGCGATTGCGATTTTGACTCCTCCAAGAGCAGGCGACTACAGTCGCTCAACGATCAACGCTAGCGACTCTAGCGATCATCACGTGGAGGAAAATGCTAACATACTAACTCGGAAGAGGAGTCCTTCGCGATGATCGCTGAGCGACTATCGCGGAGCGATTATCGCTAGAGTCGCTTCTAGGAAAACGTACCTTAACTCGTTATATTCAAGTCGAATTAAAATCGGCAATGTTCAAGAGGTGTAGGGTAGCTTCGACGAGATAGTGCTTTTTACTTTGAACGGTCAATCCAAGCGTCATTGACAAACAGGCGGAGGTTCAGGTAGTTGGGTTTCACGAGACACCCAACTCACTTGCTGGCTTCGAACACCACAGTGAGGGTAACCAGATATGGTGAAACATGTCAATGGGAAGCAACGTTGATATTAGTGCTACAAGGGGATGTTATGGGAACGGGAACGGCTGTAGGTGCATACAATCTCGACCGCGAAATAAATAATATTGAAGCGGTCGAGACATTGCGATGAGAAGACAACGGGAGACTACCTCATTATCATTCCTAGTCAATCATCATGGCATCATAAAGTAGAGTAAGAAATTTTACTCATCATGAATCCCTGAATCCATGATCCGACTGGGAAGGAGACTGCAGGGACTCTCAGGTCATTATTATGCGACATCCCTGCAAATTTAAGATAGCTACCTGGAATGTCAGGAGTATGCACGAGACTGGCAGAAAACACATGGCACTAAAGAAATGAAGTTTCTGAAAATAGACGAAATGCGTTGGCCTGGAACAGTCATTATAACGGTGTGGCGATTATAGTGGCACAACATATCAGAGCTTCCGTTAAATGTTTTATACCTTTTTCTGATAGAGTAATCCTGCTTCCATTAAACTCCAAACCATTTAACACCAACATAATTCAGATTTCTGCACCGACATACGCAAGTAGTGTGGAAGATTTAGAGAAACTTAACAACGACATAAATGCAGCTTCAAAGATGGGGAGAACTTCAGAAGTAACATTTCTCTTGGGTGATTTTAATGCTAAGGTTGGCGAAGAAAGATGCTAATTGATTGGTACGGTGTCGATACTGTAACGGTGCACACCCTGGTTGCTTTTAGCTCGTATATGGGCCTACGTTGTGTATTTTTACTGGTTACGGCGGGTGGTTTGACGGAGTTACAGGTGCTTCACCTAAGCGGCCGCACTAACTTTACTCAGTTCGTATAGGGGCTGCACACATTCAGTTCTTACACCAAAGAAAACAACAGCATGGCAAACGATTGTTCTTTATTAGGACCAAAGTAAAAGCACTACATTACTCTTACAATTATTGCGCTCTTTCGGAGCCTAACCGGACAACGGGCGTTCGTTGTTATCTCGCCTAGTGGCAAGAAGGGCTGTTTGCCAGACTGAGTCTGGTTACTATGGGGGCCTGGTGGTGTTTAGTGAAGTAAGGGAAAGGCAAAGAATTGATACAAACGCTGCCGTACAAACAAGGAAAAACCTTGCAATGTCCGGCTGCGCTGTACCTAGTGAAGTAAGAGGAGCATAGAATTGATACAAACGCCGCCGTACTAACAAGGAAAAACCTTACAATCTCGGGCTGAGCTATACCAACTGAAATAAGGGTTAAATAAGTTAGAAGCTGTTGCAGTAGTTCTCCGTGTTACGCCTGAACTACCACCTACACGAGACCTCGTTTTTCTCCTCTCTTCCGTCCTATGCCGAGTGTTTTATACAACTTACGAGAACTCCTCCATCCTGTGTCGCGGGGCGTCCCGCCAATGACAACGAAATCTAAATTTCGTTGCTATAGCCACGCGATGTTAATTGGTAATTTCCCTTCCAAAACCGACGACGGTTTTAATTTTTTTCTGTCGCGTTCTAAATTGCCGTTTCCCACGACCACTTGGACACGTGTTTCCCTTGGCTGAAATCGTAAATTAGTAAATTTCCAAACTAATTTAGTCGGCGGTTTGGAGGCTGTTTGTCGCTAAAATTCGCCTAAGCCCCTGGCCATAAATCTAATATAAAAAGGCGCTCAACAGCTGCAAAAGGAGTCGAATTACAAACTGGCAAAACAAACGAAGGCTTTCGTTATGTGATGTAATTTTTACTTATATCATACATAAAATACATTTATAAAATACGGATTATTATGCCCTAAAAATAAAATGTGTCCTTCCTACAAATAAGATAGCTAAAAAATAAAATGTCTGTAATTACGCGACCCTCACAATACAAAGACATTGTTTTCACCTAGCTGTTAATAAAGTTCAGAATGGTGTGATGGTAACCAATTTTTTCAGACAAGGACATGGTACTTGAAGAAGAATGTTCAAGGCACTTGTTGCTTTAGTGCTCAAAATATTGATACACTTCACGACGTGGTATTACCGGACCGTCAAAGTGGATTGAAACAATGTTATCTGAGACAATGATGATTTCATTTGAATACGTCGATTTGGATATGAGAAAAGATCTGCCAAATGTTGCTGGAAAGTCGATCAGAAGAAAATGTAGATTTACGAAGTTGTGTTACTATGATAAAACTTGGGTACAGTTCTACAACACAGAAACAAAACAGCAATAGAAGAAATAGAAGCACCCTGGTCCAAGGTCTAGGAAATTTCGCGTTCACAAATATGTTGGTAAAGTTATTGCCTCAGTTTCTTTAGGATAGCGGTGGAGCAATCATGATTGATTATGTAGATAAGAGTAAAATAAAACTGAATAATATTATTCTACATTATTGAGAACTATACGAGAAAAAGTAAAAAAGATGCAGCATGTTGGCCAAAGGTGTCTTATTTTTGTATTACAATGCGTCTATTCACAGTGTTCACATTGTCATTTATAAAATTCGCGATTACTTACGGTTCGAATCACTTGAAAACCTTCGTTTATTCTCCAAATCTGATCTATTATTTCCCTTAAATAGAAAAGGAGTTTGAAAGAACTTAAAAAAGAAGGTAATAGAAGCTGTGGAGGGCTGGCTAGCAGAGCAAGAAAATACTATATTGTGTATCTAGGACGAAAAGTGTAACATCCCAGACGACTGTGAATATTGTTGGGCGAGGCGAATGCAACACAGAAGTCTGGGAATGTCGCTTTTTGTCCAAGATACACATTTTTCCGCCGATAGATACGAGTAATTAAAAAAATTAGGAAATAGTACTCGAATATTCCCTGCCTAGGCCGGGAATATTATTCATGTACAGTTTTATTGTAAATTACTTAGCAAAGGCCGATGTAATGGAATATTTGACTTTGCTCAACAAAATTTTGTCAATAATGTGTCAGTTCAAATACGATTGGCGGAAAACAAATTTTTCTGCTTGCGTCCCTTGAACCATTCGCATGCATTTACTTACTTGTTAACCTTTGTTATAGTTTGGGGTTATTCAATAGTGACTTGGATAGGCAAAACATTGACCTTGGGCTTATTCGCTTTACTGCTGATTTGTATGGTTTAATTTAACGAAATAAGGTAGGCCATCGCACTTGATTGCGGATTCATGTCCGCGTTGCGTATCAAGCTCTGGAGCCGTGAGCTGAAAGTATGTGCGCGTTTGTTTTCATCTTTTTACTATTATAATTAGGTACTTGGTTTCGTGTATTATGGAGTATATTTTGGAGTCGCTGAAGTTTGAGTTACTAGTCTGTGCTGTTAGTTTGCGGCCGTTTTGCAGAGCCATTGTTGAGTCCCCGGTTGTTGCTGTTCGTCATTTATTGTCGGAGTCGTCAAAGACGTGCTCCGTAGATTTGCAGTTGCCGATACTTGATTGTTGCCGATAGAAGATTGATGCCGATTATTGGTGTTTGACTTCGATACCGCCTCGTATCACATCTGGGAGTATTGAAACACTAATCTGTGTTGTGCATGGTAAAAACGAACATGTACATTGATCTCTTTCGTAAGTTATAATTTACCTGTTTCAAATTTGAGTTTACTTGTGCAATTATGAAATATACTAAATTTCTGCATCATCATCATCATCTCCCGTCTTCTATCCAGTACCGGATATAGGCTTTCCTCTTGATTCTCCATTATTTTCTATTTTGAGCCTTTCCATAAGAAACCATTTGTTTGGGAAAAGAGAGTTTAAATAGACGTGAATATCAGAAGGCTATCCGCTATTGATATTTGCTCAGGAAACAGTCATTTTCGTAAAATAACCATTTGCGACATATACACTCACACAGTTGGCACAGTTGAGCTCATTTTTCTCCAATGTTATGAGTGCGCTGCTTATTTGTTTAATAACGAATTTAGTATTTCTTCTCATAGGAGGTTTGTGATCATGATATGGATCTGTACAGAAACTACTGTTCGAAAAAGAGAGTTTGTGTTTTAACCAAATCCAAAAGTTTTTAAGGTAGACTTTTTGCGATATAGTTTTGGTAGAACCGTAGAGAAATTGAAGAAAGACATCTACGAATGTACAATGTCAATCACGATTTTGTTCCCTAGTAGTGGTCTTTCCTTCTTGTTTGCTGCTACGGGTCCTATCTAGGTCATACTTTTTTTCGTTTTTTCTTTCATAGTCACTATGTTCTTCTTTCCTTGGGAATACTATGTTAGCTCTATCGTTTCTCAGGCTGTGGGCTCTCTATTAGATTTGAGTAGTCTGGTTCCATTTCACGAATCGATTCTTTCTATTATTTCTATTTTATTGTTTCAATCCATTCTCGTTTGTTTCCTTTTTTGAACTACGTACAACACGAACCAACAATCGAAGCATCGATTGAAGCAATCGCTTCTTTTATCTATAATGCAGCATCTATATCTAGAAGAATTGTTTATTTAATACGAATGATATGCGACTTTACGTCTTAAATTCAGCTTTGAAAATGCAAACAAACCATAACAGTACAAGTAATATGTATGGATCTTGGGTATGCAAAATGATGCGATTTGTACAATTGCTATCGGAACAATGCAATAATTGAAATAGATGAATCTATTCACGTAACTCCAGTTTAAGCATCTTTCGTTCATGAACGATCCACCTCCACTATCTATCGATATGTTTTCTTCTTGATTTTATTATTAACAATTCTTCCGATCTTTTCCATAATTTCTTATTGGATATGATTTCTGGTGAGCAAACTCATAGTATTTCACGTTAACATTTGTTATAAAAGTCTGTAGTTTGTGTTTAATTGTATTTGTAACTAGCCAGTCTTTTTACTGCAAAGAAACACTGATTTTACTGTGTATTAAAAAAATCCATAAAATACGAGAAACTGGTGACGATGGTATTTAAAGAAACAATGGATTGGTAAAATCGTTCTGGATTATTTTACTGAGATAACTAATAAACGCATTCCACACTGCATGTAACATGTGCATCGCCATTTTCAAATCAAGAAAATCTTGACGACTTTAGAACATGGATATAACAGTGCAGAATGAGACCTATAAAATTTTATCGTTATTTTTTATGAATTCTCAACTGTAAGTGGCCATAAAGGGTGCCACATATATCATATATTCTTGAAAGTTCTAGTTCTAGAGAGATCAACAGGGCTTGCATTTTAAAATTCGCTTCCTTTATAGTTAGACCATTACTTTTTAATTTCAATAATTTGGTTAACTGGCTTAAATAATGGAATTTGAAAATTATGCGAAAGTGTAATATTAAATACTTACAGAAGCGACACTACAACTTCACTGCAAAGTTGTTAATTTATAAACTCAAATCTGCAGCTGCTCATGCAATTTATTTAGTAATTTGCATTAACAGTCATCGTAAATACATAAATAGAATTACAACGTCTATTGTAAATATGCAAGAGGATTGAGGTACAAACAAGATGATACTAAATTCCATAAAATTGCAAATGAAATGTGCACTAATTAGTTCTATTAACTTTTCTGTGTCGTCGCATATCGATTAAAGGTAATTATATCGTCTATTAGTCAGCACACTGCTGTAGAACTGCAGTAAAGTAAATGTTACCTATAAAATGTCAATGTCATTTAATAAATTAAATTGCAATAAAACTATTGCTAATGGAAGATACTTTATTAATTGAACAACTAAATGACATCTACGTATTTACTGCTAAATATGCAACTAAACAAAAATTAATTAAAAGGAAACACATCCCCACTTGGCGATTTGCCAGTTACCTCCATCAGGTGCGTCCCCATGGGAATTCGAAGCTCACTGGCTCTGCAAGCCAGCAGAGTAGGAGGGTAGTGAGGAAATAAAATACTCACCGTGAAACAAAAACTGGCCCGGTCCTCCAGGTTGGAGGTTTAGACATTGGATTGGTTCTCCAGTACTCGCAAAGAGAAAAATTACCAAAAAGCCTAAACAAAGCCTAGGAGCTTCGGACGGATCTTTAAGAAGACGGACACAGCAAAGGAAAAGGTTAATGAAATTGGCAACGTGGAACGTACAAGGTATCTAACAAATGATCGACATCATCTTATCGGAACTGGAAGAACTAGATATAGATATTATAGCGCTGACAGAAACTAAGAAAAAAGAAAGTTGTTAAACATTATTGGAATTATAAAATCAGTGGCTGGGAAGCAATCGACGAGAACATTCTGAAAGTGAATACTAAATTACATGGACATAATATCAGTACTACTGCCTACGCCTCGTCGAATGACGAAAAATCGACACGGAACAAGAGTTCTTCGAAAAAATTTACGAAACCTTAACAGTCTAATACGTTTATGCGAAACTCATAATCTAAAAATTAATAATGTTTTTTATACACATAAAGGCATTCATCGGTATACCTGGACCCAAAATACACGTAATTTGAAAACAATTATTGACTATGTCATCAGTGAACAGAAAACTGAATTGCAACGGAATGACGTACGAATTTTGAGAGGGGTTACGTGTGGATCCGACCACCATCTTGTAAGAGCTAAAGTGGCATTCACTTTAAAAAAAATCAACAAAGATAGCGAGGTTGAGAAACCCGATAATTTAGAAACAATTGAACTTCCCAAATACAACTTAGATAGCTTTGTGAATGAAAGTACGGGAAAATTATATCAACGACGATTAGACGAGAAACTGATAAATGCACAAACCTCCACATTCACAGAAATATATGAAAACATCATTACAAGCTTACATGAATCAACCAAAGATGTGATCGGAACACAGAAAAACAAAGTAAGCAAAAAGTATAGTGGAGCGACGAAATTGAAATGTTAGTTCAACAGAGAATAGAACGGTACTAGCCCTCTGCTAATTAGGGCTAATGAATTTAATAAATTTCCTTCGGGTATCTTTCTCAGTCGGAGATAATTTGGTTCAGCCAGATATACACTTGGAAATTAGCAAGCAAACACTAGGATAATTTTAGACAGTTTAATTATAATGTTCAATATTTACAAACATAAGTATCACTCTTAAGAAATCAAATAAAATGTATTTTACAATGAATCTAATTAATTATGCTGGGCGTCCAGTTGTCAGTTCCTTACGCGCCGACAACCCGTTTTGCATCTGTGCGTGGAGGGTCCGATTGGCCGCCTTCTGCAGAAATCGACGAGACGCTACTGGCCGGGGAGACGATTTGCCCAAAGTAATTTGCAGTGGTGCCAACCTTCGCGCACGAAGGTCACGTTCGACGTTGAAAACCGCGTGTAGCTGCAAATATAGGTTAATTCGAATATGTTATGTTTTTCGCCTTACGACATCGTGCTAGCGTTGTAATTCTCGTGGATACGGTGAAGTGTTTGTGCGAGTTGCGGCCGGAGGGAAAGTTGTCGACGTTTGTCCACCTGGAGTTCCGGTTCGTGGAGGCGACTTCGACAGCTCATGGCCTCGAGGGCGCCGCAGATCTCCGGTGTTACGACAGTGAGATGTTTCGAACGGTAAGTCCAGTCCTGTAGTCAAACAGAAATTAAGTGCAATCTTAAAGGGGCCTTCAAGGTCGACTTCGTGTCGGCCTTTATTAACAATAAATTTGTCCGGTTCGGGCCGCGCAAATGTTATGTTATTCGGTGGATCTATTTAGTGTTACGAAATTGACATATGAAACGGCCTGGTTGTTAAACCCTCGTTTCGAATATGTCTTCCAGAAAATTTTGATACAATTATTTACTAACGTCCTCCAGGAGATGTTTCAAAATTTATTAGTTCAGGATATTAACAGGTATCAGTTTAATCAGCGAAACGGTTTCCTATTCGTGGGCGTCGCTTCTGAAAGCTGATTCTTCGGGGAATGAGCTCAATTAAATACTAGCTAGGAACACGGTCTCCAAGACTGGAGGCTTCGGGTTCGACTGTAGCTAAGGGAAGATACTAATGCGGGGACGGGAAAATTCTCTCTTTAAACGGTCGGACAGGATCAGGAAGGGAATGAAGGGAGGGAATGAAAGAATGTATGAATGAAGTCTGCCTCTTGGAACGGACGAGAAGCGGCTTTTATAGCTCCTCTTCGTGCTTCGTGCATCAAGCAACCACCTCGGGCATTCTAAGTGGGGGAGCAGCGCAATACGTGGAGCAGGGATCTCTCAATGACGTAGTCGGCCGCGCAGGCGAAAAATTCAAACTTGTAACGTAGAAATCGCTAGGCTGGAACGCGCGAATTGATTTTAATTCACAAAAACGCGTTTCGACTGGGCGAATCGTTACAAGAAGATGGAACTACTTGAAGTGGCTGAACACAAAAAAAAGAAAGATCAACAAGCTTATAAAAAAACCCAAGAGACAACTGAGAAGGGTAATAACCATAGAGAAAAACAGAGTATTGGACAAAAAGTGCCAGGAAATAAGTACATACGAGTTCATAGTTGGAAGAAAATACTCAGAAGTATGGAGTTTCATAAGAAATGTTAAAAACCCGGGGAAAGATAGAGCCCACAGACAAACTATTAAGCAAGAAGAATGGAATGAACACTTCAAGAAGCTGCTACACGATACAAGACCACAATACCTTAAGGAGTTTACAATACAAGGGATACACATACAAGGGGACGAAGTGCAGATTCAGATGGATACAGTGAAAAAAGCTATTATGGGCCTGAAAACCGGTAAAGCTAGTGGACCAGAAGGGGTATATATCGCAATGTTGAAAAACTGAACACAAAAACTTTTTCAAATGATAACCTACATAATCAACAAATGTTTGAACGGACATGCGGTCCCGAAACAATGGAAAGTAACATACATCTCTCCAATTTACAAGAAAGGAGATAAAAACAAGTGTAATAATTATAGGGGTTCGTTAGTAACTGGCACAATGAGTAGACTTTATGGGAAGGTATTACGAGATCTGATTCCAAATGATATTAAGGGAAACGAAGAAAAAGAACAAAGCTGTTTTTGTGCAAGGAGATCATGTAATGACAATGTCTTCTGTCTGAAACAAATAATAGAAAAAAAGGACGGCTAGAAACATAGAAACTCATTATGTTCGTAGACCTTCAAAAAGCATACGATACAGTTTCTATTTAGAAACTGTGGGAAGTATTAGAACATTCAAACATCGACCATACCTATATACATGCTCTGCAAGAACTATAAAGACTAAAAATCTCGAGTAAAGATAGGTAAATACGTCACATAAGAGTTTTTAGTTAACAAGGGTTTGAAACAGGGGTGTTGCATCTCCCCAACTTTTTTTGTTAAATATACGTAGCAGCAGCTTTAAAAAATAGAAAAGGAAGGTTCATGGCATGGGTATTTAACTTAATGATAAGTGTATGTACACCTTACAATTCGCCAACGATCAGGTTGTTAAATGATAAACATGATGCGAAAAATGATAGAAGAATACGCGGAATGGGAACTGGTACTGATTCGAGAGAAGAGATAATAGTACAAGCAAGGAAAATTATTAGATGTTTCAATAGTATATTCTGGAGTAAAGAAATAGCAAAAAGAAGAAAGTTTCATATTTCTGAAACTATGGTTAGGAGCACTCTTCTGTATGACGCTGAAACTTGGAGGATAACGGAGAAAGCAAAAGTGAAGGCAGTAGAAATGAATGCGATGAGAAGATTTTTATGTATTTCAACGACAAGTTATATTAGAAACGATGCAATAACAGAACAGATGGAGATTGAAGGAAATATAGTAACCGACACAGACAACAAACAATTGACATGGTATGGCCACGTACAGCATATGCCTGAAACAAGACTACCTAAACAACTGGACGTCGGAGAAGAGGTAGACCCAGGTTGGAGTGGCAAAAATTAATACATAATTCGATGAGCGATAGAAACTTAACACCAGCAGACCGTAAAGACAGAAGATGAAGAATAGTCGTCGGATAACGTCGTAAGACGTTGTAAACAAGCTAAAATATAAAACACATCAGACTATACCAAAAGTATCCTACTCGCTTTTAGGAAATGAGTTATAAATATTAACAGTTGCATTCGAGTTTCCATTGCTCTTAATTGCGAGAGTATGCCGATGTTGTTGTTTAAAATTATATTGTGATGTTTTCGTTGCAGGTAAAAGGGTCATAGCTGATGTTTCTTGATTTTGTGCATGAGTAGTTTAGGACAACATATTAGCAATTATTAATTATCCTGTTAAAGAAGAATATCTTATATATAAGAATAGAAGTCCTGACTCACTGACTCATCAACGCCCAGCCCAAGCTCTGGGACTTAGAAAACTGAAATTTTGCACGGAGGTCCCTTTATGATGTATACAAGGAATAAGGAAGGATATTTTGAAACTCAACCTCTAAAGGGGTAAAATGGGGGTTCTAATTGTGTATGGGAAATAGCTATTTATGCAACAAGTGCTAAAAGTTCACGTTTATGGACGAGACATGAAAATTATGAAACGAAGCCGAAGGCTTTTTAGGCCTATATGCTTTGAAGACGACTAGGTGTAAAATGTCTTCACGTTCCTAGTAATGCTGAAAGAATAAAAGGAAACACTTGGCAATGCAAATTCTATCAATTTTCAAATTAAAAGCTATTACCGCCAGGATTCGAACCCCATATCCTGCGAATTCTATCTAGACGTTTGGCAAGCCAGCAAGCCCACGGGTCACCATTGCGTTGCGGCTACCTTAAATAGCCTCATTTTCTCTCATTTACAACGTTTACCCTGTATCTGTTGTGACCCATTTTCGCCAAGGGTAAAGCCTGAGCTATGTACAAATGATTACTTCTATCTATTTATCAGTTATAGCAAAAATAAAGAAAATCTTATTTTTTAAGGTGTTCTCCCAGTACATATTTGTCCGAAACTTTCTCGGTTTCATGCCAGGTAGCCATATAATCTGCATGTAAAACAACGTCTTTCTCCATCATATAGTTGTTGTATTTACCGGTAACAGACAGACAAACAAACTGACGAAATTGGGAAAACCTGTTTTTCGTCATCTGAGCACTCTGAAACGTAAAGACATTGTTTATTAAGTATTATTAAGTAAAGTTAAAACTTGCACTAGTACAACCAAGATGGAGAAAACCGAAACTGTGACTACAGAAAGGAGCAACAAGAAACAAGATCGACAAGCTGAAAATACCAAACTTGAAGGAAACCACAAAGTTTTACCAGAAGATAAAACATTTATTTGATGTTTTGTTGTCTTGAAATAGTTTTCTGCATCATTATTTTATATTAGTTGCTCTATTAAACCTTAGTGTCTTTTGCAGCGTTGTGTTTAATTTAAATTATTCTTATGAGTGGAATTTCAGTTTACAGTCAACATTATTAAACATTATACACCAAGTGAATTAAATATATGTTTATTCATGAAAAGATGTTGAGCTCACGAGCACGTAGTGCGAGTGAGAGCATATCTTTGAGAGAATAACAATGTTTAATTCACGTGGCGTATATATGTATTTATTCAATTATGACAAAATTTTGAATCTCGCAAAAAATAAAAAAGTATTCAAATCAAGATATAAATTTGGCTATTCATCGTTGATTTGATCTACATTTTAATAATTATATATTACACACTACAAAGAGAAACAATAAATGAATGTAAACATTTGTAGAAATAATAAAAGTATGCTGTTCTTCATTGAAACTTTTTAATTCTCTAGTGAATTAAACTTTTTTGATTCACTAGTGAATTAAAACACTTTTATTTCACTTGTGAATAATAGACTGCTATGAAGGTTGTTATGGAGTTAATAATGTCACTTTAAACTATCAAAATTGAATAAAGTAATGTATCTACTTTGATTAAGTAACAAAGGATTTCCGGGATTGGACCGTGTCATGATTGAGATCGAAGAACTCAACGTTTCGCCCACTTTCGTAAGGGGCTTCACGTTAGAGGCGAAACTGGACAGTCGAGTTTCGCTTCTGACGTGGTTAACACGTTGAGTTGCCGTGCTCTTTTGCTTTTTCCTCCTGATGAAGCCCCTTACGAAAGTGGGCGAAACGTTGAGTTCTTCGATGTCAATCATGACACGGTCCAATTCCGGAAGACGTTTGTTACTTAATGACAATGGCCGTTAAAGCCTCAGAAATCATTTATCTACTTTGATGTCATAATATGGTTATTATAACACCGAAAACAGTGCTGCAATAGAGTTCATTATAGCACTGTTTTTGCATTATTATGTTCATATGAAAAACGGCCTACCTTGTTTAAGACAACTGACAGATTTCACATTTATGAAATGTCAAAATTCAAAGCTTTTTATAATTTTTTATGAAAATTAGATAAAATAGAAAAATAAAAAAGGTCATGAAAATAAGGTGTGGAGAAAGTCATAAGCACCAGACAACTCGAGGAAGAAAACGTATATGATAGAAAAGTATGGCGAATCGGATGCAGAATACGGGGATCCCTGTAAAAAACCTGTATAATAAAAATAAATAAGATAAAATAGTATATTATACTTGTTTAATAAGAGGCATTGTAGCACTCCTTTCATTGGAGAACTTCATGCTACGCTCGTCGTGCCCCAAATTTACTCATGCTACAATAGGCCCTCTTATTAAACTAGTATAATAATGATGTTTTTTCGGACTTTTTCCACTGTCTAGGGTGTATATTACACGACTTTTCGGGAGTTTTTGATCTACTCCCGTCTTCAGGTGTTCTTAGTTAGTCCTGAGAAGGACTGATATTGTACGTCTTTATAGATACACTCGTGCCTACCCCGGAATTTGAACCCAGGACCGCTAATCGCTGTGATTACTAGCCTGTCACCTTTACCACTAGGCCACCAGATCGGTTATGTATTTTAGTTATAAACTTATGTATACAGCTTACCGCTGTATGCGCAGTGGACTATTTTTCTAATTCTCTGCGCAGTAGTGGCATCCGAATGAGCTTTAGTTCTGCGCTAGGCTGGCTAATTGGTTCTACTGCCAGCGCTATATACAGTGTGTTTCACTTTACATGGAAGCACCCCTGTATTTTCTTTGTTTTTGTATGAATCGATTTGAATTTTTTACCAGTTGTACAACTCACCAAGAGGCATCTATTCATGTCTTTGAGCGCAAATGGCGTTATTAGCCTGGCCTACTCCGATCAAGAACATGGGTCCTATTGTCAATATTTTGTATCGCGTTAGAGTTACAGCAAAAAGTTATTAAGAAAAGTTGTTTAGAATCAAAAGAATACCCCAAATACCGATTTTCGTTTAATAATTCGAATTTTTAATTTTTATCCATAAATTTGTCAAAGTCTCAAATTTCAACTTTTAATTTGGTATCAAATGGTGCCATGGAGAACTAACATTTTCATTATTGCTGCAAACGTCATTAGCTTTTAATAATGGCTGAATTACGTTTAACTGTTGCTGAGAAAGTAGAAATAATTAGAATTACTTGTGATAATGCAAGATCCAATAGAGAAGTAGCTAGAATATTTAATGGAATGCATCCAGGGCGTGCACCTATTTTTCCTGGCACTTAGTTTCTTACGATGCAGGCAGCGTCAAATTTTCGATGGTGCAATAGTTATATTTAATGCCATATCTCAGGAGGATTAGCGTCATAAACCGCCAAAATCATTTCCTCTAAGGGACACTCTCGAACTATTCTTCTTGGTCTGGGCTTAAAAACATTTCCAGTTAAATTAAAAAGTTGATTCATTTCTGAAACAGTTCCAGGATAAATAGGTGCACGCCCTGAATGCATTCCATTAAATATTCTAGCTACTTCTCTAAGGATCTTGCATTTTCACCAGTAATTCTAATTATTTCTACTTTCTCAGCTACAGTTAAGCGTAATGGAGCCATTATTAAAAGCTAATGACGTTTACAACAATAATGAAAATGTTGGTTCTCCATGGCACCATTTGATACCAAATTAAAAGTTGAAATTTGGGACTTGGACAAATTTATGGATAAAAATTAAAAATTCGAATTATTAAACGAAAATCGGTATTTGGGGTATTCTTTTGATTCTAAACAACTTTTCTTAATAACTTTTTGCTGTAACTCTAACGCGATGCAAAATATTGACAATAGGACCCATGTTCTTGATCGTAGTAGGCCAGGCTAATAACCTCATTTGCGCTCAAGGACATGAATAGATGCCTCTTGGTGAGTTGTACAACTGGTAAAGAATTCAAATCCATTCATACAAAAACAAAGAAAATACAGGGGTGCTTCCATGTAAAGTGAAACACACTGTATGTAGCTTCTTTCAGCTTCCTACGGAACCTGTTTTTCTCTTTAGCTACAATTGATGCGTTATCCCATTGTATGTGGTGGTCTTCGTTCCAGACGTGTTATCTCCCCGTATGGGTTCGTTTTCGATATACCTTTGTTTGTACCGTATCGCCATTCTTCTGGACTAGTACGTCTAGGTATGGGAGTTTGCCTTCCGATTCTATTTCCATCGTGAACTTAATTGATTGGGCTTGATTATTGAGATGTTCCAGAAAGCCGTCCAGTGTCTCTTTCCCATGGGGCCATATTACGAAAGTATCATCTACGTATCGCAGTCATAGGCTTGTTCTGATATTGAGATATAGCTTGTTCTTCAAAGTTTTCAATGTAGATGTTACTGACTACTGGAGATAATGGAGACCCATGGCCACTCCGAAGTCTTGTTGGTAGGACTGCTCCTCTGCTTGGAAGTAGAGATGGGCGCGTGAGTGAGTACTCACTCACGTCACGCACGTTTCACTCTTGCTTTAAACACTCACGTTCTCGCACGCGCTAGCTCGCGTTCACTCACGTTCACTCTTGAATCATTTAATTTTATAGTCTTGTATAATAAATTACTATTATACAATGTTATGGAGCGAAAAGTGCAGTTAAAATGTTTAATGAAAGATTTCTTGGCATTTATGTACCACGCGTGGGTGTACAGAAGCGTGTCAAAAAGTATTGGTGTAGTATTTAACCAAAATTGAATAAGCACTCGACTAAGATGCTGCAACTTTACGCTTAGCTGGAGATAAGTGAATCCCATGGCCAAAAAGTTTTGAAGGAAAATAAAATTTATCCCTTTAAACCCACTTTGAAATTATAAATAACAGACCTCTTCATACAACCATCTTGTTTTTCGATGAGAAACCATTTTTAGCATTCCTGCATATTAAATATTGGAGCGACAGAAGTCTTCAGTTTAGGATTTTAAATCACCGTCAACAATCTGTAAAGTTTAACGTATGGTGTGTTATGTCTTAGCAATAATTGGCACTCGTGTTTGTAATAATAATGTTAATCAACAAACATACTGGAATATGTTGGCAATTATCCTAAGTGGCCAATCTATTCCTGGATTACTAGTGCTTACTGCATTTTTAGCAGGAAGGCTGTTCAGCACTTTATTTTTGCATTGTTGTTAACTAGCCAAATCGGACGCACTCGCACACACATTTTAATATTCAAATTCTAGATTAGATGTGTAAGCTAAGCCAACACACCGATTGCATTAATTATTCCGTAATTATAACTTTCAAAAAGTGTAATTTTTTTTAAATCTGTGCAGTCGAACTAAGAAACTCAATCAAACAATGAAAAATATTCAGTAAATGTTTTATTTGTAATATATTGCTATGGATAGAGAGCAATATGGGTATATACCCTACAATATAAATTTTTATATGAAAAAGGATAAAGTATAAAAAAGTAAGATGAATATTTAGTTCTGTATGGGAGCGACACAATAAGCATCATTTTTTGACTCTACCGATTAAAAATGAAATAAATCACAGAAATGCTTACTGAACTCTTAGAACCTGAGATTTTCAGGCTACATTATACAATTATAATGCTTCCGATCTTGGAATTTACGATTTCCGATACATTTCACTAAGTGTATTTAAATAAATTTGAGTGGTTTCATTGAACACATTGTTCGAATTAAAGTAACTAAAAGCTAGCAAACGAACGAGAGTAAGGGGGAGAGCGACAAAGTGCTATATATCCTACTTCATGGGGAACATTGCATGAAGAAACCAGACTGGAAGCTTTAAGATAGCAACCTTGACATCAATCTACTCTGGAATAAATTATTAACCTCTCCGAGGAACTTATACCTGGTGGTTGGTCATACCTCTGAACGTAGGCAATTTACATGGCTTATCACGGTTATGCATATTCCTGCTCACCATTTTTATGGAAAAAATGGTAGTGTTATTAAATTAAAGAGAATAATTTTCCGCGTCATTTAGTATTAAGAATTTATTGGATAATGTTAATTGTGCATAAAAATATTAATTTTAAAATTTCGATATTCCCAGATATAGTGAGGGGAATGTCTAAATTTTAAAATTAATATTTTTACGCGTAATTAACATTATTCAATAGGTTTTAATACTAAACGACGCGGAAAATTATTTTCTTTAATTTAGTACCACTACCATTTTTTTCCATAAAAATGGTGAGCAGGAATATGCATAACCGTGATAAGCTATGTAAATTGCCTATGTTCAAAAGTATGACCAACCACCTGGTATACTCGAAAGATTCAAAGATTCAGCTGGACGGATTCTACTGATAACGACAAACACAGAAGGGAACGGATATTGAGAACAATTAAAATAAAAGCATGGAATGTAAGTCTTACTTACAAACTTGAAGAACTGCAAGAAGAGCTTTGTGCAAAGGATATTTATTTAGCCATTATATAATAATGGCGAGGCACTAACATCCCATGAAGGAGCTTGGCCTGCAAGGCGGAACGTCAGAGCTTCCGTATCCTTGCTCTCACACCCGGCTATCGCGTGTCAAATTCATCACACATGGTGATGTGGTGAGCATCACGCATTAGACACCCGCATTATTACCCCTTGTTCTTTCGAACGCAGGTCCCCAATTATTTAAAGCAACTGGGTAGGCCGCCCGCCAGGCATCGATTCTGGGATTTGAACTCCAGACTTCCGCACCCCAGTCCAATGCTCTAACCACTGAGCTACACTGGCGAGTATAGCATGATATATAGAAGAAAATAAGAGGCCCAATTATTCCTTGAGTAACTGTAGAATAACCTTAAGAAAGCCGCATGGGAACCGGTCTAAATATCGAAACTTGTATGCAAAATTTAACTAGAAGAGGCATTATTACCAAAAACTGTCTACGGCCATTCGTGAAGGAAACAACGCCGCCAGCGGTTTTCATTTGTTTAAACAAGAGCGGTCTTAGCCTGTTCCTTGAATTTCAAATCCCGCGAAGGCGCTCAGTAAAAAGGAATAATCGAGAAACGGAAAAGCCTTGCAGTTGCTTTATCTCTAACATCAGGCGCTTTACGCGATAATCCTGAATTCCTTTGCTACATTACTTAAATATTAAGTGGTCCGAAAGAAGATGCAAATTTCTAGAATGCCTTATTGAAGCGAGGCGTTACATGTGGTAACCAACTCTTTAAATTTTCTATCTCAGGTTTGTCTTCTACTGGAAGGTAGGTAATTTCCATATATCATAATATATGTAAGTGCTATTTTGTTGCATCGTCTTTAAAATACAAGAAGTTAATTCAGGCGTAAACGCAGAAGAGCAATCCCAAACCTTAACAGCCAGACGACGAGGACGTTGCAAGTATTGCAAGAATCTAAGATTCCGTTATCACTGTAAATTCTGCAATAACTGCATTTATTTGCAACATGTGTAAACGTGGTGCCAATACTACGCCCCAACCCTATAAAGCTATGTAAATCTCAAGTAGGAACCAAATATTACGGTATAAATTTTTTTAATCTGTTACCGGAAACAATACGAACTCTCCCTGCAAAACAATTCAAAACAACTGTAAAACAGTACCTGCTAAAGAAGCCCTTCTATTCGTTTCAGGAGTTCTATACCCACAACTGTATCAATGTAAAACAATAGTAATTTTAATATGTTTCTGCACATTTCAGTTTTAATTTACTAGACTTATAGATGCACTGAAGCTATTGTAATTTATTTTTTTGTCGACTTGTGTAAAACATGTATGTTACAAACACCAATAAACACTATGACTATGACTATGACTACGTCAATAAATTTCAATATCTGACTTTGGGAATCTATATTTTATGATACGTAAACACTTTCATTGTTTTTTTTTTGCTTTTATAATCAGTATATGTTTCTAGTTTACTCTGGTAATTATTTAAGTTTTATTTTTGTGATTACTTTTGAAAAAAAACTAGTTTAAGTGCTATATGCAAAATAGTAAGGATTTTTCAATAGATATGAAGTTCCAAGGTCAGTTTTTTTTTGTTACTTTTTCATATAGAGGACCGTACAGTGTACGATTTTACCTTAAAATGACATTAAATAAAGATATTGATAATTTAACAATAAAATAATGATCTATATAAATTGTACCTCTAAGGCACAACCAGTGGCAGTGTGTAATTTTCAAACCACCCCTGGAACGGAGGGTCAACCATGCAATACCGTTCAAATAAGGAATCAGGTATGACAATTTTAATGTTGAAACTGCAACTTAACAAAGCGAAAGTATAACTTTTCCTTATCCAGAAACATTTGGGATGATGTATATACTCTGACAGAAAGAGCTCCTTTTGGAGTAGTAATTATGTTAAATGTAAAACTGAACGTACTTGTGGGTATCGGACAATATCGTATCGTTACGAACAAAGACAAGGAGAATTCACCTGAATATAGTAGGTATATATACCACAACACAAAGCAGAGAAAAACAGAAGCAGAAAACTTCTACAGTCGACCACCACAAATTATAAGCTCACGCAACAAACATGATTGTATGAAACTACCTGGAAACATACATGCTACAATCGGCAATATCCCAATAGATGATTGTGGGAGTATATGGTAAAACCTTCAAAAATGCAAATAAAAACTAATTAATAGACTTTTGCGTGTTCAATAATTTAGAAATTCATACACTTATTTTAAGCATAAGAATATCCATAACTATATATGGGAAGCATAAATCCAAAACTAAAATCTGCAGTAACTAACACCAGAGTATACAGAGCAAGCAAAATAGAAAGCCATTACTATATTTCAGTAAGTAAAATTGACATATCATATCACACACGCATTTCAATAATAAAAATAGGAACTACATGGAGCAGTTGACTCAGATAAATATAAAAGTTATCTATTAGAAGATTCCAGTGTGAGAAATCTTTACCAATGAAGAATAAAGCACTATTTAAACAACGAAACAGAACAACACAATACAGAGAAAAAGTGGGAAAAGTTAAAAAATATATATAGACGAGCAGCCGCGGAAGTTCTTGGAATTAAAAGAAAGAAAAACTAAAAATGTGGAAAGCTGTGATCAAAAATAAAACTGCATATAGAAATTTTTGGAATGGCGGGCAGCTGCACATTTAGCAATCCGAGAGCGTCGGGCTGCAATATAATATAATATACTACTCATGGTTCACAAAACGTCTGTCAATATGGAATGATTCGATGATGATGATAGTACTGGATCCGGCAGCGTGATTTATACGCTCATCTGTTATTTTATGGAAATGCAATTAAAATGAAAGATTACATATAGGATCATACACCGCGGCTGGTGTGCCTAGCAATATTGCCGCAAGTACCTGTCGTTTAAGGCGTTTTAATATTTTTTTTGTAAAAATTAGTTTATTTTTGCGAAGTAAATGAAGAGCCACCTGAAAGAGAGTGATCTGAATAACTTAAAAAAAAATAAGTTATTGCTTCTCAGTCTGCCGCGGTCTCCTGTCAGCCAGGTGCAAAATGCTTCTTTTTTGTTAATTATCATCGCTCGTTTTATACCAAATTGAAGATCCATTTTCCCTCTACACGATGGAGTATAGTTGACTGCGTAAAAATTGCCGCGACTGATGGGTGCCAGCAGCTGAATGAGCCGCTCTCGCCTGCGCGAGCGGGAGCCAGGAAGAAGGAAGGCGGATGCTACATTCTTTCCATACTTGTATTACAATATACTATTTTAGTGGAGCACTCCACATTTAGCTTTGCAAGGTCATTCAGGATAACGTGCATTTTTTAAAACTGTATCTTCGAGTGCATCCTCATCATTTTAGGAGCGTCTTTTAAATTAATTTTCTGATACCTGTAGAAATTACACCTGTGTATCAAACTGGCTCCTAGCTTTGGCGTCATAAATATGAACTGACCCTTACAACGCATTGTCTTTATTTACTTTTTAATACGATTTTAATTTTTATTATTAATTTTTTGACACATTGGGCTGCCATAAATTTGTTAAGATACTCGATGCAGTGCCTTTAATATACTATGAACATTCAATTCAAGTTATTTTAATCTATTTTTAAATTAAAAATTTGCCCTAATTTGTATTAGAATGTCACTAATTCTTATTAGAGATAGCTCCTGAAAATCAGGGGTGGATTCCTTTATCTAGTTATCTGATTTATGAAAAATTGATGTTCTTATATTCCCAATATCATTCGCATAAGTCACAAAAACTTATGTCAATCAAATTTCAAAACTGATTTGAAATTCAAATTGACAAATACCCAATCGTTACAATGGTATACAACAATATTAAATCAGTAATTAGTTCATTCATAAATAGTCTTTAAAATTGTCTGTATTTCCTTTTATAGTTATGACTTTAATAAGAAATTACCCACCTTTTACTTGGTCCGCACAAACCTCCAAATACCAATCAAACCGCTACTCTCTGCTGACTAATCGACTCTCTCCAGCGCCTTCCTGCAATGTGTGGTTCACGGACAAACAAGACGTCCTCATCGTCCCATATCAGCAACTCAACTCTTTCTTAACAGCACGCAGTCAACAGACCAAAACTTGCAGACAGCTATCTGTGCCACTGCATTCACCAACCTCCTGGAATGTGCCTCCTTTATCCTGGTGATCTTGCTCTAAAAATATCCTTTAGCACCAAACAGTTTGACGTAATCCAATTTGATTAATGTATTCTGTCAAATGAACTTTTCCAATAAAATTAACCTATTATTATTCTCCAATGATTCACTTTTGTAGAGTACTTCTGCTATCCATTAGTTTTTACCACATACTTGCAATCTTCATTAGTTTATGTCTTAACCTATTCTTGTTTATTTTAAATTTCCATTTTATTTCACATCATAGATTTTAATTACTCCCTTTTTTATTATTCTAAACATTTTTATAATAAAAACAGGATTATTTTCAATATGTTTAATTACACCAAAATCTTTTGCTATATATTTTAAGTTTGTTATTTGTAATAATCGAAACAAATTACATAACGATATCATATCTCTTTGCATACACTCTAGTCTTAATATATTTGATTTAAACCTACTAAATTTCTATTTTATTTCAATTAAGTATTTGCCATTCGCCTCAAACTGCAATTTTAAATTAGTATATTATTTTCGAATCCATCTGTTTTTCAAATAGCTATTTGCCATTCAACTATAAATTCTCTTTACATAATATCCATTCACATTCCCACCTTATACCTGAATAGATCCAAATTATTTTCAACCATTTTAATCCCTTAATCTTTTCTAAATTTGATTCTAACCCACATATAGGGGTGTAGATCATTACAGTATATATAAAAATTTGTGATTATTTTATCCAAATTATAGTAGGTGGATGTAAATATTTTTTTAAGTTACCAAGCCTATGACAACTGAAATCTGTAATCCATAATGGTGACGCCTGGGAAATTACCCTCCACGCTTTGCACTTCAGCTCAAACGTTGCATCGCCACAGGTTAGAGCAAAATTAGTACGAAAAAGAAGAAAACAGTGGAATAAACACGTGGTAAGGATGTAAAATAATAGACTAGCTAAAATCTCAAAGCGCAATAAACCAGTGGGAAAGAGAACACAGGGAAGACCACCAAAAATATGGCGAGAATCAACATATTTTTGACTTAGATTTGAAGATGACTACAACATTAAGACCAAATGAAACATAAATAATTACCAAAATTGGCGAGAAAAACGAGTTGCTGGCAAGCCTCACAAGCGTTGGATTTAGGTATGGGCGCGTGAAGTGAAAACAGTGGGGTCAAGCTGGGTCACGGGGGGTTCCGTTGTGAACGTGTGTAATATTTGAAAATCGGGCCCTGAACGTGAGTTAAAACTTCCAAGGCGTTTCACTTTAAATATTTAGTAACGAATAAAAGACTGCAGTGCTCCGTTCCCCGGCTGCCCATCCATGTGGAAAATCTAGAGCTGGAGGTCATTGTACTTCTGTGTAGCAGCCTGCAGCGACGGAGATTCGCACCTGTGATGTGTGTGAATGTTGTGCCTACAGTCAATCGCGTGTCTGCGTCTACAGGCGACCAAGTTGAATTTACTTTTAGTTCCTCGGATGTAAAAGTAAATACTTTTAAACCAAGGAACTAAAAGTATTGTATAGCAACATATACCTTTTTGTACACGTATTAGTAAGGGAAACGTCAATTCCAATGAACAACTTTTGTATTAAAAGTAATGTCTTTAAAGACGGTTGCAAGAAATGTGTTTGCGAGAAATCAGTATTTATTCCTTGTTGTAAAATATTGTAGTCCATTTTCGTGTCTACTATTCTGATTGCAACATATCACGTAAATTATTTATTTTAGAGTTTTTAGTTCTGCTGCGGGTCCTTTAGTGGTTTTACATTTGAACACTCTGTTCTATCTGAATTTAATTGTTCAAATAAAAGCTCTGGGTCAGCGTGAAACGTGCGTGAGGTGAGTGAATACTTACGCGCCCATCTCTTGTTGGAGTTGAACCGGAATATGCCCGAAGGCATAGATCCGTAACGCGTGATGATGACGATGATGACATGGAGATGATCTTCCACTTACCATGACCAATGTTACTTTTAATGTAAGTTTTATCTTTAGAGTTGAGAATACTAACTTGCAGATCTAATGTGACTATTTATTTCCATGTGGATGATTTACAATGCTGCTGGCTGCTGGCATGACTTCGTTTTCAGTTTATTGTTAGCCTTGACGAATTAAGATAATACGTATTGGCTTCATGATTGTGATTTCCCGTACTCCCTGAAAAAACTGCATCGGATCTGACAGTATCAAGAGTTGCCTTGCATGTCTTCTCTGTAAACTTTCAATGCACCAGAATTTGCCATGTTTAGAAGTTTGTATTTTTCCCATTGTTGACTAGAAATCTGGCCCACTGTCTTAACTTTACTAACACATATCTATATTTTTACGAAATCTGGAAATCAAATACATTTTGCATACAGCAAGGCAGTTGCGAAAAATTTCAGAGAAGCTAAAGCAGGAAACACCATTTATGAAAATACTGCATCTTAATGATAATCCAGCAAAAATACTTTTAGGCAGTTCAAGTGCAGGATTAAGACATGATTATTGCAGCTAGCAAGCAGTATATCTGAATTTCCGAAGTTCGAATACTTTTACTAAATTCTAAGTTTGGTAATGGTCGTTTGGTAAAAATGTCTAGTTTTACAAAAGAGTGAACTCAACAATGTCGGACTGTTATCTAAAGGTATGATTAAAACAAATTGATTAAAAGTGAAAATTATCAAACAATGCTGAAGTATTGAAATATCGATAACACATGCTGTACCATCACTAACAATCGATTAATTTAATGTACCGAAGGAAGCAGGGTTGATAGAACAGTAAATCGGTAACTATTGTTTTCTTTAAAAGTTACCCTTATTTATATTAAAGTTTGTAATATAGTTCCTTGTTCTAACAAAACAGATTTGTTTACTCCCCGGGATTTTTTGTTTAAAATAAAAAAAAATTTTTTGATTGTAAAGGCCATCTGCTTCGAACTCAGCAGTTTGTTTTTACAGTGCTTGTTATTGCATGGTATTGTAGTAGGTGAATTGTTTGATCAGTAATTTTACCATAACAATTTGTCAGTAATGTTTGTTGTGACAGTCGCAAACCAATTAAGCTACAGCAATAAAAAGTTTATTCCCTCTTCATTCCTGCACTACTCAGAGGAATTCGTTCTGCAGCGGAGTAGTTCCTCTTCACAAATTATTATTTAAATTATCCATTTTCCTTGATCATTTGTAAACGAAGTGATTGTGTCTGCGAGTTACTTGAAATTCTGAGAGCAAAGTTTTGCCAGAATTGAGAGCTCGTCGTGTAGTGCATCTCGAGTGATGTCAAAGCGAGGCCGCTTTCAAGCGACTGCTGCCGGGGCTTTTCTCCTCTAAGGGATGTGTTTATTACATTCCACTACCTGTTTTCGCGCCGTAAGTGAGTCTGGGCTTTTGATTAATTTGTTCCTCGCGAAAATCACGTTTTCTCATAATAACGCAAAGATTGTGGGTGGTAAATAAGCATGACGTTTGCTTCGGGATTAAATAAGAGCCCGTGATTAACGAGTAAACGCATTTACTTTGACTAATTTCGCATATTACGTACGCTTCGGTATCGAGTTCTCAGCTTTTTAAGTTCGTTAATATACATTTTCCATAGGAAGCTAGTGGCCATTTATATGTAGAAGGTTTATGACTCTTAACGTATTTAACACATACTCAGGAGTGATAGTTTTAATAACAGCTATTTCATAACGACAAACCTTACAAATCTCAAAAGTAGTTTAAATGAATGGACACTCGCATTTAATCAAAGGAGATCAAGACCAAGAAAGGGACGAAATACATAAGTTACGGAGAGGTGAAGGAATTAGAGGGGAAGTTTGAGATCTTTTCTGATTTCGTCCTTTGGGTTTTCTTACCCAAAGGACGAAATCAGAAAATAAGGAAAGTAGAACAAAAAAATAAGAAGTGCCTTACTAAGACTAATATGACGCTATAAATACCAATTCAAAATCAAGAAGAAGAGTAAAAATATATTGCAAATGGAAAAAATTACATATCGACATGAAGAAGAAAGAAGAACAAAAGAAAAAAAATGTTTGACGAACAGAAATGAGGAACTAAGAAATGGAGCGAAAGTCAAGAAAAATACGAAAAAAATTTTTTTATAAATAAAGCATAGAAACACAAATGACACCAAAAGTGATAGAGGGCTACTTGAATAAAGAGAAGTCAAAGTCGACATAATAGTAACAATAAGAATTCAAACGGACTGATGAATCTAAAGTCATAGTAAATAGCCCGTTCAAATAAAATTGAAGTAATGATAAGTAAAAAATGCTTAAAAGGCAGAGAGCTACATAGCAAACGATTTTTCACAAAATATTCCAGTCTGCAGGGATAAAAAAGGCCTTTGGTTCAACAAAAGGTAGAGTAGAAACGATTTTTATATATGTTGTTTAGGTCCTTAGGACCTTGGAGGAGCATCGCGCGAGCCGCCATCTTGGATTAAAGTTGCTAAAAAACTGGTGTTTTCCAAATAGCTCCGCAACGGCGAATCCAACGTCAAAACAGTCGAATGTAAAGTTAAAGAAGACAAGGTTATTGACATCTTTTGTATATTAATTTTTACTTCCTTTTACCGTAAAGGAAGTATTGGATTCACCCCAAAAATTCGAAATTGAAGTTTTCAACAGATCTTCACGTTTTAGAGTCCCTGATCCCAAAAAACATATTTTTTTTTCATTGGTCTGTGTGCCTGTCTGTGTGTCTGTCTGTGAACAGATATCTCAAAAAACGAAAAGAGGTATGGCGTTGAAACTTCATATATAAGTTTTGTGTACTATGTAGATGAGACAGCAAGCTTTTTAAAAAATCGCATAACCGGAAGTAGGTGTTTACTCTTGTGATTTTTTAGTTTTTTTCGATTTTTTCAAAAACGGCTCTAACGATTTTTTTCAAACTTTACATTTTTATTACATTTTTAATGTGCATTAACGTGAGATAGGTGATTTTTCAGTTGAATACTTCTAAGTGGGTTTCTTTTGTTTTTTTTTTCAATTTTTTTTATTAACTCCTATTTAAATAGAACACCGGTATATTATTACATTTTTGAATTCTGCTTAAGATTTTAGAGAAAATTTGTCTCTTCAACTAACGCTCTATTTTGTACCATTTTTGTAGAATTCGTAATTTTTGAAAATTTTGACAAATGCTTAAAATTAAAATTAAATATTTAACTAATTATAAGATCACTGTAAAAGGAAGTTGTGTGAGTGTATCACACCAGATTTTTGTTGTAAGGTAACTCGTATATAACGATAACAGCGGCTGAAAGTTGAACTTTCTCCAAAATATCGTTAAACTTTATTTTTGTTGGTACATTTTGCAAAAACAACTTACACTATATTGTTTGTAATATTTTTATACATCAGAATAACGTCCTATAGAGAAATACAAAGTATGATCAAAAATTATTTTCATCTAGTATAGCTATGGAATAGTCTTAATTTAATGAATGCAACTATAAGTCACTTATATTCGATGGATCTCCGTTTGATGGTGACAAAGAAATAGGTACCAAGACTGCAGAAAGACTTCACCGATCGAAAAAGCGGATGGTCTGCGAATGTTATGTCTATGAAACGACGTCTGTCCTAGTTTCCCAAGATACGATTTCTAGCAAACGAAAAGAATAAAGTACGTCTGCTATTGATGCCGAAAAAAACATTACTATATTACAGTTAAGTAGGCTGAAGATGATGCTGATGGCTGTTTGATTGTCAACAAGGCGATTTCCTTTGTGTTCACCATTTGATGCTGCTTTAGTCATTGGGAGAGGCGTCGATCTACTACATAAACCACTGACGGGGCATTAGCAACATCTACCTTCGCAAACTTTGGAGAGGCAAAATTGTTAAAAGAGTGTATTCTGCAAATAGTTTTGAATATGAGAAAGCAGGTGACAACATTCTGTTTCTCCATGCGTTTAGTGACTGCGACACAACTTCGTCCGCCTACAACCAAGGAAAAACAAAATGTTGTTTACTTGTCCAGAAAAGCACAAGACTCGATGACACTATAGGCATATTCAAACATCACGATAATAAACCAGATGATATAGTAGATGTCGAAACACGCTTTCTCGTTGCTTTGTATTGTGGCGACATGGAAGAAAATACTTTGGAGGAAGTCCGTTACCAATAAAATCAAGTGCAAGAAACACATTTAATCTTGTTTCTTTGCCACCAATAAAGGATGCTGCACGGTATCATGAATTTAGGACGTATCACCAGATCCAACGGTGGTATGGAATCGAAAAAAATGCACAAGACTGGGGCTAGAAAGCTGGCGTTTTAATAACTGGTATTTAACCCTTATTCTGCTAGGAAGAAAGTTAAATTGTATTTCTATATTGTAGTAATTAGATTATAACGCATTGTGCATTTAAAACAAAATGAATTCTATGCTCGAGATGGTGCGTCTAAAGCAGCTGGACAGTGCTGCGTGCGTCTAAAAATAAAACAAAGAAGCGGTGCTCCTAAGCAAAACAAGACGCTACGCGAAGCCTTGGGAGTGCAATTTTGGGGAAACATCCAGGAAGCGGCGACAATCCAGTGGGTTGCGAATCAGTGTAAGGAATTGTGTGCCTTTGGTACAACCCACGCCGTCACTGGAAGGCAAATCCAGGTTTTACTGACAACACAAAGAGTAAAAAAGGTCAGTGATTTAAAGCTATAGTAACCCATTGCATCGATAATTCAGCATTCAACTGAAAACCCAGTTCGGATATTACGAAATATTGCTTCATTCTTTGTAACGCAATCATACGCCCCCATAGAAGTGTCCATGCTGAATCAAGCATTCTTCCGAGTACGTGAAGACGTAAAATATCGTCTTCCTTCAAAAAGTAGTTTTTGAGTTATACCGTCAACAGGCAGACAGACAGACAGACGGAATTGAGAGAACCTGTTTTTCGTAATCTAGGGACCCTGAAACATGAAGATCTGAAGAAATCTCGGCAGGTGATTTTCTCGTGATTGCAATATTTCATTCGTCTTTTAAACCAGGGACGCAAACATTGAACCTCAAGGCCCTATATTCTCTAACTGGAAGGATATAAGGTCCGCATTTGGGTTTAATCGGTTTATTGCAACCTATGACCATCTGTGATGTAGCGACATCGCCACAATTAACTTTCGCGCCAGAAACGCGTTTCCGAACCTGCGCGTCCAGCCAGCACCAGCGGATGCAATGACCCTCTCGGCAATTCACTCGGCATCCGCGGCGAGAATGGTAGCATCTAGCATAGTAGCTGATAGTGGTGATAGCTTTGTATATATTTGTTAAAAATTATATTGCATATTAATGTTGAAATAAAGTTAGTTATTCCACGACATTCTTAATTATAACTATAATTTCATTTTCAAACTTCATAAAAGTAGCAACTTATGTGACTTGACAGACAAGGTAAATGCTTTACTTTTATGCCTAGGCATAAAATGATTACTTTTACACCCGCGGAGTATTAGTACTTCAAAACTTGATTAGCTTTCGAATTTTTGACAGTGGCCTTCTTGTTTGTTGCGAAGTGAGGTAGATGTCAGTTATCGGTAATTGTAATTTTTGAAATAAAAGTTTATTTATATGTTCAAGCGTTTGAAACTAAAATAGCATATGCTATTAGGAGTAAAAGTGAAAAAGAAACCATGTTTTTCGTCGTCTAGAGACATGAAAAGTGAGAATCTGCAGAAATCTTGAAAGCTGAGTTTTTCGCTCTATAGAAATCTGGGCGATGGCTAGAAGACTGGATAAACTCAACTTTTATACCACTACACAGAAAGAAGTCCCATAAAATTGTAAGAACTACCTCCTCATTGCTCTCATAAGCAATATTGCAAATAAGATTCTTCTCCACATTATAAATGAGAGGCTGAAAGCATTTTGGCTTGGCGATTCCCTCACAACAAGCTAGCTTTGTAAAAGGAACAAACCTACAGGAATCCATAATCGATCTAGGACAAATAATAAAAAAGGTCAGAGAATTTTACAAGGATTTCTACAGCGAAATGGGAAAAGCTACCGCTACTCTTTCAAGAAATTGGCGTGCACTTAGTAGCCTTACTAAAGGGAGTGTATACACAAGACATAAAAGTAGATGGAAAACAAGGCTGTATATTATCGCCAATACTCTTTAACACCTACATCGCCTACATAATGAGAAGAACTTTTAGTCCATGTGTAGGTCTACGAAACCAGCTTTCTGTAACCTTCGACGAGCTGTCCAAATGATTACATCTGTATTATGTACAAGCTGATCTTTTGTTTCTACCGAAGTCACATGATAATTCCCTAAAGTATTGAGAACAAAAAATAGGTCATAGTTTGTTTTTTATTTCTGCCCAATCCTGGTCTTCGGGATTTTTTTCCTGTCTCTCTAAATCGTTGAAGTACTCTGAATGGTAGAACTCATCGCTGACTTCGTCCACCTCGACAAGTGTTATATCTTTTGCACAATAAACACATAAACCTGCACCGATAAAGGCAACACATTGAAAAAAATATGAACAATTGAAACCATAGACATTTCCATCTGCGTATGCGCAATGCCAACAGAAGGCAGGTCGTAAAGGAGCATATTTTTAAATTTTATTCTTCTCTGATTATTGTTTATTAAAGAAACAAGTAAGTGCAATATTGAGTTTTTACTTTCCTCGTCTAAAAGACGAAGATAGTATTGTAATCGCGAAAACTCACCTTCTGAGATTTCTCCAGATCTTCACGTTTCAGGGTCCCTCGATGACGAAAAACAGGTTTTCTCAATTCCGTCAGTCTGTCTGTCTGTCTGTCTGTTTGTCTGTCTATTGGTGATATAACCCAAAAACTATTTGTTGGAAGAAGACAATATTTGGAACACATTATATATATATACCCGGGTGTCCACTTTCAAACTGGAACATAGGGATTTAACATTGTTTTTAACAGTTTTATGGATTCCTGCTCGCCAATTCAACCTACAGAAAATGTTTTGGTATCAATGGAAAGAGAAAATTATTGCACATCTAATGGTATCAAAAACTACATTATGTTTGTGAATTTTCATTGAATAATATTAATCAAAAGTTTTCATATTTTTTGAAACCTTGACTTGAAAGCAGTTGACAGCTATACTCAAATAATTTGTTATTTGATGACATTCAGAGTTAGTTTAGTAGTTTTTACTTTATAAAATGAACAATTACTCGAACCAAGAGAGAGTTTTTATCGTAAAACATATTACAGTGGGGTTAGTTTGCGTCGAGTGAGAGATTTGTTTCCGTAAAATTTGACAACAGTCCAATACAGCACAAGACAAATTAATTGGTCGTGAATTAAATGTGTCAAAGTCGGCGATATCTAAGACATTAAAGAAGCACAGATATCAATACAAACTACAATGTCATCAGGAAATATTTGAACCAGACGAAGAAAGTAGAAATGTATTTTATGAAGGAATGCAAGAAAGTACAATCAAGATCGTTGTTTTTTGTCATCAATATGTTTCACGGATGAATGTACTTTTACTTTAAACAATGAATCCAATGTGCAAAATACTAGATATTGGGCTCAAGAAAAACCAAGATTTAATCTGTGTACAAGAACCCAATACCCTATAAAATTAATATTTGGGCTGGGATTTATAATAACAAAATTATCGGACGGTTTGAAATTGTTGGAAATTTAAATTCGAACACTTATTTAGAACTTTTGCTTAATGAGGTAGGTCCTGCATTGAAACACATCTTTCACTCTAAGCAAACTAACCTCACTGTAATAGGTATCTTTTAACCATAAGAATGATTGTATATTAATTGTGAAATTGTTTATGTATAGCAATAATTCTAATAGTTATTTTCATAAAAACTCCCTCTTCATTCGAGTAATCATAACTTAATTTGATTATATAAAGTAAAAAACTACTGAACTAATTCTGAATGTCATCAAATAGCAAATTATTTGACAGTTTTCAAGTCAAGGCAACTCATATTTAAAAACCATGAAAATTTTTGATTAATATTATTCAATGAAAATTGACAAAAATAATTTGATTTTTGATACCATTAGATGGGCAATATTTTCTCTTTCCATTGATACCAAAACATTTTCTGTAGGTTGAATTGGAGAGCAGCAATGCATGAAACTGTTAAATACAATGCTAAATCCCTATGTTCCAGTTTGAAAGTGGACACCCGATATAATATACCTGGCAGGAAACCGAGTACATTTCAAACAAATATATACAAGGTAAACACTTTAAAAAAACTATTTAAAAAAAAAATATTTAACATAGCAATAAGTACAAGTAATAATTTGTACATAGTGCAGGCTTTATTCTTACTAAAAATGGGCCCCAATAAATACAGAATAAATGTTGTACTATACAAAAAGGAGCAACAAATTAGTGCGTTACTTAATACAGCTACAACGCAGGAATTCGAAGGGTCGGTACTCCGTAGCTCAGGGAGAAATAGCCCGTTCCCTTGCAATATTCCACAAAACGTTGAGACTGCATACGTGCCTGCCCTTCGAAGTGGACCACCGGTGACGTTTTTTTTATTTGAAAATTTATTTAATTTATTAAAAACGTGACGGTATTTTTACTCCTAACTTAATTTGGTTTTTTAAATTATTTAATGTCACAATGTCGACGAGGGAAGTTGCCTTTTACAGTTTTTTTAGTTTCTCATAGTTAATTCTATTGTAAAGCACCAACAGCTTTTATTATTAGAACAATGATGCTACAGACATTTACAAAGTAGGTGGCCTGATTTCTTTGCACCTAAGTGCACATTAAAAATAAGTCGATACGAGGTTCGGCAACAAGCAATATGACTTCTAATTTAATAACAATGAATCATTGAATTTCATTTACTGTGTTTAATAAAATATAATATAAGGAATAACAGAAAGCTTGAAAGAAGAATTTAAGTAAACGAAAATGAATATGAGCAATAAGGACTGACGTCAGCCATGGACATCTGACCTTAATGAGTGTTTTCTTTTTTGCTGGCTTAAAGTGAAATTACTTCAGGGAATACTATCTACACATAAGTGTGTTTTTTTAACATAAAACTTAGCAACCCTGGCGAAATCCGGAAAACGACACGGGCTAATATTCACACACCATAAGGAATTCATTTGGTTTCACATTCAGGGTAAAATACTACAATGATCTGACTTCGTCTAAATTCCTTTTTAAGTCTATGGATGTATCTTGGATGCGATATTAAAAAGCGTCTTTGACTTCAAAGCAATTTCGAGTAATTAGATTTATCTTTCCGTGCAGTCGAATTAAATACGTTTTTATACCCCCGAAGATGAATAGGCTCTCCTCCATATGAAGCAGGGATTATATTACACTTCCGAAAATATGGATTCGAGTGGGTTGAATCGGCATGTAAGCAGTCTGCTGGAAGGAGGCCTGGTTTGCCCCCGGAAGTGGGTCAATGCGGGTGAGGTCAAACGCGGGTCAAGGCTGCCACATGGTTGGAATTCCTTAATAAAACAAAGTTAATATTTCATTAATCGATTCAGTTTATCTCTTTCTCGCTCAAATTAACATTCCCCTAGAAAGGTTGATGATGCTGTTTAGTACTCGTTAGATTATAATGTCTAAACTCGGAAATGTCATTAAGCCGTAGAATATACCGATTGAAATACTCTGTACAAGTTAGTATTTCCTTTTAAAATGAATATAAACGGTTATTCCCAATTCTGCTTAAACTTAAATTATAGGCTGTTGAACTAGTGGTTAGCTTTGATTAGTTAAAAATGCAAGTTTGTCAGCTCAATAAAAAATGTAAAACACAATTTAGTAACAATTTAAAGAAAAATTTGAAATATTCAAGATCTTTAGTTTATAATCTTTTGTAAACTACCTTGCCTATTTCTTTCAAATTTGATGAAGGAGCTTGAGTAAATTTATCATCATTGGAAATGTATGATGCAAAGACGTGGTCTTTATTTTTGAAGGAGTAGCTTTGCTAATTATTCTCTTCTGCTAGTTCTATCAAGCCCAGCAATCAATGCAATCTTCGTCATTAAAATCTACTACCGTCATCTTCTTGAAAACACTTGATAATAAACGTTTTCTAAAATTTTTTGATACATTAACTGATAGCATTTGGCTCGCATATTAAGAAATGTGATTAAATAAGGCATTTTTGCTGATATCAACGCTTATGTTACATTTATTACATGATATTTATGTAAGCGGCTCAACGGGGTAGGGACGTGCAATACACGATGGTTCTCCAGCTATCACCGATCTAGCCTCTTGTTAAGCTATAGGCGGAATTTTACGACAACACTGGTCTGCACTTGCCACAGGTTGGTTTACGTTGCAAGGCAACGGTAGTAAAGCCCCATATCGTCCACAGTTATTTCGCGGTGTGGTTCACGTTACTCGTAAAGTCCGGTCCTGTCTCAGGACAGGAAAAATTGTGATAAAATGCCAAGGTGCCACCGTGAATTTCAACCCGTAGCTGTACGGATCTACTTCGTTCCTCGCTGAAGCAGCGGGTCTGGTACAAAATACTGGCGTAGAGGCTTAACTGCTTGTTAACTAAAGACAATCTCTTAACAATTGTCCAATCAATAACACGCATAACACGTTCCCACAATAATATGCACGCTAGCTTCCCTTCGTATATTAGTTAATAATGCACAGGAGCGTACTGGCACCATGTGTTCGAAGACAAATTGTTTAACATTTGAAAATTAACAAAACACTCTCTTACTCAATAACGACTCTCACCTCCAAGTGGCGAGCCTAGGGAATCACAGGAACCTTGGAGAAAATTCCGTATCCAACCGCAGTCGGAAAACAAATGAAAGCGAAATACCTGGCAGGGGTGGTCGCCTTTTTAAGGAAAAGGGGAAACTCGTTTAATACGAACATGGCGATTGCAAAAGTTCATGAATTTGAAGAGTGGATATATTAGTATTATGCTGCTTAGAAAACTAAAAATTCCAATAATATAGAATAGCTTCGGATAAGATGCCACTAATAAATGGCAATCGCCAAAGAAACAAAAAAAAGAGATATGAAATGAAAGATTACCTAAGTTTAGGTACTTGGTTTGACAGATAAATTTACAAGAATAATAAACAAAAATATGGAACAAAAATAGTTTTATTTAACAAGCATATAATGTAGGTTGTATTACACGAGGATGTTATAATAATCATGCAAGTATAATGCAGCCATTATATGCGAGTGAAATACAATACAGTTTTTGTAATAGTTAGATATCTAACTGCTTTGTTTATTTAAAAGTTTAACCATTTGATAATATATTTGAAATGTATCAATCGATATTTACCTTCAAAAGTTTATAAAAATATCAATTATACAAGTTGCATCAACAGAATAATTTATTTACTTGCAAAAGTGATTATTGCAATTTGTGAAATTTATAAGAGTATTAGTTTATTTGTAGCCATACGCTAAATAAATAAATAAATGTATCGTGTATCTAATAATCTATACTTAAAATTGAGCGAAGAAGCTTTCAGCTTTATTGATTTTGAAAATTTGTAACAGAACCTGGTACTTACTTAATTTGTGTGGATGAAATTGTTTGAATATATATGAACATTACAGCCTGTTACCTAGTCTTTCGTCGATACTACGTTGTACTCAGTCATCCCACTTCTTTTAACTCATTTCTGTAAATAAGGATTTCCCAGATCATTACTTTGTGTATTCTAATTCGGCGTTTCAGCCCCATGTAGTAATTCTTCTTCCACATTACATTGTTTCAGCACCTCGCTACTTGTGTGCTTTTATTGCCCATTTTTGTGCGTCTGATGTTAAATTTCTATTTCATGTAGTTTCAACACCCACATAATTAAACTGAATAGCTTTAACTTTTAATTCTATTTGCTCCATATAGGATTATTTCATGTTACCATTGCTTCTATTTTCTCCAATGAGAACCTTTGTTATACAACTTTATTACTTCCACAGCGTCATTAGCATAACTCAAGATGCTGTAATAAATTTTAAAAAAAGGAAAATAAGTTACATGCTTAATGCGCGCGGTGCCTAGCTATTAAGCGTATGTTGTTTCTTAATTGATCGTAATAATTAAGGTGTTCCAGATTTTGGCTTAAATTATAACCAGTTAATTCCCGGTCACGCATAAGCATCATGTCTTTGGACCTGTGAGCCAAGGTCCAGGAGATTTGTGAATTTAGATTAATATAAGGTTAAAAATTTTAAAATTTGTAATTTAGTTATATGCATAATTATCTATTAAGCACTTGCTCCACTAGAGTGGCATCAGATGCGATTCCATGCCGGATAGTTTACTGCTTCTCCCCACTAGCCTGCGCTCGCTATAAAAGTAAGCTAGCAAACTGAATGGGCACAGTCTTGTGTTCACATTCTTTCAGAATACATAAAGTATAACTTTATTATATTATAAAATAACATGTAATCATTTATCATTGGTGAGAAATACTGGGAGATGAATTTTTTAGTGACAATCAAGCGTCTTTGCACACCGTTTTAAAAAAATTATGATTTAAATGGCAAAAGTATAATCTCTCTTATTACCAGTAATATCTAAACTGCTGGGAAAGCTAATATTAAACCTAATAAACAAAGATTCACTAGTTGATGAATACATCTCGTGGCATCAATTTGGTTTCAGAAAATTTAACTCCACCATACAGCAATGCCATTGGATAATTTAATATTTTAAGGTGCTCACCCTGTACATGTTGGGTCCAAAATATGCGCTTTTTCGTCAAGGTTAAAAACCCTGAGCTATGTGCAAAATATTAATTTAATTGTGCCAGCCCAGCTAGAGTAAGGTAAGCACACAGTTTTTATTAATATTATGTGCTTTCCGATCTCAGTTTTTCCGAAGTAGAAACTGCTTTGACGGCCGTGCGCTGAAGTAAATCCCAGATATGTGGTTTTAAGAAACCCGAGCTTCACTGTTCCGAAAGTCTGTCGCCGCCAGTAACTGCGATTTTGTGCCCTCACGAAGCCGTCGTTGCTAGCTGTAGTGTAGAGATTCGGGTTTTGTGCGTTCATGCAACCTGTATTAATGCACTAAGTCTTTGTCTCAGTTATAGTGGTTGTGTTTTGGGCGAAACTAAACTTGTCTGCAGCAGATGTTGTTTTGTCCAGATCTTGATCTTGTATGCTCACCGGGTCTATACTTGGTATAAGATTATTTTTGTTTCTGTCTCCAGCCAAACCGTGTCGTGCACTTAATGTAATTATTATGTTAAGAAGCGCACCTATTTCCCGACGCTTTTGTGCGCTATATTCATAATCAGGAGATTTTATATATTTTTTAATTATTTAGCATTTAACGATTTTCCTATGCCCTGCATGGCTTACAAAAGCGCCTCGCCTGCATAAAAACACTGTGTTCGCCGAGGATCAACTGTAGGTTGGTTTTGGAAAGTTGGCAGACACTAAATAGACTCGGTACAAAAACTAGGTAAAATGACTATGGGTACCAGGCCATAGTGAAATAGAGGGTAACAAAGAAGCTTATGCTCTAGGGAGAAGGGGTTCTCAAGAGTCACTTATTGGCCCTGAGCAGCCTTAAAAATTATCCGTGCTGCTGCAAAAAAGGCAAGTTGAGCACTGGCTAAATAACCAATCTAGTTCCAACTTGGCTTCGATACTAAGGCGAAAAACCTTTATGGGGAAAATGTCACCTGATAACTACTCAATCTCTTGTCAACGAGCAGGAAAAATTTCAGGATCTTGACTGGCCTACTAACAGGACACGGTCACCTACAGAAGCATTTATTTACAATTGGAATCGCAAATGATGCCACCTGTAGGAAGTGTTAATTGTAGGAAGAAACCTCAATTCATGTTTTATGTCAATGTGTAGCTTTCCTAGCACTGAGACATAAACATTTTGGAGCCGGCCTGGTGGAACCCCAGGCAATAAGGGACGTTTCTAGGGGTAGGATTCTTTCTTTCGCATTGGAATTAGGCCTCTTCGTACGAGACCCATAGCAACTTAGGTGGAAAGCACAATGGACCAATAGGTCTCGGTGCAATTAACAACTAGCACCACCTGAAGAAGAAGAATTCCTAATACCAGGAGATTTTTGGTTTTTCAGATTTTTTAGCACCTATTGCAATTCTGCGATATTAGATCGTCGTCTTTATTTTTGTGTGTTTTGTTGGTATTTATAGCTTCTGGGTGAAACCATAATTGTCTGTAATATTCTAACCAAGTTCCCCACCAATGTTATTTAGGTTAGCTATATTTTTTCTGTTTTGTGCTTAATGATTTTAAAGCTCATTTTTGCTGTCTATCTATATAATTTTCTATATTATTAATTTGTTATCCTTAGATCGTTATACGTTGCAAAGTTTCTTAAGGTTTGCCGTGTTGCTTCTAGTACCTACGATTCCCGTTGTTGGTGTTTTGCCTAGCTTCGCGTTCATGTCGCCGATTACTGTAATGTTATCGTTCTAGTTAGTGTCTTGTAGAACTATTTTGTATCTTTTTTTTCTTCTCTCTTTTGGGGCATAGGCGCCTATTATAGTTAAATTACCTCTTTTTTATTTTAATGTAACTGTACCAGCATTGATGTAGTTGTGTTTTCGTATACTGTCTTTCCGTTTTAGGTCGATTATTATTTTAACACCTGGCTCTTCGTGATTGTTCTAGTCCAAACCATATCATTATATATTTTTACATATCTCTAGTACCTTGAATTTTGTTTTTTGTCTCTAATACTGTTAATTAGCTCTGGCATTTTATGATTAATTACTCTTACATTCCAAGTGACCATTTTAGGTGCGTTGTTGGCCGTCTATATTTAATCTTTTTCCTATTTCTAGCCAGTCCGTTAACGTTGTGTCCGTCCAATCCGAGGCTATTATCGACTTTTCGAGTATTTGGATTTTAGGTAGTGAGTTACCAGCCCATCGTACAACTCTCCTCCTTTATCTAGGACGTGGAACCCGGCAACGGCGGAGTTTTTATTTGATCTATGATGAAGTAGAATTACCTATGTTACACCAAGGTAAGCGCGTCATGATAAAACATAATATATAACTTTGTTATTGTAACTAAAATTGAACCAAGAGAAAAGTATATGTCTTATTCAAAAGTACTTTAAAGAAAGAGGAAAAATGTTCTGTCCGTACCCTATTGAAGGACAGATATGCCAATTGACACGAAGGCACCCTACATTCAGATAAATAAATAATTTATCATGTCGTACGCTAGAATTTACTACAGTAGTGTTCACCTGACATTCAAAATGTTTGAAATTCAAGTACTATATAATTTATAATGTATAATATCATTTCATATCAAATGTAAATCGTCGTGTTATTACATTTACTGTAATAATGAAAAAACTTGCTTCTAAAGCAATCACTGCAATAAAGATTGTTTGACGTAAACAGTAGAATAGTTGTTTGGTTACCTGTATTGAGGTTTTAATACTAAAGTAATTTTTAATCCAGCATCTAACGTGCGGTCTCAAAATTTGTAAAAATAGCTCTATTCCTTAAAAATTATTTATTTTCTCTTATACTAATAGTATGAATAGACGGTTAAATTAATATCACAAACATTTGGTAACATAATTTTTGTAATTAAATATTTAGGTTACGACTGTTACATTAACAATTGCCGTTCGTAAACGGAAGCAGGCCTCGGACTTTCTCAAGGAGAAGGCTGGGTCGAACTTACCTTGCAACTAACAGTAGACCGTAGGGGCGCCAAGCAGTTTGCGACCCGAGCACAGCTTCATAATATGAATAGTTGAACTCATAAACTACTAAATTCGCTCAAACTTCAGCAACGCACAACATAACAATAAAACCTAAAATTCTAATAGTCATATAATGAAGTAAATTGGATAATTAACATTTGAAATACGATAGTAATTACTAGCTTGATTGGCAATAAACAAATACAACACTCTTTCATTAATTAAATCACATAGGCACGCTTGCGGAGCCAATCTTATACAACAAATTCCCAGTGCAAGATATTGTAGTGAATCGTTCGGAGCACAATAGAGATCTCAATATCGCTTGCTATAACTACATATATACATATATTACGGGTTAAGATGTATACACAATACAATACAATACACTGTTACTACATATATTACAACTGTCGTCGTCTCCCCGTATCCCTTCTCCAAACCTCTCTGTCAGAGACATCATTTCTTCCAGTTCTCTTGCCGCCATTGCCTGCCTGATCCCCTTATTCCATGATTTTCGTGGTTGGCTCCTTTTCCTGGTGCCGGGGTGAGTCCAAGAAAACACGCGTTTTGGCCATCGGTTTTCGGGCATTCTCATTAGGTGACCAAACCATTTTAAGGATTTTCTTTCTATCCGATCAATGAATGTATCCCTAGCTTTCATTATATCCCGTATTTCGTCATTTCTTACTCTTTCCAGCTTGGAAATTCTCGCACTTCGCCTGAGGTAGTCCATTTCTGTTGCAAGTAGCCTTCGTTTCATTTCTGCATTGATGGTCCATGCTTGACACCCATAACATAAAACTGCTTCTACAAGTGATTCTCTCAAGCGTTTCTTGGTTTTTCGTGAGATATGCCTATCCCACCACAGAGAGTTCAGGCAGCCAATGATCTTCTTGGCATTTTCAATGCGTAGTTTAATTTCCTGTTTTCCTAACCCATTTCGACCAATAGTGGCCCCAAGATATTTAAAACTTTCCACTTGTTTGAGCTGAACATCGTCATTAACCAAAACTTCGAAATTTGCTTCCGAGTTTACGACCATGTATTCGGTTTTTGTTAAACTTATTTGTAGGCTCCATTTACTATATTCGAGATCAAAAGAATTCTGCGCCATCACCACCTGGTCGTCTGCAAAAGTAAATTTATTTTCGTCATCTATCGGAATACCCATTCCCCTACACCTCCTCTCCCATTCTTTAAGCACTACTTCAATGTAAATATTGAACAAAATGGGGGATATGCTGCATCCCTGTCGTAGTCCCTTGCTAGTGACAATTTATCTGACAAGTTGTTGCCTAGTTTAATGTATGCTTGGTTCTCTTTGTAGAATTCTTTAATGATATTCACTAGGTACTTATCGACTTTAAATGCATGCAGTGCTTCCCATAGTTTTTGTCGAGGAACCGCGTCGTATGCCTTTTCAAGGTCTATGAATGCTAAGTGTACTTCCTGGCCAACTGAGATTTATTTTTCAAGTAGTTGCTCTATGGTAAACAGATTGTCAATACAGGATCTTCCAGGCGTGAATCCGCTCTAATCATCCCCAATTTTATGTCCTATGTCCTTTCTTAACTTCGCTTGTATAATTCTGCCAAAGAGTCTACTCATTGAAGAGTTAACACTAAGTCTCCTATAACGTTTTGGGTCGTTCTTACTACTGTAGTGGCCTGTGCTCATGGCACTACATAGTAACTGGTTGGTATGGTTATGATTAGTTTTATTTATACAAATGTAAAAACACAACGCATTAAAATCATTCTCCAAACGATACGATTTATTTCTAAATATTAATGTAAGGCCATGGTATTCCATACTCATACCATTGCCCCCTTACAGTTGGTGACCCCATGACGCTGAAACGGCACTTTCAAAACTCCTTCTACCAGCCAGTCAACTGACCCCTACACTTCACAACTACAGGTTCGTGTTAAAATTTGGTTCCACTTCGGTTCAAGCCCTTCTCGGTGGTCCAGGAACACATCGTTCTGGGGCATTGCTTGTTCGCGGGCTCTACACAGTTCGACACGACTGCTTCGCCCTCCGAGCAAATGCTCCTACGAACTTTAACGTTTCCTACACTCGAAGAAGGAGCCCTCCCAGGAACACATCGTTCTGGGGCATCGCTTGTTCGCGGGCTCTACACAGTTCGACACGACCGCTTCGCTCTCTGAGCAAATGCTCCTACGAACTTTAACGTTTCCTGCACTCGAAGAAGCAACCCTGCCATTACAAAGCTTCTTCCCGTTCCTCAACACCTGGACCTCAAGCTTCGCCCTTCGACCGTCCCATTGTGATACTTTTTCGAACCATTGGCCTTCACCTCATATGTCAATGTCAAAATCCAAAATTTCGCTTAGGGGGGGGGGGGCTAATGTAGTGGCCTTATGCTCATGGCACTACATAGTAACTGGTTGGTATGGTTATGATTAGTTTTATTTATACAAATGTAAAAACACAACGCATTAAAATCATTCTCCAAACGATACGTTTTATTTCTAAATATTAATGGCCATGGTATTCTATACTCATACCATTGCCCCCTTACACTACCTTTCTTAAAAATCGACGCTACATGTGAGATCTTCCATTCTTTTGGTATTTTGTTATCACTGCATATGTTCTTAATAAGGTTTGTTAACCGTTTAATGAGAGCAGGACCACCACATTTTAATAGCTCTGCTGGTACGTATATTTCCTGGGCCAGGGGATCTTCCATTTTCATAAAATTGAGTGCTTCTTTAACGTCCTTCATTGATATTATAATCTCAGTCCCAGTGTGCTCTGTAACCTCTTGTTGCTATAACTCTGCGAGGCAAAAAACGCATCGCTTTTACAAGCCGTTGCATTAATACAACGGGGAAAGACTTACAGATCAAACGAAGTACTAGCTCGACAATTTCAACTAATAGCATGTATCGTATATCGACTAAAGAATAACTTAACTCAGCATCCGGGATAGATTACTTGAAACACACACAAAATATCCTACACTAGCTGGTGAGGCCAGCAACACAATTTATTTTAACAGCCTATGTGACTAACCCTGAATGTGGGGTAATTAGCTTCTTCGGACTCCTCCAACGAAGATAGATTGTTGGGGACGGGATGCCACTCTGGTCGAACGGGCCTTCTAAGGTCACTTCGTAAACCACAACTTCCGCCAACGTGATTGGAGGTGTGCCTGGAGCTTACAAACCACAGCACACCGGAGAGAAGCCGCTTCACAGCTACGATCGTTGAGTAACGAGGAATCCCCAAACGAAGAGTGGGTTTCTGCCCGTACTTACAAGCATGTGGCCCGTTCTTAAAAAGGCTGCATAGAGCAGAAATTAGAAATATAATTCATACTGAAATGGCTCGCTTACCAGAATCTTTCCTACCTTTCAAATCTCAGAAACTGTGCAACCACAAAGCATGTGCTTCTATAGGTTATAATTTCTCAAATTTAATAAACAGCACAAACCATCTCGAGGCTTGAAATAAATATGCGAACATATACCCAAGCACTCGAGGAATCCAATACAACCACCAACGACAGGTTACTGCTTCATAACGCTTGGATGATTGAGGTAGAAGAAAAATTTACTTTTAACACCTCATATTCTGGTTGCGACGCAAAGGAAGAGGAGGTGCACCAATTACCTGGCGCCATATAATGGTCACATTTAGCACCGGCTACCACATAAACAAGAACTAAATCTATAGGGACAAGTTCCTATAGATTTAGTTGGCCTTGCACACCAACTAATGAAGTAAACAAGCAGATGAACAAGTTGCCTAACTCTTCAAGCAAAATCTGCTCACTAATTCGAGCTTGCCTAAAGCTCATGAAATGTAAAATGCAGGGAATTAAATTGGTATCAAGATGTGACTACGATGTAAGAGATAAACGTGATTCGACTCCATACGAATTTTGAAGATTGTGGTGGCTAATTTTTCCCTAGTTACAGTGCTAGCAAACAAGTGGCGCACGAGTAAAGGAATAAAACGTCAATCTGACGTATTTTAACATTTAATTAATGTTTTTCAAATTTTATTAAAAATAGGAGAGCCGTGATGCGTTGTAACTTATTATACTGGTTTAAAATTGTGTATTGGCGAAAAAGTATTTGTTTTTAGTGCCGTCAAATACAAGAATTCAAAGAAAGCGGCAAAAAAGGTTTTTTTTTAACCTCGAAACCCCTATATGGACTAAAAGAAAGTAACTCAACCTTAAGTTGAAAAAATACTACTGGTTTTTAGGCTGCAACTCTAAACTTTCCCTTACCATCAAGTTGCTTGTCTATAAAACTGCTGAAACTAATATGGAGCTACGACATTCAGTTGTGGAGTACCGCATCTATGAAATCTTGAAACGATTCCAATCTAGCATACTTCAAATAATACCCATTGCATTATACTATGTACCTAACAAAGAAATGAAGATGTGAAAGTAATATCAGTGGAAGAAGAGGCAGTTTAGTGCAGTGCAAAATATCTTCAGAGATTAAAAATTCATCCATTCCGCATTAAATATGAAAATGGGACTATTCGTCGCCGCCAATTCGCCAGCCGGTTTGCCGTCGGGCCGTTTCGCCGCCGACCAGTTCGCCGCTAGTGGTAAATAAAAGACCTTTATATGTGTAATAAAAGTAGGATATTTTAATTATAGTGAAAACAACAACAGTAAAATAAATCAAATAAACAAAGAAACTAAGAAAATATAATCATTAATTATAATCACTGAAATCTTATATCTGTCGTTAAAACATCTCACCAACGTTAAAATCCTTTCGTCAACCTGTAAGTACTTCTTCAATTTTTGAGGAGGTTTATGCTCTGCCACTATTTGTTCCAAAAAGATGTTTGGTCCTCTCTGCATTGTCTTCAAGGATTCTATAAACCTTCATACTGTGGGGTGGTCCATTCCCAATTCATTTTGTAACCGTCTATTGACAGTTTCCGCATGTTGTAGATGTTCCATATAACAATGAAATACCATGCAATGTGTGAATGTATGATAAAATTATTTGATCAAATACGCGATTCATTTAATGTTCACTTCTATCGTACCTACCTAATTATGTAGAGACAACGATGTCGCACGCTTTAATTTACGCGTATATTTGAAATCTAGGCGGCGGCGTGCGGTCGTAGAAAAAGTATAGTGTAACACATATGTGAAAGCACATTTTACACTTGTGGGGCTTTATGACACTCGCCTGCGGCTCGTGGTCACCAAACTCCCCCACTCGTGTGAAAAGTGCTATTTTCAACACTACTTGTACAATATACTATTATTGCATTATGTAAAATATTACATTTTTACACACAAGTGACACTAAATGTCAAAACATAACCGAGCTGAACATAACTCGTTCCTATGTACTAAAGCACAATAAGTAACTCCAGTTGATGTTATGCGTTACCAATGCTGCACACGACGTCGTCAAACCAAATGGGACTACTTTAAAATAAAAAAATTTCCCCTCTATACAAAAGCCTGTGTACTTCCTCGAGTCTTCGTGTAATGGAATAAGCCAAAATGAGTTTTTGAGATCCAATTTTGTCAACAATTTCTTATCCCATATTTAACTTAATAAGGCATTAGTTGTCTGCAGACTCTCATATTGGGGTTTGGTAATTTGACTTATTCTAGGTGCGTCTAAACATAACCTAAGACTACCATCGTTCTTCTTTACCACCATCATCGGATTAACGAAGTTCGTTTTCAAATGCTCTATTACATTGTCATCTAGCATCTTTTGCAATTCATGTTTCACTTTCTCGCGCTGAGCAAACGGAATTGGATATGTTTTACTCTGGAAGCTATCGTTTCGTGTACAACAAGTTTATGACAATATTTCGTTACTGGTCCTGTTTCCTGATTTATTATTTCCATATTCTTTGCTATTATTTCCATAATTCTGATTTTATATTGTAAGTAATCACTCCCTATCTGTTCATCATCCAGCATTCCTGTATATTTCTACAGCTTCCCATATTAATTATCTCGTCTCCTGCACTTTTGGCTAGGCAACAATTCTTATCGTTCCTTGCTTTTATTTTAGCTAAGCAACAGCTTTCACGCTCTTGGTCGCCACACTCGGGATCCAACCAAGGGCTCTATCACATTCTTTATGTGAATGCTCCTTTGCATCCCATCAATTGTAATTCCTATTTGCTGAATAATATCGACACAATATCACAAATTGTACATCTAAAGCAGATACTATGTAAAATCGGACATCATACTCTCTTTTATTTATATATCTTTATTGCTAATACTTTACTTGTCGTAGAGAACTTCTTTCTTGTTGCAGACAATAATAGTAGTTTATTTATCTAGAACGAAAGTGGCATTTTAAAGACGAGAAAGTTGTTTACGTGTGTTGCGAGGACCTTTAAAACACTTTTCGTTCGTGGTGAATACAACGGTTTATTTCATACTGCAAGTTTAATGAATTTTAAATAAAAAGTTGTAAATCATTTCAAATTTCATGTCAACAACTGACGTATAATTTTAAAGTACTTGAACTTTAAAATTTTACTTTAAAGTACTAGGACTTTAATGGTTCATTTTTTGTACAATAAATAAGTTTTAAAGTACTTGAACTTTAAAATTTTACTTTAAAGTACTAGGATTTTAAAGTTCCATTTTTTGTACCATAAATAATCCGAAAAATGTCATTTTTGACATCAGTATGAAATAAATCGATTTTATTCACTTTAATTATATTACCTTGTAAAACATTGAGATGATTAACTAAGACTTCTTCTTGTACTACTGAAACCATTGCTTCACTATCAATTAGCGCACAACATTCTTGACCTAAAAATTGCAATTTAATAAACTGTAAACATGAGCTTAAAATGTTATCTTCTCGTTTTCCTAATAAATATTCCCCCGTTTTATCGTAGGCGATGGCAAAGTTAGCGATCTGGGTATTTACATAATTGAGATTTTTTTAATCTCTCGAGGGCTTCCCTTGCACCTCTGCTATTTCAATTCGGTTTAAATCGTTCGTATTCCAATCTCTTCCCTCAACAAACATTGTGTTAACATAAGGTCGACTTTGTTGCTAGTGTCCATCGACGTGGCCAGACCACTTCATGATCACTAAACTCTATTCACTATAGTCCCAGAGATTGTCAATGTCGAAATCCAATTAAAAACAATCCTTTATATCATGGTTAATACTTTTAAGTCAAGCCATGGGTAACTAGAAATAATTAATTAAGTTACTAATATCAAAACTATAAACTATAGGTTATATTTCGAACTGACTAAGCAAAAATAAATAAAAGTTGTCTGGTAACAAAAACACAAATTTAAAAAAATATGCTTTTGCGTTGTCCAATCTAGTAGTAACAAAAAATCAATAGAAATTCAACAGTGCTACCATAAAAACGTCATTTTTGACAATCCAGGACTATAGTGAATATAGTTTATGCAAAGAAATATTTAGTTACTTCTAAGTTGTTCTCAAAGAGGTTGGTAGAGCCTGTTTATTTGGTTATGGAAAAAAACAAAATCTTTCAATTCTGGAAATTGTAAATTGTCAGTGTCAAATAATTCATTAGCGTCGCAAACGGCTGCTATTTTATCATCTATTGCCCTAAAAAAACTGATATGCTGCATAATATTTAAATGTGACAATTTAGAATTGTGCTATTGTTGTAAGAATCGGAATATATGATACAGAGATTACATCAGTGCTACGATGAATGGTTTAAATACCCCTTAAATACTCGCATAGTACAATGTAAGAAGATAGTGGGATGCTTGAAATCAATTTGTTGAGACAATACTATCTCTAACAAAAAAAAGAAGAGGTGAAGTAATGGTAGAGTCGGTGCTATGTTATGGGAGTGAGGTATGGACTGTAACAGCGGAAATAAAACGAAGACTAAACACAGTTCAAATGGACTATCTACGAAAAAGCGGAAAAGTATCCAAACGAGATAGAGTAGCGAACGAGGAAATAAGACGCAGAATGGAGGCACCAGAATCAGTTGTGGACTCTATTGAACGGAAAGCGTTAAAATGGTTTGGTCATCTGATGAAAATGGAGACGACATGGCCTATGAAGATCTTTAAATGGTCGCCGCCGGGTAAAAAAAGAGGTAGACCACGCAAATCATGGAATGAAACGTATTCGGAGAGTCATGGAGGAGAGGAAGCTGGAAGAAGATCAAGCACAGGGCAGGGAGGTTTGGCGACAGGAAACAAAAAGACAGCATTTGGCTGTATTGTAAATACCATAACTGAAATCGGCTGTAAACTTCGTTAAACGAACGAACGCCAATGAAAAATGTCAATGTCAAAACATAACACTGCTCGTGTAGCTAACATCAAATAGTTGAAATAGCTAGCGCCAAAATTATGACTACTCAAAAACGTTCGATTATTTCTAAAGGCACTGTATATCTCTAGGCTCAAATTTGCATAAAAATGGCGGCCAACAATCGTATGGCCACACTGTCTTGTATATAGTCACAGTAGTGTACCCTTCTACACTTTCACCATCTAGCGAAATATTTGTGAACTAGGACAAACTGTTGCCAGGTTGAAAGTCGAGTCGATCCACCTAAATCTCTTACACCGTAGATGTGACCTAGGCCTCTACCATTAATTATGTTTCTTAGAGCAAGCGCTTGGAACTATTTTGTTATTTATATTAATTTATCTGAGCTGCATTTTATTCCATTTAAGAGAGTTAGCAGATATTCATGTTAATCTTCAATGGATCTCATCAGAATTCGGTATGAATTGTTGCTTTATAGTGGTAAATTACTTTCTTTTTTCATGTTTGACATATTATACAGTGTATTTATATACTGCGCAATGTGGGTCTTGCGATTTCCATGATGACTTGATTGCTACCTTTTGGTATCTAATGTGTAAATTCGCTTTTTAATGAAACAGTTGAACCTTAATTTCATTGCAAAATAAGCATCAGAAATAACAACAGGGGATACAACATGTAATAACTTACATATTTGCTGTAAATTGAAGTTTTTATGCAATATGATCAATAGAATTCCTTCCTCCGTACAATACATTAATTGTTTACCTACTGAGCAACGTTTCTGTATTGAATTTCACTTCAGCCTCATGGAGACGGCAAGACCACATTGCGCCTTAAAATGAATTCACTGTATATATATTTTCCGAGCACAATTAAATTATATCACATCGAATATTAGTTACAATTGGTACACCTGAGTCAGATATTCTTTATTATTATAAGCGGAAGATAGTCTACTATTGTTGTAAATCTTGAACTAAATAACTTTATAATAAAGCTTTTTAAACCTCGTTCCGGTGCTACAAAATAGTTTGCCAGTAAAACATATTTTTGAATATGTGTTATACAATGATTCTGGATATGCCAACAGAATGCAAAATTGAGTTCAGACCCCACAAAAGACGCTCTATATAATGTAAAATTTTAACCTGCTATTGCTATAAGTAGAAAGTTATGAAGGTTTCTGCTGTGTTTACCATTAATTTGCTGAATTTGTGGACGCTCGGGACTCGGGTAAAATACTGATTTTACAATTCTTTTTATAGCTAACATAGCGGAAAACTGCTTTTGGTACGATAATAAAGAATTCTGTTTGCGGTCTGTGAATTAAATTACAGATTTGCATGAACCTTTTTAGAAAATTTTACTGCGCGTGCAACGTTTTGTTGAAATTATCCTTTTACAGGACTCACGAAAATGAAATCAAGCTTGGCTTTGAAATATTTGTTTTATGAATATGTTGGTGAGACTGTACGCCTATGTCAAATTCGAGGTTATCAGGTTAGGTTTTCCGTCAGTCTGTGTCAAAACTGACGCAAAACCTAACCCGTTAACCTCGAATTTATTATTATTGTTAAAACAAATATTTCAAAGCCAAGCTTGATTTCATTTTCATTTGCTCACATGTTATGTTACAATGTTTGGATGTTAAATAGCTCACGTATTATTATATTATAAGTAGCCTACAGTGTTTCCTTAGCTATAATCGTTAATTGAAATTCAGGCATTGGCAGGATGCAATCGAAAAGGTGAAAGTAGCTCAACTACAGAAATGCGCGCTGCTGCCTGACAAGGGTGCATCACAATCACCTGAAATAAAATTACTGAGATTGCAGCAATTCTTACTTCTAGTTCTAGCGGTAAGTTACAAGGGTAATGGTTGCTTTCTTATAAAAAGATCAGAGAAACCATAATCTGGCAAATTTGAGATCCTTTTTAAACATAATTTGAAATTATTAGACATTTATCTACAATATAATTAATTACATGATACCTATTTAGGCTTTATAGAAGTATATTTATGCATTATGTGCATTATTGTTACAGCTATTCATGCTGGAAGCAGTCGGAGTATTTTAATTTTGCTGCTGATGCAACTAAGCACTAATACATTAATTAGCCCAGGTATATTAGACAAATTTTAAGGGAAACCTCAAAAAAGTCTTGATTTTTGGCTCAAATGTTTCTCAGTACCCTAGCAGCAACCTTGTTTCTGGGGTGCCGGCGTCGTAGCTTTTTTTGAAGCAAGAAGTAGAAGAATCGCGATAAAGTATTTTATCCGTTCATATTACAGCAAAATGTTGTTAGGCAAAGTTGTTGAGAATGATTTTTCCAAGCCGTTTAGATAGCGCATAGTAGACTCAAGAAAAGATTGACAGTGGTCATTCTATCCCGTAGGGTTACATATTTTATTTACTAACATGATATTGTTCATTTTCGTCATAGATACAAAATATGAAAAGCTACTTATAAATTCCTAGATTTTTTAAATTGTAATGAAATGACCTTTCTCGGCCTAGTGCCCTCGACGTCTCAACGTTTGTATCGTGAACTAATTGTAATATAACACCCTTGTACCATAAATGACTATTATGGGTGAAACCATTGTTTTGTGTTATAATTTTCTTTAAAAATGAGCTTCCCAGGTTGTTCTTCCAAAGAACAAACTTTAGATGTGGTCTTTGATACTGAGGAAGGAGCAGAAAACGTGATATCAGGACATTTGATTGCAGCAAAATCTGAAGCCGAATTTAAACTGGCCTTTAAAACTTATGAGCAGTGTTGCAATTCGAAAAATGATATCATTAATGAATGCATTACTTGTATATTTCGAAGAGCTAAGTAACAGCCAGAAGCTCTAATCCCTTTGGTGCTACTACTCGATGCTGAAGATGGAACTATCAATTATGAAGCGCATTGATATACAAAAATATGTCAATCCAGTTGCAGTTCCACTAGCACGAGCGCACAACTGAAAAAGGCCAGTGTTAACGAAAGTGTTAATTTATATAGTTGTTCAAATTGTGTTGTTAATATTGATAAATATTGTAATGGTCTTTAGTGTAAGGCTTTAATATCAGATTAATAAGGTTAAACGAATACAGTATTAAAATTACAAAGATGAATTTAAGTATGAAAAAGATCAAAATTATTAAAATGTATTTGGTAAAGAAAAAAAAATAGAATTTAAAATTCAATTGAATGACCTATATAAGAAACAGTAAAATTCTAACATAATTTAATTATTATCTGAAATGAGGTGGAGGATTAATGGCAAATACTTATTCGAGAAATACCATTCAACATAGTGGGTGTTAGATAAATATGATAACGTTTCTATAGTGTATTGGACTATAAAATATATGCTAAAAAATCACTAAGGAGATATTTTTTATTAATCAGTATGTAAAAATAATTTGGTACAACATGTAATACATTTGTAAGCGGTTAAAATTACGAAAATAAACCCTTTATAAAAGTTTAAAATCCGTTTAGTATATAAAAGGATTGTGCATTAACTAAAATTGAGGTGGTGAAAATAAAAAAGGAAATGTTAAAAGATTAAAAGGTGTGCAGACGATATGGATGAAGAAAATTGATGTGGTGAGAATACCTAAGTAATACAGTTATAATCTACAGAAGCAAATTTCTGGAATGGGATAACGATCTGAGTTTATTGTCAAATTATATTACATCATATGAATTGGATAACAAGGAATGGTTTTACTGGAAGTGGTTTACATCGAGATTGTTGCAGAGTAAGCGTTTTATGGGGTGGATAGAAGGTTTTCATCTAATGTAGTTCTAATTCGACAAGCTTCTTAAGTGACATCTTGTAACTTGTATCTAGTCAAGGTTCGTGATACTAGGTAGTCGGTTGCTTGAGGATTTTGGTAGAAAGACATGGAAGGCGTTTGCTGCTGACAGTACTACTGGAGAAAGTTGGTACGTGCCTTGTCGTGTTTTGGCCAGGAAGTCTTTGTGGATCCAGGTGTTTTGGCGGAGTTCGTACTAGGATTTGTTTGGAAGTTGGGAGATTTTTGTGAGATTGCTGGATGCGTTTGGCTTGATAAAGGAGAATATCGAGATCCATGAACAGATGACAGACTACAGGTATTTAAATAAAAAACTGAAAGAAAAAGATAGAAATAGTGAAGTGAGGTAATTTTAAAGAGGAAGTACTTACTATTTGATATTTGTTGAATGACAAGTAATGTAACGAGAAAGTATTTCTAATTGATTTTGCACTTGCATAATTCAAAGTGACAGATGACATCAGACGTACAAGTTCTCATGAAAACAAAGATAAATTTCAGGAATAGAAGCAGTCTAGATAATGAGCGAATCCCACCTGTGTTTCAGTTGAGAGTAAAAATGTTTCTACCGGAGTTAGCGATTTAATAATATTGATAATCCATAATTATAAAAGGGCAAATAAGTTACTAAAAATTCAATTTAAAAAGAGAATTGATTGAAAGTAAACTAAAGTATAGTAGAAGTCAGATTTAATAGCTAAAATATAGTGGTTATTGTTATAGCATAAAATCATTTTAATATATAAAGACCATTATAACATAGTCAATTATAACATAATAGGCGCCACGACGTGGTGCCAACACAATATATAATAAATAATTATCTTTATTTACTAGCAACATCATATTGTTCACTTTCATCATAGATACAAAATGTAAAAAGCTACTCATAACTCCCAAGGGTTTTTTCAAATGATTGCTTCGTCAATCTCTTGGTAACCATGCAACTACAAACAACGTCGTAGCAACCATACATCTAGGCAATCCTTGATGTTACTTACAGATTCTTATTTTAAATATGACATATCACACGTATTAAATTTTGAAATTTTAGACTACTTTTACTAATATGCTAGTAAATAAAATATTGTATGCATCACTGGAGATATTCATGTTTTTACCTTCGGCAATACATGTCAACCTCAGGGAAAAAACACATTCGTATCACCCTTAATGCATAAATATATTCGCAGCGTAAGGAGCAAGCGCTGGTGATATCAAGTGTTGCAGTTAAAATAAGCGAAGGCCCGGAGGCCGTCGCACACAGCTGTATTTATTAAGCAATTCCAAGCAGATAAGTTATCTTATATTTTATCTAATACTCAACGCTATTTTATTGTTTAGCCGATATGGCATTCTCACAAAACTTTACAAATATGCAATTATCACAACAACAAATCCCACCTAATTATGAAAACAATTCCAATTGCAAATACCCCAAAAGTAGGAGCATTCACACAAGCAATGCAACCAATAAACATGCAAAATGCCATGTATTACAGTCAACTCTGGCCAAATCAACAACACTAACAATACCAACAACAGCAGCATGTAATATCAAATACTCAATTTCCACCATTGACATTAAATAAGCAATACGAGTGGCAAATAGTGAATCACATTACCAAAAAAAGAATACACAGTCCAGATGAGACAGGGGATACAGGAACAACAAGTTATTGGCTGAGTAATCCCACCCCCAACCAAAATCGATACGAAAAGTTGACAACGGATGAAGAAATGGGACAAGAAAAAGAGACAACTAACAACAATGAACACGAACAAAAACCACCCCCAATATTTGTATCAAGAGTGACAACTATCTAACCGCTTACATTATTGCTTGAAACCATAGTAAAAGACTGCTACACAATAAAGTCAATAGCAACGACCAGGTAAAAATCCAACCAAAAACTAAAGAGAACTTCAGTGCAATAATAAAAACGTTAACGGAACGGAAAACGGAGTTTCATACATTTAAACCCAAACAAGACAGACATTTTCGAGTTGTGCTTAAAAATGTTCATCCATCCTTTGACATTGAATCACTAAAAAAGGACATAAAGTGGTAAATACGTGGAATATCAAGCATCGCGTTTCAAAAGAACCCCTACCTATGTTCTTTATTAATCTTCAAACTAAATAAAATACTAAAGAAATATACAATGTCAAACAACTCCAAAACTGTGTAGTGCAATTTGAAGCACCGCATGTTAAAAGAGAGATTCCACAGTGTGCGAGTGTCAGAGGTATGGGCACACACAGAATTACTGTTCCCTACCCCATAGACGCCTGAAATGCACACAATACCATGCAACAAAAGACTGCCCAAGGAAAGATAAAGACAACGAAGTAAAGTGCGTGAACTGCAATGGCAATCACCCTGCTAATTATAGGGGTGTTGTGTACACAAGCAACTTTAACAGAAGCTGTAGCCAGCTCTGCGCCCAAAGGTTAATAAAATCCCAATAAGAATGGTTCAACCTGGGTTAATGTACTCTCAACAAGCAGCAAAAAATTCCCAGAATGCACAGTACACTAACACAACTCAAGGTGCTCCGGAGAATATATCTCAACACAGAAAGGAATTCTCTGAACTAGAAATCATGATGCAGAAATTAACGGGCCAGATGACTACACTATTAAACCTATTAACCACCGTCATCACTAAACTGGTTTAATGGCAGAACTACCCAAACTGGCTATATGGAATGCCAACGGCGTGTGCACAAGAAATTTCTTACTTTCTTCAGATAAAGAAAATTGATGTTATGCTAATATCAGAAGCACATATTACTAATAAAACTCATCTTAAACTATTAAATTATAGCATTTATTGTACAACGCACCCCAGCGGAAAAGCTCATGAGGAACAGCTGTCATTATTAGGCAAAATATCAAACACCATGAATTAGAAAAGTACCAGTAATATTATCTACAAGCTACAAACATTGCTATACAGGACCACATAGAATCACTAGTTATATCAGCAGTATACTGTCCACCCAAACATAACAACAAAAAACAACATTATGAACACTACTTTAAAACGTTGGGGAACAGATTCATTGCCGGTGGCGACTTTAATGCTAAAAGCAAGGGGATCAAGATTTACCACAACAAAAAAATTATAACTTAAATTGTCTAGCAACGGGTGAACCTACATACTGGCCAACAGATCTTCGGAAGATACCTGATGCCATTGACTTCGCAATTACAAAAGGAATAAATGTTAAACAGTGCAAGATCGAAACGTCCCTAGATCTGTCTTCGGGCCACTCTGCTGTTTTGATAACCGTGTACACAAAGATACAACACAAACAAAAGCAACCAACGCTATACTCCAGGCATACTGACTGGGATGCATTTAGAACGCATTTGGATGAATCCATCACTTTGAATGTGCCTCTAAAATCTAAAGAAGATGTAGACCATGCAGTTTATGAATTAACAAAAATCATACAAGAAGCCGCCTGGAAGGTAACTCCTGATGTTCATACAGCGCAAATTCCAGAAGTTTGCCCGGTAATAGTTAAAGAAAAAATAGCGGAGAAACGCAAACTACGTAAGAGATGGCAAATCACGCGAATGGCGGCGGACAAAACAAAGTTTAGTAAGGCAGCACAAGATCTCAAACACTTACTGTTCGACATTAAAAATCAATCGGTACAAGAGTATTTCAGCAATCTCACCGCTACAGAAGGTACTGAATATCCATTGTGGAAAGCCACTCGAAAATTAAAACGACCACAACAAACGTCACCACCTGTGAAAGATGAAAAGGGGCAATGGGCTAGAAACGACAAGGAAAAAGCCACTGCTTTTGCTAAACATCTAGAAAACGCGTTTAAACAGTTTCCTTCACATCTAAGTGCAGACGAAGAAAGTGAAATTTATAATTTTCTCGAGGCACCGTTCCAACTAGAAATGCCTATTAAACATGTCACACAGCTAGAACTAGAGCAAACTATAAAAAGCCATTGTAACCCAAACAAATCACCAGGTTAGGACCTAATTACAGAAAAAGTACTTCAAGAACTCCCGACTAAAGGTCTCAAAGCTATAACCTTTATATTTAATGAAATTCTCGGCTTAAAATACTTCCCTAGCAAATAGAAAGTGGCGCAGGTAGTCATGATCCCGAAGCCGGGAAAAAACACAAACCATGTAGAATCGTACAGACCGATAAGTCTACTAAAACGACTGAGGCCAATACTAGATGAAAGAAAACTTGTACCCGATCACCAGTTCGGATTTAGGACCCAACACAGCACGACGGAGCAGATACATAGGATTGTTAATACTATCAACGATGCTCTGGAATCTAAAAAGTATTGTTCATCTGTTTTCCTAGACGTCAAGCAGGCGTTTGATAAAGTATGGCACGAGGGCCTATGCTACAAACTTAAAAAAAGGTTGCCACATCAGTTCTACGAAATAATTAAATCCTATCTAGTAAGCAGATGGTTCCTGGTCAAAAAGGGTAGTACAACCTCCAACTTGCACCCTATTACTTCTGGAGTGCCCCAAGGGAGTGCATTGGGTCCAATTTTGTATACGCTCTACACAGCTGATATTCCCACAACCAATCTATCAACTACTGCCACCTTTGCGGATGATACAGTCATACTGACCTCAGATGCCGACCCTACCATTGCATTTGCCCACCTCCAGGATAACCTAAACTTGGTCAAGGATTGGCTGAGAAAGTGGAAAATACAGGTTAACACTTCTAAATCGACACACGTTACGTTTACCTTGAGGCGAGGTACCTGTCCACCTGTAAATCTTAATAATACCTTGATTCCACAAAACGAGGACGTTAAATATATTGGGATACATTTGGACCGACGGCTAACATGGCGCAAGCACATTTTTACAAAAAAGAAGTAACTTGGCATTAAATTCAGCCAAATGTATTGGCTACTTGGCAGAAAATCGCAACTGAAATTGGAAAACAAACTTTTACTCTACAATGCCATTCTCCGTCCAATCTGGACATACGGTATTCAGTTGTGGGGTACTGCCAGTACCTCTAATATCAAAATCCTTCAAAGATTTCAGAATAAAGTGCTCAGATGTATTGTTAACGCGCCGTGGTATGTGCCTAACAACATTATACAAAACGATCTTAGTATTGAGTCAGTGCGAGAAGTTATAACAAGTCATTGTGTCAAATACCAAACTAGGCTGTCTGTGCATCCAAATAATCTAACAGCCAACCTTCTGGATGATAGTGCTACGCCAAGAAGACTGAAGAGTTTTAAACCTTCCGACTTGTTCACAAGGTTTAATTTGTCTGTAATTTTTTGTATATATAACCTAAGATGTTGTAAATCTTGTAATGAATCCTACAATTAGTTAGATAATTAGTAATTAAAAGAATGGTCACTGGACTATTCTCGGCATGTCTGTAGATCTCCTAGTATATAATACACCATTTACTTATTGTTCGATTGTAACAGATAGTAAATTGCCTAATATTGTAAAAGATTACTTTTTTTTTACTTAATCCTTCCTCTTCTACCGCCTTAGCAGTGTCGAGGTGAGTCGTTGTTTTAGGGACAGGCTATAAATTTCTTTCAGGTATTTCTGTGCTGTGCTAGTTGCTTTGCTTCCTTCCAAGTTTTTCCCTTTTTGTTAATACAGTCCACTACACAGTTCACCCACGTTCTCCTTGGACGGCCGCCCATTCTTTTCCCCGGAACACTAGCTTCACACGCAATTTTTGGCAGTCTGTTTTCCTTCATACGCCACAGATGACCCAACCAACGTAGTTGTTGTTTTATTATTAATTCGCACACCGGTTTTACATTTAGTACGCGGCGAATCGCTTCGTTACGTATTTTATCACTAGTACAGGCGCCAGGGAATTTTTACATGCAATTCTTGGTACCAGCATTTTGTGTTAATGGGTGGGTGGGGGGCTGTGCTCTGTGTCTAATTTTAAGTTTTCGGATCGATCGGAGAAATTGTTTTTCCGCAATATCGGAAGAAGTGTTGAAAACGGTTTTTCAGCAATTTCTCGTTTCCTGTTGCTCTGGCACTGGAATTGCATCAGTACAAGTTTGTAGTTTATGAAATTCCTCACAACTTTTGGAAATGCCTTTTTCTCGTGCGCTCAACAATTTAAAAGTTGTTAACCCATAAAGCCAAGAAATTAAGGGTTGAAATGGGTTTTACGTAAATATATCGCTTTCAGTTAATCCTACGATAAAAAATACTCTTATATTTTTTGTAGAACAACTAATTTGCATAACATTTGTGTATGAGTATTTTTCCATTTGAACAATTATTTGCCGTTCTACAGCGCGGCAAATGTCGCAAGTCACGTAAACCATACATTTAGTGTGCACTTTCGAACGGCCCTGTTCCTTCGAGTGTGTCGCACCAACTGTTTTCTACATCAGCTTTGAGGTCTCCCCTATAGGCCTACTCCACGAAGTGTATTTCTACACTTCCCTTGGTCTTTTTGATGGGCCGGGTTCTGCATCGTCAATTCCAATCATTGCAGAATCGTCAATTTTGTCGCCCTTGTTAAGTTGTGTTTCCCTTGAAACAAACTCGGGAAGAGAAAATATGTCATCGTCGTAGCTGGTGTGGTATTTGTCTTCATCTGTAGCAAGCATTCTGGAGATTTCTTGCACGTTCTCACAGGATTCCCCGGCGCATATGGAGCAAATGGCGGTGCACTTTAAACCCGCTTTGCGGCAGCCACAAGCCTTTCCACATTTGGTCTTACACCCGCATGAAATTGATTTAATTATTGCAGTAGGCGCGGGAGGCTCAGTGCTAGGCACCGGTGTAAACGTACGGCCACGTTTCTTTCAGCCCCATCTTTCCGCGGGTAGAGTGTCATTTCCAAGCCAGGATTGAACTTGATGGTATGTCCGGAATGCGTGCATCCTGGCCGTGTCTTTTGTAGGTGGCAGGGATGCCAGATTAAACGTTGACTTCACAAGGGATTTCGCGAAGTGTTTGTATCGCAGCAAGTTGATTGACTTGTCTTTATGGATGTCTCCACCGTACAACGCAATAAAAAATTGATCTCCCGCTAATGCGATGATATCCGAGTCTACATCTTTCTGTACAAAGTGATTCGCTGCAGATTCCAGGGTAGGTGTCTTTTCTAGGGTTTTAAGAAATTTCACTTTGCCCATACCGTAAGCAGCCGATGTTGTGTCACAACCAGAAAATGCATGCAAGAACAAGATATGCTTTGATACAGCATCGCCGTGTTTCACGCATGATGTAGAGTAATTCTGTTTCTTCGTATTCAGTTTTCCGGGCTTGCAAAGAAAAACACATTACAGTCTAGATTCAAAAAATTAATCAAATAACAGAATAACCGAGTTGATTGTTCTTCTCATGGTGAGTCGTGAATCGTTCATTTTGAATATAAATTTTTATTTTGTTTAAGTTTAGTGACACTACCCGCGGGAAGATGGGGCTGAAAGAAAAGTGACCGTCCGTTTACACAGGTGTCTAGCACTGAGCCTCCCGCGCCTCTTGCAATAATAATAGTATATTATGTTATTAGGAGCAAAAGTTATGTTTTATGTGGCGAGGCTGGACGGGTTATCTGCCGAGCTTGCGAGGCAGATAAGTACAGCCGAGCCACATAAAGATACTTTTGCTCCGAATAACATATAGTATTTTTTCTTCAAACGTTTTTATAACAAATTATTTACAACTTTGTGAACAAAATTCGAAGAAAATTACTTGATCTCGTCAGCGGCGGATAATAACTTTATCTGCCGCTGACGAGCGGTAGATAAAGTCGTCAGCGGCAGATAATAACTTTATCTGCCGCTCCGCTGATAATATCTGCCGCTTGGCAATAAAGTGACAGTTTAGCATCATCAATCCAGCAGTATAATGTCATATTTTACTGCCGTTTGAAGAAAAAATTAATTTCATGCGGGTGCAAGACCAAATGTGTAAAGACCTATGGCTGTCGCAAAGCGGGTTTAAAGTGCAACGTCATTTGCTTCCCGCCGGAGAATCCTGTGAGAACGTGCAGGAATTCTCCAGAATGCTTACTACAGATGTTGACGAATATCACATCAATTACGACGACGACATATTTTCTCTTTCCGAGTTCTTTTCAAAGGAAACACAACTTAACAAGGGCGATAAAATCAACGATTCTGCAATATGTGGGATCAACGATGCAGAACCCGGTCCATCAAAAAGACCATGGGAAGTGTGAGACTGTTAGAAATACACTTCGTGGAGTAGGCATATCGAGGAAACCACATAAAAAGACGCGCTACAAACTGTACCTCAAAGGAACAGGGCCGTTCGAAAGTGCACATTACATGTACGGTTTAAGTGACTTGCGACATTTGCGGCGCTGTAGAACGGTAAATAATTGTTCAAATGGAAAAATACTCATACAAAAATGTTATGCAAATTAGTTGTTCTACAAAAAATATAAGAGTATTTTTTATCGTAGGATTAACTGAAAGGGATATATTTACGTAAAACCCATTTCAACCCTTAATTTCTTGGCTTTATGGGGTAACAACTTTTGAATTGTTGAGCGCACGAGAAAAAGGTATTTCCAAAAGTTGTGAGGAATTTCATAAACTACAAACTTGTATTGATGCAATTTCAGCATCAGAGCAACAGGAAACGAGAAATTGCTAAAAAACCGTTTTCAACACTTCTTCCGATATTGCGGAAAAACAATTTCTCCGATCGATCCGAAAACTTGAAGTTAGACTCAGAGCACAGCCCCCCACCCACCCATTAACCCAAAATGCTGGTACCAAGAATTGCACGTAAAGCCCTATTAACGATTTCCCTGGCGCCTGTACTATAAACGAATTTTGTATTTAGCTGTTAGCCTTTGGCAGTACATGTATACAAATTTGATATGTTTGTGTGTAGTAATAAACCTGTTTATTACAAAGGGCTTAATCAATTTCGCATATTCCAAAGCAAAAACGATTACATACTTTTCAATTGTTGTTACAGATAAAGTTAAATATCTTTGGTGTCAACACTCACAACCTAAATCAGACTCCTTAATAAAAGAAGCAAAATTAAACATACTAAAATCTCCCTTAGGAAATTACTTTATTTTGGAAGACACTAGAGATGCTACCAAAGAACATCAAGAGCAGAAGCTGTTGTCGAAGAGAAACTGGAAAGTAGAGGATCATAATTTAAAGCGAGCCGATTTTGGACAACTTCAGGTAGATATAGACCCTTTATGCACAGACAAATTTTAGTATATCCCTTTTGCAGTATCTAGCGGAGTCAATCCGGACGTTAGAGACACTTATTCTCAACTCGACAAGAAATGCTATTGGGGCAGTGTCTTCTTCTGAAACTTGTATTGATGGTGAAGTTCTAAGTATTAATATACCCAAAGTTGAAGCCCCTCCAGCTCGTCGATTATATTCAGCTGTCCTGCAGGGTTTAAAAACAGACACTAAACCGTCCAGCTCTACGGATGTCACTCCCTTGTCCACTTCACCTACAAAAGAACCATCGTTGCAGTCTGTATCTAGTACATCGCCGACTAAAGCAACTACTTCATGTTACATAGGCGAAAGTTCTTCAGGTGCAGAATCGCCGATGCAAAAATCATCTCCGCTGTTACCCAAAGCCCAACTGCCGTGTTCCAGTGGTAGCTCCGCTTCGCAATGGGTTTCACAATCTGGTTGGGGAACGACGAGTATGTCGACGAGAAGTTATACGCAATTAGGCCAAGAGAATTTAAGTCCTACAGCCACCCAGTTTAGTTTTCAAAATTCAAAACCTTCGTATTCTCAACGGAACGATGTCAACTGTCCAATTAAGTTAGCTAGCACATCATCAGATACGGCGATTACAGCTTTTTATTCAGATTCGTGTGCAGGGAATGCAATTAACACTCCTAACGTTTCTTGCACTCCGTTTAATTTAACCAGTGCGCCCGGGTATTCTACTTCTTCTGGTTACTTAGGAAATACGTACGCAAATAACAATGTTTGTTTCAATAATTTGTATAGTAATAATAATTATATGAACAATTCCTATTTTAACTGCCAATACACGCCTAATTTTCAAAACAGTTCCTATACTGGAACATCTTTGTCTAATAATTTATACGCTAGTGGAATGTACCAGTCAGGTCAAGTTTCATCAATGAATTCTCGAAATGTTTTGCCGATGTTCAACAGGCAACCGTACCCCTCCAGTCAAGTGCATCTACCACCAACTCACGCAATGGTGTTGTTCCAACACAGTAGACCTTCTTCGGTTGCGTACTCCGTTTCTTCCCAGCCCTACCTTTTTTTCCCTTCTTCTGCACCACCGCCGCCGCCGCCGCCAGCACCACCACCACTTTCCAGGCAGAATCAGAGGTGGATGCCCCCAACTCACTACGTAAGAACGTCTTCTACAATGCATTCCTATCACATGCCCATGGCGCCTCAACATGTTTCCACTCCACCTTTAGCTCAACATTGGGGTATACAAAATCAAAATGTATACAGGACGAATTCTAATCAACAAATTACTTGTACTACTCAGCAGTTTACTGAACCGGGACCAAGCATACGGACGAAAATTAAACCCAAAAAAGTCACTCCTCCTTATGTTAATTTTTCGCAGCTCAAAGTGAAAACTAGATCGCCGCAAGACGTTGGCGAGAATTTTGATCAACTTGAAGTTTCTTCAGGGACGTATTCTAACTTATCTGCGACGTACTCAAAAATGTCCACGGGGTCCGATATTGCGTTTTCTTTGCCATCTCTGGAAAAGCCGCTTCCTGTAAGATCGGTTGCGTCGACATCTTCTTTAGTTCGTAGAAAATTAAAATCGCATAGTGAGAGTGCAGACCATGCGGAGAAGAGACCTTCAGCAGTAGTATTTAGAAATGACAACGAAAACTCGAGTTACTTTTCAAGCGATTCGGAGGAATCGCACACACTCTTACCGATATCTACCACGATTTCCGAGGACTTAGAAAGGCAAGCGTTAGAACAATATGAACATTCGAATGAAAATTTCTATCGAGAACTGGAAAGACAAGCGGAAGAGCAGTATGACGACGATCATTCGGAAAACTGGGTAGGCCCCCCGACTCAAACTATCTATTTCGGGGGGCTAGCAATTTGTAGTATTGGGATACTTATTAAAAATTATTTATTAGTCTTTTCTTATAATTACGTGCAAAGAGGGTTGCTTGTTTTGTTACTGCTAAGTTGAATTTGCCATTATATATTGATGTCTGTATATAAGTTATTTTAAATTTTGTTTCTCCACACAAGTATTACAAATATACAGTAGGACTTTTCGAAGTAAACATAGGAAAATTTTTAAAATTAAAACTATTCTGTAAATACTGTAAATATGCTTAAAAAAATCACATTACATTAAGAAATTTAAATAAACTGAAATCAATCCTTTACATTCGTTCGTTCTTTATTATTTTAGTATAGTTATGTACTTATTTCTTCAGTTCTTCAGATTATGCAGGGTGGAATTGATGAAAAAATCCACATACTGTCCAAAAACATGTTAGCTGACGAATATTCGAGAATCGTTCGAATGCGCACCAGTCAAACCGATTAGAGCAGTGGCATTAAAATTCGAATTCCTATGATGATAACTCTGGCTAAACTAAGTGTCGATCAAAACATTGCACAAAAGAAAAACTGAATGGTTTGCTGCAATTTAAAAAAAAATGGGTTACGCTTGCCATACCTTACCTTACTTTCTAAAATTAATTCTTAAAGATCATGCTATGCTCCAAGATGTCCGATTTCTTCATGTGCAGCAAAGTCGCCAACAGGATTCCAACTCACTCAATCAGCGTATAATCGTTGAAATGGTTAAGTAGCCTTTTGTCTTACGTTTTTATACACACAGAATAAGCGGTTCGACAGAATAAAAATAAAGAATTTCGTAGAAAATAGTCTACTGACCCACTTTTAATGCATATAAGACGTTCATAGGCTTACATACAATTTGACGTTTGTGCTTAATTGCAATATTTTTGGATTTAACGCGGTACATCTCGGAATCTCAAACAGAATCAGAATGTCTCTAAAATCCATTCCTGATCTATTTATAGCATGGCCGACTAAATTAAATACTATGGCCTGCACATAGGGAACACCACCTAGAGACATCTAGTAATTAATACTGAAACATATTTTATGTATGGCGGCAAATTTAAATATTTGACATATGGAATACAATAGCATATGTTGTTTCTATAGAAATGCTTATTTTTCCAATGTCGAAAATTGAAATATGAATAGATTAAGTCACCTTTGAAAATTGACAACTTAAATGTTATTTTAACAATCAAAATAGTTATAGCACTTATTAGTACTCTTCTTGTTAAAAGTATTGAATATAATTTTATTTATTTTATTTTAACCTGTTTTACAGTATAAATACCCAATTACAAAACAGTTTTATCTCAACCAGGCTTTGAACACCTGCAATGTCAAGCACCAGACAATTCTTTGCACATTGGGAGAATTTCTATAGTAGCCCCGGTATAACAATATCGTCGTTTTTTGCCATATAAGAAGCATGGTATTGTTTTTTGAAGCCTTCCCAACAAACTCCTTGCGGGTTTCTGCTGATAAAGGTCAAACAAGCTGTGCAGTTAACCATTGGCACCCATAAGGTTATCACTATCGTAACAGTTCAGGTCTTCTCGTTATCGCCGAAAAACTTTTTAACTTTCACTCCACACTCAGTCCAGCTCTGTGTAAATCCTTAGTTGTGAAAATATTCTACTAAATTTTAAAATGGTTAGTGCCAACTGCCTAGTGAATTGTGTGTTCGGCAGCAATGGGTTGAATTTTTACAAGAATTTTGTGGTATTAATAAACTGTAAAAAAACTAAGAAGAATGCAGATTAAAGTTCAAAAATTAATATACAGACTGAATTTAAAATAATTGTTTTTTAAATCTTTACTACATGTTACATTTGGCCATATCTGGCAATTCTAAGAACCTTTTTTACTTGACAGCCTACTCTTAATTGAGAAATATGGATATGTACTTGAGCGTCTTTTATTTTTCTAAATTTTTGGATGACCTGTACTTTAAATGCGTTTCATAATGTGAATCTTATTTTTCGATATACTATGCATCCAGCGAAAGAAGAATCCTGGTCATTAATTCTATCTGAGTGCTATAAGACTAAAAACTTCCAAACCAATCGTAATCTGACAATTAATTAACGTTTACAGAGTTGTCATACAAGATGATTTTTTGAGGTTAGGTTAGCTTTCTTTTAGATTTTAATTAAAATTAAACAAACAGCATTTATAATAATATCCATCTTATTTTATTATAATTAATTAATAAAATATAATGGTAAATACAGTTTAGAAGTTTTTCCGTTAAAAATAATATCATCTATTCAGAATTTAAATCAACTTAAGTATTATCAAGCAACTATTTAGAACTAACATTAATAATACATCAGAACCTGTATAAAAAAATAATTAAGGTGGCGAAAGCAACGAAAACGGTACATGAATATCGAATGCTGGAACATACATGAAATGAACGAAATAAAGGAGACGTATTCCATGAGCTGTTAAGATACAAAATGGATATAACTATACTGACCGCTGAGGTCTGAAACCTGTTTCTTCACTGCGAAGGGTGGGCTGACGGTCTCTGCTAGTCTGTTAATTATGTTAGCGGCAATCACTTTATTTATCATATTAAGAAGAGTGATACCTAGCCAATGTCGGTACTCACAAATGTATTTTTTTTTCAGTTTGTTAATGAGAACGCCCTTACTCGACGTGGTTCTAAAACCCATTGGACTATCAATTAACATTGAAGATACAAAGTCAATTAAATTACATTTATTTAAGAAATAGTGTTGCTATACTGCATTCGATTTGTTTGGCATGTTATAGCAATATTGTTATTATTATTTTCTTTTTCCTTTGCTTACTTATTGCAGATTTTATATATGTTCAATAAGATTTTCTTCTATTTTAATATAATATTCTGTACTCATAACTCTATATATTGCTATGGTATATAGAGGCTATATACTACATTAAATATGTCTATTTATTTAGATGAATACAAAAGGAAAAGTTCAATACAGTAATTATATTGAAATGATTAAATGTAGAAAATTGTATTAATGACTGCTTATTTAATTGAATGATATAATTGGAATTAAAGATTCAAAACAAATGTTAAAAGAAAGGTATTGCATTTGAGTACTATTTGATGGGGGTTAACAAGAGTTAATAATAAATACAAAGTTTAATGTTGCATATGACAGAATAAAATTCTATTGTAACAATTTATAAAGTGGGTACCATTCAAATTTATATAACATGTAGCAGGCAGGAATAATTGTAGTCTAGGATAGAAATAAAATTTGGTTTAATGATTGAAAATAACAAGTTGAAAAACAGTCTGTAAAAAGTTTGGTGAAAAATAAATCATAAATTTGCCCTTATCTATTTAATTTAAACTACAATTGATTTAAAAGGGTTATTAATTATATGCACAAGGTATAAAAGCAAGTGAATTAAAAGAAGGTAATAATATTTAATTAAAATGAAGATATGGAATGGTGGATCTACATATTAACAAGGCATAGAAGCAAGAAGAATAGATTTGGATATAATTGAATTGGTGTTATATTACAAGTCATCAGGAGTTACATTAATTGGAGTATTGTTGTTGTTTGGAGTTTTCGATTACTACGCCTGAGGAACCAAGGATCAGTTGACAGGGACCGGCTTGCTTGCATCGAAGGGAGGAGCCGTTGGAGGTTGCAGATTGTGCTGGATGCTGGCGACGTGTATGAAGATACAAGGAGCTAAGGAAGGGCACAGTTAATTTACTATCTAAATTGGAAGTATACTTACCAAGGAGGAATTGGACGCAGGAAGGTTGCAGGAGTGACAGCTGTGTTGGGGTTCAAGAAGGAGTGAATGCCTGCCGGTGTCTTGGGGTGTAACAAGTTGGAAGGCGGTTTGTTGGTGACCAGTGTTTTATAGCTGAGGTGTAAGAGTTTGGATAGCAGGAGAGAGGCACACCAAGGTGAGTTGGAGCTGTTTCCAGGTGGGTCAATACAAAGAGATATGAAGTAATCTAAGATAAAAAGACAATTAGAAAGGTTTATTACAATATCATTGAATACTTATCATAACATTATTGGGTCATACAACATTGTAAAAAAAATTTTCTTGTCGTATAGGTTTGAAAGTGTCAATGAACACGGTATTTAATTAATAGTTTAACAGCAAGTGACTTTTATAAAATTCAATTCAAATAAAGAAAATAGCAACTACAAACTTACTAGATTTTGGCGAACCAACCCTGAGTAAGAGCACTCATACAATTGCAATAATCATATATCATATACATATAATAATGCAGAAGACTAAAAGCCGTGTTTACACAACTAAAAGTACCACAGTTGCATTCGACCATTTCTATTTTCGGGTTTTTGTAAACAAACTTCCCTTAACTTTTAATAGCGATATTATCACAAAAAACAATTATTTATTATGCATATTACTTGTGTTTTTTTCAAAACTGTTGACACAGCTTCAAAGGTAAGTGAATTTTGATTAATAATAATGAGAGTTACTGAATGCAACCAACGGCCGAAGCAAGGAAATATTGAAGCCGTACGTTTTGAGCATATTAAATGTGTCTTTGACTCTGATGTTTACACATAACCTATACATTATTTTGACTACGAAACTTTTGCAAATTGTTGTTCATCGCTTTGATTGCGCTGCAAATATACCACATAGTTGGCGTTGTACCCTGCATACGGGCTGATTTTCAGGTATGCCGATCAACGAAGGATTATACGAGGAATAAAAATTTGTTTCCTTTATTATAGCGACATTTTGAAAATTACCTAAGAAATACAGAAAACCGTGAGCTCCCCAAGTTTAGAATCTACTTGGTTCGACCTGCAAAACACTACTTTCCGGTCTCGTAACGTAAATTACTATTAAGATTAATTTAGTTTGAAATGTGTATAGCTCAATACTGCCGTCATAAGCAAGAGGCGGTATCTACAAAAAAATCGAAATTGAGTTATTGGTATCGTTGGAATTGGTACAAAATTCCAATCATTTTAGATAAGTAACAAATCGATATCTGCACTGTAACTATGATTTTCAGATGAAAAAAGGCGGTACTTATCAGCTATAATATCCCAAGGACAGTGATAATTACGAAATAATTTTATTGCCGGTTTCGAAAGCACGTTGCTTGGGAACAGCCCGACGCCAGCGGCCGAGGGATATTCGGTTAGACAATTTTTTGCCCTTGAAAGCATTTATTTACATTTATTTAGTGGAAGTGCAATTATAAAAAGAATATGACATCTTAAAATACTGCATTGCAAACTGTCAAAAACTTGACGTAACATAGCAACCCTCACTGACTGCTGTACACAAAGTGATAACAACCCATGGGTAGTTTTCAATGTAAGGATAATCTAATTGGTTGATTTTTCCCACATGACTAGAAAAGAGTTAATTTCATTGGATCACAAATTTCAGAAAAAATTGTCTACAGAAATTTTGTTACTTATAAAGCGCAAGAAGGCGTCATATGCAAAATGCAAAAGTAAAAAGCAGTATCTGCGTGTAGAAGCCGCCTTCTTCTTTTGTTTTGTTAGATACCGCCTTTATTGTCTGTTTTCGTGGACGCAAATGTTCAGATACGGCCAACCGCCGTTTCATTAAATTATAGTATCAAGTCTTCCATTATACAACATTGTCAAGTAGATGCCGCCTTTTCAATCTGTATTTAGTGTTCGGTCGATTGTTGCAATTTAAAGTCAAAAGGCGGTATCTACATTTTTTCGCTACAATTTCTTTATTTTTTATATAAATGGTGAATATTGTTTCTTTTTATATAAAACACAACTAAATTCATACTTATAATACAAAAAATCCACGGTTATGTACCGCATGGTGATGAAATATCAATAAGTTAAGGGCCCCACAGACGTTGTTCTTTTCTGGCAGTTTTGTCTGCACGTGCAAAACTGTACGGGTAAAAACGAACAACGACTTCAGCCACACATGAACGGATTGTTTCGTTCAGTTTTTCTGATATCACCGCTTCATCAACTGTGATGGATACTACGACCACGTTGGCAGTGGCGCCGGAAGTGGCTATACAAGTTTCAAAAAGAAAACGTTCAAAATGGGCTTAAGAATGGCTAAAGAATGGGCTAAATTTTGCTAGAACTTACCACAACTGGGGGGATCCCAAATGGAGATGCGTATTATGGACAGATGAGTCTCGATTTACTTTGAATGCTCCAGATGGTCGTTCACGGGTATGAAGAAGACCAGGAGAACGTTATGCTGCTTGTGCTATGGCCACAACTTCATATTTTTTTGGAGGTTCGGCAATGGTATGGGGAGGGATTTCTTCAGATGCTCACACAGAGCTTAACATCTGTGATAGAGCAGCGCTCAATGCAGATAGGTACATTAGGAACATTCTTGACGAATATGTTGTTCCGTTTAGTCATTTTGTTGGTGACAACTTCCGTTTAATGCAAAATAATGGACGGCCACACGTAACCAACATTACTCTGCAGTATCTAAACGAAGTTGGAATTACACTTTTGGATTGGCCAGCCTGCTCACAAGACCTGAACCAGATAGAACACATGTGGGATCAACTGGGAAGAACAATTCGCACTCGCCCTAATTGGCCTCGGACATTAGGATAGGTTACTACAAGAAAATCTTGCACGACTGATTAGCAGTATGCCTAGACGTCTAGAATGTGTAATTAGAGCTCGTGGCGTAGAATTAACAGTTAATACTGACAGTTATCGGAAACAATTGACATGCTGTAAAAATATCCCTGACGCCAACCCGATTCTTAACAAAACTTTATCAAAAACTTGAATAATGTACGACAGAAACAAAATCGCAATATTTCAACAATTGTATGGTTATGAGTTAGCCCACTATAGCACTAAATTTGTTTTCCGTCGACCTCCCTATAAAATGTGATTTTACGGACGCATTTGCGTACCAAAAATGCCACTTTTTTGGACACCATTAATTTTTCGTCCGCAAACACTTTTCGTCCGTAAATGCTTTTCGTCCGCGAATGCTTTTCGTCCGCAAACACTTTACGGCCGCACTTTACAGCCGCAAACACTTTTCGTCCGTAAACGCTTTTTGTTCTCAACAACTTTATAATTCGGACTTCACTTTAATTTTTTTTCAAATTATGACGGTCGACGGAAAAATTGAATATGCACCTCGGACGAAAACTGCTTTTTATGGCCTTGCCTGATTGCTTACCTCGGCTATCGCCTCGGCCAGCAATTGCAGGCATCGTCCATAAAAAGCCAATTTTTCGTCCTTGATGCATAAATAACTATTATTGATATGTAAACATCGACATCAGATTTTAAGCGCCAGAAACCATTTTCAGTATGTAAAATTGGAAAAATTATTCGTAAACCCAGACTTTTGTCGCTCAGTGTATTTGGGATTGCTGGTTGAGGAAAAGAAAGTGGCATCGACGGCCGACGTTTACAGCCGCATCGGGCAGGCAACATCAACATTCGCCTTGCTCAAATGGTGCGTATGAGAAAACAAATACTACCATCAAAACGAAAGTACGCTGATCCTTCCCATTCTTCTTTATGGATCGGAAACGTGGACATTGCTCAAGCCGGACCTTGACAAGCTTGAGGTCTTCCAAATGCAATGCTTGAGGCAAATTCTCGGTGACTTGCTCCGCGACCGTCTTCGAAACGAAACAATTACAGGAAGATGTGATCAACAAACACTGATAGGAAAACAAATACAAAAACGTCGACTACGATGGTTCGGACATGTCTGCCGAATGGATGATAACCGTTTGCCATGTAAACTTCTTTGGCAAGACCGTCCGGCAGACTGGAGAATTCAGCGATGGGCACCGAAGAAAACCTGGCTAAAGAATATCGAGGGCAACTTAAAGAATCAGCGATTATCGGTTATCGATGCCCAAGACGTCGCCAAAAATCGTCAAAAATGGAAACGAATCGTAAATGGAGTTCGAGACCCAGCGGCACCGACAGCAGCGTATTCGTTGCGGAAACGTCCCGCCCGGACCACCAGCTAATGGACCAAAGAAGAAGAAGAAGACTAATAACAATAAAGAGGGAAAAATACATTTGACGCAAAATCACAATTAATTTTTTCAGGTACTTACTGTCACAGTTTTTTTACAAGTTTTAATTGCTTTTGTTTTAAGATACAAGGACAGTTGGCGATCACAAATAGACAATGGTGAATCATATTTTAGGTTACAAGGATTGTCACATATAATCTCATAAGAGCATTAATTCTTTCCGGAAATTTTTTTGAGTACGTTCCAACAACGTCGTATTAATTTGCCAAGCGGGACGCGAGGGCAAATTACGACGTTGTTGGAATGCACGAAAAATAATTTCAGGATATGAATTAACGCTAGAATGCAGATTCAGTAAGAAAATTGTAACAACACAAACCCTCACAGTTAGGTTGGTCTATCGACAACAAATTTCCAAGAAATTTTGTTGTTGTCTTGGTTACGGCTTGTGAACTAATTTTTCTATTGGTCATTAATGAGTGTCGTATGATTTTCACAGAAAGAACACATTTTCTCTCAAGGGACAATATGAAATAAAATTAAAATGTCTATTGTCATGGTATTCGTAAAATAAGTTCAAAGACTGCTAAATACCGATGGGGCCACAATTATATACAGACAGATCAATAAAAAAACCAATTAGGGCAGGCTGTGATATGTGTTATACGTTTGGCAGTACTGAAGTGTATTGTCAGTCTATGTCAAATTCAAGATTTGCAGGTTAAGTTTTGTTCGTTGTTTGACACAGACCGACGTAAAACTTAACCTGCAAAGCTTGAATTTGACATAGACTGACAATACACTTCAGTACTGCCAAACCTATAACACATATCTAGAGTCCGTCAAATGCCATTTTGCCATGTTTCTTACTGTAGGCCCCTTTAGGGCCAGATTTCGTATTTAGTCATTTCACGTAGTAAGGGGTGGAATGAGCCACATTTGTTGGTGCCATAAATGCTATAAAATGCCTCTTTTCGTGATAAATGCTATATTTTGAATAAATGCCATATTTTAATGCTATATTTCAATCAAAATCAATATTATGTGGCTAATTCACAACAAAAGGGCTTACAAATTTCAAAATAAACATGCAGAAGTTTTGGTGAGTGCCAGGTACTAAGGTCGATGACCCGGAGCTGGGGTAACCGCTCGTCGCGCGCCTCAACGCTCGGGTAAGTATCCCGTTACGTCCACTCATCAACAACAACCCCGCGCTCTCCCCCTTCCCTTCAATGCACCTCGTATACCTACGTTCCACTCATTTGCCTTGTGTCCGTCGTTTTTATCAGATCACTTTGTCTTTGTTTTTATCAGATCACTTTGTCTTTTATATTTGTGTTGTGGGATTTTTAATATTACTGGTGAAATTTTTCTCTAAAATTTCAACTTTTTGAAATAAATACTTACCATTTTTTATGCTTTATTTTGAAATAAATGCCATTTTATATGCCATATTTTGAAAAAATAAATGCCATTTTGCTATGCTATATTTTGAAAAAATACGGGAATATTTTGACGGACTCTACACATATCACAGCCTGCCCTAATTGTTTTTTTTTATTGATCTGTCTGTATACAGTAAAATCTCCCTTGGGCGGACACCAACGGGACCGACTGAAAGTGTCCGTTCAAGAGGGGTGTCCGCCTAAAAGAAATACGAAAAAAATCGGTTTTTTAATGAAAACTGTAATTAAAGAAATTGGGACATTTAAAACGTATATGTATGTACACAAAGAATCATTGAAAATGCAATGCAACCAATATTATCGCCCCTTGTAAAATCTCAGCAATATCGGGCTACTTCTATGAAACCGTCTGCATTAGATGAAGTACTACCTGGATAACACGATTATAGTAGCCTTCTAAAAACATTGTTTCAAATGTGTAACATGTGTTGCATAACCCTGTTCATTGTCAATGATCGTGTGTGTAAATGTTTTTAAAATAAACAAAAAACTTAAAACTTAAGGAAAAGATAAGGATTTGTTACCTTACAAAATACTTTCTTTATGTTTAATTATATCAGCAGCTTGTGTTTTTCCGATATCAAAACGCTTGGATAAGTTCCTTACACTTGACTTTTCCCTATTGTGAACTTCAACAATCTCAATTTTTTGTTTAAGCGTGAGAATTTTAATATTTGGCGCCATTTCTACAATGAATGTGTCGCCCACTGTGTCTTTTCCGCATAGACGTCAGACTAATACTGAATCCCCGCGTGTACCGAAAGATTGAAGTCGGTGAATTCCCGGTTAACTCGGGAAAGACCCTCAGTGAAGGCAGGCAGCAAAGTTGGCGTGCGGCGCGATTGAGAAATGCAACAGCGACACTTGCGACAGAAAAATGAGACAAGGCGTTTATTTTTTATTTTGTTTTTTTCCGTTTAAGAGAACATTTTCTTGTGTCCGCGTCCGTTCAAGAGAATGTCCGTCCAAGAGGGAGTTATATGAGAGTCGGTCGGGACCATGAGAAACTGTCCGTCCAAGGGAAGTGTCCGTGTATCCGCGAAGGGGAATTTCACTGTAACAGCAATAAGATAACATGAACAAGAAAATAACACGTATTGCTTGAGTAAGAAAGAGATAAACATAATAGCAAATATTCGAGTAGACCTGACGTACATTTAATTATGACAGATGTCAACCACACATGCCTACTAAAATAATTTTTTTTCGTATGGTCATCTCTTACTTACTCAAGCATTCTATTTTGTTGTTCATGTTATCTCATTGTGTTATATATAATTATGGCCCAATCCGTATTACAGCATAATTTTGATTTAGAGTAATGAAATAGTATATTTTCGACGACTGACATCGAAAGTAGATTTTTCTCACTGTCATTTGACAACAGAAAGTTGACATTTGCCGCTGAGCGTGCGTTTTCATCACTTTGCCGCTCGCCGAGCGTTTTGGGTTTCCGCGTGAACAAAATAGGTAGCCACGTCCGAATGTTTCCTTGACAACGCCCGTCATTTGTGGAAATAATCGCGTCACATGTCATATAGACTGCGCGAGTAATGTTAACTTGATTGTCAATTAATTTTTGCGATAAAACGAAATTTGATATTTTCCTTTAATAATATGCTCAGTCGTCGAAAAAATAGTATGTATATTTCGAGCTAAAAGTGCGCTTGCCGCTTTTGCATGATTGCTGGTTTCGACTTCGTCTCAACCAGCAATATTCATGCGCAAGCGGCAAGAATGCACTTTCAGCTCTTAACATACAATATACTATTTTGTCAACTACACGGAAACAGTGCATGTTCAACACATTGGAAAAGTTATTCTTCCATGCTCACGTAAAACTTTTACATTCGCCGGAAAACTCTCACTTTTCTTAACTTGTAGAACAATCTACTATTAATTCACTAGCGATTTAAGAACAACTCGCTAGCATATAAACAATATAAACAGTTACTTATGGTTGCTATTATAGAGATAATAATAATAATGCCAGTTTAAAATGACAAAGAAATAATAATTAATCGAGTTATTTAACAATAACAGTAACGGCGTAACTGGAGACTTGAGTTACCGCATTTATATTTTTATGACGCTCAACGCCTCAACGGCTTAAACCTGAAAAGAAACACAGATTGCAAGCAGCTGAAAATTATTTCGGTGGCACAAATAATTCTCACATATAATCTCATAAGAGTATTAATTCTTTCCTGATTTTTTTTACTGCATCCAACAACGTCGTATTAATTAGGACGCCTTCCAGAGACGAGCGTTTCCTTTCTAGAGACTTTCCATTTGAAAATATATTTTTTTGGAACTTTTCCTTACTGCCAATCTCTAGCGTGCTTTTAAAACTGTCTTTAGTGCAACAATAGATATTAACGATACAAGTTTGATTATGAGCATCTTAACGAAACGAGTTTGATTGCCAAAACGAGGCGGTGAGCCGAGTTTTGCGGCAATAAAACGAGTTTCGTTGTGTGCCATAAGCAAACGTGTATTGTTCAATATTTTATCTTCATCAATAAACTCTGGTTCACTGTATAAAAAAGTGCGGTAATATTCATTACCGCACTGAGTGCGGTAATATCTGTCCATTACCGCACTGAGTGCGGTAATGAAGCTCTTAACGATACTAAAATTAATTTGGTTAAGACGCTATAACAACACGGATGAAGATAAAAGTTATTACATTTGTCGTACATTTTAAATGCGGCATATGCCGCGGGTTTCAGCTAGTATTTAACAATAATTTGTAATAAATAAAAAAAACTTGATATTGAATTAAATAAGCACCAAAATATAATACAAAAAAACCTTAATAGTATATAGAACAATAGAGACCTCTACAATATATATATTGAAAACTAATAAAAATATTCTGCGCCCTATATATATAGATACGCTTTGGATTTAAATAATTACTAATAGCCTATTTTCGATGTTAGCTACTTGTAAAAGGTATCTTTATTTAATTTTGAAAGTAACACTTTTAAAAATACGAATTTGATCGCTTGAGATCATTTTAAATCATTGTCGTGACCAATTACAATAAAATTTCATGTTTTTCTTATTTTAAAAAATCGCTGCGTAAAATAGTAGGTATTTCTTTCCTGCGGTAATAATTTTTCCAAAAAAACGTCAAAATCAAATATTGTAATAGGTACTTTGTAATATTCCACCCTTCTCGTAAGGGTGTATTAAATTTAGCCGCGGGATAACTCACTGTCGAAGAGGGTTCGGTACACTCGAGTATAAATAAATACAACAACAACGATGAGTTAGTGATAAATCAGTATAATGTTTCTAACTGTACCTTACAAAAATGCGAACTGAACTGTATATCATACAATACGGAAATTATAAATACTATCAATTGCACGTCGAAATTTTGTTGGCGGGGCAGGCAGCCCACAAGGCACCTCTGCGGAGGAGGTCACGAGGCTTGGAGGTGTCTGTCCTCGGGCGGGCAGCGAGTGTTTCCTTCCGCGCCGATCCGCGAGAATTCTCCGCTCGAAACCGATCGATGTCGGAAATCTCAGAATTGTGCTTACAGGCACTGTCCTTCTGCGGATTTTACGAATTAAAATATATGGCAAGCTTTACCTGGAGATTGTTTGTGTGTTTAGAGTTTAATGTGCGACGCCTTCCTGGAAGTTAGTGTCTCCTCTAGGTGGACTCAGCACGCAAATCAGTAGCACGCGATTTCCAGGTGCGTAGATAGTTTTTGACCTCTCGCAGGTAGAACGGAGCGCTTATCGGGAAGTCCGGCTGGCGCGATAGCGCGCTATCGCTCCAGGTCGTTGCTTCGACTTTGTTTACGTTCGATGCGACTTGCGGGCGGGGAATGCTACCTTCAGGCCTTGCAGATCGGGCGGTGGCTTCCGGCGCAGTAAAATGCTGTGAATCACACAAAATTAGTCTTCGCGGAAATCGGGCAATTTGTGGGCCCTTTGTGCACTGCGAATAAACAGGATTTCGCAGTCGATGAGTACACGGGAACGTTTGGGTGTGGAGATTGTAAAATATTCCAAGATCTCAACAGCGTGTGTTGGAACTTGCAATATTTCGGATTCAAACGCTACACTACTAACCAGAAATTTACCGACATGATAGAATAGCGTTCAGTACAGGTTATTTACAACGGGTGTGAATTATTCTAATCTTGCTAACAGTTCGTAACGACAAAATGGCGGTAGGAAATGCAGCCAGATTAGATAACGGATCAGGTCAGGTATCTTCTTATCGGATGAAGATCGGTCGCAGAGAGAGAGCGGCAGTTGGGCGGCCTTCCTATTTATAGTATCGGGGTACCTTATCTGCTGCTTCCGGTGGCGATTATAGTAGGAGGGGAGTTTCGCTTGCGCGCCGCCTTATCGTAACTTGCGGCATCGGATGTCGTTCGGCTTATCGTCGGTTGGATCCGTAACGTTTAAAAAGCGCGCTGAATTCAATTCAAATGCTTTTTGAGCATTACTAGGATTTAATCTCAGGGCGAAACGTTACACATGCCGGTCCCTTCGGAGGAAACGGGTGTTTCGTGGGCCTCTTCTTCGTGGGTTCTCCATCTGCCCGTCCACAAATCCTTGATGCGTCGGCGGATCGACGTTTTGGAAGCTGCGGTATCAGCATCCCTGGTCATCAAGTATCGCAGTGGCGTAGGAGGAAAAGGGGGCAAGGCAAGATAATAAAAATTTTATACTTGCTGTTTAATTTTACTTCTGCGGCGGCAATAATCCCATTTGACGGGCTGTGTCTCGGGAAACTCGCAAAAATTCTCCGGAAGGCAATTTCACGCGGAAACGGCGTTTCTTCTCCCTCCGTCTGGTTTTGCGTGAGGTCGGTTGTCGGGCTTCCGTTTCGATCGGTGGTCGGAAAAGAATCTCCGGAAGCACTTCGGGTGGTAAATCTGGTTCTGGGAGCTGGAGTTGCTGCAACTCTTCCAGGACTGAGGCGAGGGCGTCGCCTTCAGCGAGGGGAACCAAATCCTCGATCACGGGTAGTTGAGTGGGGGCTTCTGGTTTAAGTTCAGGCGGAATGCCTAGTAGCTCCCACCAAGGGCCGCATTCAGCCAGGATGGCTCTCATGAGGGGCGAGGGAGTGTCTGGCGTCGCTGGGAGTCCCGGAGGAGTATAGGGCCACAGGGGCTCGGCGTCGAACTCCATATTCGGGGTAGTTTGGAGCGTGGGCGTTGCTTGCAGAATGGATGGGGATTTTCCAAACAAACGCTCCATCTTCCGGGATAAGTCGAGGGGCGACGTTTGGGGTCCTAGATTTCCTCTAGGGCTCACCTGATCGGTGTCATCCACGGTAGCGGAATTCGGCTGCATGTTGCCTATCTTCTCTGGCGTATCTGGTAACGGAGACAACATGGCCGGTACCGGACTCCACTGGGGTAAAGGCGACCAGCGGGTAGTCGTCGGGGATGCTGGGCGGTTATAGAGATGCGGGGTCCACGGACGGATCCTTTTCTGCCCTTTACGTCGCCTCCTAATTTTGAAGGGCCACGGTCGCACATCGATTTTATTTCGGACCGGAGGCATCTTCGATTAGTTTGAAAGTAACTCGGATAGTGACACAGGGTTTGAAGATAAGCCCTTATATAGGCCCAACCCTGTTATCACCCCTTCTATGGGATTACAGGTACAAATGGTCGTTGTTGACGGACCTTTTACACATCTGGACCCAGGGAAAAATATTCTAGAAACCAGATTCGGGCAGGTGCGAAGGGAAATTTAAAAAAATTAAGTTCGGACATAAACTTTGGAAATTTCTAAAATTTCTGGCAATGGCTTGAATGCCATTTTGCAGGGTGCGTTTTATTACACACACAAAACTCTGAGGTTCCTACTAGATGAATGCAGAAGTTGCGGTTTCAACTTGCATTCTGAGAACTTCAGGACTAGGGCAAGTGAATTGCTTTCCCTAGAGCGAACGTACTTTCTTGTATGCCCTTAGGCGAATGTAGCGTTCGGGATTCGTCGGGCTGGTTAAAGTAAATTCACGTTGCAAGATGATACGAAGCTGCGGTTTCAGTCCGCCATCTTGTCAACGTTCATGTACACGTGCACAACTACGCTACTGAAGAATGTAGGTGTTGCGACGTCGGCGTAACTTCAGGTGGTGCACTTGACTTCATTAAAACATTCTGGAGGAAACGAGCTTTCTTGTAGGCACTTGGTCGAAATGCTCGCTCTGGATTTGTTTAACAAATGCACACAAACTCGGGTTGCTGGCGAATACAAATACTGCGGATTTCAGCTTGTATTCCTACGGTAAATATACTGGAAATTGACGGATCGGATGCACCAGTGCGGTTTCGACGTGCATTTCTGGTTGTACTGGAAATTCACGGATCGGAAGCACCATCGCGGTTTCGACGTGCATACTGGTTGACGGTTCGGAAGCACCATCGCGGTTTTGACGTGCATTTCTGGTTATACTGGAAATTGACGGGTCGGAAGCACCATCGCGGTTTCGACGTGCATTCTGGTTATACTGGAAATTGACGGATCGGAAGCACCATCGCTGTTTCGACGTGCATTCTGGTTATACTGGAAATTGACGGGTCGGAAGCACCATCGCGGTTTCGACGTGCATTGCTGGTTATACTGGAAATTGACGGTTCGGAAGCACCATCGCGGTTTCGACGTGCATTATGGTTATACTGGAAATTGGTAGCACCATCGCGGTTTCGACGTGCATTTTGGTGTTCGCTCGGGCACCTCGGGGCTGCTAAACCCGTACCATCAGAAGATGCTGGCCCCTGAGGGTTACAGGAGACGGTACTACGCGGGCGGTTTGTAGTATCTTCAGGCAAAAGGCTAGAGCACCTCGGGGTTGCGAAGCCCGTGCCAGCAGTTAAGCTGCTAGCCCCGGAGGGTTACAGGTTACAGGTTACATGTTACAGGTTACAGAAGGGATTGGTGCTCTCTGACCCTTCGAAAGGACTGGAAACGGGCAGGGAATTCGGACACCTGGATCTGGGCTACTGGTAACATCTCTGGTACACGGTTCTGGTACATCTCGGCCTGAATTCCGAAGAATCCACCTGGACTAGGCTCTCTGGTACATCTAGGTTCGGTCGGCTTATCTGGAACAGGTTTTGTACAAAAGATTAAATAAAACCTTAAATACTACTCGGATAATTTTCAGGAATGCTCGGGCGCCAAATATCTGGTGAAAACAGGTCGGCGGACGGGCGTTTGCTGAATTATCTATACTCGAGTTCAAGTCCCTGCTCGGGCGCCATGTAATATTCCACCCTTCTCGTAAGGGTGTATTAAATTTAGCCGCGGGATAACTCACTGTCGAAGAGGGTTCGGTACACTCGAGTATAAATAAATACAACAACAACGATGAGTTAGTAATAAATCAGTATAATGTTTCTAACTGTACCTTACAAAAATGCGAACTGAACTGTATATCATACAATACGGAAATTATAAATACTATCAATTGCACGTCGAAATTTTGTTGGCGGGGCAGGCAGCCCACAAGGCACCTCTGCGGAGGAGGTCACGAGGCTTGGAGGTGTCTGTCCTCGGGCGGGCAGCGAGTGTTTCCTTCCGCGCCGATCCGCGAGAATTCTCCGCTCGAAACCGATCGATGTCGGAAATCTCAGAATTGTGCTTACAGGCACTGTCCTTCTGCGGATTTTACGAATTAAAATATATGGCAAGCTTTACCTGGAGATTGTTTGTGTGTTTAGAGTTTAATGTGCGACGCCTTCCTGGAAGTTAGTGTCTCCTCTAGGTGGACTCAGCACGCAAATCAGTAGCACGCGATTTCCAGGTGCGTAGATAGTTTTTGACCTCTCGCAGGTAGAACGGAGCGCTTATCGGGAAGTCCGGCTGGCGCGATAGCGCGCTATCGCTCCAGGTCGTTGCTTCGACTTTGTTTACGTTCGATGCGACTTGCGGGCGGGGAATTCTACCTTCAGTCCTTGCAGATCGGGCGGTGGCTTCCGGCGCAGTAAAATACTGTGAATCACACAAAATTAGTCTTCGCGGAAATCGGGCAATTTGTGGGCCCTTTGTGCACTGCGAATAAACAGGATTTCGCAGTCGATGAGTACACGGGAACGTTCGGGTGTGGAGATTGTAAAATATTCCAAGATCTCAACAGCGTGTGTTGGAACTTGCAATATTTCGGATTCAAACGCTACACTACTAACCAGAAATTTACCGACATGATAGAATAGCGTTCAGTACAGGTTATTTACAACGGGTGTGAATTATTCTAATCTTGCTAACAGTTCGTAACGACAAAATGGCGGTAGGAAATGCAGCCAGATTAGATAACGGATCAGGTCAGGTATCTTCTTATCGGATGAAGATCGGTCGCAGAGAGAGAGCGGCAGTTGGGCGGCCTTCCTATTTATAGTATCGGGGTCCCTTATCTGCTGCTTCCGGTGGCGATTATAGTAGGAGGGGAGTTTCGCTTGCGCGCCGCCTTATCGTAACTTGCGGCATCGGATGTCGTTCGGCTTATCGTCGGTTGGATCCGTAACGTTTAAAAAGCGCGCTGAATTCAATTCAAATGCTTTTTGAGCATTACTAGGATTTAATCTCAGAGCGAAACGTTACAACTTAATAACATCTAAATTTCAAATTGCCTAATGACTAATTTATGTTTTTCCCAAACAACAATAAATACCAATGTTAAGTATTCCATAAAATGACACAAGGGTTTACCAATGCGTAAGCATTTTCAAATTGCTGCGTACCTAATTACAAATTTATTCTTAGAAATTGTTGGTGGAACGACATACTATGTAGCATTAACAGATACATTATTGGTAGGACAGTTTCTTCCTATGTAAATAAGTACGACTGACACCATTACTTTTTTATTATCAAAATAATAAAAAGCATTTTGGCATCACATTCAAAATAATCAAAAATTAAGAATAAGAGATGCGATTAAATTGTATGGTATAATAACTTTGCACAACAGTTTTATATTTCCGTGGGGACAGCAAATATGCGAGAAAAACATGTACCTACACGGTTCTTAATTTAGCAATTCGATTTTGGTTTTTTTGCCACTTTGTTATTTTTCTTATTGTTATATGTCTTTTGAGTATGCCAAGATATCCATTTATAATATCTGCATTTTTAGAAATAATCTTACAAATTCAGGGTGTTTGTACATCCCTAGACAGCTTGTAACTTCCTTAATAATAAAGATATTGAAAAAAAAATAGTATATTATGATACAAGTGTATAAGTACGCCTTTAAAGCACGTGCGACGAGTTTAAGAGCACGACGCGCTAGCGGAGTGCTTTTAACGTCGCTAGTGATTTAATAGCTCTTATACACGTGTATCATAAGCTATTTTTCTACGATCGTAACAGAAATATAAAAACTTAGTTGGGTGACACTTTTCCCGTCATACTGTGTTAGATATTCTAGGTTATGTTGACATTAAAATTTACTGCAAAGCGCGTTTTAATAAATTATTAGAACACGCCTCCAACGGCAACTTGCGAATAAGACGTATTTTGGGCGCTAACATTAAGAGTGCTTTTGACACTAGAAACAGTGCAAAAAATTGTGATTTTGACATAATCGTGGAAAAACTCTTTTTTGTTTTAAATGCAGTACTGAACCAACCAACCATAAATCAATTTAAATCATACTATTTTTGCATAATGGGACACGACATTGATTTTTTTAAACGAGCGTATAAGATACTTTATGATAACATGCTGAAACTAAAATTTTGGAATTGATTGTTTTTTAAAATAAAAAGAAATAACTCAAGTAGACCATGACTTACGCAAAATTACTCAAAATCGAACAATATATGCAAAAGAAACTCCACTTTTCACTTAAAATATTCCTCATGGCCGAATTATTGCATCAAACGTACTAAAACAATTGAAAACTATGTTTTTTAAAATGGAACAATATGAGTTTCATTAAACAGTTGAAAACTACAATAAACGAGTTTTCCAACGATGTTCTATATTCGCCATCTATAATATAATTTTCCTTAATGTGTGTTTGTCTGTGTGTCTGTGGCACAAAATAAAATCTCACGTTCCGGCTTCACAGATGTTTATATTTGTTTAGGTCTTGTTTTTCTTATCTTAGCGCTCGGCTCGGAGCTTGACCTTTCGCGTATCCTATTTCACGTGCGCCGGCGACTCGCAGCGCGTAGCGCGCGGTTTGCTTGTAGTATTTAAAAATCGCTTTTGAAAAATCAACATTTTTAAAAATATATTTAAAAAAAACAGTTTCCAATTGTTTTAGGATGTCGGGTGCGATAATTCGTCCATGATGAAGTTTTAGAGCCAGGTAGACTTTCTTGTTCGGTTGTTGGCGATTTTGGGTAAGCATGGTCTAGTTTAGGCAAACAATTCTTTTTTAATATAAGTTCCAAAATTTTGTTTTAGGCATACTACCATAAGTCATTCTTAGCATTCATTTAAAATATTTAAAAATATATATAAGTAGCGTGCTCCATTTAAAAAAGCAAAGTCGTATATCACTATGCAAAAATAGGAGGCCATTACTTAAAATGGTTTACAATTTATAGGCTACACATTAGCATTTAAAAAACGGTTTTTTTAATATCTCTATTATGAAGGAAGTTACGAGCTGTCTAGCAATTTACAATCACCCTGCATATAGTGATTCATAAGTATGGCAATAAAATTTAAATTTAAGGGTAGTTAGAGGATATCAGACAGAACAACTTTGCATAATAAACTCTATTTCAAAAATTTATAATAATCCCACAAAACATTTAATTATTTATTGTTTATTGACGGTCTCTGGAATGAATTTTTATAAACATAATTTCGCAGAGGTGGTTGTGATAAAACCGAATTTGGATAAAATGCAGAAGCAAAAAACAGTTGGTTGAGTATTTCAATCACATTCAATGCATTACGTGTTAGAATTTATTGCGTTAAACACGAATTTACATAATAATGGTTTTGCTATTAGCCAGTGGTTCTCAACAGTTTGGACCAGGACCTAATACGAATTATTTTTCCATAAGCGATTAATTTTTAGTGCAACGTACTTTACTGAGACGATTACACATACATTTCATTTAAAAAAAAATCCGATTTCAACACTCAACCAGTGCGGATCGCTCATAAACTCGCTGTCTCTTTCTTAAAGTATTAAATAAAATTAGTTACCAAACAGTGTTCTCTAGTATAGACCCGGTCGGGATATTAGTGAACAAATAATCTAGCACCAACAACGATAGCAGACCGGCCTTGCTCGGACGGTGACTTCAATATCTCAAGCTATCAACGAAACAGCATGTACGAAGCAGGTGGCCTATCAACACCTATCCATAAAGGTAAAAACACACCACTTAATTTAGCCGCAAGCACGGTTAAAACCACTGAATCATCAGTAACACCAGGAAAACGCAATCTTACGCCGCCAATCTTAGACGAACCCAACAAGCGATGTCTCTTTGATCCAGACACGCTTATCTCAAAAAATAGATTCCATCTGCCAAATGAAGACAACAACCCATCCACAAAAGAAACAAACGATAATGAACTCGAAAATATTCCCAAAAAACTTAAGGTGCCTCCTATCTTTCTACACGGACCTATCAAATATCAAGAAGTGATAAAAGATATTGAACGACTAACACAAGGAAAATTTTCAACCAGTTGCGCGGGCAACACAATTAAAATTAATGTACAAGACCCGGAGCACTACAGAACACTGACAGCATACTACGATAAACACGAAATAAATTACCACACGTTCCGTAATTCACATGAAGCTAACTTCTCAGTAGTAATTCTAAACTTACCAATTTCAATAGAAAATAAAGAAATTAAACAAGAATTATCAAAAACATTCCATATAATAAGTGTAACACGTCTTTACAACTGCCAATGCCAATATGACCAGTATTATTGAAACCAACCGAAAATGTTAAAGAAATCACACACTTGTTTCACTGCATAATCACAGTAAAACCCAGAAGAAAATCCTCAGATATACCTCAGTGCCACCGCTGTCAGAACTATGGACACATGATGAATTATTGCACATTACCACCCAGATGTGTTAAATGTCTAGGCCAACACTCAACAGCCGCATGTACAAAAGCTAAAACAGAAAAACATCAGTGTGTCCACTGAGTGGAGCATCACCCGGCTAACTGCAAAGATTGCAAATATTACCTGCAATTAAAGAATAACTGACAAACACAAACACAAGCCTTCAGAATACCCAATACTACACGACCGGAACAAACCTACTTCTAAGCAACTACAGATAGCACATTAAGCATGGGTCACACGATCATTTTTTTGCATCAAATTTGCTTGCCAAACACTTTCTGTGACGTCATACAACAATGTTTGATTCTCTCTATCAAACACGGTGGTCACACCATAAAACTTGTTGTGCAACTATTAGAATCATCTGTTATTGTGAGGTTATGGTTTGCTGTAAAGGCACGAATTGTTAACGTTTATTTTTGTTTCAAAATTGAAGAGCAAGTGATTATCCTGTCGTTAGTAGGTTTAAGTCTAGCGTTGTGTAATAAGAAACAGCGAAAATCTCGAAAAGTGTGGGCCCGTAAGCGGATACAACGAGGTGACCAAGAACGGGGGGTGTTATCAATGGTACACACAGAACTGAAATGTGAAGATGGTGGTAGTTTTAAAAATTATTTGAGGATGGATGAAAGAGCGTTTACAAAACTTTTAAATATAGTCACCAACACAATTTCAAAAACCGACACGAATATGAGACAAAGCTTTATTCCGTGCTTGCTTGTTATGATAGCTGGGGTCTTTTACGAAATACAAGACCTCATCTTGTTGATAGGCGTCTATTAGGGCCGACACTTGCTCACGCTTCCAAGACATGGCTATTTTTGAAGTAAAAATGCGTTCTTAACCTAAGAACCCTAAACCGTGAAATACCACTTTCACGCACTGCGCAGAATCGCGTGAAAAAGTTGTCCGAAATAGAGCCCGTCCTATTTTTTAGAAATGTTTGACAACTATGAGGCTGACGTCATGAAATACGTCATCATTGGTGTATGACAAGCAAATTTGATGAAAAAAATGATCGTGTGACCCATGCTTTACGCAGAACATACGCAAATATGGTCAACAACCGCTTTGCACAGCAGAAGCCTGAACCTAATATTCCAGATGTTAGGCTGGTTGCAGCCTACTAACCTCCTAGCAAGCGACTCATTCCAGATGATGTAACCTCCTGCCCTACTCTTCTATTAAGAGACTTGAACAGCAAAAGTACACTCTGGGGATGCCGCGCAGATAACCCCAATGGAAAAAACCTCTCAACCACTCAACATAACATTCACGTCACAGCACCTGCAGAATATACTCACTACCCACACAGAATTGACCACACCCACATATTCTTGATATTAAGCTACAAAAAACCCTCACAGAAACACTGAACCATCAGGTACTAACGGAATAGATTTCGGACACTTTCCAGTAGTCATAACACGGAACCAAAAACCTGAAAGCTACACCCCTCAGACCAGGCTAATAAATGGAAGAATTGACTTCGATAAATTTAAGCAGCACTTGGACGCTAAAATAATGCTACAAAATCTGCGCTATACCACCCAAACAGTGGAAAACAGCGTAAAATATCAGACGCCATAGTCCACGCCACCCAATCATTCACGCAGTCAACTTCCAAAAACACAATACATCAACAATTTAGCACCCCAAAATACAGAAGCGTATCAAAACAAAAAACACATACAGAAGACTATCGCAACGCACGCAAAATCGACAATACAAAACCGTACTGAACAAGCTCACCCACCAAGTGAAATGGGAGCTCGACAACTACAAGGTCAACCTATATAATCAAGTGTATAATAATATCAAGTGTAGCAGCCAGTAAAGACTCTTCATTATGGAAAGTAACCAAACAAATTATACGAAAACCAAACATAATATCCCCAATCAAATATAACAATACTTATTACCCCACTAAACAGAATTGCCTGGAGGCTGATCAGGATTCCGTTGCTTTGCGCTGGTTCTATCCCTTAAGCACATAAATGAGACTGCATTTATATTTCAAACTAATGTAGTCAATGGTACTTAAAAGGGACGACAGTAAACTACCCTGAGGGACGCAGCCTCACGTCCCAATAATATTATGGCTTGGTATCAGGGTAGCGACGTAGTGAATGAATCAGACATTAGATGCAGATTCTTTTATTACGAAAATAAACGTTCTATTTATACAAAACAAGAATGCTTAACTAAGTAACATATCAAAGTTCAATTATTGTGTAGATTACTAGAGCGCGTTTAAAGGTACGAAGTAGCAATTCAGCACTGTAAGCGGATTGCATTTCCGTGTGTGTTTGCAAGCCGGAGCGGTGAACTTGTGTTTAGTAGGTCACTTACGGCGTGAAATGCTAAGTTGCACTTTGCTCCGGTCTTTAAACTCAATGCTTGCGAAACAAGATTGGTTTTTAATATTTCGTAAATGTGAACTGAAATTTGCTTGTTTAATTCAATATTAAACAGATCTAAATTAAATATAAACTGGCGAAGTTATGAAGTAAAACTGGAGGTTAAAACTGCTTGTTTATGAAATCAGAAGTACATTTAGAACTTCTGACTAGATTTCGTAAATTTTGTTATTAAAATTTATGTGTGTTTAAATCAAATTTAAACATATTGCCAATTTTAGGCTGAAGAAAAAGCCATAGAAAAAAACTATATTGTTTCTTCCACATTAAGAGTTTTTAGAGGATATTCTTCTACGGCTGACTGGCGTTACTTGGGTTGATGCTTTCTTCGGTTGATCCTTTTTGAATGCAGTAGAAAGCTCCTATTAGAACGGCGGCTCCCAATATGCTGCCGGTGATCCCGCTGGATAGATAGGAATTATGTCTGATAGTTTCCCATGTTACGTCTTTTAGACGCTGTTGATGATTCTTCTGGATAGGTAGTAGCGATGTCGGATGGCTCTCCATGCTACTTCCTTCAGATGATGTTGCAGGTCCAACCGAGAAGTTTGTTAATCCTCGAAGTGATTCGACTGCTGCAACACTGGCTCCTCTGCTATCTCTGTAAAATAGTTTCTGTGTTATGGTGTCGTTGAATACGTTGCCACTTGGTTTGGAACATCCCGACAACGTCCATCTGCTGCCTCTTCCTTTGGAGACGAACATTATATGAATGAATACGATAATTAATATCACTCTTGCCGAGGTTAGCTGTTTTAGAAGATGCCGCATCAGTATTCCACATTGCGTGTTTTCGGTAAATTCCCTCGCAGACTTTAATAAGCCGTCTTCTTGATTCCATCTTCTACGAGGGCTAAGTGCTTAGCGAACTCGGAGGTTTGCTCGCTTGCTGCATCTCTTGATGCCATTTCTTGATGCCACCTTCCACTAGGTGCTATGTTTTTAGTGAACTCGGAGGGTTTCTTGTTTGCTGCATTTATTGCTGCCTTTTCTGGGTGCCACCCTCCAATGGTTGTCAAATTTTCAGTGGACTCGGTGGGTTTCTTGATTGCTGTAGTTATTGCTGCAACTTCTTGGCTTTATCCATCGCTAGGAGCTGCTGTAGAAGCATCTGGAGGAGTTCCAACGATTTGTTCGTGGCCTGCAATTTCCTTTTCTTTGTGTCCGTCGACTTCGTGAATGGAAACTTCGTGGATGCGGACTTCGTGAACGAGGACTTTATTTATTTATTTATTTAATTCGCACTCAGCCAACAGCCGTTAGGCCAATTATAGGCGTCGCTGTGCAGTTATGAGGACTTCCAACCCCACTAACGACTGTCATGATGTTGTATGACCGCCGGGACCAACTTTTTTCCGTGATAGCCGTACCACGAGGCGCCGAGAGATGCAGCCGTGGAACTCCCATCCAAGTTCTGACCAGAGACAGCGTTGCTTAACTCTGCTGATCGAACGTGAACGCTTGTTCAAGCTACACCACTCGGGACCCTTCGTGAATGAGGACTTTGGAAACTCCATCACTTGGTGACTTTCTTGTGGATGAGAAGATGCTAGTTTTTTACGTTCGATGATAACAGGATGTTGAACTTTCGTATTCTTTATATTGGCAGCTGCTATCACTTGTTCTTCCGCTGTAGAATTGGTTTTTGATATTTTCTCCACCTGCTGGATTGTTACTCCTGGGATGGATCCATTTGATGCAGGATGAATCTCTTTGACTGTCTCAATAATGTTTTCCTTGCATACCTGATCTTCTGCGGAAAGTTTTCTTTGTGTGGGTACTTCTTCTATGTCCCAGAATTTTTGTAACTGCTCGTCTTCTTCAATTTTGGCAACCATGGTGTTGACTTTAATGCTGTCGTTATGTTGCCTTCCAATGGTTCCAGATAAAATCCAGCCCAGCTCGCTATTCTGTCCCAAGATGCCATCCTTTGTTTTAGTGATTCCTTCTAGAATTATTTTGGAATATTCTTCGGCGCCTAGAATTATATCTGTAGGACCAGGTTGGTTGAAGGTTGGATCGGCGATGAAGATATTGCTCCAGGAATTGATATTTATATTTGGGATGGGTGATGAAGGCATGGCTTTTGTAGGTTTAGGAAATACTAGTAAATTGACAGTTAGGGAAAAGTTACTTGAAAATCTAGGTGTGATCAAACCTGGGATTTTCCATTTAGCAATTTTTGGCCCGCTGTTCCCGATTCCTGTGATTTCAGCTCGAACTTTGGTCCTGGGTAACGCCAATAATTCGGCTGATGCTTTCGTGATAAATGACCCCTAAGACCCGGGATCTATTAATACTCGTAATAGATGAGTCATCCCGGATGCTGCTTTTACTTGAACCATTGCTGTGGCAAGTAGAACTGGGCTCTCCTGTGCGCCTAAATTGGCGGTGATGATGTCCGACTTCGGCTTCTTTTCTGGAACGTTGGAAGTCTTCATGGCTGCTGCATGAGCTGACGTCCTCATGTTTTGGGCAGGGAGCGGCCTTGATGGTGGCTGCGCCTTATGAAGCAGTGTATGATGCGGGAAGCGACAGATCCTACAATTAAAATAGGCACGGCATGGTATATTTGAATCGTGCCGTAAGCATCAATAGCACAATAGATAGGTTTTTACTGCTTCTTGTTTTTCATGGGTAGGTAGCCTCTGGAATTGACTACAGTTGTCGATGTAATGATCTGCATGGCACAGCTGGCAATTTAGGGATGCGGAAGCGTAATTCTTCTGTGGTCTTTCCTGCGTTGGCTTTCGAGCTCCATCTATGAATTCCAGGGATTGGAACCGCACTTGCAGGAAAGCCATTAAATTTTAGTAATCCTGAACTTCGTTTGGACATTGAAGCGACTACTCATATAATTTGTTGGTTTCAGGATCCCATTTTCAAGCGATAGCTCTGTTAATCCACGGACCCCAACTGTCGGTGGAGATGCCTAAATTTTTGATTGCCTCCACACATTCCTTGATGGAGTCGTGCAATCTTTTTAACCCCTGGGCTGACTCTTTGGAGAGGACCGGCAGATCGAATATGGTGTCTAGCAATTTAGTTAGAATAAGGCGATTATTTTGATACCTTTGTTACAGCAGATTCCAGGCGGTGTTGTAGTTTGCTTGGGTAACAGCTAGATGCTGGATCAGTCGGCTTGGCTCTCCTTTGACATGCGTCTTTAGATATTGTATCTTGATGACATCGTCCATGTTCTGGTTGTCATCTACTAATTTAGTGAACACCTTGAAAGTGGCCCATTCCTCATAATTTCCCTCGTATATGGGGATTTTGAATTGAGGAAGCGAGATGGCTGCTTCTTGTCACCACTGGGTTTAAAACACTGGATTGTTAGTGAATAAAATCCGTGACGCACTGTACACTGTGGGCGCAGAGTCAAAGTAATAGTCTTAGAGTTTACACAAAAGAAGATGTTTATTATAAAAAAAACGACATAAACAGAAGCAAACACATAAATAAAGATATAAATGATGGATGCGTACGGAGGTAAATGAGCTTACACGTGGATGCGTGTATTACAGGATCATCTATAGCGTCAACGCATATCCACAAGCGGTGCAAGCAAAGAGAATATGTGCGCAAAGAAAAATACAGCGTATGTGTGACACAGGTGATGTAATGCGCGAGCGGCGGGATCACGGTCACTGTGCCACACACAAAATATGCACACGAGAAAGTATACGAGAGAAAAATATATATACAGGACTAAGACTAAACAACTTAAATCTAACTTACTTGCTAAAACTAACTAAAGTCCTACACTAAGTCCACACGCACTATCAAGTGGCGATGTCGCGCTCCGGCGACAGGAACGACGCTCTCCGGCGTCGAGGAACGGCGTTGGTGACTCCTGGATCACTCGGTGGCCCGGACGTTGGCGGCGGCACGGGACGGCAGCTGCACAGCTCGGCGTCTCCCGTGGTCGGACGTCGGTCACGGCGGCGAATCCAAGAGCGCAACGACGATCGGAGGAATTGCTACTACTCAAGCCTCAATCTGTCTAATCCTGAGTAGTAGCTGCCTTCTGAGCCTAGACTCCAAGAAGTGCCGATTGTTTGAAATCGACGTATATTTATACTCGTGTGGCCAGGCGGCCGAAGTTCTCATTGGTGGCCGGAAAACTCGTAATGAGCCCTTGTAATCATAGGCTCCACCCCAAAATCCATGATCGAGCGAGTTGACCCGGTAACATTCCCCCCCCCCCATCAAGACGGTCGCCTGGGACGGTAAGGGTTGTTTTGCGTGGCTGGGGTTGCTCAGGAGATGGCGTCGTTGTTGCAACGGCGGCGTGGATAGCAGCGGCGGCGTGGATAGCAGCGGCGGTGTGGATAGCAGCGGCGGTGTGGATAGCAGCGGCGGCGTGGATAGCAGCGGCGGCGGCTTAGCTGGCGGCGGTTTGTTCGTCGTTGACCGCTTGTTCAGCAGCGGCGGCGAGGTCAGCAGCAACGTAGACAGTAGCAGCGTGGCTTGCAGCGGCAGCATGTTCAGCAGCGGCTGCTTCTGCTTCTGCGGCTTCCGCGTCGGAGGAGGGCTGCTAGTCTGCAGCTTCCGAGGAAGCGGACTGCCCTCGGGGAGCGGCTGCTGCGAAGGACTGCGCTTTTGCAACTGCTGCGGCAGTGGTTCCGGCGGGCGGCGAGTTGGCAGCTTCTGCGGCGGCAGGCTGCGGTTGGGCAGTTGCGGTGACGGCTCGTTCGATGGCAGCTCGTTTGCCGTTCGGAAGCTTCGGCTCGTGCGGTGGCGACGGCGGCTCGTTTGGCCGTCATTTGGTAAGCAGCGTATCGCTTGGCATTGACTTGGTAAAAGCCAACGTTGTCGACAGCGGCTCGGGCAGCAGCTTGGGCAGCAGCAGATTGCTTGGTGACGGCGGCTTGATCAGCGGCTGCTTGTTCAGCGGCAGCTTGTTCTGTAGCCAGCCTATCGGCAAAGGCTCGTTCTCTGGCAGCTTGCTGTTCAGCGGTGGGCTGCGGTTTAGCTGCTGTTTTGTAGACCCAGGAGCGTACGATCTCAATCTCACGCTTGCTTTGTGGGTTGTGGGTCACCAAGAGGTTGAGGGTCCGCTGGTCGATGTCATCCTCTCCAGAGGAGAAGCCTAGGATGGTTAGCTGGACTTTTATCCTGTACTGGAGGTCAAGCAGGGAGTCCACGGCTTCCTGGGTGTTGCGACCCATCGCGGATGGGTAGGTTGATTTTGGGCGCCACTGGATTTTTTTTTGCAGCAGATCCAGATCTGCGGGGTTGTTGTAGCTGGTGCTCTCGGTCTCAGGGGATGTCGGTTCGGCACAGAATCCTCTGTATGGAAAGGCCCCACGCCTTGGGCTCGCCAATTGTCACCACTGGGTTTAAAACACTGGATTGTTAGTGAATAAAATCCGTGACGCACTGTACACTGTGGGCGCAGAGTCAAAGTAATAGTCTTAGAGTTTACACAAAAGAAGATGTTTATTATAAAGAAAACGACATAAACAGAAGCAAACACATAAATAAAGATATAAATGATGGATGCGTACGGAGGTAAATGAGCTTACACGTGGATGCGTGTATTACAGGATCATCTATAGCGTCAACGCATATCCACAAGCGGTGCAAGCAAAGAGAATATGTGCGCAAAGGAAAATACAGCGTATGTGTGACACAGGTGATGTAATGCGCGAGCGGCGGGATCACGGTCACTGTGCCACACACAAAATACGCACACGAGAAAGTATACGAGAGAAAAATATATATACAGGACTAAGACTAAACAACTTAAATCTAACTTACTTGCTAAAACTAACTAAAGTCCTACACTAAGTCCACACGCACTATCAAGTGGCGATGTCGCGCTCCGGCGACAGGAACGACGCGCTCTGACGTCCAGGAACGGCGCTGGCGCGGATCTCCAGGTACCCGGACGTTGGCGGCGGCACGGGACGGCAGCTGGCTAGCTCGGCGTCTCCCGTGGTCGGACGTCGGGTACGGCGGCGAAGATCCAGCAGCGACGATCGGAGGATTTGCTACTACTCAGGCCTCAATCTGTCTAATCCTGAGTAATAGCTGCCTTCTGAGTCAAGACTTCAAGAAGTGCCGATTGTTTGAAATCGACGTATATTTATACTCGTGTGGCCAGGCGGCCGAAGTTCTCATTGGTGGCCGGAAAACTCGTAATGAGCCCTTGTAATCATAGACTCCACCCCAAAATCTATGATCGAGCGAGTTGACCCGGTAACATTCCCCCCCCATCAATTGTCACCACTGGGTTTAAAACACTGAATTGATAGTGAATAAAATCCGTGACGCACTGTACACTGTGGGCGCAGAGTCAAAGTAATAGTCTTAGAGTTTACACAAAAGAAGATGTTTATTATAAAGAAAACGACATAAACAGAAGCAAACACATAAATAAAGATATAAATGATGGATGCGTACGGAGGTAAATGAGCTTACACGTGGATGCGTGTATTACAGGATCATCTATAGCGTCAACGCATATCCACAAGCGGTGCAAGCAAAGAGAATATGTGCGCAAAGGAAAATACAGCGTATGTGTGACACAGGTGATGTAATGCGCGAGCGGCGGGATCACGGTCACTGTGCCACACACAAAATACGCACACGAGAAAGTATACGAGAGAAAAATATATATACAGGACTAAGACTAAACAACTTAAATCTAACTTACTTGCTAAAACTAACTAAAGTCCTACACTAAGTCCACACGCACTATCAAGTGGCGATGTCGCGCTCCGGCGACAGGAACGACGCGCTCCGACGTCGAGGAACGGCGCTGGCGCGGATCTCCAGGTACCCGGACGTTGGCGGCGGCACGGGACGGCAGCTGGCTAGCTCGGCGTCTCCCGTGGTCGGACGTCGGGTATGGCGGCGAAGATCCAGCAGCGACGATCGGAGGATTTGCTACTACTCAGGCCTCAATCTGTCTAATCCTGAGTAGTAGCTGCCTTCTGAGTCAAGACTTCAAAAAGTGCCGATTGTTTGAAATCGACGTATATTTATACTCGTGTGGCCAGGCGGCCGAAGTTCTCATTGGTGGCCGGAAAACTCGTAATGAGCCCTTGTAATCATAGACTCCACCCCAAAATCTATGATCGAGCGAGTTGACCCGGTAACATTCCCCCCCCATCAAGACGGTCGCCTGGGACGGTAAGGGTTGTTTTGCGTGGCTGGGGTTGCTCAGGAGATGGCGTCGTTGTTGCAACGGCGGCGTGGATAGCAGCGGCGGCGTGGATAGCAGCGGCGGCGCGGATAGCAGCGGCGGCGTGGATAGCAGCGGCGGCGTGGATAGCAGCGGCGGTGTGGATAGCAGCGGCGGTGTGGACAGCAGCGGCGGCGAGGTCAGCATCAACGTAGCCAGTAGCAGCGTGGCTTGCAGCGGCAGCATGTTCAGCAGCGGCTTCTTCGGCTTCTGCGGCTTCCGCGTCGGCGGAGGGCTGCGAGTCTGCAGCTTCCGCGGGGGCGGACTGCCCTCGGGGAGCGGCTGCTGCGAAGGACTGCGCTTTTGCAACTGCTGCGGCAGTGGTTCCGGCGGGCGGCGAGTTGGCAGCGTCTGCGGCGGCAGGCTGCGGTTGGGCAGTCGCGGTGGAAAACCGTGCTGCTGTATCTCAGGCGGAGGCGGGCTGCACAGGGGCGGCTGTTGCGAAGGACTGTGCTTCTGCAACTGCTGCGGCAGTGGTTCCGGCGGGCGGCGATTGATCAGTTGCGGCAAAGAACTGCGCTTCTGCAACTCCTGCGTCGGAAGACTGCGAGTTTGCAGCGGACGTGGTGGAAGGTTGTGTTTCTGCAGCTTCCGCGGAGGCGGACTGCCCTCGGGGAGCGGCTGCTGCGAAGGACTGCGCTTCTGCAACTGCTGCGGCAGTGGTTCCGGCGGGCGGCGAGTTGGCAGCTTCTGCGGCAACAGGCTGCGGTTGGGCAGTTGCGGTAGAGAACAGCGCTTCTGCATCTCCTGCGGCGGCTGTCGCATCGGAGGACTGCGAGTTGGCAGTTGACGTGGTAGAGGGCTGCGTTTCTGCAGCTTCCTCTGAGGCGGGGTGCGATCGGGCAGCTGTTGCGGTGGAGGGCTGCACTTGGGCAGCGGTTGAGGCGGAGGACTGCGGTCTTGCTGAGCTGTGGCGGCGGCGCGTTGCGGTGCGGCTGTGAGCTGCGTTTCGACAACGGCGGCGAACTGCTGTTCGTCAGCAGTGAGTTGTGGTTTGGCGGCGGCGGCTCGTTTGGAAGCGGCTTGGGCAGCAGTGGTTAGCTGCGGTTTGGCCATGGAGGCGGTGAGCTGCGGCTCGGTAGAGGCGGCGGCGGTGAGCTGCGGCTCGGTAGAGGCGGCGGCGGTGAGCTGCGGCTCGTTAATGGAGAGCTTTGGCTCGGCAGCGGCCGTGGGCTGTGGCTCGGCAAAGGCGGATTGCTTAGCGGCGGCTTGCCGTCCAGCGGCGATGGCTTGTTCGGCAGCGGCTTGTCGTTCAGCGAAGGCTTGCTGTTCGACGGCGGCTCGTTTAGCAGTGGCGGCTGCTTGCTTGGCGGCGGTTTGGTCGACAGCGGCTTGCCGTTCAGCTGCTGCGGCTCGATCAGCGGCGGCTTGAGCAACAGCTTGGGCACAAGCTAGTTCGGAGGCGGCTCGTTCGGCTTCGGCGGCTCGTTCGGCTTCGGCGGCTCGTTTGGCTTCGGCGGCTCGTTCGGCTTCGGCGGCAGCTCGTTCTGCGGCGGCCGTTGCTTGCCGTTTAGCGGCGGCTTGTCGTTCAGCGGCGGCTCGTTTAGCAGCGGCTTGCCGTTCAGTGGCGGCGGCGGCTCGGTCGGCGGCGGCTGTTGCTTGCCGTTCAGCGGCGGCTCGTTCAGCAGCTGCTCGTTTAGCAGCGGCTTGCCGTTCAGCGGCGGTGGCGGCGGCTGTTGCTTGCCGTTCAGCGGCGGCTCGTTCAGCAACTAATTGTTTTGCAACGGACTCGAAGAAGGCGGCTTTTTCGTCCGCAGCCCGGCCGACGGCTTCAATGGCAGCTTCTTCGGCAGCGGCGGCTCGTTTGAAAGCTGCTTGTTTGGCAGCGGACGTAAGAAAACCGGCTTTGTCGGCGGCAGCGTAGTCGGCAGCGGCTTGGGCAGCAGCTTGGGCAGTAGCTTGGACAGCAGCTTGGACAGCAATGCTTATCTCAAAAGCTGCTATTTTTGTAGCGAGATTCATCTCTGCAGTAGAATTTTGGGCGCCACTGGATGTTGTTACGGTTGTTGTAGCTGGTGCTCTCGGTCTCAGGGGATGTCGGTTCGACACAGAATCCTCTGTATGGAAAGGCCCCACGCCTTGGGCTCGCCAATTGTCACCACTGGGTTTAAAATACTGGATTGTTAGTGAATAAAATCCGTGACGCACTGTACACTGTAGGCGCAGAGTCAAAGTAATAGTCTTAGAGTTTACACAAAAGAAGATGTTTATTATAAAGAAAACGACATAAACAGAAGCAAACACATAAATAAAGATATAAATGATGGATGCGTACGGAGGTAAATGAGCTTACACGTGGATGCGTGTATTACAGGATCATCTATAGCGTCAACGCATATCCACAAGCGGTGCAAGCAAAGAGAATATGTGCGCAAAGGAAAATACAGCGTATGTGTGACACAGGTGATGTAATGCGCGAGCGGCGGGATCACGGTCACTGTGCCACACACAAAATACGCACACGAGAAAGTATACGAGAGAAAAATATATATACAGGACTAAGACTAAACAACTTAAATCTAACTTACTTGCTAAAACTAACTAAAGTCCTACACTAAGTCCACACGCACTATCAAGTGGCGATGTCGCGCTCCGGCGACAGGAACGACGCTCTCCGGCGTCGAGGAACGGCGTTGGTGACTCCTGGATCACTCGGTGGCCCGGACGTTGGCGGCGGCACGGGACGGCAGCTGCACAGCTCGGCGTCTCCCGTGGTCGGACGTCGGTCACGGCGGCGAATCCAAGAGCGCAACGACGATCGGAGGAATTGCTACTACTCAGGCCTCAATCTGTCTAATCCTGAGTAGTAGCTGCCTTCTGAGCCTAGACTCCAAGAAGTGCCGATTGTTTGAAATCGACGTATATTTATACTCGTGTGGCCAGGCGGCCGAAGTTCTCATTGGTGGCCGGAAAACTCGTAATGAGCCCTTGTAATCATAGGCTCCACCCCAAAATCCATGATCGAGCGAGTTGACCCGGTAACATTCTTGCTCGTTTCTTGTCGGTGCTTGCAATAAAATAATTAAATTTCTATGCCTGTCTTCCAACGTAGTATATTCAGGACTGAAGTGCATTTGTTCTGAAGCCATGTCGTTAGACATAACTTCTTCGTCCATCTCGACCACACGATCCCATTCTTCTCTTAATTCCCTTGTCGTGATGGCGGGCCTCCCTAATTCTTGTGTTAGTTCGGCGTCGTCCATCGCTTGCTTAAAATTCTGAATCCGAATCTGCAGTTTTCGGATACGAACCTTTTGTTCTGGATTGGCCACCATTTCCTCTTGCTTCCTATTTAAGGAGGGGTTGAAAATTTCCGTTGATTTTGAACAGCTTTGCAAGTAATTTTTTGCTTCGCCGTATATGGCTTTAATTTGATCGTAATACCCTGTTGTAAAATAATTATGAGTTGGAATACTCAGCTGCCCCATTTCTGCATGATTTTTAGTTGCAGTGTTCCAAAGTTCGTCCAGCGTTTTGTTGCGACTGGCGGTGTAGGCTTCGTTTTTTCGGTTGGCAGGGTCCTTTTTGCTGTTAGATAATACTTGTTTTATCTTCTGCGCGAGCGCTTCTTGGGCGACAGCTAATTTGTTGAATTCCTCCACGTTGTTAGCCATTTTTTGGGACCTGGGTGGTTGGCAGATGTTGTCTTCTTCTCGGGATGCTGGTGACTCTTGGGATGTGTTTGTTCTTTAGTTGGAGACAGATCCGGCTCGAAGGACCATGAACAGAATTTCCTGGAGGCTGATCAGGATTCCGTTGCTTTGCGCTGGTTCTATCCCTTAAGCACATAAATGAGACTGCATTTATGTTTTAAACCAATGTAGTCAATGGTACTTAAAAGGGATGACAGTAAACTACCCTGAGGGACGCAGACTCACGTCCCAATAATATTATGGCTTGGTATCAAGGTAGCGACGTAGTGAATGAATCAGACATTAGATGCAGCTTCTTTTATTACGAAAATAAACGTTCTATTTATACAAAACAAGAATGCTTAACTAAGTAACATATCAAAGTTCAATTATTGTAAAGATTACTAGAGCGCGTTTAAAGGTACGAAGTAGCAATTCAACTGTAAGCGGATTGCATTTCCGTGTGTGTTTGCAAGCCAGAGCGGTGAACTTGTGTTTAGTAGTTCGCTTACGGCGTGAAATGCTAAGTTGCAGTTTGCTCCGGTCTTTAAACTCGATGCTTGCGAAACAAGATTGGTTTTTAATATTTCGTAAATGTGAACTGAAATTTGCTTGTTTAATTCAAGATTAAACAGATCTAAATTAAATATAAACTGGCGAAGTTATGAAGTAAAACTGGAGGTTAAAACTGCTTGTTTATAAAATCAAAAGTACATTTAGAAATTCTGACTGAATTTCGTAAATTTTGTTATTAAAATTTATGTGTGTTTAAATCAAATTTAAACACCACAGATAAAGAAAAATGCGAAATAATGGCCCAACACTTGCAAAATGACTTTACAACCAACATCACTCCTGACCATACCCAAAACACCATCAACATCGAAACACTGGTAGATACCCAGACACCCCCATCAAATTATAACGACATTCTCACAACCACACCGCAGGAAATTAAAGAAGTCATTAAAAAACTACCCAATAACAAAGCGCCAGAACACGATCAAATCCCAAACGCCCTACTTAAAAACCTCACACCAAAAGCCCTAACCTATCTAACAAGTATCTTTAACATCTGTATTAGTATCTGTTATTTCCAAGCATCATGGAAAATAGCAAAAGTAGTATTTGTACTCTTCAACATATTTCTACACGACATACCCACCACTACTGCCATGTTTGCGGACGACACCGCCATCGTCACACAACATCCAGATATTGAAGCCGCAGCAGTAGTAGTCTAAAATTCACTGAATGTTCTTTTAAAATGGTTCCGACGCTGGAACATCAACATTAATCCCTCTAAATGTGCGGCAAAAATATTCACGCTCCGCAGACTAAATGATCCGGAACCTATCATCATAAATTATCAGCTTATACCATGGAATCCAAAGGACAGATCTATCAAATACCTCGGTCTGTACCTCGATAGGCGGCTGACATGGAGTCTACATGTCAATCAAAAATAATAAGAAGGCTATGAAAGAATGGCCATATTATATCCCATCTTAAACAAGAAAAGCTGCCTAAAAACTGAGTGCTCCAAAATATTATATCAAAGTATTGTAAAACCAGTTGTAATGTATGCTTGCGTAGTCTGGGGCACAACATGCAAAACAAACCTTAAAAAGATACAGACGCTACAAAACAAGGTGCTGAGAATCGGCACGAATGCCTATTGGTACGTTCGAAACAACCAACTTCATAAAGAGCTAGACATCCCAAGCATAAAAAACATATTAAACCCACAGTCAAACAATTCTTTGATGACCTAAACAAATGCCAAGCAACAGCAAGATTTAATCTGGGATAAAATCGACAACCACGCGATTGAAACCAAAACTACTGCTCCCAGACAGGGACTAAAAGTGAACTAAATAAATAGTGGCAAGTGCAAGTAACTAAACCATGTGATCAGTGAAATATTGAACTGGCCATAAGTTAGTTAACTAAAGTAATCACTACTGTGAATAGTCTAGTGTGCTTAGCCAGTAAACCGTTTAATCATTAAAAAAATTTAATGACCATACTTATGATCTGGTTTATGTTTCGAAAAGTATAATAACCTTACGTATTTGTTTTAAATAGTGTATTATTAATGTTTGGTATGTTATTTTTGCATAATTATATCATTCTTGAGGAACATTTGATAGCACTGTTCCGTATGCGGCGATAATTGTGTTGCCAATTCAGTTTTTAGTTACTAGGTGCGCCATCTCTGTGGAAAAAGTAGAACTGTCTAGTCGGAGTGCGCGCAATAGACACGGCAAGACCGAGACTGGAAGCGACGCTAATATGGCGGACGACCTGTTTATGTCGGCAACGAGTTACTGTTATTTTTGGTAAAATAAAGTATTTTAAAAGTTTTTATACAGTCCACTATTTACTCAGGGTGCATTAGGACTTAGTGTACCCTACATTTTGGTCCTTCGAGCCGGATTGACTAGTGTTTTGTGTGACAAAGTTATGTGTCCGCAGTAAGACGCGACAGTTTGCGTAGGCGATTGACAATATCGCAGCTTCCTGAGGGTGACGACGTTCATCGCAGCAGGCAAGTCCCAGTGCAAGACAGCACTAAAAGACGCGGCAGTTTGGCGTAGCCGTTTGGCAATATCGCAGCTTCCTAGGGGTGACGACGTTCACTGCAACAGGCAAGAATAACGCGGCAGGTTTGCGTAGGTGTTTGGCAACATCGCAGCCTCCTGAGGGTGACGACGTTCATCGCAATAGGCAAGAATCCAGTGCAGGATAGCACTAAAACGCGGCAGGTTTGCGTAGGTGTTTGGCAACATCGCAGCCTCCTGAGGGTGACGACGTTCATCGCAACAGGCATATATATAATACACATATATTGCTGGTAGGGCCTGGAAACTTCAGAAAACATTACGGCGCCGACATAGTTTCACTTAGAGTATAATGTGTCTCGTGCGCATGCGTGAGAACTCGAACTCCGCTTTTTTAAGAGAATTTTAAAGTTAACCACTTCCCCATTGGGCGGACGACGCCGCCGCGCTTGCGCACATCTCACCGTATACATGAAGGAGTTGGTTGTGTGTCTCACTTCATCGGCTAGTTTCCCACTTATAGCCGCTAGCAATATAGTAAGTATTAGATATATGGCAACAGGCAAGAATCCAGTGCAGGATCGCACTAACAGCAGATTTCAGACAATCCGTGAGTCCATTCCAATTTATTGTTTGGTTACTTGAATTGAAACTGTTTGTTTTTTGTTATTTAAAACAATGGCTGAGTTACGGCAACTTAAGTTTAAAAGAGGCCAAATTAAAGGCAGTTTGACAAGGCTGCAGACCTTTTTTGATTCTTTAAATTTAAATAGTCTCGACGAAGACACTTTTCTTAAATTAAAATTAAGATGGCAGAAGTTAGAACCAATCATTGACGAGTTTTCAAAAATACAGTCTGAGATAGAATATAACTTAGATATAGATGACCAGGTTTCTGTTGACGAAAAGGATAGGGAGTTAATAGAAAGAGAAAATTCCGAGACATGTTATTTTGATTTAGCTTCAAAAATTTCGGCTTTTATTATTAGATTTGAACAGAGTGAAATAAATTCTGTGACGTCAGACGTAGTTAATGGCATCATTAGTAATTTTGGGCCTCCAGCTCAATATACAATGAGTGCAAATTTGCCTGTTTTGAAATTACCTAATTTTTCAGGGGTTTTAGACAAGTGGCTAGAATTTCGAGACATTTATACGTCTCTGGTTGAAAATAATGGCTCTTTAGATAAGGTTCAAAAATTCTATTATTTGAAATCATGCCTCGAGGGCGAAGCATCACAGTTGATTGAATCAATTTCAGTTACAGCTGAAAATTATCCAGTGGCTTGGTTGACATTGACCGAAAGATATGAAAATAAGCGATTAATTATTTTTAATTATATTCAAGCATTATTTGATGCACCTGTGGTGACGAAAGAAAATAGTATTCAACTTCGTAGCTTATTTGATGTTTTTAGTAAAAATTTAAGGTCTCTTAAAATTTTGGGACAACCGACAGAAAGCTGGGATGCGCTTGTAGTACATTTGATCGTGTCTAAACTTGACAACAGGACAAGAAGGGATTGGGAATGCTTTAAAATAAAAGGGGAACTACCCACATTTGACGAAATTAAACTGTTTCTTAAAGAAAAGTGTGAAATGCTTGAAAAACTTGAACTTTCAAAGTCCAACAATATGGCCAATAAATCTGAAATTAACGTTAAGGCTTTGACAAAAAGCAACTATAAAACTAAAACTCAAACTTTCCAGTCACTGACCAATTTAGGGTTTACGTGTTATTTCTGTAAACAAAACCATTCTATTTTTAAATGTAATGCATTTGCAAATTTAAATGTTAGTGAACGAAACAAAGAAGTTAAAAGGCTTAAATTGTGCTTGAATTGCTTTAATCCTAATCATTTCATGCACCAGTGTAAAAAAACACCATGTAGAGTATGCAATAAAAAGCATAACACCTTGTTACATAAAGACTCAGAAATTGTGGCGGCTGAGAGGCAAACAGTCGACAGTCCGGCTCTGCACTCAATGTTAACTTACAGCGACGATCTAGTAAGCAGGGAGGGCGCGGGCATGTCCACAAAAAATGATAATACAATATCCACAATAAACGCGCTTACGGCCGGCGGCGGAGCATCTAAGAATAATTCGACAATTATTACGTACTGTTTACTATCGACAGCGGTTATAAATATTATGGATAAAAAAGGAAGCGTTGTTTCGGCTAGAATTTTATTGGACCCAGGCTCTCAAAGCAATTTTGTTACAGAATCGCTAGCAAATAAATTAGGTTTTCATAAGACACGTGTTAATTATTCAATTTCTGGTATTGGAAACAATAATTCATTATTAGCTAATTACAAAACGACTTTTACATTTAGTTCACGAATTTCTAAATATTCCAAGAAAGCATCATTTTTGATTTTGCCGAAAGTCACGCAACCAATGCCTAGTTACTCTTTTGATATTAAAAATTTAAACTTACCCACGGGGGTTGTGTTGGCAGATCCTAATTTTAATCAAAAATCGGACATTGATATTATTTTTGGAGTTGGTTTATTTTATAATTTGTTAGTACAAAACCAAGTAAAACTTCAAGGCGGCTTAGTTATGCAAAACACTGAATTAGGCTGGGTGTTAGGCGGAGAATTAAATTATCCTTTTGCTAATAATAATGTCACATTGAAAACAATTTCATGTCATCACTGCGTTGATACCGAGGTTGAAAGTCTCGAGAAATTTTGGCGTATAGAAGAGTGCGACGATATACCGAAAATTGACAATTTCTGTGAAACACATTTTATAAAAAACACGGAAAGAGATAGTACTACCGGGCGTTTTGTAGTAAGAATACCTTTTGATAAGGATAAAAATAAGTTATGTGATTCAAAGGACGGCGCGATTCGACGATTTCATTTGCTAGAAAAAAGGCTAGACAAAAATAAAGAGTTGAAAAATCAATACTCGGAATTTATGACAGAATATGAAAGTTTAGGCCATATGCGAAAATTATCCCATAGTGTAGACGAGCTTAGTGACTTTGAAGTGTATTATATACCCCATCATGCAGTACTCAAAGAAGCAAGTCTGACAACAAAACTTAGGGTCGTTTTTGATGCGAGCGCGAAAGGAAACAGTGGCGTATCACTGAATGACATGCATAAGGCTGGACCGACAGTACAAAGCAAACTGTTTGATATTCTATTGAGATTTCGGCAGTATACCTTCGTGATAAATGCTGATATTACTAAGATGTATCGGCAGATTCATTTGAACCACGATGATACACGATTTCATCGAATTTTTTGGCGATCGGATTCATTTGACGAGTTGCAATGCTATGAGCTATTAACTGTAACATATGGGGTTGCGGCATCACCGTTTTTAGCTACCCGTTGTTTGCTTGAATTGGCTATTATTAATAAGGACAATTATCCTTTGGCATGTGAGATTATCACTGATAGTTTTTACGTTGATGATCTCTTAGCAGGTTCTAATTCGGAAACAGAAATTTTGCAATTACAAAGAGACATTACTAATATATTGGCTACAGCAGGATTCGAACTTAGAAAATGGTTATCGAATCGCCCAGAGCTTTGTGAAAAATTCACAATTAATTCAAATTCAGAAAGTAATATCCTGCATCTTGGAGAAAATGAGTCAAATAAAACACTTGGTATATTTTGGAACGCAAATTCGGATATGATTCAATATTGCACAAGTGAGTTTAGGTATGAACAAGTTATGACTAAACGGGCTATTTTATCGACGATTGGCAAATTATTTGACCCTTTAGGTCTTCTTGGCCCTGTGATAATGACAGCTAAAATAATATTACAGCTATTGTGGCGCGAGAAAGTTTGTTGGGATCAACCTGTGTCAGATTCGCTGGCAAAAAAATGGTTAGAATGTCTCAAAGACTTAAAAAACATACACGACATAAAAATAAATCGTCATGTTTTGGACTCTACGGCAAATAATTTCGAACTTCATACATTTGTAGATGCATCAGAAAAAGGTTATGGTGCAACGTGTTATGTTCGAAGTATCGCAAACGGTAAAATTTCGTGCAACTTGCTTTGTGCAAAGAGTAAAGTTGCTCCAATAAAACAAGTCACATTACCAAGATTAGAGCTGTGCGCGGCGGCATTAGGTGCAAAATTATCTAAGCGTGTACAAAGTTCCTTGAAAATGAAGTTTGAAAAATGTTTTTTCTGGACAGATTCATTAATTACGTATTATTGGATAAACGGCAGTCCTGAAAGATGGAAAACGTTCGTCGCAAATAGGGTTAGTGTTATACAAACCTTGACTGATTGCCAAGACTGGCATCATATTGCTTCTAAAGAAAATCCAGCGGATTGCATTTCACGTGGTATATCAGCAGCCAACCTGTTGACAAATACGTTGTGGTGGAACGGGCCCACATGGCTTGAAAATGACATTTCAGAGTGGCCGTCTACTACTCCAATTCTTGATTCTGAGTCTATTCCTGAACAACGTATTGTGGCAAATCTATCAGTATTTCAAGACTTTGACCTTTTTTGTAGAATTTCAAATTTAGGTAAATTGAAACGCGTAGCTGCATATATCAATCGTTTTATTTTTAACATTAAGAACCCTAACTCAAAACAAATAGGACAATTGAGTACTAAAGAATTAGACGCGGCTATGATAACTTTATTAAGAATTGCACAATTACAATCTTTTAGTCACGAATTCAAGTGCCTCGCGGCAGGCAGTCAGGTCGACAAATCAAGCAGTACTTTAATGCTGAAGCCTTTTTTACATTCCGATGGTTTAATAAGAGTAGGCGGTCGTTTACTCGAAGCCCCTATTCCTTACGACAAGAAACATCAAATTATATTGCATAATAAGCACCCACTTACTGAAATAATTTTAATTTCCGAGCATAAAAGACTATTACATTGCGGGCCACAACAACTCTTGTATTCAATAAGAGAGCATTATTGGCCAATTTGTGGTCGTAATTTATGTCGATTGCTAGTTAACAAATGTGTTACCTGTTTCAAGGTAAAACCTAAGTTTTATGAAATTTCAATGGGAAACCTACCGCCTGAATGGGTGAGTCAGCCATTTTCCTTCGCAAACACAGGTTGCGATTATGCCGGACCTTTTTTGCTAAAAGACCGAAAAACAAGAAAGCCAGTTACAACCAAGGCATGGATTTGCATTTTCATTTGTATGTCCAGCAGGGCCGTTCATTTGGACCTGGTGACACAACATCGGCTGCTTACGGTATGGGCAAAGTGAAAATTCTTAAAACCCTAGAAAAGACACCTACCCTGGCATCTGCAGCGAATCACTTTGTACAGAAAGGTGTAGAAGCGGATATCATCGCATTAGCGGGAGACAAATTTTGTATTGCGTTGTACTGTGGAGACATCCATAAAGACAAGTCAATCAACTTGCTGCTGGCTTGGAAATGATATTCTACCCGCGGAAAGATGGGGCTGGAAGAAACGTGGCCGTACGTTTACACCGGTGCCTAGCACTGAGCCTCCCGCGCCTACTGCAATAATTAAATAAATTTCATGCGGGTGTAAGACCAAATGTGGAAAGGCTTGTGGCTGCCGCAAAGCGGGTTTAAAGTGCACCGCCATTTGCTGCATATGAGCCAGGGAATCCTGTGAGAACGTGCAAGAAATCACCAGAATGCTTGCTACAGGGGAAGACGGATACCACACCAGCTATGACGATGACATTTCGCTTCCCGAGTTTGTTTCAAGGGAAACACAACTTAACAAGGGCGACAAAATCGACGATTTTGCAATGATTGGAATTGACGATGCAGAACCCGGCCCATCAGAAAGACCAAAGGAAGTGTAGAAATACACTTCGTGGATTAGGCCTATAGGGGAGACTACGTGAAAAAAAACGCGTCACAAGCTGTACCTCAAAGGTGGTGTGGAAAACAGTTGGTGCGACACACTAGAAGGAACAGGGCCGTTTGAAAGTGCACACTAAATGTAAGGTTTGCGTGACTTGCGACATTTGCGGCGCTGTAAAACGGTAAATAATTGTCCAAATGGAAAAATACTCATACACAAATTTTATGCAAATTAGTTGTTCTACAAAAATATAAGAATATTTTTTATCGTAGGATTAACTGAAAGCGATATATTTACGTAAAACCCATTTCAACCCTTAATTTCTTGGCTTTATGGGGTAACAACTTTTAAATTGTTGAGCGCACGAGAAAAAGGCATTTCCAAAGTTGTGAGGAATTTCATAAACTACAAACTTGTACTGATGCAATTCCAGTGCCAGAGCAACAGGAAACGAGAAATTGCTGAAAAACCGTTTTCAACACTTCTTCCGATATTGCTGAAAAACAATTTCTCCGATCGATCCGAAAACTTAAAATTAGACTCAGAGCACATCCCCCCACCCACCCATTAACACAAAATGCTGGTACCAAGAATTGCATGTAAAAATTCCATGGCGCCTGTACTACATCCGTATAGAGCAAATCCACCGATGATGATGAGGATTACAAAACAAAATTAATTAAACTTGTTCAAAAGTCTTTTTGTCATAACGGTTTCTTAATAATCACACAGAACACATACAAAGTTGAATTGATTAGATTTGCCAATTTTTAGTATTTAAGTTAATTTCATGAACTGATTTTTTGTTTTTGTTAAAATTTCATTGGAATGAAATAATTAATAAATTTGTAGGGTTAAGCATTAAAATACATTTTTGTTTTTTATGTTTTACATGATATAACGAACAGCATTTTTACAGCATTCAACTGATTTCTTAAATACGATCATTAATAACACATTCAGTTTGATAATAAACGCGAAGATAAGGTACTGAAGAATTCTTGGAAAGCACTTACGGGCGCGTATCAATAGTTTTTATAACAATAGACTGATTCATAACATTGAACTGTCAAGCGGAGTGAAGTGCGTATTGACAATTCTTATGATAAATAACTGATTCATAACATTTCACTGTACTCGCGAAACGGAATGATGCTGGGTGTCGAAGTATTCTTAGAAAGCACCGATGGGCGCTTTTCTGGGGTGAGGGGTACCGATATTTTTATGATTTGTGATCGGGGAGTGCAAAAAATCGCGTATATACCTGGAGACCAAAGTGCAAATGATGCACTTTTGTCCCTTGGTGCTTGTAGGGTACACTAAGTCCTAATGCACCCTCAGTAAATAGTGGACTGTATAAAAACTTTTAAAATACTTTATTTTACCAAAAATAACAGTAACTCGTTGCCGACATAAACAGGTCGTCCGCCATATTAGCGTCGCTTCCAGTCTCGGTGTTGCCGTGTCTATTGCGCGCACTCCGACTAGACAGTTCTACTTTTTCCACAGAGATGGCGCACCTAGTAACTAAAAACTGAATTGGCAACACAATTATCGCCGCATACGGAACATGCCGCCGGCCTTGGAATGCACTAGCATTTCAAAAAATAACAAACTAAATGAATACGTATAAATAATATAAGTATATAGTTGTATATATAACATAAAACGAAAATGTCAGATTAACAGAAAAACAGAATAGCGTTAAATTGGTAGCACACACAGATTGCGAACAGAACGTTTCACCACACTGCCGTTGCTGAGTTGCACAGTCACGACCCTGGTAATACTGTCCTTTCCTGCATGAAGTTCCTTTACACGAGCGGTAATCCAGTGAAAAGGTGGTACCTTATCATCCTTGATAAGCACTAAGCTGCCACTGGTCAATAGCTCCGAATAATTTTTGTGCCATTTGAGTTGGGCTTGTAGTTCTGTAATATATTCACTGCTCCAACGTCGCCAAAAATGTTGTACAATTTGTTGTAGTCGGTTGAAATGATTAAGTCGGTTGGTCGGAATTTCAGTAAAATCGGGTTCAGGTAAGGAGGTTAAAGATCTTCCTATAAGGAAATGTGCAGGGGTCAATGGTGTATGATCGTCAGGACTTGAGGATAAGGAACTGATTGGCCTTGAATTTACCACTGCCTCTATCTGATTTAGTACTGTAAAGAACTCTTCGAAGTGCAGAGAGTTTAAACCAATCACCCGTTTTATATGGTATTTTATGCTTTTTACACCTGCCTCCCAGAGGCCACCAAAATTAGGTAATTTAGCCGGTATGAATTTCCAATTGATACCCTCATTAGTTAAAAATGTTTCAATTGTACATGAATGCTCTTTGATAAGTCTCAAAATTTCTGTGTTTGCGCCCACAAAACAGGTGCCATTGTCACTAAAAATACACTCTGGTTTTCCCCGTCGAGACATGAATCTTTTTAAACATGCTATAAATGCTTGACTCGTTAAATCAGTCACCAGGGCCGTTCATTTGGACCTGGTGACTGATTTAACGAGTCAAGCATTTATAGCATGTTTAAAAAGATTCATGTCTCGACGGGGAAAACCAGAGTGTATTTTTAGTGACAATGGCACCTGTTTTGTGGGCGCAAACACAGAAATTTTGAGACTTATCAAAGAGCATTCATGTACAATTGAAACATTTTTAACTAATGAGGGTATCAATTGGAAATTCATACCGGCTAAATCACCTAATTTTGGTGGCCTCTGGGAGGCAGGTGTAAAAAGCATAAAATACCATATAAAACGGGTGATTGGTTTAAACTCTCTGCACTTCGAAGAGTTCTTTACAGTACTAAATCAGATAGAGGCAGTGGTAAATTCAAGGCCAATCAGTTCCTTATCCTCAAGTCCTGACGATCATACACCATTGACCCCTGCACATTTCCTTATAGGAAGATCTTTAACCTCCTTACCTGAACCCGATTTTACTGAAATTCCGACCAACCGACTTAATCATTTCAACCGACTACAACAAATTGTACAACATTTTTGGCGACGTTGGAGCAGTGAATATATTACAGAACTACAAGCCCAACTCAAATGGCACAAAAATTATTCGGAGCTATTGACCAGTGGCAGCTTAGTGCTTATCAAGGATGATAAGGTACCACCTTTTCACTGGATTACCGCTCGTGTAAAGGAACTTCATGCAGGAAAGGACAGTATTACCAGGGTCGTGACTGTGCAACTCAGCAACGGCAGTGTGGTGAAACGTTCTGTTCGCAATCTGTGTGTGCTACCAATTTAACGCTATTCTGTTTTTCTGTTAATCTGACATTTTCGTTTTATGTTATATATACAACTATATACTTATATTATTTATACGTATTCATTTAGTTTGTTATTTTTTGAAATGCTAGTGCATTCCAAGGCCGGCGGCATGTTCCGTATGCGGCGATAATTGTGTTGCCAATTCAGTTTTTAGTTACTAGGTGCGCCATCTCTGTGGAAAAAGTAGAACTGTCTAGTCGGAGTGCGCGCAATAGACACGGCAACACCGAGACTGGAAGCGACGCTAATATGGCGGACGACCTGTTTATGTCGGCAACGAGTTACTGTTATTTTTGGTAAAATAAAGTATTTTAAAAGTTTTTATACAGTCCACTATTTACTCAGGGTGCATTAGGACTTAGTGTACCCTACAAGCACCAAGGGACAAAAGTGCATCATTTGCACTTTGGTCTCCAGGTATATACGCGATTTTTTGCACTCCCCGATCACAAATCATAAAAATATCGGTACCCCTCACCCCAGAAAAGCGCCCATCGGTGCTTTCTAAGAATACTTCGACACCCAGCATCATTCCGTTTCGCGAGTACAGTGAAATGTTATGAATCAGTTATTTATCATAAGAATTGTCAATACGCACTTCACTCCGCTTGACAGTTCAATGTTATGAATCAGTCTATTGTTATAAAAACTATTGATACGCGCCCGTAAGTGCTTTCCAAGAATTCTTCAGTACCTTATCTTCGCGTTTATTATCAAACTGAATGTGTTATTAATGATCGTATTTAAGAAATCAGTTGAATGCTGTAAAAATGCTGTTCGTTATATCATGTAAAACATAAAAAACAAAAATGTATTTTAATGCTTAACCCTACAAATTTATTAATTATTTCATTCCAATGAAATTTTAACAAAAACAAAAAATCAATTCATGAAATTAACTTAAATACTAAAAATTGGCAAATCTAATCAATTCAACTTTGTATGTGTTCTGTGTGATTATTAAGAAACCGTTATGACAAAAAGACTTTTGAACAAGTTTAATTAATTTTGTTTTGTAATCCTCATCATCATCGGTGGATTTGCTCTATACGGATGTAGTACAGGCGCCAGGGAATTTTTACATGCAATTCTTGGTACCAGCATTTTGTGTTAATGGGTGGGTGGGGGGATGTGCTCTGAGTCTAATTTTAAGTTTTCGGATCGATCGGAGAAATTGTTTTTCCGCAATATCGGAAGAAGTGTTGAAAACGGTTTTTCAGCAATTTCTCGTTTCCTGTTGCTCTGGCACTGGAATTGCATCAGTACAAGTTTGTAGTTTATGAAATTCCTCACAACTTTGGAAATGCCTTTTTCTCGTGCGCTCAACAATTTAAAAGTTGTTACCCCATAAAGCCAAGAAATTAAGGGTTGAAATGGGTTTTACGTAAATATATCGCTTTCAGTTAATCCTACGATAAAAAATATTCTTATATTTTTGTAGAACAACTAATTTGCATAAAATTTGTGTATGAGTATTTTTCCATTTGGACAATTATTTACTGTTTTACAGCGCCGCAAATGTCGCAAGTCACGCAAACCTTACATTTAGTGTGCACTTTCAAACGGCCCTGTTCCTTCTAGTGTGTCGCACCAACTGTTTTCCACACCACCTTTGAGGTACAGCTTGTGACGCGTTTTTTTTCACGTAGTCTCCCCTATAGGCCTAATCCACGAAGTGAATTTCTACACTTCCTTTGGTCTTTCTGATGGGCCGGGTTCTGCATCGTCAATTCCAATCATTGCAAAATCGTCGATTTTGTCGCCCTTGTTAAGTTGTGTTTCCCTTGAAACAAACTCGGGAAGAGAAATGTCATCGTCATAGCTGGTGTGGTATCCGTCTTCCCCTGTAGCAAGCATTCTGGTGATTTCTTGCACGTTCTCACAGGATTCCCTGGCTCATATGCAGCAAATGGCGGTGCACTTTAAACCCGCTTTGCGGCAGCCACAAGCCTTTCCACATTTGGTCTTACACCCGCATGAAATTTATTTAATTATTGCAGTAGGCGCGGGAGGCTCAGTGCTAGGCACCGGTGTAAACGTACGGCCACGTTTCTTCCAGCCCCATCTTTCCGCGGGTAGAATATCATTTCCAAGCCAGCAGCAAGTTGATTGACTTGTCTTTATGGATGTCTCCACAGTACAACGCAATACAAAATTTGTCTCCCGCTAATGCGATGATATCCGCTTCTACACCTTTCTGTACAAAGTGATTCGCTGCAGATGCCAGGGTAGGTGTCTTTTCTAGGGTTTTAAGAATTTTTACTTTGCCCATACCGTAAGCAGCCGATGTTGTGTCACAACCAGAAAATGCATGCAAGAAAAAGATATGCTTTGATACACCATCACCGTGTTTCACGCATGATGTAGAGTAATGCTGTTCCTTCGTATTCAGTTTTCCGGGCTTGCAAAGAAAAACACATTGCAGTCTAGATTCAAAAAATTAATTAAATAACAGACTAACCGAATTGATTGTTCTTCACATGGTGAGTCGTAAATCGTTCATTTTGAATATAAATTTTTATTTTGTTTAAGTTTAGTGACACTCTACCCGCGGGAAGATGGGGCTGAAAGAAAAGTGACCGTACGTTTACACAGGTGTCTAGCACTGAGCCTCCCGCGCCTCTTGCAATAATAAAATTAATTTCATGCGGGTGCAAGACCAAATGTGGAAAGCCCTATGGCTGTCGCAAAGCGGGTTTAAAGTGCACCGTCATTTGCTTCCCGCCGGAGAATCCTGTGAGAACGTGCAGGAATTTTCCAGAATGCTTACTACAGATGTTGACGAATATCACATCAATTACGACGACGACATATTTTCTCTTTCCGAGTTCTTTTCAAAGGAAACACAACTTGACAAGGGCGATAAAATCAACGATTCTACAATGAGTGGGATTAACGATGCAGAACCCGGTCCATCAAAAAGACCATGGGAAGTGTGAGACTATTAGAAATACACTTCGTGGAGTAGGAATATCGGGGAAACCACATAAAAAGACGCGCTACAAACTGTACCTCAAAGGAACAGGGCCGTTCGAAAGTGCACATTAAATGTACCGTTTACGTGACTTGCGACATTTGCGCGCTGTAGAATGGTAAATAATTGTCCAAATGGAAAAATACTCATACACAAATTTTATGCAAATTAGTTGTTCTACAAAAAATATAAGAGTATTTTTTATCGTAGGATTAACTGAAAGCGATATATTTACGTAAAACCCATTTCAACCCTTAATTTCTTGGCTTTATGGGGTAACAACTTTTGAATTGTTGAGCGCACGAGAAAAAGGTATTTCCAAAAGTTGTGAGGAATTTCATAAACTACAAACTTGTATTGATGCAATTTCAGCATCAGAGCAACAGGAAACGAGAAATTGCTAAAAAACCGTTTTCAACACTTCTTCCGATATTGCGGAAAAACAATTTCTCCGATCGATCCGAAAACTTAAAGTTAGACTCAGAGCACAGCCCCCCACCCACCCATTAACCCAAAATGCTGGTACCAAGAATTGCACGTAAAGCCCTATTAACGATTTCCCTGGCGCCTGTACTACGTCTCATTTGTTTGGTTTGATTGTTCTTGAACTCATTTCTTTACTTCCTTTTACAATAAAGGATTTACCCCAAAAATTAGAAATTGAGTTTTCAATAAATCTTCGCGCTTTAGAGTCCCCTGAACCCAAACATGTTTGGTTCATTGGTCGGTCTGTACGGACAGTGTATATGTGTCAACAGAATACCTTAAAAACGAAGAGAGATATGAAGTTGAAACTTCATAGATAAGTTTTGTGTACTATATAGATTCGACAGCAAGCTTTTGAAGCAAATCGCATAACTAAAAGTTTGGTATTTACTCCTGTGATTTGACAGCCTTTTTCGATTTTCTCAAAAACTATTTTTTTTCAAACGTTACTTTTTTTATTACATTTTTAATGTGTATTGGTGTGAAATAGGTTAATTATTTAAATATAATGAAGTAAGGACGCTAAAACACAAATGTTTGACTAATTATAAGATCACTATAAAACGAATTTTTACATTCTTTTGCGATAAAGGAAGTATTGGATTCACCCGAAAAATTCGAAATTGAGTTTTCAACATATCTTTACGTTTTAAAGTCCCCTGAATCCAAGAAGCATATTTTTGTTCATTGGTCTGTCTGTCCGTCTGTGTGTCTGTGTCTGTGTGTCTGACTGATCAGAATAGCTCAAAAACGAAAAGTGGTATAACATTGAAACTTCACCTGTAAGTTTTGTGTACTATCTAGATGCGACAGCAAGCTTTTGAAGAAAATCGTATAACCAGAAGTATACAGTTTACTCTTCTGATTTTTCAGTTTTTTTCGATTTCTTAGAAAACGGCTGTAACATTTTGTTTCAAACTTTACATTTTTATTACATTTTTAATGTGTATTGGTATGATATACGTGATTTTCCAGTTGAATAGCTCTAAAATGGGTTTCTTTTGTTTTTTTTTCTTGTTTGTTTTACTAACACCTGTTTTGAATATAATACCCGGTATATTATTATGTTTTTGAATTCGGCTTAAAATTTTAGAGAAAATCGTACGACACTCATTAATGACCAATAGAAAAATTAGTTCACGAGCCGTATCCAAGACAACAACAAAATTTCTTGGAAATTTTTTGTAGGTAGACATTACTTCCTTTTAGGGTTTGTGTCGTTACGATTTTCTTACCGAATCTGCATTCGAGCATTAATTCATATCCGGAAATTATTTTTCGTGCATTCAACAACGTCCTAATTTGCCCTCCGTCCCGCTTGGGCAAATTAATACGTTATTGGAACGCACTCAAAAAAATTTCCGGAAAGAATTAATGCTCTTATGAGATTATATGTGAAAATTTGTCTTTTCAACTAACTCTTTATTTTGTAGGGTTTCTGTAGAATTTGTAATTTATGAAAATTTTCGACAAATGCTTAAAAATTTAAAATCTAATTTTTGGCTAATTATAAGGTCACTGTAAAAGGAAGTTCTGTGCGTGTATCACACCAGATGTTTTTTCGTGCATCACACCAGAGTTTACTTATAATGGTAGTCATAAAAATACAAATTCTTTTACCACTTTAAATAATACTTTTTACTTATTCGTCACTATTATTTTCACTCTCATGCACTGAATTTTATTATGCTCGTTGTGATTTCCCCTAGTATTTTTTACTTCTGTAGAGCATATGACTGGTACATGCATTATATGATGTACAGCGAACGTTAAGTTTGATGAAATAAAGCCAAACATATTTAAGTAACCATAATAGCCTACAGGCAGGATTCTAAATATAAAACTAGGATTAAAATCATAAAAAGTTATAGTTTGTCACATATCTTATTTTTTATTCGTGCCGTGCTTAATAATTCAGAAAATTAGTTTTGGATTTGTATATTACTTCGCCGAATTCAATTTTCCGATCAAAAAGATAGTGTTAGCCTTTGTTATTTTAATAAACGTTATTATTATACTACAACGAAAACAATTATTTCTTGAAATAATTGACTAAATTGTTAGTTTTTGTAAATCTTCATTTTATATAAAACTGAAGTGATGTATCTATAATTCCCCACGTCATTATTAAAGGACAATCCCCCGTTTTGTGTGCTATGCTAAGCACAGTCTCCCAGAGAAACCTCAACCCCCTTGCCAGTTGATAAAGCGGCCATTTTGCAGAATATCGAAAATGGACTTTATTAAAAGGGCGGAAGTGAACCACTTCAAAGGGGAATAAAATACTCCAATGAACTGCAATAATGCCGTCCAAGATCTCGCGACCCTTTCGAAGCCGATCGCTCCGAAGACGCTCACTTTTCCCTCATTATGATCATTACACACACTACGTGCATCCAGAAATTTGTCAGTTTAGTGGCTAGAGCGAGATTTTATCTGAAGATAACGCTCGTGGGCCCATAAAACCTCCAACTGCCGCCCCGGAGCGTCTAACTTCGCAATTATCATTATTTTTAGAGCTGCCCTTGTAATTGGCGGTAACGAAAACCACGACAACCTACGGAAGATTAACCTCTCTGTGTTTCTTGCTAAGGGAAATCGCCGGGGATCCGGCGCAAAAAGGCGTTTTGTTCTTCCATTCTTCGGAAAATTAAAATTAAACTCTTTCTCTCCGGAGGATCACAACTTTCTCGCACCTATTGTTTTTGCTCCTGCGCTCGTTTCCTCTAAAATTTTTATATAAAAGATGTGTACTTACGCTCCACCGAGCCAAAGCCTGAGCCCTGGGGAAACTTTCCGCCGCGCACTACAGTAACAAATTGTTTTAACTGCGTCTGTACTTTATAGCCTGTTTAGTGGCAATATTCGTGTGGAGCAATTTGGAGGAAACGTAGAATTGCAGGCAAGGGCGATTCTTTGATGTTGGGAAGTCGCCCGCGGCTATATGCAAAGCAAAATAAATATTTTTTGCGCTTCGGAACAAAATTAATTTGCATGCAAAGCAGCTTTTGGTTTATTTAGCCTTTAACAAAAACTGTAGCCGCAATTATTGTCGGCATAAGGAAACCTACAAAGAACAGCGATCTACATGTATTTCAATTTATGCAAGCGGTAACCATCTTTCTTAAAGTAATCTACTCTGGTGTCTCTTAAACTAAATCTGGAATCCAGGTATGCCTCACATAATAATAAAAAATAGTGCCTGATGTTATGGAAACAAAAAATTTACAGAAGTTGCAATTTACCAACCTTCTTTAATGCATTGAAAATTAATTTTGTTCATTTTCAAGTCTGGCATAAAATTTGCAAAATCTGAAAAGATTACACGAGATAGAAATAAAAAAGTTTTAAAATTGTTCACATCTGTATTATTATTATTCTTTATTATAGCCACGCGCAATGTTACTGCGAAGTTCTACTACATAGCAGATGACTAATAAATAGTAAGCACTAGTACGCAGACTCTTGAACCTTTTCGGCATCTTGTACACTTTAATGTTAATTTGCAATTAGATAAAGGTGTTGAATTCGATATTACATTCAATTTTGGGTGTGTGTGTGGGTGTGTGGGTGGGTGACGCTCCTACAGCCGAAAGTATTGCTCCGATTTTGATGCGCTTTGGAATGCGGGGGTGTATCGAAAATTCATCGACAAAATAAGCTTTTCAAAAAAATCCGAAACCGGAAGCGGAAGTTACGCATGTTTTTTTGGTACGACTGTTTTCGTGATTAAAATTTTGAAAATTTTATCGCGGATAACGATAGAGGGTTGTAAGACAAATCTGTTAGTTTTTTGCCGAACTCGCTAGGTTTAAAATGAAGGGCGCTATGATTTTTTGAAAATTTTGAGTTTAACGCCCTATTACTCAAAAACGGATAAATCGAGTCAATTGATTTTTGTTTTATGAATAGTATATGAAGGCTAACATGAGGTGATATAAAAAGTGTTTTGAAAAATATTAAGGGGCCTAAATTACAAATTTTCAAAATTTTGGAAATTTTCTAAAAATCATTTCTCAAAAACTGCACACAGGAATTTGTTTAAACTTCATACACTGATAGACCCCGAAAAGGGCTATCGATCTGTTTTTTAAAGAATCTCATGAATTATCTGTGGCGCCCTCTACGAAGCTTTGAAGTTTGAAAATTTAAACCCCTTTAATTAATAAACAAAAGAAGATAGGTAGCTGGGGTTTTCACTGAATTGCTCAGTGCATAATGGAGCATATGAATATGCAAAAAAATATTACACTCGTGGATATATGTAAGCGCACCGGCCCCCTCCCCCCTCTATTTTTGAAAAATAATTTTTTTATTCTAACGGTTGTTATATTTTTGCGTCAAAGAATCTTTTTCCGCGAAAATAAAAAAATCGATTTTGTATGCCCTAGAAAATATAATTTCCAGGTACTTAGAAAATTTCACCTCGGTGCTACAGCCGTTTTGAGGAAAATAATACATAATAGCACAGTGGCGGCTTGTCCACTTGGCGCCATCTACAGAAGCTCGGTGGTCACGTTTTGAACTACACATCTTATAACATCGTAGCTCTCTTTGTTTGCGTGTAACTATGTTTGTTCGCTATCTCCTCCGAAGATACTGGACCGATTAAGTTTTACGATGGCTTAAAAGTTTGCTAATTTTCAGACTTATTTAATTAACTTCTCTAGGCAGCAGTATAATTTAATTAACTTCTCTAGGCAGCAGAGCGGAGCGCCTATCGCTGTCTACTATTAGCTCAGGTGCGCGCATTATTCAAACAGGAGAGTGTAGTTCTGCGGTAAGCGTGCTGGCCTATCACGCGGGAGCCCCGGGTTCGATCCCGTCGATGCATCTTTTTTTTAAATTTATATTAATGAATCTCTCTTAATTTTGCGAACCGAAACGTAGTTCGGGTGACTCACTAGTTCTTTTATATTTACCCGCAATTTACGTGAAAGTGTAAACGCTTATCACGGTGAAGACGTGAGTCATCGAGTTGAAATTTTGATATGTTGTAAAGACTGTTGAATAAAGACGATATGAACAGTTTCCAGTATGGGAAAGTCCAGGGAGGTAGTCATGTCCACTTTTTTTTATATAACTTTAGAAGATGTATTGCTTATATGAGTCACTCTTATTATTACATTTATTAGCTGTTTTAAAGGAGTTCTGAGAATTGCAGGCTATTCGATCGGCGGCTCACATTATTGTTCATAGTTTATTCTGTTTACTCGTGAAACGTGCTTTAATAGCAAATATAAGAACTGGAGCGAAGATTTTATTAGGAGGAACGGGGCAATGTGAAAAACGCATTAAATGTGAATACCCTTTGAGTTGTTTAGTGGATATGTATCTTTAGTTTTGTGTTAATTGTTCAATAAATATATTTTAAAAGGATGTGTTGTCGTTATTTGGCTAGCTTTTACATTGTCTAAACTAAGTAACTTTTCATTTTCCGTACATATGTTTACATAAGTATATGTATTTACATGTTTAAAGACCCCATCAATTTTTTCTATTACAATACCGCATTACAATGCCGCGTGCCGCAGTTGGTTAAGCGTCAGGCTTGCATTAAGCAAGTCTTCGGTTCGAATCCCGTGGAGGTAGGAATTTTTCCGTAGCTTTGGCGATTGGAATCGGGCTCGGTGAGACCATTCACAGTTGGGCACCAAATTAACTGTGCTCTACTCAGAACCACAGACCTATGAGCTAGAATAACAAGGTCAGCACATCACCAAGACACACATCTTACACAATGGTTGCTTCGCAAGCACCAAAAGCTTGCTTCAACCCTGTATCCCGAATACGGGGCAAGTTGAGCATGGTACCGCCAGATGCCAGCGCAGAAAGCGCCAGCCCCTATACCGGAAACTAAACGAAGTTACAGATAATACATACAATCCCGCATTCAGCTTTAGTACTAACAGCTGACACTAACATCCCAACCCTGCCAGTGGCCACTACCATTCTGCGAACAAGTGCAGCGCGGCAACGACATTAACGCTTCGTATAATTATAACGTTTTCCCCATTTTGCATCACCCAAATCTAACTGAGCCGCAAAACTTCCACATTCCGAATATCAACCCGTAGGAAGTCTCCAAACAGCGAATTTCACACAAATATTGATTTTAACGTTTTTCTCATAATTATAAAGTTTTCCCCATTTTGCATCCCCCAAATCAAACTGGGCCGCAAAACCCCCACATCCCGAATATAGATCCGTAGAAAGTCTCCAAACAGCGTATTTCACAGAAATATCGATTTTTAAATGTTTCTGATAATTATAACGTTCTCCCCATTTTGCAGCCCCCTAATTGAACTGGGTCGCAAAACTCCCACATCTCGAATATCGATCCATATAAAGCCTCCAAATAGCGAATTTCATACAAATATTGATTTTAAGGCTTTTCTGACAATTATAACGTCTTCCCCATTTTGCAATCCCCAAATTACCTGGCCCGCAAAATTCTCACATCCCGAATATCGATTCGTAGAAAGTCTCCAAACAGAGCATTTCACACAAATATTCATTTTAAAAATTTTCTGATAATTATAACGTTTCTCCATTTTTCTATCCCCCAAACCCAACTGTTCCGCAAAACTCACACATCCCAAATATTGATCCGTAGGAAGTCTCCAAACAGCGAATTACACACAAATATTGATTTTTAAATTGTTCTGATAATAATTGGGCAGCAAAACTCCCACATCCCGAAAATCTATCCGTAGGAAGTCTCCAAACAGCGCATTTCACACAAATATTAGTTTGAACTTTTTCTGATAATAATTATAACGTTTTCCCCATTTTGCATCCCCCAAATCCAATTGGGCCGCAAAACTCCCGCATCCCGAATAACGATCCGTAGAAAGTCTCCAAACAGCGAATTTCACTATAATTTTAATTTGATGGTTTTTCTGATAATTATAACGTTTTCCCATTTTGCAACCCCCAAATCTACTTGGGCCGCAAAATTCCTACATCCCGATTATCGATACGCAGAAAATCTCCAAACAGCGAATTTGACACAAATTTTAATCGGATGGTTTTTCTGATAATTATAACGTTTTCCCATTTTGCAACCCCCAAATCTCCTTGGGCCACATAATTCCCATATCCCGATCATCGATCCGTAGAAAATCTGCAAACAGCGAATTTCACACAAATTTTAATTTGATGGTTTTTCTGATAATTCTAACGTTTTCCACAATTTGCAAACCCCAAATTCACCTGGGCGGCAAAACAACCACATCCCGAATATCGATCCGTAAAAAGTCTCCAAACAGCGAATTTCATACAAATTTGGATTTTAAGGTTTTTCTGATAATTATAACTTTTTCCCCAATTTGCAACCCCCAAATCTACCTGGGCGGCAAAACACTCACATTCCGAATATCGATCCGTAGAAAGTCTCCATATAGCGAAAATCACACAAATATAAATTTTAAGGTTTTTCTGATAATTATAACGTTTTTCTCATTTTGCAACCTCCAAATCCACCTGGGCCACAAAATTCCCACATGCCGAATTTTCTTAAAAAATACAATCGACCCGTATAAAGCCTCCAAACAGCGAATTTCACACAAATATTGATTTTAATGTTTTTCTCATAATTATAAAGTTTTTCCCATTTTGCAACCCCCAAATCCACCTAGGCCGCAAAATTCCCACAGCCCGAATTCTCTTAAAAAATGCAATTAACCAGTAGAATGTCTTCAAACAGCGAATTTCAAACAAATATAAATTTTAAGGTTTTTCTGATAATTATAACGTTTTTCCCATTTTGCAACCCCCAAATCCACTTGGGCCACATAATTCCCATATCCCGATCATCGATCCGTAGAAAATCTGCAAACAGCGAATTTCACACAAATATTGAATTTAAGGTTTTTCTGACAATTATAACGTTTTCCCCAATTTGCAAACCCCAAATTCACCTGGGCGGCAAAACAACCACATCCCAAATACCGATCCGTAGAGAGTCTCTAAACAGCGAATTTCACACAAATTTTAATTTGATGGTTTTTCTGATAATTATAACGTTTTCCCATTTTGCAACCCCCAAATCTACTTGGGCCGCAAAATTCCCACATCCCGATTATCGATCCGTAGAAAATCTGCAAACAGCGAATTTCACACAAATTTTAATTTGATGGTTTTTCTGATAATTCTAACGTTTTCCCCGTTTTGCATCCTCCAAATCCAACGGGGCCGTAAAACACCCAAATCCCGAATAACGATCCGTAAAAAGTCTCCCATTTTGCAACCCCCAAATCTACTTGCGTCGCAAAATTCCTACATCCCGATTATCGATACGCAGAAAATCTCCAAAGAGCGAATTTCACACAAATTTTAATCTGATGGTTTTTCTGATAATTATAACGTTTTCCCATTTTGCAACCCCCAAATCTGCTTGGGCCGCATAATTCCCACATCCCGATTATCGATCCGTAGAAAATCTGCAAACAGCGAATTTCACACAAATATTGATTTTAAGGTTTTTCTGACAATTATAACGTTTTCACCAATTTGCAAACCCCAAATTCACCTGGGCGGCAAAACAACCACATCCCAAATATCGATCCGTAGAAAGTCTCCTAACAGCGAATTTCACACAAATTTTAATTTGATGGTTTTTCTGATAATTATAACGTTTTGCCATTTTGCAACCCCCAAATCTGCTTGGGCCGCATAATTCCCACATCCCGATTATCGATCCGTAGAAAATCTGCAAACAGCGAATTTCACACAAATATTGATTTTAAGTTTTTTCTGACAATTATAACGTTTTCCCCAATTTGCAAACCCCAAATTCACCTGGGCGGCAAAACAACCACATCCCAAATATCGATCCGTAGGAAATCTGCAAACAGCGAATTTCACACAAATTTTAATTTGATGGTTTAACTGATAATTATAACGTTTTCCCCATTTTGCATTCTCCAAATCCAACGAGGCCGTAAAACACCCAAATCCCGAATAACGATCCGTAGAAAGTCTCCAAACAGTGAATTTCACACAAATCTTAATTTGTTGGTTTTTCTGATAATTATAACGTTTTCCCATTTTGCAACCTCCAAATCTACTTGGGTCGCAAAATTCCCACATCCCGATTATCGATCCGTAGAAAATCTGCAAACAGCGAATTTCACACAAATATTGATCTTAAGGTTTTTCTGACAATTATAACGTTTTCCACAATTTGCAAACCCCAAATTCACCTGGGCGGCAAAACAACCACATCCCGAATATCGATCCGTAGAAAGTCTCCAAACAGCGAATTTCATACAAATTTCGATTTTAAGGTTTTTCTGATAATTATAACTTTTTCACCAATTTGCAACCCCCAAATCTACCTGGGCGGCAAAACACTCACATTCCGAATATCGATCCGTAGAAAGTCTCCAAATAGCGAAATTCACACAAATATTGACCTTAAGGTTTTTCTGACTTTTTCCCCATTTTGCAACCACCAAATCCACCTGTGCCGCAATATTTCCCCATGCCGAATTCACTTAAAAAATACAATTGACCCGTATAAATTCTCCAAACAGCGAATTTCACACAAATATTAATTTTAAGGTTTTTCTGAAAATTATAACTTTTTTCCCATTTTGAAACCCCCAAATCCACTTGGGCCGCAAAATTTCCACATCCGAAATTCACTTAAAAAATATAATCGACCCGTAGAAGGTCTCCAAAGAGCGAATTTCAAACAAATATAAATTTTAAGGTTTTTCTGATAATTATAACGTTTTTCTCAGTTTGCAACCCCCAAATCCACCTGGGCCACAAAATTCCCACATGCCGAATTTTCCTAAAAAATACAATCGACCCGTATAAAGCCTCCAAACAGCGAATTTCACACAAATATTGATTTTAAGGTTTTTCTCATAATTATAACGTTTCTCCCATTTTGCAACCCCCAAATCCACTTGGGCCACAAAATTCCCACATGCCGAATTTTCCTAAAAAATACAATCGACCCGTATAAAGCCTCCAAACATCGAATTTCGCACAAATATTGATTTTAAGGTTTTTCTCATAATTATAACTTTTCCCCCAATTTGCAACCCCCAAATCTACCTGGGCGGCAAAACACTCACATTCCGAATATCGATCCGTAGAAAGTCTCCATATAGCGAAAATCACACAAATATTGACTTTAAGGTTTTTCTGACATTTTCCCCATTTTGCAACCACCAAATCCACCTGTGCCGCAATATTTCCGCATGCCGAATTTTCTTAAAAAATACGATTGACCCGTATAAATTCTCCAAACAGCGAATTTCACACAAATATTAATTTTAAGGTTTTTCTGATAATTATAACTTTTTTCCCATTTTGCAACCCCCAAATCCAATTGGGCCGCAAAATTTTCACATCCGAAATTCACTTAAAAAATATAATCGACCCGTAGAAGGTCTCCAAAGAGCGAATTTCAAACAAATATAAATTTTAAGGTTTTTCTGATAATTATAACGTTTTTCTCAGTTTGCAACCCCCAAATCCACCTGGGCCACAAAATTCCCACATGCCGAATTATCCTAAAAAATACAATCGACCCGTATAAAGCCTCCAAACAGCGAATTTCACACAAATATTGATTTTAAGGTTTTTCTCATAATTATAACGTTTTTCCCATTTTGCAACCCCCAAATCCACCTAGGCCGCAAAATTCCCATAGCCCGAATTCTCTTAAAAAATGCAATTAACCAGTAGAATGTCTTCAAACAGCGAATTTCAAACAAATATAAATGTTAAGGTTTTTCTGATAATTATAACGTTTTTCCCATTTTGCAACCCCCAAATCCACTTGGGCCACAAAATTGCCACATGCCGAATTTTCCTAAAAAATACAATCGACCCGTATAAAGCCTCCAAACATCGAATTTCACACAAATATTGATTTTAAGGTTTTTCTCATAATTATAACGTTTTTCCCATTTTCCAACCCCCAAATCCACCTGGGCCGCAAAATTCCCACATTCCGAATTCTCTTAAAAGAATACAATCGACCAGTATAAAGTTTCCAAACAGTGAATTTCACACAAATATTGATTCTAAGGTTTTTTTCTGATAATTATAATCGGTTTCCCCATTTTGCAACCCCTAAATCCACCTGAGCCGCAAAATTCTTAAAAACTCACAGATTTATTCACATATTGCTAAAAACAAAATTTGATATTTTTTTCTTTCTCCCTGTTTATGCGAACATTTAATTTCCTGCAAATGCACCTCAGCTTTCTACCCCTGTAACTTCGCTCCCGTGCATAGCAGACCCCAAAAACCAGCCAGTACGATAAGCGCTGGTTCGTCCTCTTTCCAACTAGCCCCAAATCACATTTGGATCTTTCTAAAAGTATGCGATGTAACAGCACCGAACCCTTTCGTGTGCAAAAAATCAATATAACCACCGTATTTTCGCCCCATAGAATCTTAGATTTTCACAATCTCTCCAGAAAGTTCGCCCTTGACGAGCACTTCAAAATGACACCAACAACATTCACCTGCTATACGTACAACTTATAAAAATTTGCAAAAACTGTATATTTTCCAAGCGTCACACAAATCGCTAAAAGAGCACCGTACTAGCGTCACATTTCCAATTCGTTAAACATTTTCAATATTAATAATACCAATAACTAGAATGAATACACTAATATCTTATAGGAACATAGGAAATCCATGTTAAATTATTTGCTTCCTTATTCATTCTTAAGTAGAGGACACCTTGGATAAGATTAAGTAAAGTAGTCAAATATATTTCTTTTCAATCGTACAATAAATAGTTCAACCATTACAATCCTTTTCTGTTGTGATACAAACTTAAAGTCACAGCTGTTGAGGTTATGTATGCAAACCGTCAAAGTTAACGTCAAACCGTTATAATCTAAGAAATGCTATGAAATTGTTTTAAATTAAGCGTTAAAATCAAGTCAAACGTGTTTCAAATTTTAACAAAGATAAATAGCAGAATTGCAATCAATCAAAATAAAACAAACTAATAGTTAGTTCTGTCGAAGGTGTTTTTACTATAGAGCCAAAGCGTCAATACAAAAGTCTTAGGGATCGCTTTAGTTTGTCCCATTTAGCTGTTGTCATACTTTCCCTCTATAACATCAAAACGTGCAAAGAGCAATTGCTGCTACGCATTCATTGAAGCGCTCACTTGCAGTGATGACTAACGGATGCCACTTGCGCAATATACTAGCCTCTTCGGCTATGATTAGTCTATTGCTTTATTCAATAACTCGGAGGCTTCCTTTGTTCAATTCTTGACTCCAAATTGCTAAATTCCAATGCCCACAATGCTTCGACTCTTTCTGTGATACTAAAAAGCCGCTATTTTAACTTCGCTACTCTCTAAATTTACAAGTGAAAGTAGAGAACATTCCAAATCTTGCTCGCCCGGCGTCTACTTCTGAAAAAAAGCACAAATTCTTCGCCGAACACACTCCGGCGTGTGCCGCAAGCTTCTAGCGCCATTCTCGAATTTCAAGACTGAGTAATTTCAACGCGGCCTGCGCAAACACATAGCTCTAGCGGGCGAAGTTGGTTCCCGTTTCAGGATCTGTGTTCTCTACGTCTGTATATACTAATTTTAATTTTACTATTTGTTCTATTTTATTAATTTTGATGTCTAAAAATATCAAAGATTACAATTTTTGCACTTGCGGAATACAAGATTTTAAAGTTTATGTTTGTATTAGGCATATTATTCAGATGAACATTAATAAAAGTTAATATTAATGATTAGAAATCGGTTTTTGCAATAAAATTCATCATAAAGTTTTGAATTTTTGGATACTCTGTTAGCTATATTTATCTATATTTTCCTTTACCTACCTTTAGGTCATCGCTATATCTCTTAGTTTACAATCGATCACTATAAGAGTATATTTGAGGCCCGTCTCTAGCATCAGTGAAGACGTCGCGGATTCTAGTTTATGATGTTGATAATTGGCGCCAACAAGTTAAACTCAAATATACTGATATAAGCCAAGAAACTTGTAACTTCACTTTCTATCAACTAATATCAATACGATTATTGAAGTCCCTATCAAAATGAAAGAAAGCAATACTTGTAGCTAGTTTTATTACTACTAGAACATTATTACCATCGATCAGACAATTAGCATCTTTAATATTACAACCTAACGCAGGGTACCCCAAATAGCTTAACTTAAACCGCTCGTAAGTTTAATGGTTACACAGTTTTTATATGCAAAAATATCATCAGATTCTAGCTAAAACACTTATCTTTGTGCCGATATACTCTCAGACATTTAATACGTCCCGTTACTCCTATCACATGTCAGCTTGACAGGCCCCAACCTCGGCTGTCATTCGCTACACATCGACCCCCAAGACTGCGGCTGATTCTCCGTAGATTATCTTTCCAAGATTTCCCGCCTAATAGTTGTTGCTATAAATCGAATTTCCAGGTAACAAAAGGCAAATGCCACATTAAACTACATACCCTGTTCACAGGCAATAAACTTCGCAATCGTTGAATTTGTGTTTCCCAAATCGCTTCACAGCTTGAATATAATATTCATTGGAAAAATGACATCCGCTTAATGGTCTCCCTTACAGGAACGGTTGGCCAGTAACCCAATTCTTTACTATCACCAAACCATATTAAATGGCGAGATTGTCATTTACACCCCACGAAAACTCTTGCCTTTTTTAAAAGCTGATATACAAATTTTCTCTCAAACAAACAAACGTTGTTTTTATATCTTCTCTTGCAACGAACAAAGCCAATCTGATATTAATTTTATCGCGTCACTCTCACTAGATTCCTCATGCAACACTAGTATTAATATCAAATGATTTTGACACGTAACAAACTCCCCCCTTACCAGAAAGGAAAAATTTCAACGAAATTTTTAACTAAATAAAAACTTTATCCTAAAAGGATACATACATATACGCTAGAGAGTCAGTAAACCGTCTGTCATAAGACGTCTTTAACAATTAATCTAAAAAAAAAACCCAATACCCACACCACAAATAAGCAACTACATTGTAGAGACGGTGATGACCCCAGGAGGAACCCAGGACCAGATCAACCCCACGACAAGGATCAAGATTGTTCGTCGCTGCTGGATGTAAATGCTGCGCCGGTGAACAACCCTGTAACAACCTGTCGTGAAGAAGTTCCACCCCCATGAACCCCCCAAAATCACTCCAAATCCCCACAGCGTACCCCCCCTGACAACTTCCAATAAACCCCCGAGGCGGAAGCACACCTCCACACAGTTTCAGGTACTGTCAGACCGAAAATAGTTAAGCCAAAACGAAGAATAACCAGGGTTTTCCTTTTAACACGCCTGGGGAGAAAGTAACCCCAGTGACAGAGGGTTAAAGAAACCAGAAAAGTTAGAGGCAGAAGCCAACATCCACACAACTCTCATACGCACCGACGGAGGGATCCTTCAGCACCCCGAACGGCTTGAAGAAGATGCCCACCAATCTTCATCTCACATCCAACAATCACTCATCACCAGAGATTTCATCCGCACCAGATCAAAGAGAAATAAAAGAAAACAAATTGTCATTCATCTAAGTAAACAGTTCATTCAAAACAAAATCGACATTCACTACATTACAAGAGAGAGATATAGACAAAGCTTTAAGAAGAAAAGAAGGCGAAGAATGAAAGACTGGTCATCTTAAAAATTTTGTTTTGTAGGGAAACACCCTATATCCCCAAACCCCAAGGGATACCTAAAAGAAACGAAGAAGTTGTACTTCTTTAACGATTAATCTCGTTGCCCTTATGTCCCCTTAGAAAAAGCAGGATAACGTAACGCTCTTCCAATACAATCAAAAAGAAAACCATCCATTAACATTTCCCAACAGGGAACTCCCTATACGTTATACCCAAAAGAGGGAAAAGAACAAGATATTAAAGTTTCCCAAATAGTGTCCTTCCCGACTGTGCCCTTCCAACCACCCTATACCTTAAAATGGGGAAATAACAAGATATTAAAGTTCCCCAAAGAGTGACCTACCTTACTGTGCCCTTCCAACCACCCTATGCACATCACACATCATTAATTCATCTCAGATTTATCATAAGGTTTCAAATCCTTGGCATGCCAAGTCCTCTTTAATATTTTTCCGTCAGGATCTTTGAGTTCATAAACCCATCGTGAAAACTTTCGATTAATAATAAACGGTCCTATAAATTTTGCAGCAAGCTTGGAAGTAAACTGACGAGCAGCATCCGATAACACATAGTGTCTACGCAACACTGCTTGATCCGGAACGAACTCGAAAGGTCGTCGACGAAAGCCATAGCGAGTTTTTGACTTTTGATAAGCCTTATCCAAACGATGTTTAACATCAGCATACAGTTGCTTGAGTACTGTAGAACGATTATCTAAATCTCTATCCCGATTAAATTGAATTTCCGGATTTCCATCACCAACTACCGGTTCGTGATTTAATATGATTTCTCTGCCAAAATTAATGAAATATGGAGTTTTTCCCGTAACTTCATGAACTGAGGTACGTATAGCACAAACTACGTGAGACAAATATTTATCCCAGTCTCGATGACGGTCTGATACGTAAGCTGTCAACATAGTTTTCAGCACTCTGTTTATACGTTCCGCAGGATTAGCTTGAGGATGATAATTGGCAGTGAACGAAATCTTACAGCCATACTTCTGATTTAAAGTTTGAAACTCATGACTGCGAAACTGAACGCCATTATCACATATGATTCGCTTGGGAACCCCAAACATCAAAAATACGTCTTCCTCAACAATACGTGAGATAACCTTAGCTGATGCTGTACGGAGCGGAAACACTAATGGAAACTTACTAAAACAATCAGCCACTACGAATATATACGCGTACCCTCGTACTGAACGAGGTAAAGGACCTACAATATCACAACAGATTAGTTCCCAAGGCTTCGAAATTAATGAATGTCCGCCCATATACCCTGCAGGGGCTCTCTGTTCTGGTTTAATTCGTTGACACGTTTCGCAACGGCGAACATAAGCAGCCACATCATAACGTAGTTTAGGCCAGTAGTATCTTTGTGCAATACGATGAAAAGTTTTATTAACACCCGTATGACCAGCGGTCGGAATATCGTGATTTTGTTTGATAACTTCTTGGCGTTGAGTCTTTGGAACAACCAGTTTCCAATGATCTTCATCATCTGCCAAGTCTGGATAATCGGTTCGAACATATTTATACAATTGACCGTCACTAACTCTCCAATGGGGAAATTTTCGAGGATTGTTAATAACAAATCGACACATACGGTGATACCATGGATTACCAGCAAGACCAAACTGAACGTTAATAGCATCAATAACAGGAACAGCACGAGACAAAGTGTCAGGCACAACATGTTCTTTACCTTTTCGATGAATAATGTCAAAATCATATTGTTGAAGGCGAACTGCCCATCGAGCGATACGACCAACAGGGTCCTTAATACTATTAAGCCATTTTAGGCTATAATGATCAGTTACTACCGTGAACTTAGTTCCCTCAATATATGGTCTAAGTTTTTTAATAGCAAAAAGGACAGCGAGGCATTCACGCTCTGTTGTGCTAAAATTTCGTTCGTTTCTAGTAAGCGACCGACTAATGTAACATATAACTTTCTCTCCATCAGCTTGATGTTGAGTAAGTACGGCACCAATACCATAACCAGAAGCATCCGTTTGAATAACAAAGGGTACAGAAAAATCAGGGCAAGTTAATATCGGAGCAGATATCAAATGTTCTTTAATATCACTGAAGGCTCGTTCACAATTACTATCCCAGAAAAATTTCGCATTCTTGCGGAGCAAGGATGTAAGAGGTCCGATAAGTAAAGAAAAATTCGGAACAAAGCGACGGTACCATGACGCCATACCAATTACACGACGTACTTCCTTCACTGACACAGGAGTAGGAATACGATTAATTGCATCTACTTTCTCTGGGTCTACTAATAAACCGCGTAAATTCACTACATAACCGAGATACTTAAGTTCTGGCTTACAAAAATGACATTTATTTTGGCTTAAAGTAAGACCAGCAGCTAGTAACCGAGGCACAACCTCACGAAGAGTAGAAAGATGTTTTTCGAAAGTTGGCGTACAGATTACAATATCGTCAAGATACGTAAAGACATATGGTTCCAAATCAGCACCAATAACCCTATCAATTAGGCGTTGCCACGTTGTCGGCGCCGTATGCAAACCAAACGGTAGGCGGCGAAATTTAAATAACCCCCTATTAGGTACAGTAAACGCTGTTAAAGGGTGTGAAGAAACAGCCACAGGTATCTGCCAATATGCGGATTTAATATCAAGAGTCGTAAGATAATGTGCGTCACGAAGTTTATCCAAAGTACTTGATACATATGGAATAGGATAAGCATCAGGTTGACTGACTTTATTAAGTTGGCGATAATCAACACAGAACCGATAACTACCATCTTTCTTTTTAATCATTACTATCGGAGATGACCAAGCAGAAGTCGAAGGTTCTACCACTCCCTCATCCAACATTTTCTTTAACTCAAGATCTACCTGTTTCTGCAGAGCAGGAGAAATAGGATAATATCGCTGCTTAATAGGCGACGATGTGGTTTTAATCTCATGTTCAACAAGATGAGTGCATCCTAACTTACTTCCCATTTTACTAAAAACTTCTTTGACAAAACAATCTAATTGTTCTCGCTGAACTTCAGATAAATGTTCTACAGCCTGTATTGCATTAACTTCCGGGATCAAGTGATCTTTCGAGAAGGTCCATTCGATAATTGTAAGATCGGTTACAATACCCATTCTACGCAAAAAATCGCATCCCAAAATCAAGGTATGGGGTACAGAAGGCACAACTAATAACTCACAAGTACAAACTCTATCGCGAAGCATAAGTGGTACTGTAACTATACCTAATATTTGACATTCTGCGCCGTCAGCAACATTACATGTCCTATCTTTACTTGGTGTAAGCCTACAATGACCTTTCAACAGCTCCCATCCCTTTCTACCAACAACAGTATGCGAAGCACCCGAATCTAACAATCCAAGAATCTCATTACCAAAAATTGAAACTTTAAGATACGGTCTCTCATCAGGACCTGCGTGAGTTAAAATATAATCTAAAACAGCTTTAGAACTAAAATCCGAATTATTTACAACATTGACCGAAGAATTTATTTGACACCGCACTATTCGGTCGTCTAGCGGCGTCGACCCCCATTTCCCGAACATGAAGGGCATGTACGGACAGTAAAATCAGGTCGTCCACAACCATAGCAATATTGTTTACTATTTGCTGAACAGTTACGCGCAAAATGATTCGGTTTATCACATTTCCAACATCTCAAATCAGAAGGCTTGGTTGAATTGATTACCTTCGGTGGGTTATTACTACGAGTTTGAACGTAACCCTCATTTGAGGATACATTCACTGTATGAATCCTAGCATTACATTTCGACTTTTGATAGGCTAGATCGGGTTCTAACATTCGATTTCCCTGAGTGGGAGGTCCACGGAACCGTTGTTCACGCACATGTGCATCTTCAACAGCTTTACACACTCGAAGTAATTGTGAAAAGGAAACTATGTTCTCTAAAGCCAGTTGGGTTTGGAAATGTGGTAATAAATTCCTACGTATTAGATTAAGGCGCTTTGTTTCAGAAGGCATCGATGGTAACCGATGGAATAAGTTTTCCATTATCGACACAAATACGGTCACGGGTTCATCGGCCCCCTGAGTACGATTGCTTATTTCATCCCATAAACAAGCTTCATAATCACATGGAAGAAAAGCTGAACGTAACGCATTAACTAACTGGTCCCAATTATACAAAGTATTTTTAACCGATCGATACCAAATCAAAGCATAATCGGTGAAAAATTCAACAGCCGAAGTAAAAAGTTGTTCCTTAGTAACCCCACGCGCCATTCGCAATTCTTCAACACGTTTTAGAAAACTAGAAAGTCCCGATTGACCATCAAAACGTAGGTTCCATTTATTCATCGGAAGGTAATTGTTATAACGTGGAGTAGCATCAATGACTTTAGTGCTGTTAAAACCAATAGGTGTCGGTAAAGTTTGAAAATGTTGACTATCAATTACATTTGAATGATTAAAATGGTTTTGTGATTGATTGGCTTGTAATGGCTCATCGTCAAGGTCCATCAAGTTAACTGTTTGTGAACTAGAAGGAACTACAGGTTCATTTTCAGATGTTAATCTGGACTCGAGATCGTCCATAGCCCCTAAACACCTATTATATAGCTCATCTTTATCATCTGCTGAAGACCCCTCAAAAACTAACAGTTCTAGTCGATTTGAAATTTGTACCAAGCGGGTCTGAATATGTTTATAATCATTACCACCCCTAACAAATGACTCAGAAGCTAGTATCTCTTCCACAAGAATGTCAAGCTTCCTACTGCATATATCCAATTCTTCTACGTTATTCAATTCTACTTCCGGGAACGAAGCATTTCCCGTCTTCTCTAACCTAATACGCGCTCTAAGCAATTTACGCTTTTCCGGCATATTTCCCTTACAAACAACTCCCCGTATTCGTAATTCATAATCTATCTCGTCTACCAATAACCTATCAACATCCATTCTGATTCCTCAAAGTAAAACCCTTTTTACCACAAGTATACTGTTTTATGTATTATTCTCAAAGTAATTCTTTGGTTTGTCACGTTCTGACGTTCCACTTACATAAACGAGTACAGAAAGTTATGTATAACTATTGTCAGTATTGCTCCTTTCTATTATAGTACGACCTAAAGGTATATGTTCCAAACTATAGCCCCTCGTTAGCTCATCAAAAATCTTGTTAAAGCCCCCGTTGGGTGCCAACCTTGTTAGCTATATTTATCTATATTTTCCTTTACCTACCTTTAGGTCATCGCTATATCTCTTAGTTAACAATCGATCACTATAAGAGTATATTGGAGGCCCGTCTCTAGCATCAGTGAAGACGTCGCGGATTCTAGTTTATGATGTTGATAATTGGCGCCAACAAGTTAAATTCAAATATACTGATATAAGCCAAGAAACTTGTAACTTCACTTTCTATCAACTAATAACAATACGATTATTGAACTCCCTATCAAACTGAAAGAAAGCAATACTTGTAGCTAGTTTTATTACTACTAGAACATTATTACCATCGATTAGACAATTAGCATCTTTAATATTACAATCTAACGCAGGGTACCCCAAATAGCTTAACTTAAACCGCTCGTAAGTTTAATGGTTACACAGTTTTTATATGCAAAAATATCATCAGATTCTAGCTAAAACACTTATCTTTGTGCCGATATACTCGCAGACATTTAATACGTCCCGTTACTCCTATCACATGTCAGCTTGACAGGCCCCAACCTCGGCTGTCATTCGCTACACATCGACCCCCAAGACTGCGGTTGATTCTCCGTAGATTATCTTTCCAAGATTTCCCGCCTAATAGTTGTTGCTATAAATCGAATTTCCAGGTAACAAAAGGCAAATGCCACATTAAACTACATACCCTGTTCACAGGCAATAAACTTCGCAATCGTTGAATTCGTGTTTCCCAAATCGCTTCACAGCTTGAATATAATATTTATTGGAAAAATGACATCCGCTTAATGATCTCCCTTACAGGAACGGTTGGCCAGTAACCCAATTCTTTACTATCACCAAACCATATTAAATGGCGAGATTGTCATTTACACCCCACGAAAACTCTTGCCTTTTTTTAAAAGCTGATATACAAATTTTCTCTCAAACAAACAAACGTTGTTTTTATATCTTCTCTAGCAACGAACAAAGCCAATCTGATACTAATTTTATCGCGTCACTCTCACTAGATTCCTCATTCAACACTAGTATTAAAATCAAATGCTTTTGACAAGTTGTAACGTCCCGCCTTTATTTAGAAATATTTTAAATGGCCTTATTGCCTCAGGTATGCTCTAAGCCGGAGAATGCGTTCAAATTGCTCTGATATAGTGTAGATCAATAAATAACACAAGATAAATAATAGAAATAAAATATACTGTTTTTAACTATTTACATTAAACTCAAACTTAAAAGGACACACTGTATATTACGGACAGGGGGTAGTTGCGTCAACAGAGGGTTGCTCAGGTTCGATAGCGGCGGAGCGATCCAAATTATCCAGGAGAAGGCCGAGCGCGTCGAATACGCCCTCGAAGCGCGCGTCGATGTCCTCACAGGTATCGCGGGGCCGGCTGTCCGCGCAGGGGCTTCTTATCAGTCAGAAGAGGTCGTTGGTCGAATGCCCCAGCTGTGATATGCGATTGTTTGTTTACAACAAACGCTGCGAACATTCGGATTATTAGTGGTACTTTATGGAGATACCTGCCGACAAAAGAAGTTGTTCGGGCTCGCGTCTGGTGTGCCGAATTACACCGGGGCCGCTGAGCGATTTGGCGGCGTTCGCAGCTCGAAATTGTGCCGCAGTCGGACTCCCATGGATTTCGACGTTCGGATAAATACGCGTCTCCGCCCGGATCGCCGCAGCGCGGAGAGTTGTTTCAAGGAGCCTTGGGGATGGCTCCGGGGTGTTGGCGGCGATGTCTGCAGGTATGTCTTTTATCGCTTGATCTTCAACTGGTGGTGGTGGGATGTTGACGGCTTCTTAGTACTTTAAAATTCAGGAAAATTAATGCGTTCAGAATATGGCCTTCGAGGGCACAAATGATATGCGCGCTCTATCTTCGGACGGCGGACGGGTTAGATAAGGATCTCTAGGTTATCGGAGTGTTCTTGCAGGAAGACAGTGACCATACCTAACCTGCAAGAACTTTTATTTAGGCGATTTCTCCCTTGCTAAGACAGTAACCATACCAAAGCAAACGAGTGATCGCTCCGGGTGGATTAGGAGAGATTTAGGAGATGATTCGGGATTGAATCTGTTTAGGAGCTGTCGGGCGTTCCTTTTTATACGTTTCAGCAGCTCCTGGTCGGTGCTCGCGCTCCCCACTTAGATAGCGGGGGAAACACTCCTGCGCGCAAACGTGGCTTCTTGCGCATCGGCTACCGGTTTGCGCTATCGCTTCTTAGCGCGGTCTTGAGATGCAAACGTTTGATAAGGCGGTGAATTAAATTCCCAATACTTTTAAAGTATCCTCAGAAATTAGATTCGCAAGCGAAACGTTACAAAGTAACAACTCTTATTGCAATTTGGAATATACTAGAAAATGCTCCTTTACACTCTTTCAATACAATCTGGAGTGCTTGTATTGTTGGTATAGCATTTATCGATTTATCATCAAGTTAGAAAATTAAAATTACCAAGTAATATATACTTCTTCCTCACAACATACACAAAGTACAACGTTTCCATCTTTTTAAAAACATGTATATTGTTTCAACCAGTTTTTAATGGATTAACTTTTTATTTTAAATTAGTAAATGCGAAGGCCTACAGAATGTTGAATAAATTTTGCCTTTACCCAGAATCTCAGCCAATAGCAGGTCATCTGCTACGGATTGTTTAGAAAAAATCTATTACTACAACAATCATGCAATGATTTCTTCTGTATAAAGTGATAAAATTATAGCTAGAAAACTATATGACCGTCTACCTCAGTTACGAATAACTGAAATATGCTCTATCCACAGCTTGTAGGAGCCTCAAATTTATCAAACATATTATTCTAAAGGATTTTTCTGTCAACTTCCCTTATTAAAAATATACTTTATGTAACGCGTCTTATATTCACAAAAATATTGTTTTCTTTTTAATTTTCTGCAATTTTGTTTATTTCTATAGTAACTAGTAAAATTTTAAAGTATTATATAAAACACCATGCCAGGTGCCTCCGACTCCTAACGGATATGTTCGGAAGGGACCGTATAAAGAACATATGGTATTCGCTGCCGCTGTGAATAAATCGCGCGGGTGTGGGGTATCCTTCAATGCCGTATGTGCATATTTTGGGAAATGTTCGCGCATGCCTAAGATCTCGCTCCGTAAGTGGGGGCGGCCATCAGCAAATAGGGCCTCTTGCACTTCAGTTGCGCAACTAACTCGAAGCCGTCGCTATTTGCCTTCTTAAAGGAAGCTGGTAGTTTTGTCCTGTAGCTAGCTGGAATCACTCTTGTTAGACTACTTGTCTTAAATTAATTTTAGATTGTCACAGTTTTCTGATTCTATTTATTACTAAATTAATTAAGTGGTTTGGTCAAATAAAAAATAGTAAACACAGAGGTTTAAAAGCAATTTTTTTAATAATCAAGAGGTTCGCTCTATTTTACGTAATAAAAATTTGTTGAAAGCTGATCAGTTTAAAAATGTAGTCGTCAAGGATGACAAAACTCCATAAATACTCCAGTATCTAGAAGACCTACGCAATAAATTAAATAATTTGGATGATCAAGGCGTTGCTGTTAAAACAATTAAGTACGTAAAAGGATTGCCTACTATTGCTGATGATGAGCTTTTAAAAAACAAATAAACGTTTTAAATTACTTTCTTTCTATAACAATATTGCTGCTTTAATATCCAACATGAATGCTCGGTACTTATTTGTTTCTCAACATAATCCCGCTTGTATCTTAATATTCGAAACTTGGCTTACTGGTGCAACACTTTATTATCTAATTGACTTACCGGTATATATGTGATAAGAAAGGAGGCGGGGTTTTTATATTTCTAAAATACTTTGTATTTGGTAGATTCGAAAAATCTGTAATAAAAACTGATACTCAAAATGTAGCATATTTTTTCTTAAATGTACAGGTTCTTCATTCGTATTAGGTTGTATATATCACCCCTTCTCTTTCTACTGCTATCGTTGATGATATAATTTTACATGATGATCGTCGTTCTTTCTGCAACAATTTTTCGAACTTATTAATATTTGGTGACTTCATCTACCCCTAGTTAAATTGGCCAATTCTCCAACCGCTAAACTCCAATAACTTCGCCGCTAAATTTGTTGATCTGTTATTGAACACTATCGTGTTGCATTTGATTTGGAACCAACACGATTCCGGACTGGCCAATATCCTTCTTGTCTTGATTAGTTAAATACTGAGAACTGAGGATCTTACATCAAGCATAAAATACCATATCCCTCTTGGAAAATCATATCAGTTTTCCATAGAAGCTATTGAGCAGTATATACTGGGCCACTTTATGTTTACAACAAGCCATCGAACTGATGTGAAATGGATTGAAAAATGTATTGAATGAAAGCTTAGAACATCAAGAGAAAAATCTGTTCTAACAAACAACCGCAAGCCATAGATAACTAAAATGTTTATGCGTCGCTCTAGGATGAAATGAAATGTATGGAGAAAATATAGAAGATCAGCACTAGATGTTGATTTTAAAAGATATCGATGTGTTTCCAATGAACTTTGTAAAGACTTTGCCGTGGCTAGAGCTGAGCTCGACTACAAACTTGCTGAAAGAGGTCCTAAATCCATTGGTAAATATACTTGAAGCAAACTTGCTTCTAAAGTCAGTACTACGAAAGTCAAGAAACCTGTAGGCAGTTTGTCTCCGACTGATAACGAAACAGCCGAAGCTGTTGCCCAAAGTTTCCAGTCTGTATTCACCTCTGAACCCTTTGGACCTCTACCAAGACATCAAAATATGTTAGACAGTATCCACTTTTCTGAGGAAGCTGTTAAGGATCAGTTGCACAAATTGAAATTGCATTCTTCACCTGGGCCGGATAATATCCCTAAAATTATATCAACCCTCATCCTCCCAACCGGGATGACTTGATTTGTTTTTAAAACAAAGTGTTTCAGAATTTTTTAAGTCCTGTGCTTTTGAGTAGTTTTATTTAATTGATTTTTAGTTTAAATACCTCTGCAAATATTCTTAAAGTATGAACCATTTAAGAAAAAAGTAAATGTTTGTAGTGTTGGTAGTTAACTGCTATTAAAATTGTGTATGTTACGTGGATGTATATGTAGGCTTTCAGGTAATTTCCTAATAGTGTGAAACTGTAATTATATTTTATATGCTTCCCAACTTGGTTCCAGGGAATAACCCTTCTACCCATTCCTGAAAATCTATTTGACCACGAATTTAGTTCAGTTTAGCTGCATTATTTGTGTTGTATGCTTCGTAGTACGGAAGTTATTACGAAATTGATGGCACCGCCAAAGATTTAGCTACGTATGTAATGATCAAAAGATTTAAAATATATAAGAGTTAGAAGATCTCGAACAAATATAATGAATGTTGCTCCTGGTCTAACGGTCTACAGTTCTTGAACTTAGCATCAGAGATGCATTTTTGCTGTTTATCACGCCAGAAGTCATAAATATTATTGCAACCGAGATAAACCGTAACGCTACTTACCTCTATGAACGTTGGAATGCTGGAAACCCTATGAACGTCTCACAAGTAGGAAGGAATTTGTCGACATATTATGGTGTACCGATCCTCCCTACTATAAGGCATTTCACCTACTATGTCTTATAATCGTTATCACAAACTCATGCGGTTTCTTCGTCTTGATAATTTCGAAACTAGAGAATAAAGACAGGAAAACGATAAATTGACTGCGATTAAAGAGACACTTGATATAAACGGTGATAAAAAAATGGCGCATTTCCTCTGGAGGGGTTGGTTGTTGGAGACTACTAGCGGAGTACGGGAAAAATCACAAAAAAATCTTTACAATCATTCCTCTGAAATATTAACTGCCGAAAATGAGTTTTGAAATAAGCTAGTTACCAATTTTTTTTTAATTCAATGTTTGAATCGAATATTACTATTGTTATTAAGCATCCCTATATGCGTAGATGAACAACTTGTTCCCTTTAGAAATAAATCTCAATTCCGTGTGTATATGAAGAGCAAACCTGCAAAATAGGGGATCAAGGTTTGGAGCGTGACAAACTGCGATTCTGCATACATAATAAGTATGCAGGTGTATGTGGGTGAGGCTTTGAGCGTAATTAGATAAAATTGTCTGAGTATGAATTGTAAACATCTTTTCTTTAGGAAAAAGGAATAACCAACCAGAAAAGAACCAAGGAGATAGAGTTGCACTAGATTTAGTAAACCACTTACCAGTAGTACATGGAGTAACTGCTGATCATTTTTTCACGAGTCTGCAATGATCTGATGAACTTTGGCTGAAAGGAAAGACCCTCTGTGGTACCCTTAGATAACATAAAACGTTTATACCGAACGAATTGCTTTTTAAACCTATAAAATCTTGTATGTTTTCGTTCAGAAACAATCGTTCTCTGGTATCATGCATGCCAAAAAAAGTAAATCAGTGATATTGCTATCGAGGCAACACACCGATGATAAGGTAGGAGAAGATAAATATTACAAGCCTAAAGTTATATTGTCAGACAACAAAACCAAAGAAGCTGTTGAAGAAGGTGCTCAGCTTTCTCAACAATATTCAACACAAAGGAAGACCAAAAGATGGCTTATGGCCATATCTTATCATATGCTGGATATAGCTGCCATCAATGCATTCAAGGTGTGGAGGTTCGCTAATTTCGATTGGAAAGGGAATGATAAAGATGCACAATGCTCCAGTTGGGAAAGAACTTAGTAAAAGAAAACATCGTTTGTCGTTACAACCACAAATATATACAACACCAACTAAAAGAGCTTATGATACAAGTTGTGCCAGAAGTACAAACTAACCAACCCACTACGAGCACTACAGCAACTACAACAAAAGTGCAAGACCGTTGTCATTTCTGCTTCAGAAAAAGTGACAGAAAAACAAGGCAGCAGTGTACTCTCTGCAAAAAGTTGGTTTATACTAAACATTCCTAAGAAAAATGTTTTTCAAAATTGTAATGATGAATAAATGTTAACATGTTAATACATTATTGTTTGATTTTTTTGCTAATTAAAGTCTTCTTTCCATAGCATTTGTCTTACTAGATGTCACTATGAGTCCAGTGTTCTTGCAATAACACAAAATGGCCATTTTAATTTGCTTAGGTGCCAGTGCACCCCACATGCTAGTTATCCTAAGAAAAATATGATGAGGGTTAAAAAGCTGTTTCTCTATATTAGCGAAAGCATTGCCTGTCCTTATGACTTTTCTTTTAATTCGTCTCGCCTTCCAAATGATTATAAGCTGACCTCAGTCACTTACATTTTTAAAAAGGGCAACAAAGTAAACATGTCCAATTATTGTCCAATTAGTTTAACTTCTATCTGCGTAAAGATGATAAAAAGAGTTAGTGTTAGTCATCTTTGAATTTTTCTTGCTGCTAACAAAATTATACCAGATTCTCAGCAGGGTTTTTTACTGCCAGTAGTTCAACAGTCAAGTGATGTTTGCAAGATCTTAACCCCTAGACTTATGAGATTCATAAGAAAAATCATATTGATGTCATATATCTGGATTTATCAAAAGTGTGGTGTAGCAGAGGTTTGGCAACGCTGTGTAACTGCGGATTATCCTACAAAGGCAGGTAATCGGACGAAGGTTTTGGGTTAGTTTTAATTCATTCGAGTTGTGCTCTTGTTAACAGTAACTTGTAGTTGTATGAGATCTGTCTAAGTTATATTTATTTAATAAACATATATTTCCACTACAACATCTTTAATTAGCCTTAACCACGAGAACATAACAAAAAGCCTTCGATCGAATACCCAAACGCCGACTAATAACCAAACTTCAACACCTTGGTATAGAAGAACTTCTGCTGTCTTAGACTTCTGATTATTTCTTCGACAGAGGCTACTGCGACAGAATTGGTAGTACTTAAGTTATTCTGATAACTCCAGATGATTTCTGGTGTTCCCCAAGGCTCAGTACTCGGGCACGCCCTCTTTCTGTTATATGTTCTCAACCTTGACGGTATTATTACTTCTCAGCACTCTTTTTATGCAAATGACAGCACAATTTTCAATAACACTGTTTCCAATTATGCTGTTCTACCGGAAGATTTAAGAAAAGTGATATATTGGTCTGATCTATGGTTAGTTTCTCTTAATGTTAACAAATGTTCTGTTTTGCATTTAGACTCGAATAATCCTTCTTTGGACTATGCAGTTGAGTGCATTAATATATTCTTAGTGTTGATTTAGGTGTCACCATATGTAAAGATTTGAGTTGGTCTTTCCATATAACTACAAAGCTCAAAAACGCTAATTCTGCAATCTGCTCTATAAGTCATATATCCCACCGTTACTGTAATATGCAAACGTAATTTGTTATCCGTATTTGGGCAATTGCCAAATTCTATTGGAAAACGTTCAGAGACGTGCGACTCGTGTTCTAACTAATTTATGTAATGGGGAGTATGCAGATCGCCTAGAACTGTGAACATTACCTATCTCTCAGACAGGAGGACTGGAGGTAACCTCATCCACACTTGCAAAATATTACATGACATATTTTCGATAGATCTACCGTCTCAGAGGCCATTCTTCAAAACTGACGAGAGAAACAATTGATATCAGGACGCGCCAACATTTTTACTCCAATCGAGTGTTTTATCTATTGAATTAACTTCCTGAAGCTTCAGTTTCAGCACTGTCTGTCAATTCATTCAAATACAAAGACGATCTACAGGGTTTAACAACGAATTGACAATTGTGTGGAAACTAGTGCAGCATAGTGCGCAATTATGGTATTGTTCCTTAAATAGATGTGAATAATTTGTCCGTTTGATATAATATAGAAAGTGATTCGTGTTTTTCTTCAGTGTTACTTTTGTTTTTCGATTTATTTCCTGTTGATTTATAAAAATCCCACAAGCTTTAAATTTGCTACATATATTACTTTTGGTTGGTTTATTTTTGGTAATTGGGCATCATAGTTATTTCTAACTCTGTTCTAATCTCACTGTAATAATAATAATAATAATAATTTAGTTTTTGAATCAACACCCATAGGTAATTGTCGGCAATATTTCAAAAGAAGAAAAATAAAATAAGCCTATACTTTTAAAATTAGTTCAAGTAATGCCAAAACCTCATTCTGGAGAGTTTTTTTAATGTGGCCCTTTAAAACAAACCATCAACTCAGATTAAAATTGTTTCTTCAATTTAAGTAAACGTAGATTTGTCTTTAGGTATTGTACGATTACTTTCTCCTTTTAGAAGTATGTAATAGATACCCATCTAACATCTAACTAAAATATATAAAAAACTTTCAGTGCACTCTAGTCATCAACTATACTTAAAGATTCGTAGCGTGTCTGCTTCTATCTCCTTTAATAATGGATTAAATTCAAACAATTTAAAATAACCTAATCATTAGCTTCATGTGGATAGTATTTCGAAACTGTTGGATCGCTTTTCTTCAATATACCCTACATATAATTTGGTTGTACATTTGAGTTTTTCACCGTTGAAAACACAGTTTACAAAACAAAGCTCCACTCTTCGGAAAAATGAACGGCTGACATACACAGTGTCGAAGTTCCAAGGCATAATTGAATATTCAGCCCGACGAAATTAATTCCAGAGTTAACCGACTGTTACGTAGCCGTTCGTACAAAATGCAGCATGTTCGGTGCAAAGCGATCGTCAATCACGCAGCTTGCTGAAATACGTACCCAATTTGTCACAAAGATTTATGCTTTTTTGGATGTAACGACAGCATGTTCGTATATTATTCGCGGCTATCTGTCTTTGTACATTTTTGGCGCGCACAGTCGTGAGCTCCGATAAAACGGGGGCCCTGGGAGCAACTGATTCGCGCGTCTTTGTTTTGCTTCCAGATAAAAAAGTTTTAAAGCGTTTGCAACTTCACCATTAACTCCATTATGCGAAAAATTTTGCGTAAAAACCTTTCGAGGCCGAAAAATTCCGCGGGGGATGTATTTACTTTCAAGAAACGTTGTTACCGTGTTGGAGGAGGCAATAAAAGTTGCAGATACGACTTTAATTACAAAGTTAAGGGAAGATGCATATTATATCACGAAATTGGTGTAATTAAAAATAGCAGACCTCAAATGCTTTAAAATGGAAGGAGTTCAATTACTTCCTCTGCAGAATAAATATGTAAAATACACGCAATTACTGTAAATTAAACCGCATTGTTGCTTATATATGTAAAGTCTTAGGATATTGCATGCAAGTATGTCAACTGAGTTTATTTTAACGCAGTGTTTCACTATTTCAAATCAATGTCACCTATTCTTTCAAAGATAGACAAATTAAATTCGAACGCGAATTTAGTCCTAACGATCAAACTTGTGGTTCTTTTAAAATATTTGTATTTCTAACGCTTCGTAGATAAGTAACTAACGTACGTTAACTGCAAATAATCGAGCGCTGAATAGATGCAACGTCTGATAACGAATAAATTAGCGATGCAAAAATTAAATACATTGGTTAATGTTAATTTTATAAATTTCTGCAAATGCTAGCGTTAGAACGTGACGCCATCATCCTCGCTGTACTAGCTAGCAACCAGTTATTCCCAGCATTGGATGTACTTAAATTCCATACGTCACGTCGTTCAAGGGTAAACCTAATATTCAAACAGCAATTTACAGGTTGTTTAATGCATACGTATATTATTGTAGCTTCAGAGATAACTGAGTACAGCTGCGTTAGAATCACGCTTACTTGAGTAAATTGTGCCGGATTTTTATACATGCAATTGAGTGCAGGGACGGCTACATACAGTATTGCCTTCAGAAATTTTAACGGTGGTGCTTTTAAACGCAGACATTTCGGTGCTATGTTAATATGGTTTTATGTAAGTCATCCATAATTTCTGCAGTCGATTTGACTGATAAATGCACGTAGATCCAACCTACACTACCCGTAGTTTTGATACTACTAGGTATCGCTGCACGGGTTGTCAGCGGCCATTCATATTAAGATTCAACCGTAAATCCCTTATTTTTGTATATACGTTTGTTTTAAAGTCAATGTATTTGTCTTGGGCTAATTGTATTTTCTTGTTTATATTATTTTAAGTCAGTTTGACCCTCGCGAACACCACAAGTGCAGACCAGTTTTCTGTTCTTGGTAAATGGTGATCGTTCGTAAACACCACTAAGCATTAAAATAGTTTGATATACACTGAGCTAGCAAGGTAAACAAACTGGGCAAATAGTACTAAAATAGTAGCGTGTACGATACGCCTTATTTGAAATTAACCAGTCGACGAAGGAGCGTAACAAACGTACTGTTGCACATGTTGTCCTACTCTTGAGAAGAATAATCTGTGATATCTTGCACTGTTTTCATGTTGAACACTTCCCTCCGTGGTCGGTTAAGTGGTGAATATAAGGAAAAAGGATCATCAGTATAAATTTGGTTGGAATTGCTTTTATTGGAGTCAACTCTTTTTTAATGCCATTAACAACAGTACGATTCTCATTAAATACAATGACAAAATCGTAGTGCCAAAGTGTTTACCTTTGTAAATAAAATTGGCAATAAATTTAAAGCCTGTGTTTAACAGAAGGACTGAATATCACGGTTGTCTTTAGTTTTTATAAAAGTATAAACGTCTAATATCTGCTTCGAAGTCGGTGGAGGTTCCATCTTGTGCACTTCTTGCTCGTTAACGGTTTTATGGTCTTGAAAAAGTACTTTGGAATTACACTCAGCGTTAGCTCCTCTGATTGTTTTTAATAATTATTTCCTAATAATGTATAGGCGCAATCCGAAAGTCAATACAATCAATACACTCAAAATTGTCAAGACACGAAACCAAAATAAAAGAAGTGCTGTATCTCGTTTATATACGAAGTATAATACAAACAATGAAGGAACCTGCTCTTCGTGTGCCATAATAATATACAAGCAAACCGCGCGCTACGCGCTGCGAGTCTTGAATCGGCGCGCACGTGAAATAGGATACGCGAAAGGTCAAGCTCCGAGCCGAGCGTTAAGATAAGAAAAACCAAACCTAAACAAATATAAACATCTGTGAAGCCGGAACGTGAGATTTTATTTTGTGCCACAGACACACATTAAGGAAAATTATATTATAGATTATGGTACGAGTTTTATAAGAAGCATTTTGTAGCACGCACGGGTTTAGGTTACGACGACCGAAGCGAGGAGTGCCCTAAAGGACTAAGTGATACAAAATGCCTTATAGACGAGGTATCATACAGTATTTAATCTACTTTACCACTTTTTTAAACCAAAAAATAATTTCGAAATCTAGGAAATTTCGGGGCAGTTGGCAACATTTGTACCGTGCAGTAAAGGCGGCTATGGAAAAAAATAAATTTGAAATGTCATTATTTTATTTATTGTAAAATTAATTCTGAACAAGTCGAAGAAGTTTTACAATGCACGCCCCCAGAAATACGGGCTTTGGCTTAAAATACGATGGGCAAGTTGCTTCCTTAAAAATCACGCCCAACCTATGAAAAAATTACGCCCAATTTGAAAATTGGCGTAAGGAGAACAAGACCTCTACAATCTCCGAAAACATTTTGCTGGCGTATTTCGATTCGCAACGCCAAAAGCATAAATTCTTCAGTTTGCGGTGTCTCCACTCCCAGTTGAGGTCTTGCATAAGTATTTACATGAATGTTGATATTTTGAAATATCACAAAGTCCAAGACTTTTTAAAACAGTGTTCTGAAGAATACACACTAATAAATTCATTTAGAAGCTGACGAAAAAGTGTATATGGCAATGAAAGTACGTAACAATTTTATCTTAGTTAAATTACACTTAAATTGGTAATTTTTTACTTTAGCTTGAAACGCTTAAATTACAACTTTTGCAAGCGGTTTTGCACTATCCCTATGGTTTACGGCCTGTTGAACTCGAATTGGTTGTCGGAAGAAGCAAAAAATGTATATCTTCAACAAGTAAATACCAAACTAAAATGTACCTCAACCAACACAATTAACAGTTCCAGCGATAGCTACGTTGCCAACTGTCGTTAAAATACCCGAAACAGTGTGGCGCAGCCCTAACGAGTATAAAAGTGTAGAAGCCTCCAGTAAATACTTTAGCTAAAATGCAGTATTGTAGACCACTTCTGTCTCATGCCAGGAGCTATTTTAGGTTAGCTGCAGTTTAAGATTTGTGTGTACTTAGTACTCACTAACAGGTTGTGGTCCACTATACTGGAGTTTCCCTCATTCTATTTATTTATTTTAAATCAATGGGTGCCGCCCCTAGTGTTTTTCGAGCTTTAGTAACAAATTCGAGCTATTCTGCTTTGCGTGCGCACCGAAATAAAACGACGTGTTTATGTCATTTCGCCTGTGATTTTCGTGTTTTTCAGAATTTTTGATGGATTTTTGTAAGATTTGTATTTAAAAACGCCTTTCGGCCAACTTCTCTGTATTTACTTTTTGTTCTGCATGGCCTTCTTCTACGGATTCCAAAAAACCCGGATTTTAGCGTTTCATGCTAAAGTAAACTGTTGCCCTTCAATTAAACATAAATTATGCGTAGTTTAGGTCATTTTGATAATGTGTTACAATGGGATCTTCACATACATGTCGACAGACGACACTAAATATAAGGAAGATTCAATTACTATTTCCATTCCTAAAACCAAAAATAATTTACCAAGACGGTTCGTGATACCTGAAGGAATATGGATTACCTTAGTCAGGAAATATGCTGCTCTTAGGCCTAAAAATACTAACTACAAGCGATTTTTTTGACCTACAGATAAGGGCGCTGTGTCAGCAATTTAATTGGCATCAACACCATGGGCAGTGTCCAAAGAAATTGCCACTTTTCTTAGGTTACCGCAACCTGAACTTTACACTGGCCACTGCTTTAGGAGGTCTAGTACAACACAATTGGTCAATCGTGGTGGAAACTTGTTGACCTTAAAGCGCCATGGGGGCTGGAAGTCGTCGACGGTGGTAGAAGGATACGTTGAGACCACCCTGCAAAAGAAAATTGAAGTGGGACAAATGCTTAGGCCTCAACATACAGACTTAAACTTACAAAGTTCAAACGTTTCAGAGCCCAATTCTCACACAAATATTGCTGCAATAGGTAAGAGTAAAATTAATCAAAGCATGGTAACTAATGAGAATATTCCAAGTGTTGCCATTGATTCCAAAGACTATTCTACTCTATATTTTAATGTTTACAACAATTGTACTTTTTACGGTAATAATGCGTAATCATACGGTCATAATTAAGTTCTTGCAGATTTAGTCCTAAAAATGGATTGCAATTGGTTATAATAAAAAAATTATTCTCGCAGATTCATACCTGCACTTCTGGCTTTTGAGGTTATGTATATATAGATGTCAATCTAAATATAACAAATGTCAAGCTTTATTGAAACCGTGTGTTCCGGGGATATGGTACAAAAATCCGACATAGTAATTTTCATTGCTTGCTTGCTTGCTTGACGCCACTTTGAGAGCGAACCCGTGGGCCGAATTAGCTGAGATTGGTGTCAATCGACTCAGGGCGACGCAAGTAAGCCAGTAGTAGGGTTTTCAAATTTTTATAAGCGACTTTTTTTTAATGTGGCTTTTCTAACCTCAAAATTAACTCGACATACAAAATGGATCACTCTTGTACAAATTGCATTTAATGAATTATTTCGCGCCCAATTTGGGTGCAGAATGCTAGTCTAAAATAATTAAATACCTAGTTTATGTATTAACATAATTATTCCATAACTTGGCGGCAAAACCCACCTGTCAACCGCCGAGTAAATTTTACATTTTGTTATACCATTTAGCCTGTGTCCTTCGACCTAATGGTATCCGTAGACAGCGTTATAATCATAATCTTAATTATTCTGTATGTCTTGTGACGATTACATCAAGCACAGTCCGGGTTTTTCCTATTTGAATCGATTAATTATGATTGACACTATTGACAGTTCGATACTGACACGCAGCAAAGTACCTATGGTTGAAAACGTTTAAAAAAATAATTACTCTGTTTTTAGTATTTTTATTATATTATCGCTTTTTACGATACGCAAAGGAGTCTCATAATAGCCTCGATAGGAACGCAAAGTAGATAAATAAATATAACAAGCAGTAGTGCTACGTATTATAACAGGAGTTAATTGGACTTCCTAAAGGAAATCAACCGCAACTTAAAACATAAGGATTGGTTAAATTAAAATGACTTGTAGAAATATGCATCATTTCAAGATCAAAAGACAAGTAAATGTTTGTTTTTTAATACAAATTGTAGAGGCATTCATTCATTCACTTTGCTAGACTTCGCAGAACCAACCCTTGATGCAGGTAGTTAAGAAATAAGCCATAATTAGGGAATAAACGAGACAATTCTGTATTTCGAAACCAATTTGGTGTACTACAGAACTAATAGCTTCGAGATATATAAAATGCAAACATTTGTTAAGACGTTTTAATCTGCTTCCATTCTCCTTTGATCTTTTCTAGAAACGTACCAATATAACACTGTAAATGAAACAATAGCCCCTTTTTCACATATCATATTATTCCTGTCATTTACATACATTTTCCGTAGTTTGTAAATTGCAATTTTTACGGTTTACCTCTGCGTCAAACCATTTCAAAGAAACTGTTTCTTTGTAGCGTCACGCATGTACACTATTCAAAGGTAAATGTCTCTACAAAGAAAAATTGCGATTATTTTTAACTCCTAAGAAGTCGGCGACAGCCACTTCTTGAAAGTAGCTATTTGCATTTACACATAGGTTGCGCCCACGCTGTGTGTGTTTTCTGAATTTGGGGATTATCGGCTTGTTTCCAGTCTACCGGTTCTCCTTTCGAGGGGCGCCTTTTCCCCCACGGTTCCTACGTAATGCAATGTGTGGGTGATAGCTGTCTGAAAATAACTGAAAGAACTTAAGCTTTTGGTTAAAAGCGACGTTTTCGTTTAACTCCTTTTTTAGAAGTATCTTACAAATGAACCATCATATACCTCAAATTAACTTCTTTATTTCTAAAATTTTCTTAATTTCACTCTAGCTTTTAGGTTTACTGAAAATGTTGATTTATGAGTAGTTTTTCCAGTATACTCCAATAATACGAAGAGAAATCTTGATGGAAATGCTTTATGCAATAAAATTAATCTGACATGACAATATTAGAAAGCTGCTGGATTCGAAACTTCTTTATTCTTGAAATATTAACTAGCGAAAAGTAATTATTTAAATTGTGTTGTAAAGGCACCAACGCTTGCATAGAAGAACATAGCCTAACTCATCGCAGCAGTTACTCGAAAACTGTAAGAAAATTTACATGAGAACATTGTTTTGCAATTATATTATCTTTCTGACAGAATCTAATAAATATTTTAGGAGGTTCACAAGGTTCAAATTTTGTTTCTTACTATTTTTTAATTACATATCGCATTTTTCCTATACTTTGAACGCATTCTATAGTATCTTATAACATAAAATCGGTGCTCTGTTTGTATGTTTGCGTGTACATATGTATGTTTGTTCGCTATCTCCTGCGAAGATACTGGACCGATTAAGTTGTAGGATGGCTTAAAAGTTCGCTAATTTTTAGACTTAGATCGTAGGCCGGTTTTTATTTCAAAAAAGTGCGAAAAAGTTGTAATTTAATTAACTCTTTTTAAGCAGCAGAGCGGAGCGCCTATCGCCGTGTACTATTAGCTCCAGTGCGGCATTATTCAAAATAGAGAGACGGTCCTGCGGTAGAGTGCTGGCCTATAACGCGGGTGGCCCGAGTTCGATCCCGCCCCGCCGATGCATCTTTTTTTTTTAAATTTATATTAATGAATCTCTCTAATTTGCGAATCGAAACGTAGTTCGGGTGACTCACTAGTAATTAATATTAGTTTCATCTAGCATGGCCTTGAAATAGCCTCTAATTTAAGAATGCAACTACGTTTATACTTAAAAGTCAAACGTAACTTGATTGTTAAGTGAATTATGGTTGCATCGTAAATTAGGAAGTATTCCATAGCTATAGTAAAGTTGGGGTACTTTATTGTATGTAGGAACAAGGCCTGATACAATACGAGTTAGGATCGCCGAAATATCTCTTTTGCAAAACCCAGTCAATCTGGTACGCCGTTAACGGCGTACTGGGTGGGGCGGTTGGCATTACGCCTTCAACGACGACCTTACTTTTTCAGAATTTTGCTTGTTTTGAGGTCCTCTGTAATATTTACTTCAAGAGTTGCAATTGTTATAGATGTACACCAGGAGATTTTTGTCCATTTCCTTGATAATCCCCTACAATTCACCAGAAACAAATGCTTTGCTATAATCAACGAAAGTCAGCTGAAGAAGAACTTTGTATTCATTGCACTTTCGATTGAAACGAGTAGACTTTGTAATGAACTCGGTAGTCGGTAGTATTATAGTCTTTGCCAAAACCTGCTTGTCCACGCTGATAATTGTCGAACTTAATTGTCAGTATGTTTGTAATAATTGTAAATGTAGCAGCTATTTATACTGGTGGGGTAGTAGACAATTGGGACGATGGTTTTTCATTTCAATTTTATGCTCTTTAATATATTGCTATAAACACATTTTAATAGAATAGTTATTTTATGTGTTAATAAATACCCAAATTAATTAAAAATGTTGTTTAATTGAATGATTGTGTCCTGGGTTACTTGTGGAAGTTTTGCCTTGCATTGGACTTCGGCACAGGAAAATACGAGGCGTTGAATTGGCCCAGTGGAAGCAGTGGTGTTTTGGGCATATTCTACGCAGATCTAGCCAGGTGTATAGGTTCCTATACGAGCGAATAAGAGAGTAGCGGCACTGTAGCACAGCGGAGTACAAGATTTGAGGCCCCAGCTTTATTGTAAGCGGTTCCAGAGGTGTCCGCGAGGATCATCCGTTTACCAGGTGGATGCCAACGTAGATTTGAGCCTTGAAAACTGCAGGAAAACAACAAAGAGTAGTCCAGAGCATTGTGGGATTTTCATCGAGGAGGTGGTAGCCCTATCCTCAACGGAGAAGGCATTAAAAGTTCAGATTTGCCTATTAAAAGTGTTATTTTTGTGAATATGCTTTCATACCGTCCTTTAGAGCGTCACTTCCGATTCGTAGGGTGGGTAGAAGTGTTTCTTTATGACGCTCAATACTTATATTTCATTGTTATAGCATAGCAACAGCGTTAATTGAGTGGACATCGAGAAATTAATTAAAATTGTCAGCACGTTTGAATTTGGTTTTGTATTTGTTTCCATCGATTAAAAATATAACCCAGTTGTCAAATCCTATTAGATAGATATACAGAGTGCTTACAATTAAATGTTTATTTTGAAATAGGACCTTAACTAATTATTGATAGCCAAACGTAGTTAATTAGTAATGATAGCAAAAGCAAATTCGTATTAGCTTTTTTAAATTAGATGTAGCGACCTAACCCTGAGATGAGAGTAAATTAGAATTGGAAATGTATGCATTGTTACAGTATAGCCGGGCAAATAACAAAAAGTGTGGTAGTTAGGGCTGTTTAATTTATTCAAATAATTAAAAATCATATTCAACGATCCATTATACCCACAAAATCCATTAAACTTACTTGTGAATTTTCCATGTTTGAGGGATAATACTATTTGACAGTCATTTATTCAGTAGCACTTAATGGATGGGTGTTAAAGTGGCCACTCCCCCTAATTTCATTATTTCACTTGTTATGCCACCGTATTATATTAAATAGAATTGGGGAAGCCCTTGAGAGTCTTATTCGTAAAGAACAGAGCGGATTTAGGTGTGGGTACTCATGCGTAGATAATATAAATGTTGTGCGTATTATTATAGAACAATCTCTTGAGCATCAATCGCCACTACAGCTTTTGTTCATTGACTATAAGCGAGCTTTTGATTCCGTTAATAGAGAGTGTATTTGGGTCGCACTTAGAAATATGGGACTTCCCAAAAAAATAATACGACTGATTAAGGAAGGATATGATAATTTCCAGTGTAGAGTGTTACATAAAGGGCTGCTGTCTAAACCATTCAAATCCGAGACTGGAGTGAGACAAGGCTGTGTATTGTCGCCACTTTTGTTCCTAGTAATAATGGATATGATTTTACTAAAAACTATTGAAGGCAAAACAAGAGGTATCCGGTGGGGTTTGATGGGTGTTCTGGAAGACATAGATTACGCTGATGATGTGTGCCTCATGTCTACTCAAGTGAGAAACATGCAGCTAAAGCTGAACAACTTAGTAACAGAATCACGCAAGGTGGGACTGGAAATCAACAAGCATAAGACGAAGCTGCTAATGATAAATACCGAAGGAGCAAATAACGTAATACTAGATAGTAACCCCTTAGAAACAGTAGAAGAATTTACCTATCTGGGAAGCATTGTATCGTGTAATGGAGGCACTTTGAGAGACATAGAGCTCAGAATAAATAAAGCAAGAGCAACATTTGCTAGCATGAATAAAATTTGGCGGGCTAATAAAATTCAAACTTCGGCTAAGATTAAGGTTTTTAATACTACAGTTAAAGCAGTCCTTCTCTACGGCTCAGAAACCTGGTACGTGACGGCCCAAATAAAAAGGAAGCTACAAGCATTTGTCAACAGATGTTTGAGATATGTGTTACGGTATTAAAAGAACTTTACGACACCCACCCAAGGTGAGCATCGCACCACGGAATCAGTCCTGAAAAACTGGCACACTTGCCCTGAAATCGGTTCGAAATAGGCTAATAGGCCACGGCTGGAACGCTCAGGGAGTCGGGCGTGAGTCACACGATACGTTCTGGGCAAGCGTGTTGTGGCATAATATATACAGGGTATGTCGAAATCATGAGGGCGCCACCAAGCCTGTCTTAACCCGGCTAACCGGGCCTGGACGGTTAAACGGGAGCGAAGCATGCACAATACTCCGCCGATAGGATTACTCAAGAGTTGCAAGGTCAGATAACAATTTCGGGATTGCCTTATGCAAGGATTGTAATTAGGTGTCAATCCGACCGCGACTACGCAGCTGTCTCACTCACCTGTACGCTCACAGCTTCCTCGTTCCGTCGTACAATAATCAGTACAATAAAGGGGCGTCTATCTGTAACAGAACATGCACAAGCCGAAACAAACAATAGTTCCCTTAACTAACCAATCATATATTGAACTTCGGGTTACAAAGGGGTAGCAGAATGCGTCGCCCTGTATCTAAACTTAACCTATAATTAAGGGCACCAGCTGGCACGCGCGCTCTAAACTTAACGACGGATGTTGAACATTAGTGAACAGCAATGAGCAGGAATAGGTAGCAATGAGTACAAACATGTACGTGGCCTTAGGCGGCGGGCAGCGACGATTTACATTAGCATTCGCGGCATGAACAGTCTACAAGTCTGAATGAATGCACTGGCGCAGTAATGAGTAATGAGTACAAATATGCCCGTTGCCTTATGCAAGGGCAGCGACGATTTACATTAGCATTCGCGGCATGAACAGTCTGCAAGTCTGAATGAATGCACTGGCGCAGTAATGAGTAATGAGTACAAATATGCACGTTGCCTTATGCAAGGGCAGCGACGATTTATCTTAGCACTCGCGTTCACAGCGGTAATCAGGTTAAAGACACATACCTTAGTGCGTAGGCGGCGAGGGAGCCTGGTACAGTTGAGTTGCGACAAGCTGCAATCGTAGGTGGCAGGTACCTTCGATGCTACAACGGCGAAAGGGGGTGAATGCACAACCGCCTCAATGGCGACGGGAGACACGTCAAGACGCGTACAACGGGACGACGAAAAGAAAGAGGCCACTTTCGTTCTGCTGAACCAAATCCTCGTAGGTCGAGATGAAGGGGGCACGACCCCTCACTTACGGAAGCAGGAACTGGGCTCCAAAAACACCCACGCTACGCCGAAGACAACTCGAAAAACTCCGACTCACAACCACCACACAAGCGCTCTCTGCAACGGGGTGCGGACAACTCCCACTTAAGGCGAAACAGTCTATCACAAGATTGCCGAAGCAGCACTTGACGGGAAAAAGGGCTGACGCCCCCGCCAAGGGCGGAAGCGTCGCACGAACTCACACACACTATCCGACCTCTTACTTGTTTGACGGCTCTCGGCTGAATGCCACGAGGGAAGCGTTAGCAAAGGTCACCTTGGCCGCGTCCCCCACGTGACTAAACCACAGCGAATCGCAAGGCGATAGAATGAAACAAGCCAATGCGGGCCACGCTGGTATCACGCCACCACCGCGTGCTATTCGAAATTCGGAAAAAAACGCCATCAGAGGGGAGCTCCAACCGACGAAAAATACTGCTTCTGGGGCTAAATATGTGCGAAATCGTGATTCTGAATTTAGGCAATGGAGCCAAATAAAGAACTAAAAGGGCTTAGCCTACGGGCACGCTGCCCTAAAGCCTAGGTGGCTATTTAAAATACCAAAATGACCTAAATAAAGGCGTAAAATGCAATTAAGCATCTGCGACAGCAAAATGACTTAACACTCCCCTTACTTGAAAGAGAGTTCCCCGAAGTCTCTTATAAAACAACGAGGCATTTTGCGATAACGTAACGAGAACTCAAACGAAAACGCAACAACGAAAAACGAACGAAACAAAAAAAACATTCGATACGATAGGGTGCACCCCCAAAGAGATTACGCACATTGGCCACCAGATAGGGTGCAAAGGTGGGAAGAGAGAAGAGGAAGAAGAAAGACTGGATACGCCAGTAGAAAATACGGAAATTGTTTGGGTCAAAATCGGGTAAAATAGGTCTTACACCTGTGGACACTTCCGACCAACCGTTCCAAAAGAACACAGGGAGCGGGGGGGGGGTATAGAAATGGAAGTCCAAAGTCCTACCCAAGGGTTACCTGAAGAGGGCACGCTGCGCGTCACGAGATCGGCGCATTGTGTGGATCCCACAACTGGTATGAGTACCCAAGAGAAGAGGATGAACCACCAAAAAAAAAAAGGGAAATGGTTGTGACAGAAACTGTCAAAAATAGTCATAATCAGTAATAGGAAAAACTCAGTCCACCGAAATCCTCAATCAATGCCGATGCCGGAGCCAAGTCGACTATTAAACCGCAAAGCGCGAGCTCGAAAGTGACTCCAACACCGAACACCAAAAGAAAATCCAGAAGAACCAAGTCTCCAAGGGTGTAGGCGTTCGATGACGCATGCCCAATAAATCCTTTTCAGAAATCCATGCGGCCCAAAGGGACTACCTTACTACGGCAGGGTCCGCACGAAACAAAATGACCAGAAACACGCTCTCTTTATGTAATCCCACACAGGTGGTTGAAAATGGCGACGGCCAACGGTACGGTAAAAGAGCGCTAGGCCATGAACACAACAGGGCATCACTACATAGAAAAGTCAAAAATCGTTAAATATTCAAACACTTTACACTTAAGAAACCTTATGCGAACAACCGGGCCCTGGTGTCACACAAAGCTCAAAAGCTTCAACGAAACTGTTCACAAAGAACACGATACGTGACGACATGACGTCATCAGACAACAAGGGTACGGTAAATGACAACAAATCGTCAACAAATACGAACCATACCGGCCAGCGGTAAAGACTCGTTAAGTGCTAACGGAAAGTGTACAAAACACTACTATGACTGTTAGGGGTGTCCACGAAGAAGTCGGTAAACAAAGTTGGGCGGTACATGATAATAATGAAAATGAAATAAAAGTCCAACGAAAATAACTACGTCAAACCAACTAAGAAGATGGCCTGAGGGACGTAATAACCGCACGAGCGAATCTCCCCAAGCACACCAACAACACACCAAGACTGATCAACAAACCAAAACGCAGTGATGAAGCTGAAAATGAATTCCAACCTGCTCACCAAAAATCAACGCGGCACAACACCAAACGATAGCAAAAGGAAAATCGTCAAAATCGGTAATCATCAACGTCAAAATCGGTAAACCTCGATAACGTGAACGTCAAAATTGATAAACGTCAGTTCGGTACAACAAAAGTGTCAACTTAGCCCAAGGCTAAACAATGTAAGCGACAGGGAATCGAAACTCCCACTAAGCCTTCGAAAAGACTTAAAAAAACAAGGTCGGTACCTTCACTCAACAACATCTGGTACTAAATGGGACTAATACGGGATCAAATCTGTACTAAATGCAACGAGAGATCTCGGTAGTATGAACTGGCTAAGAAAAACAAGAAACGACGGTAAAAATGACGAAAAAGATACTCAAAATATGAAAAGACATGGAAAAACACAAAAAGGAAACTCAAAAAGGCGATAAACAACAAGAAAACACAAAACTACAAATAGAAAATAAGAAAAGACAAGAAAAAACATATAGAAAACAAGAAAAAAAACGTAAAGACAAATGACAACTAAGAAAAAACATATACACGGTCAAGAAAACTAATGAAAATAAACTAAGAACAGGGAAAGACAAGAAAAGACATATAGAAAACAGAAGAAAACAGGAAAAGACAAATAGAGAACAAGAAAAGAAGCTCGGTAAAATATTCTACTAAGAAAAAAAAACGGTTTACCAGTCCATACCACTTCGAAATGACGAAAAAAAAACATTTGTGACAACAATATAAATGATAACAGACAACAATGAACATCAACGTCCCACGTTGTCGCGCCAAAATTAGCCTGTTACGGTATTAAAAGAACTTTACGACACCCACCCAAGGTGAGCATTGCACCACGGAATCAGTCCTGAAAAACTGGCACACTTGCCCTGAAATCGGTTCGAAATAGGCTAATAGGCCACGGCTGGAACGCTCAGGGAGTCGGGCGTGAGTCACACGATACGTTCTGGGCAAGCGTGTTGTGGCATAATATATACAGGGTATGTCGAAATCATGAGGGCGCCACCAAGCCTGTCTTAACCCGGCTAACCGGGCCTGGACGGTTAAACGGGAGCGAAGCATGCACAATACTCCGCCGATAGGATTACTCAAGAGTTGCAAGGTCAGATAACAATTTCGGGATTGCCTTATGCAAGGATTGTAATTAGGTGTCAATCCGACCGCGACTACGCAGCTGTCTCACTCACCTGTACGCTCACAGCTTCCTCGTTCCGTCGTACAATAAGCAGTACAATAAAGGGGCGTCTATCTGTAACAGAACATGCACAAGCCGAAACAAACAATAGTTCCCTTAACTAACCAATCATATATTGAACTTCGGGTTACAAAGGGGTAGCAGAATGCGTCGCCCTGTATCTAAACTTAACCTATAATTAAGGGCACCAGCTGGCACGCGCGCTCTAAACTTAACGACGGATGTTGAACATTAGTGAACAGCAATGAGCAGGAATAGGTAGCAATGAGTACAAACATGTACGTGGCCTTAGGCGGCGGGCAGCGACGATTTACATTAGCAGTCGCGGCATGAACAGTCTACAAGTCTGAATGAATGCACTGGCGCAGTAATGAGTAATGAGTACAAATATGCCCGTTGCCTTATGCAAGGGCAGCGACGATTTACATTAGCATTCGCGGCATGAACAGTCTGCAAGTCTGAATGAATGCACTGGCGCAGTAATGAGTAATGAGTACAAATATGCACGTTGCCTTATGCAAGGGCAGCGACGATTTATCTTAGCACTCGCGTTCACAGCGGTAATCAGGTTAAAGACACATACCTTAGTGCGTAGGCGGCGAGGGAGCCTGGTACAGTTGAGTTGCGACAAGCTGCAATCGTAGGTGGCAGGTACCTTCGATGCTACAACGGCGAAAGGGGGTGAATGCACAACCGCCTCAATGGCGACGGGAGACACGTCAAGACGCGTACAACGGGACGACGAAAAGAAAGAGGCCACTTTCGTTCTGCTGAAACAAATCCTCGTAGGTCGAGATGAAGGGGGCACGACCCCTCACTTACGGAAGCAGGAACTGGGCTCCAAAAACACCCACGCTACGCCGAAGACAACTCGAAAAACTCCGACTCACAACCACCACACAAGCGCTCTCTGCAACGGGGTGCGGACAACTCCCACTTAAGGCGAAACAGTCTATCACAAGATTGCTGAAGCAGCACTTGACGGGAAAAAGGGCTGACGCCCCCGCCAAGGGCGGAAGCGTCGCACGAACTCACACACACTATCCGACCTCTTACTTGTTTGACGGCTCTCGGCTGAATGCCACGAGGGAAGCGTTAGCAAAGGTCACCTTGGCCGCGTCCCCCACGTGACTAAACCACAGCGAATCGCAAGGCGATAGAATGAAACAAGCCAATGCGGGCCACGCTGGTATCACGCACCACCGCGTGCTATTCGGAATTCGAAAAAAAAACGCCATCAGAGGGGAGCTCCAACCGACGAAAAATACTGCTTCTGGGGCTAAATATGTGCGAAATCGTGATTCTGAAATTAGGCAATGGAGCCAAATAAAGAACTAAAAGGGCTTAGCCTACGGGCACGCTGCCCTAAAGCCTAGGTGGCTATTTAAAATACCAAAATGACCTAAATAAAGGCGTAAAATGCAATTAAGCATCTGCGACAGCAAAATGACTTAACATATGTACTAAGAATATGGTGGCCAAAACGTATATCAAATCTGGAATTATGGAGGAAAACCGGACAGGAGGATATAAACACCGAAATAAGACAAAGAAAGTACAGATGGCTGGGTCATACTTTAAGAAAACCTAGAGATACAAACAGTCATGCTGCCCTGGAATGGCAGGCACAGGGGAGAAGAACTAGAGGGAGACCCCGCACATCATGGCAAAGAACAATAGAAGAGGAAACCGGAAGAACTATGGCACAGCTACGATTAATGGCTCAAGATAAAGAGAGGTGGAAACAGTTTGTGCAGAACGTATAACCCTAACTAATGTGTAATGTGTATATATGTATAGATGTATATAGGTATGTGCATACGTATGTGTGCAACTTGATAAGAATTGTTAAGTATTACTTGTTAATTATTAGTTAATAATTAGAGTGTAATAGTTTGTTTTTTTTTATAACCCTATGTTTCGTCAGGGCATAATGGGTACAATAATAATAATAATGCCATCAGCACCTGCACCTGTGGTATTTTTCATTTCAGAGAGTGGATGTACTTTTTCCTCTGTGGCTATAAATAATTCCTCTCAACCGGTATGCATTACGTTTTCAAAATTTATATCGTGAGGTTTAGGAGTTACTTAGGAACAGAGTTTGGTATAACGTTCTTCTACTGTCTTTGTTATTTCCATTCTGTGACGTTTTTCGTATACTATTTCATTTCGTAACTGGTATCTTCTGGTTCTTCCATTATCCGTGATGGCTTGAGGATCGTCATGCTCTTGTTATTTTTAATTAATGTTCTAATTCTCTCTGTATTATTATTTCTTGCATCCTCCCTAATTCTGTTTCTGATTTTTTTGTTGAATTCTGTATAATTTGAGGATTCTCTGTTGATGTTTCTTCGCAGTTTCTTAAGTTTCGGTTGAAAGGAATTTCGTTGTTTTTGTATTTTTAGTTTTAGCTGATGAACATATTTCTTTAGTAGCCGTTTTATTGTAAACCATTATTTTACTTTCTAGATTATTTATATCTATTATAATCAAATCCTTTTCAGTTTTGCTTGTCAGTTATTTGTCGTGTTCCAGTTGTTATTCACAACAATATAGTTTATCTACAAGCAATCGGCATTTAGCCACACGTAAAGCAAGTGAAAGTTTCTACATGACGGCATCATCGACATACGTTGCTTTACAAGATTTTACGAGAACTGTAGCACTCACATAACAGACACAAGTCGTATGCTCGACTGTCCCTGATCTAAACTTGTCGTCAGAACTCAGCCAAACATGAATACCTCTCTATCTTCTTTGTGGGCTCTAAATTCAGTGGCGACGTGAGTGTTCGTTTTGTGCTAACAATTTATTTTTGAAGATATGTAGACTTTAATATGAATCAAAGTAGCCGTTATAGTACAATTTGTATAAAGGGACCAAATAAAATCTGTTAGAACATTAGAGCTATACTCTGACTCTGGGTTGCATGCGTATAAGATATATTTATACACCTAATTTAACACATGCCATGGACACACGATATGATCAATGATTTTCAATAAGGATTTTGCAAAAGCAGATCCATACTAGACCAGACGTTTATTGTACGAATACTGATGGTCGAAAATGGAAACTCGCACTGCATATCACGTATTTATTGACCTCAAGCAGGCATGAGAAGAGGGGGCAAAGTAATCTTATATTATAAGAGCTGATGCCGCCGGCCGCCGGTCGCCGTCCGACCATAAGCACTGGCGCGCGTACATACCGATCGTAAGCACAACTGGCGAGACCGTCAACAGCAAGCATTTGTATTGTTAACGCTGGCAGGGCCGGACGTAGGCTGGCTACCAGCTTAAGCAAACATTTTTATTGTTAACCGTTTCTTTACGCTGACAGGGCCAGACGTAGGCTGGCCAACGCGTTCTAGTAAATAATATTTGTAAAAATTAAACGTGCCCTTGCTGTAGGCATAGAGAAGCGATTAAGAGCAATGATTAGTAGATCGGTGCTTGGTTTTAATACACATGGAATTAGAATGTGCCTTCAAATAGTATGTAGCAGCCATAAGTTTGGCTGCAATTATCAAAACGAGTAAATAACCCGAAAAGTTTTCCATGACAATCATTAGTACATGCCGGTCTCGACTTAATCCGCGGCGGGAGCATTTAGCCACATAAATGCTAAGTGCTTCTTAGTATCTTACAGGCGCGGTTTGGAGCATTTAGAGCAGCGGTGTTTCTCGATGGCTTTCGAAAGCGAATAACAGGATAGGATTACAGTACATAACATCAATCGCCTATGCTTTTCGCGGGTTTGCAATAGGATATGAATTCCACACACGTAAAACGCGTTCGTTCCTCGGAGTCGGTTTTCCCTAGCGATGCTGCCTACCGGATAACCTTTGACAGAGTTCAGATACATAGAAATTTTTCAATCCATACTTGATTTGTTCTGCTTCACTAGTTTTGACTGGAGCGGCACCAGAGAGATTGGCCATAATTTTATGAACTGCCGGGGTGCTCGTTGATTCACAGCTTGTCTAAGGGTTTATTGTTTTGCAGTCTGTCTAAAGCGAAGGTTTTTACTGGAACTTGTGAGTAATCGTTCAATTTACAATTAGGGTTCTTGCTTTCAGAAAATAAATCTTGAAATTAAATGGATTTGGTTTTTATGTTCAAGATATGCATATCTTATAAGAAACTGGACCAAGAAGAATATTTAGAAATTAATTATATCGTAACACTTACGGTTTAGATCATTGTATGTCACAGTTATTTTAGAAAGCTAAGCAACTGCGATGATACTGCACCTGAACAGTAGTCTTGCTGAGTTTTTGTTTGTGCTTATTGAATGATTTCAGATGGCAAGATTAGCATGATTAATTATTGTACACTTTTATACAACGTTACTAAGTAAGTTGATTTAAAGTCAAATTAAAAGCAGCGTTGCGCTGACTTAGATAGAATTAATGAACAATAACTCAGGAAATAGTAACAGATTCTAAATAAATATTTAAGAATGAAGTGGACGAACAGTTATTGGGTTCAACTAAGATGATTTCACATTTAATAAAGAATACTCAATGCAAAGAATATGGAACCTACAGTGTAGTTTGAAATAATTTTAAAACAAAGCTAAGATGATATTTAAAAGTAAATATATTATGAAATGTTAAATTAATTATAATTATTTAAAGATTTTTAAATCCAGTGAGTGATAGACATAAAATATTGCATATAGCATGTTACTATGAATAGGGTAAATATGATAAAAAATAAGAAAAACAAGAAAATAATTTCAAAGCATTCTGATCGCAGAATATTGTATTGGTAATAATTCATAAAACCTAATACCTACACTTATAGTTGATTTTTGGAATAAGAATAATAAAGGATGTGTAAAGCACATTAAGTGTTGAACATAATATAAAAGGCCAAGGCACGATTTTGGGCATAAGTAATATTTGGATTGTAGAGGTGCTTGCTGATATAGAGGATACACTATTGGTAGCAGCCCAGGTCATTACTGTATGGGACATATTAACAACATCCATTTGGAAGCAGCGATAGCAATAGGTCCTGGAGAGGTACAGTAAGGAGTAAGGAGTTGCAGTTTGGGGTTGGGTGCTGCTGCCAACTGCGCAAGATATTAGTAGGGCACTAGTGCTGATCCGAAATCCAGGGCGAAGGTCTATACTGCAGACATAGCCGACTATCGGAGAATTGGAGTGAAGTCATTGAGTGAAACTAAGCAGGTATCTGTTTATAAAATATGTAAAGAAATTAATTGATGAGTTAATAAACAATAAAAGAAATAGTACTTAACTATTTAAACAATATTGAAGGTGTTAGCAAAACTATTAAATTGGTTTGTTTGATGTTAAAATTAGCTTCATGTCCGATTACCATATAATACAGTTCTTATTAAACCTAATGGCATTGAATACATTCACAAAGAGTACAGTATAGGGAACCTACTCTGAATTGGAGTCAATTGTTCTGCTAGAGCTAGCCAATTATTGCATATTATGTTTAATGATTGAACAAAAGGGCAAAAGCTAGTCATTTAAAATTCAAAAATTATCAAAAAACTAAATTATTGAATTTTAATAGTAAAAGTGAAATATAAATTAATAATACAATTGCTATAAGTATCACGCCTTAACACATTCACTACACAATATTTTTTTTAAGTAAGCAATTATTTAATTTTTAAAAATCCAAGTACTGGATTGGGCTAGTTATTTCTAATTTTGATAAGTAATTATTTTTGATTAGGCAGTTTACTGTGCCAAATCTAAAAAACCCATTAGTGGGCATTGGCAACTTTAGTCGCTAGTCTAAATCTAGGTCACGTATATTAAGGTTACACACAATATACTCTATGTATATCGGTAAATCCCTCAATGAAGGTCTAATAAATCAGTTCGGACGGGCTAGCGCATTGAAGTGCTGAATACTGCCACCTGCGTTTGAAAAGTACAACCAGGAGTTTAAAAATATGAAAGTATTTCCTTAATCCTAATTAGTAGGTTAGAATGGACAGTTGTAGAACCTCCCCCCACCAATTGGCCTTGAGTTCAAGGTCAAGGCTATTTTGAAAGGCTAAGCTTCAAGGTCAAGGCTAAACTTCAAGGTCGAGGGCACTTGGAAGGCTAAGGGAACGTTCAAGGTCGAGGTCTCAGTCAAGCTAAATATGCTATATGTAGAATTTTAACTCAAGGTCCCCATAATTGTTTAATCCAAAAGGTACTACTGTGAGCTTGACTTCAAGGTCGGTTGCTCAAGGTCAAGGATCCACATGTAACCTTGGAAATGTGAGAATAAAAGCGCGTAGAAGAGTCTGCAAGGGCAGTAGCATTCGAACGCTGATATGGAAGCCTTGTTAAAAGCCATAGAAGTAGTTAAGGGTCGGCAAGTAGCTGCGGTGGCGAGCGTACGAGAGTACATAAAGTGCAGTTATGTCCGGTGCTTCTGAATAGTACAACGTACAAGTTAAACAACTCCAGTTCAAAGTACGTGTGTGTGGGGTTAAGAGCGAACTCCGGATTTTCCCCAGTGATTCAAATAAGAGGGAAAAAAACGATTGGGTGGAGTTCGAGGAGTTGGATTGGGCTACCCTAATTAAAAATCAGAGGATCCTGACGAATTTTTTCTATTCCTCCTCCGAAGAGCAGTGGTCTCCGCTGGTAGTTGCACGGAAACAGTATACATTCTTGGAACTTCAAGAAAAGAAGGTACTAAAAATTGAAGAAGTGGGACAGAGTGAAGTCTACTTATCGAAAGAATCGTTGGAAGAGCTGTGGGACTTGCAGAGGCTGGTAGAATTGCGATTCGCAGTTCTAAAAGCGCAAAACTTTGAGCAATTTTATCACAAAATAGTGACGGGTATTGCAAACCTGCCTGGGGACTGCATTAGCAATATATGGAGTGTATTGCAAGACCTGGCGGTAACAACCGAGAACACTGTTTCCATGTATGAAATTTTAAAGTATGGTAGTAACATTGTTCGGTGCGACGTTCAAATAGAGGAACTTGGTCTGCAGGTATTAGCTTAGTCATGTGGATGGGCTATTCTCATTGTCTACTAAATAAATCATTATTTATTAAAAAATTTACTCGACTAGGATTCGATCCCAGATCTCCTGAGGCGCAGTGTCTAGAACTCCCTTTAATGCGCCGATTGGCTCCCCAGGCGTCATACCATTAGACCACCGAGTCCTTAAACTATTTAATGAAAAACGGCGATCACCTTCGACGAAAAAGAAATTGTCCTTGAGTTTAAGGCCATTGTTGAAGGCAAAGGTGATTGTCAAGGTCGCAGCATTTTCAAGGACGAACTGTAACACCTCGGCAAAATAAATCATAGTCTATTGAATAAATCGTGACAGTCTGGTTGTAACATGGACACATGGGAGCAATATGGGAAATATTTCTAGGAATTTTCGGAGTTATTTCCATGGTTTGGTTGCGATCAAATCATTATTACCGTTACGTTGGATGGACATCCGGACTTTAAAACTTTTGCAACAGTACCACTTCCAGACGGGGATTGGTTTGATTACAATGTGATGGAGCCCCTTGAGGAGTATTTAAAAAATTGTAGATTAGAACGTGAATGTGTGAAAAAAATCGTATACAAGTTATGGTGATGCCCGCCTGCCCATCTGTTGAATGTGCACGCAACATCGCATTTAAGCACTAGAAGCTTAATCATGTGGATGTGATATAGAGAAGCCGCTCGACCAGCTGCAAGAGACGTACCTAGTGCGGTTAAACGATTAGTGAGTTTGTTGGACGATTTGGCGTTTGACGCGTCTCGCGAAGCCATATACGGTTTTGGTTGGTTCAGTGACGAGGAACTGAAGAAAAAAGAAAAAATGTACAAAAACGGTGTTGCTGTTGGTCGACTATTTTTAAACGGAGCCATAAATGAAGGCCTCCTTGTAGATTTAATGGCTAGTCTCAGTCCGGACGAACACATGTGTGAGGTGAAAGACTTTATAGAGAGGAAAGAAAATGAAGAAGAGCGTGCAGTTTGACGACTCGAAGAGTCAGGTGTGCAATTTGCATACGTGGGCGTATGCGTATCGAGAAGCTCGGAGAGGACTGTGGGAACGAAAGGCTATGGATAGGTTGCGGTTCCAACGCAGGATACTTACTGTGGCTAAAGTACTGCGAGACGTCTTGTGCGCAGAACATAGGGACACAATTTATGTAGAACGCTTTTCCACTAGTACGTAGGTGTTTAACCCATGTAATAATACTGTATATATTGTATGCAAATAAAAACACAATAAAAATTAAAAAGTTGTTTTATTCCATTACATAGTCATTATAGATATGGTAAACGTTAGACAAAGCACCATAACACACTGGAGCAGAATGATATAAACAAGCGGGTTGTGATGGGGTGAGGGCCGGTTGTTCTTCAACTTCGATGATGGGGATATTGGTATAGCGGCGTAGAAAAACTGCTTTTTCTCGACCTTTCACATATACTTCGGTGGCACCCTGCAGAAGACGTCGCAAGATTGCAGGAAACATGTATGCTGGAGTAAATCCCTCATTCCAATCGATGCAATGGTGATTAGTCATTACCCAGTGGGCTTGTTGTTGCAAATGAGATGGTAAGGCGGTGAACGGAAACAGTGATTTTAAGACGTAGTGTGATACTGCGGTACCGTCGTAGGCAGCCAATTCTTTTTTGCTGAAGTGCCTATCCGACGTCTTGAAGCCTTGAATGTCGATAATGAGCTTCATCTTATTAAGTGGTGGGAGCACGATCCAGTTACGTTAAAATGCGAGGTGCAACTGAACTGGTTTTGAGAAATTACAGTTGTTTAACTGCCTTTGACAACGCGTTATAAGTAAAAACCCGATCGTGAAGAACGAGACAATACGCGGTTGTGTTGGCTGGCATGTTAGCGGAAGTTTCAAATTCAACTCGAAGAACGACAGCATTTGCATGGAGGTAGTCTTTTTGATGGGAACAATCGATCACAACAATGGGTGATTTGTCAGCAAACTCATTGGGCGTGAACCAAGGCTTGTCGGTCTTGTTATAATAGGATGATTGAAACTTAGAGTACATATCGTATAACGTGGCGTAATGATTGAGGCCATAATTGTTATGTAAATTATCGTAGGGGAAACGTTCGGTGTTGAGATAAACTCGGAAATTTGTAAGGTTAATTTTGTCGAAATGGCTATTGTCCTTAGAGATGAGCCCCGAACGTTCCGTCTGAAAACCTACGATGACGTATCTGGGGGTTTGCAATTTGGTGGTTGTTGCAATGGCATGAGAATGTTGAGGCACGGCATTAACGCCTGGTATGATATGAAGTTGCCAGCTGCGAAACGCTACTTGCGTGTCGATATTTTTGTCAATGTATTTGGTTAGAGATAATTCTTGAGCAAGACCTGGAGTGACATGTGGAACTTTCCAATACAGCTTGTCAATCGTAACTTTAGCCGTCTCCGCTACGGTAGCACTGAATACAGCGTCGGCATCGGTATTGCTGCGAATCAAGAGAGTTCCTGTCGGATGTGAAGTATAACTTTTCCATAATCTTCGGCAAAATCTAACAGCATTCTCAAAGGTATGCAGGCACTGAAGTTGCCTTGTGCATCGGTAATGTGAGTATTGGGGGCATACAACCAGCCAGCGTTTTGAAGCTTTTTAACATCATCAGAAGTATAGGACATATATCCCTTAAGAGTAGATGTAATACCAGGTTTGGTAACGGAATCGACAACGACACCATTGATTTCGTATCGGATTTCGCTAAATAAGTGTGCCAACCCATTGTTAACAAATTTAGCCGTCGTAACTTCACCGGTTACTTTCCGCAATTTTCCCTCTATGTATAGATAGCTCAAACCCGGTAGAGTTGACATATCTTCAGGAATTGGAATTCGAATTTCATCGTTATAGTCAAAACGGTTTGCATACGGTTGATGGGTGTGCAACTGATTGCTAACGATGGAGTTGTCGACGAGGACACGTTCACCAATATTTAGAATACTCATGGCAGCACTTTAAAACCCAAGGATTGCAAGAAGTCTTTGTTTGCTTTTGTTAACTGCGCGGCTGACGAAGCTGAACTGATTTTACGAGGCTGTGGACAACGTCTCCTATACGAACTGAGCTGGACATGATAGGGTGAAGGGTTGAATCGAAAACCGAAAACGACATAGAGGGAGATAAGTTTGCTATAGGAAATAAAGAAATCAAGTTCGAGGGTGAAAATATCGTTATTACAGACCACGTCAGCCGAATAGTCTACAAAAGCACTCCAGGATTGTACGAATTGATGTTTAAAAAGAAACCAAATATATACAAAAACGCAGATTTAGAGCAATATCTAGATATAGTGGATCGTTCCGCCGCAAATCGTGTAAACTACGACCCCACACAAAGAGTTAGTGGTAACGCAGGGTCTAAATACATGAAAATAGTAGGACCTCTAACTGCCTCCTCAACCATAAAAGCTCCCGGCAGACCAGCGACGAAGGTACCACGGCGTGGCAAGGGATTACTAACAGTGACGGACAAACAAGTGGAATATGTTCCTTGGAAGGATCCCAACTCATTAGTGAATCGGTTGCGTATATTAATAGCTTTTCAGGCAGCTGGACACACGGGTCATTCCAATGAGATAGTCCGCATCACCGAAGCCTTACGAAACGCGAAAATAATCTTCTAAGGGGTACAAAACCTTAGGGTCGACGGAATGTCGATCAGAACGCATTCAACGACGAAGCAGTAATGCCGATAGACACATTTGGAAGACACTACCATAGCGCGCGCTATGGTTCTCATCCCAAACGTATCTTTATAAAAGTGAAAAATGTAAACCAACTCCATATAGAAGTACCACTGCTGCTAGTGGGGCGTGGGTACGATGAAAGAGAATATTCCAAAATTTTCGGTAATAAGGAGTACATTTTTCCGTTAACGACCAGCGAGATCATAAAATGTTCGAGTCAGCGGAACTTCGGTAGAATCATACATCAACGGCATCCGGCACACCACGCTTGTCGGTAAGACATTGCGGCGAATAGATAAACTGCAATTCGAATCCATAAACCAAAAGTTATACATGCAACTACTGCTTAAATGTCCCGTAGGAGTGTAGAAAGCAACAGTTGACAATGAGTCTTAAAGAAGTCATAGTTGACGAACTCCACAAACCAGCACGAACACATTTCAAGAGAAGGCGCGTTGTCCTAAAAGGCTTGAACGATTTATATCAAGCTGATTTGGTGGAAATGATTCCTTATGCAAAAGTCAATAAAGGCTTTCGTTATATTCTGGTAGTCATTAATGCCTTCTCGAAGTATGTGTGGGCCTATCCCGTAAAACGTAAAACAGGAAAGGACGTAACAGTTGCCATGGGTAAAGTGCTGAGGAGTGTAAAGGTGCCACCTCAAAACTTGCAGACGGATTTGGGGAAAGAGTTTTGCAACACCGATTTTCAACGATTAATGCGACAGCACAATATCATCACTACAGCACGTATTCTAGTATGAAGAGCAGCATAGTGGAAAGGTGCAACCGCACCCTGAAGAACATGATGTGGAAGCAGTTCAGCCTGCTAGGGTCCTACAAATGGTTGGGTATTCTACCCAAGATCGTAGCAAAGTATAACACAACCAAACATCGCACAATAGGAATGAAACCTGCCGAAGTGAACTTAAAGAATGCGAAACTTCTTTTAAACACAGCGTACAGTCACACAAAGACCGTGGATCCTAGACCTCAAAAGTTTCGTACAGGGGACTCGGTACTCATCAGCAAGTATCGTTCGGCATTTAGCAAGGGATACACGCCAAGCTGGAGCAACGAAGTATTCACAATATCCACTGTTCGACTTACAAACCCAACAAACTATCGACTCACGGACCAAGGTCAGGAAATTAAAGGAGGGTTCTACGAGCATGAACTGCAGAAAACAAAACATTCGGACGTATATCTGGTCGAAAAGGTTCTGAAGAAAAAAGGAAATTTGGTGTGTGTAAAGTGGTTGGATTCGACAATCGATACAACTCTTGGATACCTAAAAGCAATGTCGTATAACTTAAAGAACTACTGTAGCACTCTCAAAATAAAAAACTGTTTCTTTGTAAATTATTGTTTTATTAATGCTACTAAACACAAACAATATTTCTTTGAAACACTTTCATCTTTCTCCCAACAAAAGCGACAACAGCAAAAGAACGAAATCATTAACATTTTAACGTAGCTGCTATTGTTAAAATATATAAACTAATCGTTAACATTCAAAATAGGTAAGCGTATTTGTTTTCCCAACATTAACTACAGTGAGAATATATAATCACTAACATATTAACAAAGCTATTATTTACAACCTAGGAACTATTCGTAATCTACATAATTATATAGTATACACTACTAAGCGCAAGAAAAGGTTCGTTTGGTGAGACCTCTGCTATAAATAATAACCAATACTGTTCCGCGAACATACTTTAATTTACATTTGGTTTGCGGCTGCCCGCAGCAGTTCGTCAAGCCTGTAATCAGCAATACTGCAGTGACCCCACGCTAGTGTCTTCGTAGTGTTGGGAATAACGTAGCGCTTGTCATCATGCGACGAAAGCGCAACCTTATTTATTAAGTCGGTGTACATAGTGTGCAAACGGGATTTAAAGACGTACATTTGACACAAGACAGTCTCCCGCTTGTTCTCGGCAACGGCCTGATAAATTTCGCTGGTCAGATACTTCCAAACAGCGCTATTTTTCACTCATTTGGCTTTTTTGTCCACTTTAGATACGCTGTTTACACAGTATGATTTTGCACCGACCCCATAAAAGCTACGTACGACTACGCCAGCATATTCGTCCTTAAATTTTCCAACAACAGACTCGGTTTGCGGAATACCGTGCAGATTACCAACATAATTTGCAGTATCGAACCAATGAAGGTTGCGTTTCATGTCATCATAAAAATTGTTTGTTTTAATTTCTATAATGAAGGGTCAGTGTGTGTGTAGAGTAAAGAGACATTATTGTCATAACGTTTTTTCAGAAACCCATAAAAAAATCGTACATGACAGTTTTAGAAATATCCAAAACGGAGAAACCAACATAATTAGGTTTGGCATACCAAACCCACAGTCTGTTCATTTCTACGGCTATTAAATTTTCATTAAAGCAGATTCTATCTTTAAAGTTAGGTCGCGCTATTAACATTTCAGCCCCCAGTCTATTACCAATTTTCTCCCAATGACTTACTAACTTTACATCAACCCTTTTGTCCACGTTCTCCAATGTTTTGCCAAATACGCAGTTGTTACCCAATTTAAAAGAATTTCTCTGAAAGTTGTTTGTCGATCGGTTTCTAAAGTCAGTATTAAAATCAATGTAGGTTCTGAGCCAAGGAGATTGGGTAAATTTCAGTATTCTATGTACTTTAACCAAAGTCAGACCCGCATTCAAGGCCTGCTGTAATGCTCTGTAGTGAATGACATATTTCCGTTTGCCATATAAATTTGGAATCAATTTGGGTTGTTTAAATTTTCCCTCAGGAGGAATGAGAAGCTCCGGACAAAAGGGAAAGTCATTGTGAGCGTCGTGCAAATGCTGTGGATAGTCCAAATCTACCTCCAACACGTACCCGGTATTGGACTCGGCAGACACTTGAAAAATGTCAAAATTTGAAATTTCCTCGTCAGTCATCCAAACAAAATCACGTTGTAGTAGAAACTGTCTCATTGCGTAATCATAAAGGTTGGTTGCGTCTAAAAACATGATAAACGACGTAGGTTTAGAAGCATCGTAATTCCCGACAAACTCATTGTTGGCAATAGCTTGTCTCCCCACACAAGTGCTGACTCCTCCGCGAATACTGTTTCTAAAAAAGTCAAACATATCTAAATCAGTAAGCAGCTCAAGTTCAACCCCCGTAAACTTTAACATAGCGTCCCAGCTTAATCCTGGGGCCGTGTAGTACTGAGCTGGATCCAACTTGTAATGTTTTAAATAAAAATTTCTAAAATTTTCGAACACGTTTGCCAAAATAAACACGTCACATTTGAGATAGACATCGGGTATTCGCCCAACGTTTGACAATCAAAAGTTTCCCAAACCTTCACGGCTCGTTCGTAATCAGTCTGAGAAATATGGGTTTCGGTTAGACGGTCATAAAAGTCCTCGATCGAGGGTAAAGCAGACTCATCTAATTTTTGGAAAGAATCTATATAGGAATATGGAAACACACCTTTCTGTCTCATCAACACATATTTGATGCCATTTCCGAATTGATTTTGAATTTAAACGCACTGGCCATCCGACAAGGTGTCGGCCAGCGCTGCCAAAGACGAGCCCATGAAGCGAAAGCTATCCAAAAATCTGATGTCCAGATAAATGTTTTTTCGCTTTCCCTCCACAAAAATTTCATCAACCCAAAGACGTTTGCCAAACGAAATGTACTTTTCTTTAGTTACCGGAATGACATCAATGTCTTCGTTATTTTGAGCCAATTGTTTAACAAACAGGTGTGAATCGTAATTTAGATTGTGAAAAAATACCGGAATAAAATTTGGAAGTTTATAATTTAAATTACAATTGGAGTGGGCGGCTCCCCGATAGTCTCCAGTCAAATGATCGTGATCGCGTACTTTTACATCCCCCTCACCAAACGGTCGATCACAAATGTAACATGAAACGGCTTCGTTAAAGTTGTGAATTTCCATAGCAGACATAGCTTTCATAGGTACAACATTTTTCAAATGATGCGAATAGATGTTTTGCGCATCTCTATCTAAACGTTCTATAAACATGTCCACCGCATCCTCCCCCCGATAAATTTCGAATTTTGACAGGCTGTCGTCATACGAACATTTAAAATAGTACGCGAAAGAGTAGGGTATGTGTTTACAGGTTGTAATCGTATACCGTTTTGTGGGATCCGGTTGTTGGTCTCCTGCATCGACGAGTGCCAAAATTGTTTCAAAATCCGCCTACACTACGAATCCGACCTTCAATTGCTTCTGATAATTTTCAAATTTGAGAATATTCTGCGGTCTTACCTGACCACACTTGTCGGTGATCAACTCTGTCGTTGGCAATTTAGTATACACATGATTACAGTCATAACTTTGATGCATAGTCAAGTGTGCTTTAGTTCTAAAGTAATTCAGGCAGCCGTCGCAAAAATGCTTTGCACCGTCTCTAGCCGTTATTTGTCGCGATACTAATCTAGACAAATCTTTGATCCAACAGTAGTGACTATTACCTTCGTCGTTAGTTACAAGCAATACATTTACATGCCACCTTTTTTTATAGGAGGTGTAGTACAAAGGTCCCACAACTTCATATTTAGTTACATTGTCTTTAAAAAATTTCTCCAAACCGTATACGTTTATAGAAAGCTGCGGATTAATTGTTTCAAATTTAGAAATATCGCGCAACCGAACCGGAAATTCAATACCGGTCCATTGTAAAAATCGACGACAATCCGGATACAAAGAAGTTCGATTAGGCAATCCTTTTGGTTCACAGAGGGCCGAGGTTACTGCCCAACCGAAACAACATTCGTCATTGTTTTGAACGTTCACGATCGCTTTCTTGCGCTGAATCTGCTTTGGGAGCGAGATGTACGAGGATGCCCGAAATGGATTGTATTTGTTGACGTTGACTTCAATGTACAACAACTGCTTCAAGATCCATCCTGACAATACAGAAAATCACCAAAGTTAGAATTGTTACAAAAAGCTACAGATCTCTTGCACACACCTGATTCCCGCTCCTGAAATTCCGACACCTTCTCGTCTAGCCTTCCAGTCAAATTATCATATAAGTGGCTCAAGTCTGTACCGCGAGTGACTACCTCGTTACCCGTCTGAAAAGTTTTTACGTCTTGTAGATCTTGAGCTTCCAAAATAAAATACCCGAATAGTTCGAAATTGATTTTGATGCTAGTTAATTTGGTTAGCTACCCTTCTGTCAAATTTAAAATTTTTTCCTTCAATTCGGTCATATATTCCACAACGCTTATATGCTAATTTTCCGTAGAAATCCTATAACTGGCCACACGGGACTTGAAGGCGTTTTGATGGGCCACCACACCTTTCCCCAAGTGAAAGACGCCGCACCGCCGCGTGTGACGATTGCTCCTCAGATGACCAACGAAGCACGTTCGAGGAATGTTTTCATCGCACACGTCACAGTATTGCGTCCTTGGGAAACCACCTATCAAAACAAACTATTAACACACTGTACAAACACACCAAGCACGCCTACCATCACTACTGGAGTTGTTTAGTTTTGGGCGTTTACTCGGCCCCTCACCACCCACCACCGAAGTCTCCATAGCGTCGCCTGTAATTAATACAACTACACTGAAGGTGCTGCTCTACATCAACACAATTTAAACTCACCACTCGTAGATGGATGGCCCAGCTGTTGACGACAACTTTCTCTCCGGTGGCGGAACAAATTGTCGGCTCTGGTGAAGGACTGTCCACATTCTGTGCATTGAAACGTTATACCGTGTGTCCACAGGAGTACGCACCATAGATATAAGATAATGCTAATAGAATATAAATATCAACCAGTGCTATGACCACCGTCCCTTTTCTTGTAACATTTATAACAATATTGTTTCATACAGTGGCGGGTTAGAAGCCAGAGAACAACGTTTTAGCGTGCCGGCGATCACAGCATTAGCCGATCTTTCTATTCTATTTGGTTATCCCTATGGTGCGTCCTCCTGTGGACACACGGTATATGATTGATTGCAATTATACACTGGGTAGGCTCTTCGCTAGAACGTTAGAGGTATCGCTCTCGCCAAGTATCGCTTCCCTAGCCAAACATGTAAATACAAGGAGCACACTCTAACACACTACCCAGGTACCACGAACGTGGACGTTAAGCCTTGATACCCTGGAGGGGATGGGGAACTAGGTTACGTCGTCTTGGAATTTAAGGGAACTTACATTTGTTTGTCTTAGTGAATTGCCGCCGCTAGTTGACAAATTCGCTTCGCGGTGTTTATTAGAGTTCGTGAGACCTCAGCTTGCCGCTGCGTCAGCTGGCAGCGCCGTTGTACATATTCATCGTATTTTTTAGCCTTACGACTGTGCCCACTGGCAATTTTGGGTCTCACCCTCACTATCTTTTTGGTGACGGCTCCCAGTTGTAATTCAATGTTATCCAACTGCACATCCATACCGTCCCTCAAGCGTTCCAAAGATTTAATTTCCGCTATTTGTGCAACCTGAGCGGCAACTCTGTCCTGGTATGATTTTAAATTGTTTTGCGTCAGTGGCATATTTTCGTCGTTGTCATCGTCGTCGTCGTCGCTTACCGAAGAGATGGGCGATATCACACCATCACCCTGTGGAATGGATGATGGTGCAACATTGACCGACTCCCTCTCAGTGTCCTCGGACCCAACAGAGGAATCGGATGTTGCTACTGTGCCCATTGCAACTTCCGCCACCGGAGAGGCTCGTCCGCTTTCGGATGCTACAATGCGCACAGTATTGTTCTTCTGTGACAGTGGTTGCGGGGTTGCCAGTTGTGAGTTGCGGCTGGTCGGTCGCCTTGAGCCTGAAACGACTTGGATACCCAATCCGAGGTTTTCGGTCTCTGCAGCAACATCGAAAGCGTCTTCCGCATAAAATGTATCCCCGAAATCAATAGCAACAAAAGTTTGTTCCGGGCGTGTGAGATTGGGGGACTGAGACCTCACCTTTTTCTGCGGTGGTGGTAAATTCTCGCGTATCGCGTCGTTAAAATCAAGACTTGGCATATCCATAAATTTTTGCGTGTTAAACGTTGATGTGTCTTGCACACCCTCGATGCGAACTGCCCCATGTCCAGTCTCAATCGCACAATCCCTTACAATCTCCTCAATCAATAAATCTACTTCCAAATTTGGCTCAATTTTGCGTTTCTGCCCTCTAACCAAACATTCTTTTAAAATTTTACCACTCGCCGGTTTTTCAGCGGACGATGTGATGGGACTACACCCCGGAACTGCATCAAGTTGGGTTAAAATTTTGCTCTTATTCTGCTTTTTTGACATGCTTTTCCTGCTACACACCGGTTTTTTTGATGTTCTCAAATCGGCCTCAGATTTTGAGGACACCACTACAACCGGTGGCTGCAGCTGGACATTTTGATGTATTGTTACCTTGTCGTCGGACGCTTTCGATGTAGAAGGTTGAGCCAGTGCGGATTTGGGGTAAGATCCGCTAGCTCTCGGACAGATGCAGAGTACCACATCCTGCGGTTTCCGCAAACTCAACTTACTATAGCCTGGCGCCCGCGTAACACCACCACAAACCGTACAAATCACAACACCTGAACGATGCATTACGAACGAGAACAAACTTAAGAGTGACGCTCCTTACCGCCACCACATGTATTTATACTAACAATATGGTGGGGGCTTGTCCTTGCCTTGAGACATTACATTCCGAGCGTTTTCAAATAACAAAAAGGAACACCTACCTTGTGCTTGAGACATTACAATTCGAGCGTTTCCAATAACCAGAAGGAGCACTGAGCTTGCCCTTGAGACTTTACAATACTTCCTATAACAACAAGGAGCACCGAACTTGGGCTTGAGACTTTGAACTTCGGGTGCTTACAATAACAACAAGGACCGCTGACCTTGGCCTTGGTCTGGGAATGCAGTGGATGCCGGTATTGCGAACTTGAATTTTATGGTCGCGACGTTCCTTACCGTCAGGGTCCTACATAAACATATAGTCTACAGCGAAATAGCGGTGTCTAGAAACAAATGTCACAAACTATCGGAAATCGGAGGCTCAGATAAAAATAATTCAAGAGACACCACACTGATTGCCCACTAAACAACGGAGATATGAGCGTTTTAAAATTTACAAACTGAAAAGGTTGGAAAAATCAGAAAGCAAAAGCTAATATATACATAATTTTAAAAAACACTCCGATATCTTAATAAACAACGGAGATATGCTATTTCTAATATTTAACGCCAAGTGGTTGGCCTTGGTCTGGGAATGCAGTAGATGCCGGTATTGCGAACTTGAATTTTACGGTCGCGACGTTCCTTACCGTCAGCGTCCTACATAAACATATGGTCTACAGCGAAATAGCGGTGTCTAGAAACAAATGTCACAAACTATCGGAAATCGGAGGCTCAGATAAAAATAGTTCAAGAATCACCACACTGATTGCCCACTAAATAACGGAGATATGAGAGTTTTAAAATTTACAAGGTGAAAAGGTTGGAAAAATCAGAAAGCAAAAGCTAATATATACATAATTTTAAAAAACACTCCGATATCTTAATAAACAACGGAGATATGCTATGTCTAATATTTAACCCCAAGTGGTTTGGGTAGGTGGTAGTTTAAGTTTAAAATCGCAAAGTACAAGGCAATAGGAACACAATGAAAAAAACTCCGATCAAATATCTAAATAAACAACGGAGATATGTAATTTTTAATATTTTACCCCAAGTGGTGGTCTGAGGTCGTAGTTTATAATCGCAAAGTAGATGACACTAGGAGTACAATGCAAAAAACCGCATTTAAATATCTCAATAGATAACGGAGATATGAGCTTTTTAGGATTTTAAATTTTTTCAAAAAAATAAATAAATACATTAAAAAAACCAAAAAAAAAACCATTTTCGTGTGCGACATTTTTCTTTTTTTGTTATTTGTTCTGAATTTGTTTTGCTCTTTTTCGGTCATGAACTGTAACTTATTTGCCCGGTAACTGGGACGATTTCCGTGCTGGGGAGAATATGCCCTTGGCTCCAACTTATAATTATAGACCTTTCATCTTGTCGCATGAGTTGGAGGAAGCCCTCCTGCACTTCCTTGGAAGGGAAAACCAGGTGGTGGCCTTGGTTTCAATTACCGGTGGGGCCATTATTGAGGACCGCGACAGGAGGCAACTTTTCGTCGCTTCCCGAAACATCGAGCCGTTCCTACAGCAAATGCCGATGGAGGACCGCTCCACCGAACATGGGAGTTTGTATATAGACCTCCCTGAACCACTCCCCGACTTCGTCAACACCATGTGGCCACCCCTTCCGTGGAGGACAAAGCTGGAGGAGAAGTTTTAGTTGTAATTTTAGATGTAAATAGATTTCTTAGTATTATTCGTTATAATTGTAATTATAAATTCTAGTTGTAAATAAATTTCTTAGTATTTTTCGTGTTTGTTATTTACCGTCGAGGTGGTTTATTATGTGGTGTACATGCTTAGTACATTCATATTGAGTTGAGTGCTTCAAGACTGCAGAATGCTATTTCTAATATTTAACGCCAAGTGGTTGGCCTTGGTCTGGGAATGCAGTAGATGCCGGGTATTGCGAACTTGAATTTTACGGTCGCGACGTTCCTTACCGTCAGCGTCCTACATAAACATATGGTCTACAGCGAAATAGCGGTGTCTAGAAACAAATGTCACAAACTATCGGAAATCGGAGGCTCAGATAAAAATAGTTCAAGAATCACCACACTGATTGCCACTAAATAACGGAGATATGAGAGTTTTAAAATTTACAAGGTGAAAAGGTTGGAAAAATCAGAAAGCAAAAGCTAATATATACATAATTTTAAAAAACACTCCGATATCTTAATAAACAACGGAGATATGCTATGTCTAATATTTAACCCCAAGTGGTTTGGGTAGGTGGTAGTTTAAGTTTAAAATCGCAAAGTACAAGGCAATAGGAACACAATGAAAAAAACTCCGATCAAATATCTAAATAAACAACGGAGATATGTAATTTTTAATATTTTACCCCAAGTGGTGGTCTGAGGTCGTAGTTTATAATCGCAAAGTAGATGACACTAGGAGTACAATGCAAAAAACCGCATTTAAATATCTCAATAGATAACGGAGATATGAGCTTTTTAGGATTTTAAATTTTTTCAAAAAAATAAATAAATACATTAAAAAAACCAAAAAAAAAACCATTTTCGTGTGCGACATTTTTCTTTTTTTGTTATTTGTTCTGAATTTGTTTTGCTCTTTTTCGGTCATGAACTGTAACTTATTTGCCCGGTAACTGGGAGACGATTTCCGTGCTGGGAGAATATGCCCTTGGCTCCAACTTATAATTATAGACCTTTCATCTTGTCGCATGAGTTGGAGGAAGCCCTCCTGCACTTCCTTGGAAGGGAAAACCAGGTGGTGGCCTTGGTTTCAATTACCGGTGGGGCCATTATTGAGGACCGCGACAGGAGGCAACTTTTCGTCGCTTCCCGAAACATCGAGCCGTTCCTACAGCAAATGCCGATGGAGGACCGCTCCACCGAACATGGGAGTTTGTATATAGACCTCCCTGAACCACTCCCCGACTTCGTCAACACCATGTGGCCACCCCTTCCGTGGAGGACAAAGCTGGAGGAGAAGTTTTAGTTGTAATTTTAGATGTAAATAGATTTCTTAGTATTATTCGTTATAATTGTAATTATAAATTCTAGTTGTAAATAAATTTCTTAGTATTTTTCGTGTTTGTTATTTACCGTCGAGGTGGTTTATTATGTGGTGTACATGCTTAGTACATTCATATTGAGTTGAGTGCTTCAAGACTGCAGAATGCCTATCAATAAGTTTGGACAGCACATGCATAGCGATTCTACTCTTCACTCTCAAGTGTTCCTCTTCGAAGACCTGGGTGGGCTTGATAACCTATATTATGAAAAAAACCTACTTCTCTTCGCTGAAACTGCACTACCTGGTGGATTGTTTGGTCTGGATAACACTGGTACATCCGAATATATTATACCCTTCACTGAGGCTAAGATAGATAATGTTATTGTTAATCCTCGCAACACACCAATCATAATCAATAATATTATACACACCCCTAACGAAGTAATTGGGATGGTTTTACAAAAAGGTGATAACTCAAATTTCAACAACTTCATCCCCTATCCAAGCTGGCCGTTGAATTTCAACTCACAGCTCCAATTATTGCAACCTCTTAGCGTGGTATGTATATTGAAATAATACAACTTTCTCTAATTACTACTTTTATTTCTTACTAAGTAATATCTCACAACTGTACACATTTATTCATTACCATATCACATTTAATTAATTCAATGAAAAAATGCAACATCACATACATGCATGCTACATTGTCTGATTTTATGCGTAGTGTATCCAAAACGCTCTCGATGTTGGTTTTTAAATCCCCAGGTAAAGTCGAGTTATATTTAGATAAAACTGTTCAAACTCTTGACACTTTAAGCACTCCAGTTTGTATTCTAACAATTTTAACAACTGCCAACATTCGAACACTGATTCGAG